>JARFIW010001423.1:15000-708631 GCA_036346225.1 Platerodrilus igneus | reverse complement strand
CGATCTGTAGTTGAAATATAATTCGATAATACATAGCTGCTTTTGTAATACCTCGGCCTTGAAGCCTTGAGTCGGAATATGTAGTTAGCGCATTTCGCCACAAATGTACACGTATCACATTTTAAAGGCGCAACGACGATATATGATTTGGTTTCCAGATTTTTTGAGACAACTTCAACAGCCTTTTACGTTATCAGAAGTTTCAGTAGTATAACTTCGAAACCTTGCAGTTTATAAAGTAAATCATAATATTATTCCACAAATTTCATTAACGTTACATAAAGCTAGAAAAGGTATTTAAAAACTCTTTCAATAAAAATTGCACTTAATACACTTTTTTACGATAGATCTAAGTAATTATTTATAGGATTTTTGTAACACGATAATCTTTAATAAATTATTGTTATTGATTCCAATTGACACCTAATCTGTACTATAAACCAAAGAAAATACATCTAGAATAGTAGGAAAAAAATTTCCATTTCTTCTTTCAAGTTCGAATATATTCTAATAAAAGGGATCGAGAGGAATGTTTCCGACTGTGCATTTACTGCAAACATCCTGTCAGCTGTCGCAAATAGGAATTTCAAAGGCATCAAATTTCAATGCAAATGTGTGCTGCGAAAGAGATCGTAGTATAATCAAGTTCACACAAAAGTAGTCACAGGATTTTCCAATAGACCAAATAGTCACTTTTCACAAGCTTTATCTAACTTCCCAGTTTGTTTACTTTGCACTGGAAAAACTTATAAACCTCTGTATCAGCCGTAATCGCTTTCTACAATGAAATGCAGGATTTATGCTTCTCGTCCTTCGTGTTACTGAATAAGTAAAGTTGTAAAACAATGTCGTTACAATATCAAATTGCCGCTAACATGGGTAACCTGATTATTCTAAGATTTCCCTTCTTTACTGCTAAGATAGAAAGAAGTTCTCCCTCTGTTACAAAGTAAGTGTCCGATTTAGGAACTTTATTTGTTTCAAAATAAGTGTCTATTTTCATAAAAAAAATGCAAAGGGGTATGTGAATAACATGTATTTTTACAACTTGCTACGTTATGCAGCGTACGGGTCAGATAGAAATAGAAAGGATATTTAAAATGTGGATCCGCACTAATCACGATAACAAAACAGAACGCAAGAAACGTAGAAATACCGGTCTAACTACCAATGCGTGAGGGGGGGGGGATTCCTAGCAACACAAAAAATACATCGTCATCTATTTTCTATTTACAGTAAACATTAATAAAAAATAGAATTCGGTTTGACTCAACAAAAAAAAATCTACATAAGAAGAATAATTGGCCTACGTAAAACAGTTTGGCCTCCAGCTAAGAGCGATACACCCAAAATCTACACTTCTTATAAAGAAAAAACGTGCATCGCTCTTGGAGTAATAGAACGAGTAGTTTAGAAAAATGCATATGAGGACAAACTGCAGAATTCAATTGAAAATTGTTTTAAATAACAAGAATTCGAGCTTCAAACCTCGCGTTATCTACATACCAAAAAGGAGATTAGAAAACTCGACCCAAGCTTTATCAAATAATACAAAACACTATTTCAACGAGTCTTTCGGTCGTAACAGTATAAGGATTAATTGTACGCTATAGTAACGTGTAGCCAGTTAACGGATACTCAAAACAAGGTGCCAACTATAGAATTTATAGCGTAAACTCGTAGTTTTAGAATAGATAGACTGAAATTGAAAATTATTCGCAAGTGTATTTATTATAAACAGGTAAAATATATAGGATGTTATTGACGTATGGAGAGTAGAAACGGAATCGATGTGGTTTTTAATTCATCGGCCGTAAATGAACATAACAAACTAAACGGCAACATAAAATAAAAAACATTTGAAGACGATCATTTATGAGTAACATTTAATAAATTAGTAGCTATAACAGTCGAGTTCTCGAAGTCCACTTGAATTGCCAGTTCGGAACCAATTACATTGCGTAACAATGTTCTCTTTAAACGCTGTTTGTCCTAGTTTATGTGAGGAAGTTGTTGTCTCCTCTATGAAGGGTGGTCAATTCCATATACTTCTGTAATGTAATGGAAACATTGTCTAGCGTTTAATATTATTATTATTTGTTTTATTTGGTATTAGTAGATAAGCATGTGGACTGTTGCAGGCGTGCTTTCTTTTTATATTTAAGATGTTTTGCATTTAGAATTTTTTAGTTAGTTTACATGTGTCGAGCATGACTCATTTCTGTAGATGTGTGAACGTGTTTGGATGTAGTGGTAGTTTTTGGATGTTTTGGCGTAGGTTGTTTGGTATCACTCTTGCACTGATAATATGATTGGTATTTCTACTTTATCTTGATGCCATATCTTTGATTTCTTTAGCTTGTTGTATGTATTTTTCTATTTTTCTCCTGTCTTCTTCTGTATATTGGGCGTGTTTAGGATAGATATTTCTATTAGTTGTGTGATTTTCTTTTGTTTGTGGACAAATGTATGTCTGGTTTGTTGTGTGGTATTATTTTGTCGGTTATTATGCTTTTGTTCTAGTAAAGCTTGTGTTCTGTGTTTTTAAGTATGTTTTGCGGTGTGTGTTTGTATATTAGTGTATATTCCTTTGTGAGTTTGTGTTGTATGGCTAGTTGGTGTATTATTATTGCAGCGTTGTCATGTCGTTTAATGTATTCTGTGTTTGCTAGTATTGGGCATCCGCTTATGATGTGTTCAATTGTTTTAGTTTGTTGTTTACATAGTCTACATTTGTCTGTAGTTGTGTTGGGGTTTCTGATAATGTGTTTAGTGTAAAAGTGTATTGAATTGTTTGGTCTTGTGTCGTTATCATGAATCCATCTGTTTCACTGATTATGTTGCCTTGCTTGAGCCATGTGTTTGATGCTACTTGGTCGATATCTGGTTGTATAATAGAGTGGAGTGAATTTGAACGAAAAAACTATTTTTAAATTTTTGGTTTACCCTATGTAACAGAAAATTGTATATGAAACGTTTAATTTATATTACAAAGTTTGAAGTCCAAAAACAAAGGTCTTGAGGTTTCCATTGAGATGAGTTAACACACTAACTGCCAAATTTATAATGAAGCATCGGCAAGTTGTCGCTATATTATTTTTACGTTTTGAATATTAAACACGGTTGTTTGAATCTTAGCAGGAAATTTAAACTCAAGTGAAGGACACTTTGAAGAATATAACAAAAACGTCTATAGGCTTGGTCGGCATTACTTCATAATCTTTTAGTACAATACCAAAAAACACTAGATAAACAATAGATATTGAATAGAGTATGTAGAATTTGAATTCGCAAACCTTATATTACTAAAAAACACAAATGAATATAACTACAACATATCAAATAGAACATATATGGATAAATATATGACTAATTTTATGCAAAAAATAACTATCAAATTGATTTATGAAAATTTACAAAACACTCCCCTAAACATAGAGCGGGTTCGTTTGGGCAAACTGCACACCTATATATTGTGTCTTTTCTGATTTTTGTTATTTTACAGGGTTTTCGTTTTATCCTTTTATCATTTTCGTTTTTTTCAAATTTTATTGCAACGTGCTTCCCAGTAACCAACTTGCCACTTGTTTCTACTTTCATTATTTTAGGTATCAATAACTCTTTGATAACTTGTTGTAGAAAGTTATACAATGACATCTTATCACCACTGTACTTATTATATAAATAATAAAAATTCAACAGCAACATTTGAATTATATGTAAGCCAATATTTTTGTACCAGCCTGGATATGGACATGGACATCATTTGGTCCTGCTGATCGATGACACTCATAAACATATTATATTGGTTTTTTGCAAATGTTTTCTTTTATATTTCCTCGCTTATTTGTCTTTTCGACCAAATCGCAGCTATGTTCCATAGTGATAAATATCACTTCAGATCTATCTCTCCATTTTCCGATACTAACACACCGTCACTGTACTGGACCTTCATTTCACCTCTTTTTAATTTTTTCTTTATAACATCTTTTGGGTTATTTTGTCTATTAACACGAAACGCTCCTGTACAAAAGGTATTGTTTTCTAATAATTGAGAAGCAAGATCATAACTATTATAAAAGTTATCCATATACAAGGAGTGCCCCCTGTTGAGTTTTTCTCTCATTAGATTTATGACAACTTTGGACGCATGGCCTTTACCACCTATATCATCATCAGTAGAACCTGAATATAGAAAAAATTTAAGTATATACTTGCCTGTACGCATCTACTAGATATCAGCGGGCGGGCACATGCGTACAGTGTTTTTATTTCATTTCTGATTGAATGTAAACTTTGGGGAAAATATTGGATAATAGTGAGGTTAGTTCGAGCTTGTGATACGATTTGTATAAAGGGAACCGTTTGTTCAACAAGGGTTGTGTTTGTTATAATTGTGAATCAACAAGTTGGAATCGTAACGGATTATTATTTGTTTTAATGAGCTCTCGCAGGTGGTAAAGTATGAAAATTGTTTTGTACAAAAATTGAAGAACGTGTGATGCAACACACCAAGCCGCTCCTTACTTCAATTATGTTTTATGGAAACGCTATTCTGGATTTTGTGGGATTGGCAATCGCTTTCCTTGTCCTATTTTATAGACTTGTAAAATTTATAAAATCAAAGTGGGAGGGAGTATTTTCAACGCTTTTCAGATTTGCAGATCTAAAATTGGTGTGTTTGCGAAACACAACACAATTCAAGGTTTATTTTTTTCGTCTAATAATAAACTATTCTCTAAAATATAACTATAAATTTAAAAACCAAAAGAAACACCTAAATTCAGCATGTAAAACCAAGGAAATATTCTTTCTACAACCTCAGCCCAAAACACCCTTTCACATAGTTTTACGTTTATAAACTTGATAATTTTTCACCAGTCAGTGACAGTGTTGGTTTCGCAATTATTTTCTGTACGTTTTCGTATATTTCCTACAAAAATAAACACCATACTTGTGCTTCTTATTTTTGATGTATTGCCTAAGTGAAAGTCTCCCTCTTCATAAAATCATATCTTCGTCAAAAGACAGTTCTTTCCTAGCACTGTAAATGATCATTATTTTTCTGTTGAAATGTTCAATCAAAGGCCTCACTTTATACAAACGAGCTGCAGGAGCATTACTATCTTGTCGGTTGGATGCAACATGCAAATATCTAAAAATGAGAAGAAACCTGTTCCTTGCCATGTGGTCTCTAAAAGGAATATTATAAAGCTCGTCTGTTCGCCAATGGTCAGTAATTATATTTATTTTTATGTTCCCCATGTGCAAATACAATCCCAGAAAAGGATTGAAGTCAGTTTCGTCTAGTTCCTTCCAATTTGTTATGCGAGCTTTATCCCTAACTTCTTTTGTAGTAAATACTTCTTCAGTATATTTGTTTGTTTCATCAATAATAGTTTTCGTTATTTCAAAATGAAAAAGAATTTTGAAATAGTCGAGGAGTAATTTATCTGGAAGCTGAACTAAAAGCGATTTATCACCTTGGAAACTCATATCCCTTTTACCCAAATTATTATCCACCCACATATTTTTGGATTTGTCATTATTGGTCTCCTTTGTGCTTAAACGTTCCTGTTATCTAATTCTAAACCATGTTGCACTGTATCATGATCACAATCACTTTCAGAACTACTATAAATATCAATTTCCGAAGGTTCATAGCTACTGCCGCTACTACCATAATTTAAAATAACATTCATTTTCTCATCTGTAATACTTTTAGAGTCTCATATCTGTAATGCCTTTCTTTTTCATAATCTTATAGTATTATTATCATTTATAACCATCATCTTTCGTTTTTTGTAACACCCTTTTATGTAGATAGTATGGCACGTTCCGCCAATATAGATGCACTTATACAAACACAAACTCGAAACCGCAATTGTATTTAGTATTCGTAGACCTTCACTAAGATACCGAAAAGAAATAATTCAATTCTTTCAACAGCCAAACTCATACTAACGTTATATATTTAAAACTGCATTTCACGCTAATGGGCGTAGTTGGCATGGCGCGAATAACACCGATGAACGCTGGTGGCACTAAACGTGTTAAGTAAAAAAATGTTTTTTTGTTATCCCTATATAACAAAATCAAAAGTTTTAATCCGTTCAAATAAATTATTAATGAAAGATACATAATAGTTGAGATTTCCAACACAAAATCACGTTATTTATATTCTTCAAATAAATATTGCCAAGTGAAATAAAAATCGTGCTATACAGTATTGTGGCAGTGACAGGCAAGAACTATTTTTGATCAATCATTTTGTATAATTAATTAGTAACTTACTCAAATTAAAATAATATTTTATAATAGTGATGTTCACCGTCTCTCGCTTCTTGTCCACGAACTGAAGTTGAAACCTTTGTTACCAATTTTATACACCTTTGTACACCTTTCGAAATGTCAATTGTTTCTAGTATGTCTAGAATCATCATTTACAAGCTCTGTTCTAAAATTTCTTTCATTATTTGAGGTGCAGTTAAGAGTACAGAATGACAATCAATTAGATCAAAGTAGTATTCAGCCAGAAAGTTTAATGTATCGAATTCCTTGATTATCCTTGCATTGGGTTCTACATTTCAGGTAGCGCCTTCAGCCCTGATAAACACGAATTTCATCACTTAACTTAGCGACTCCATAGACTCGTATTAACCATATTTGAGTTGTGCTTAATTAAATAAAAAAAGCTTTACGATAAATCTATTATAGTGGACTGTATTTTTATTAAAAAAAGAATAAACTGAATATAACATTACCGTGCAAATAACACATGCGCATCGATAAATAAAATTAATTACAAATTTCAATGTGAGAGCAATACAACCACGACCCGCCGTTACCATAACGATCGTGCTAATCCGAGCATGGTCAAACCGCAACTGCCTGCTTCTTCGCGCAAGCAGCCCCTTCTTCCTTGAACAATGTAAGTATGGTTGCTCGTCGCTACCATAAACTGCCCGCGAGCACCAAATCACTCACTTCACAGTAACTAATCTAACACTTACAAAAAATCATATAATAAAGTCAAAGATACAAGCAAAAGCGTATGCAACATTCAAATCTTAAAAATAAAACTAAAGATAATAATCCTCGTAATAACCCTTAAAAAATTATTAACATCAAAAAAATATATATACTCAGACCAAACTAATTACTAAGTATCCGATTCAATAGGAAGAATCGCAATTTTAGACACTGAAGTGACAAAAGTGCCATTTTTAGTTTTTAAGTGAACAACTCTAACTTTATTGTCTTTACCTGGTATAACCTTAATTATACGTGCTATCGCTCACTCTAATGGCGGTAACCTATCATTTTTAATAAGAACTAACATACCTTCTTTTACATTAGGCATAACCTTTTTCCATTTTGGTCTGTTTTGCAACTGGCCTAAATAGTCCCTAGACCAAGCCTTCCAAAAACTATATTGTAATTGCGTACAAAGTTTCCAAAATTTAAGTTTGTTTATTAGCACATCTGAAACATTACCTTCTGGAATGCAAGCTAAAGATTCACCAATTAAAAAATGGCTTGGCGTCAAACAAGACAAGTCTGATGGATCTTCAGTAAGGGCACGCAATGGCCTTGAGTTCAACATGGCTTCTATTTGAATACAGACCGTGTTAAATTCCTCATAAGTCAATTTAGTCAATCCAATTACCCTTTTTAAATGATATTTGAACCCCTTCATGTTACTCTCCCACAACCCCACAAAGTTTGGGCTATATGGTGGAATAAAAGACCACTTTATACGAAATTCCCCTATATAACTTTGAAACTGCTGATTAGTTTTTAAACAACTGTATAATTTCCTCAACTCATTATCAGCTCCTTTGAATGTGCTCATGTTGTCACTAAAAATCATTCGCGGTACACCTCTCCTATTCACAAACCTCTTTAAAGCATTTATAAATGTCTCAGTTTTCAAATCTGACACTACGTCTAAATGAATAGCTTTTGTTACAAAACAAACAAAAACTGCTACATAACCCTTTGTAAGAATCACTCTTCTGACTCTTGATTGCTTAATATAGAAGTGTCCAGCAAAATTCACCCCAACTTTCTCAAACGGCCGAGCTATATTCACTGATCGTACGGCAAACTGCCCATTAGCTGCTTAGAAGCTTCAGACTTTAACTTCCAACAAATTAAACATTTAGCAATAACACTTTTAATTTCTCTAGTAGCATTTAATATCCAATATTGCTGCCTCAAAACTGACAATGTTAACTTTACACCGGCATGCAACAACCGTAAATGTTCGTTATTTATAATAATTTTTGTTATAAAACTTTTAGTAGGTAGAATTATTGGAAATTTATGTTGAAACGAAAGTGCACTGTTATGCGGCCTCCCTCCTACACGCAACAATCCTTGCGAATCCAAAAACGGATTCAGTGATAATAATTTCGAATTACAAAATTTACCTGCTTTAATTTCTGCAATCTCTTTTGTAAAATACTCCATTTGAACATGTTTTATTATAATCGTACGCGATTCATCTATCTTTTCTATTGTTAAATTACTAGTTTTTTTGCTAGTTTTATTCCTACAATTGTAAATAAAACGCAAGCAATATGCCAAAACTTTTTTCATTTTCATAAAATTTGAAAACTTTTTGAATAATGCTAATTTATCTTTACTCTGGACTACAACATTCACTACGGGCTTCATTTCTGGCAACTTTTCACTAAACTCGGACGGCCGAAGGTATTTGTCAACTCTACAATCAAGTGTCCCTAAAAATTCAGGACCCTTCCACCACAAGATACAATTTTCTATATTGCGTGGTAAAACTCCTCTCGAAACAAGATCAGCAGGATTTTCATTAGAACGGATATAACACCACATAAATTCGGACGTTAATTTCTGAATCAATTTAATTCTATTGGCGACATAAGTATTAAGTTTCCAATATTCTATTTTCAACCATGCTAACACAATTTTTAAATCGCAAAACAAAAACCTTTTGTATTTTATCCTTCAACATACCAAAAATTCGATTTATTAATCTTGCTAATATCAATGCCCCGTTTAATTCTAACCGCGGAATGCTTGTTTTATTTTTCAACGAATTTATTTTTGATTTGCAAGCTAACAATTTTATTTCCACTGTATTACTGACCGTAACTACTCGTACATAAACACAAGCACCTTGTGCAATTTGCGAAGCGTCACAAAATCCAACAAGTTCAATGGAAACAGCCTCGGAAAAATTTAAATATCTATTGATCTTAATTGCTGGCATGCACCTTAATCCCTGTGAAAATGATTCCCATTCCTCTTTCAATTTATCAGGTAATTCTGTGTCCCAATCCAGACCTGCAGCCCATATTTTTTGAATCAATAATTTTGCCACAGTAATAAGTGGAGCCAAAAAGCCAAAAGGATCAAATAACCTGGCAATAAAGCCCAAAACAAATCTTTTGTTGCATGTTGCAGGAACGGTTTTCATTCCACAACTCATTATAAATTGATCCGTATTTATATCAAACGATAGACCTAGGGTTTTTAAAAAACTCCCCTTTTCATTAGTAATATTTGTTTCTTCAAAATGTTGAAGTTGTCTTGGAATATTTCGTACTAATTCCACATGGTTAGAACACCATTTATGTAATTCAAATTTAGCTAACCTCAGTAATTTTATAAGTTCAGCTTGAGCTTGCAACAAACTTTCCTTATGATCTGCACCAAAAAGGCAGTCATCAACATAAGTATTAAAACGCAAAATAAACGAAGCTAAGGGAAATTCTGTTTCTCCCTCAATAGCTAATTGTAATAAACATCTCGTTGCTAAATGAGGACTGGATTTCAAGCCGAAAGGCAACCGTTTAAACTGTATAACCTGCAGCGGTTGATTTCTACTCTCCCTCCAAAGAAAATTTAAAAGTTTTCTGTGTGGGGGTTCTATCGAAATTTGCAAATACATCTGTTTTATATCAGCCATACAGACGTATCTATAAGTACGGAATAAAAGCAAAATGTCAAATAACTCAGGCTGAACAATATCTCCATTGCACAAAATACTGTTCAAAGAAACACCAGTTTTTGTAGTGGCACTACCGTCTATTACAATTCTAAGTTTCGTCGTAATTTTGTCATCTCTTACTACACCATGATAAGGCAAAAAATACCAATTCTCATTATGTAATGTAAAGGGATCAACCTCCACATCTTCTATAAATCCCCTACTTGGAAAATCCTTAATAAATTGCGAGTATTTTAAATATAAACTTTTATTTGCTACAAATCGTTTTTCTAAGTTTTCAAAGCGTTTGAGTGCCATTGAAGCCGAATCTCCCAATTGGAACTCTTCTAAATTTCCTTTTAAAGGTAAATCGACTTGGAACCGCCCGTCAACTCTTGTAAATTTATTTACAAAACACTGTTCTGCTATTTCATTTTCTGTCAGCGATTCTTGGTCATTTTTAATAAAAACATTTTCGGTTTCCCAAAACTTTTCCATCAACTGATTTAAATTTTATCAGCATCAATTACCACACTATGTAAGGACACTGCGTGCAAACTAGCACCACATCTTACTTTTGTAGTGAATGGCACTTTCCACTCACAAAGTAACCAAAATAAGAATTCTGAAAATTAGGCTGATCTATGTCCATTTTTATATTTTGCGGAATCAAAACCGAGAAAAAAATATCTGCTCCTAAAAGGATATCTATCTCAGCTGGCTCAAAAAATTTGTCATCAGCCAACGGTAAACCCCTTGGCAATTTAAAACTGCTGAAATCAAAACTTAGTTGAGGCAATTCAACTGTAATTTTCGGAATAACCCCGAAATCATGAGAAATTTCATAATTCCCATATCTCGAACGAATCGACAAGTCGATCCATTCTGAACACTCTGTCGAATTATCACAAATACCAGCAATTTGAGTTAATTTCTTTGTACGACACGTGTCTAATCCCAATTTGTCACGCAATTTAACTGTAACAAAACTAGTCTGTGAGCCTGAATCTAACAGGGCTCGTGCCGAAAGTAATTCACCTTCAGCGTTTTTTACTAATATTGATGCCGTAGGCAATAAAACAAATTCTGAAATAGTAGACTTTACTTTAGTTATCCCCTGAGCAGCTACCACATTATCTACCGCATTTAACTGAACATCCTTATGCAAAAATGTGTGATGCTCCTTGGATTGGCATATGAAACATTTGAGATCAACAGAACAGGGTTGACACACATGTACATTTAAACATATTTTACACACTTTGTTTTCCGAAATACACCTTTCCCTTTCCTGCATGCTTGTATTTTTAAATTGATCACACCTAAAAAATGGATGACCTCCATGCTTGCAAAATTTACAATTTACTGAGTTTGAATTTACTATTTGTCTGCCTTTCTCAATTTTTTGCTTAAAGGATTTATCAGAATTCGGTACAGCAGTAATAGTGTTAGTTACAGGTGTAAAATGTGTTTGCTTATTAATTGTTTTACTATTATTTTGAAGTTTGACACTCGATTTAGTTAATTCCGAATTCAAAGCCCTCCCCAAAAATTATAAAAGTTCTTCCAAATTAGCCCTAGAATTAGGTTTTCTATCATTTTGATAAGCTCGATTGCTATAAATGTCTAGCTTGGAAAGTATAAGATAAACTATCATAGCATCCCAAATTGATTCCCCTAAATTTTTTAGATAAGCTACGGTTTGCCTTATTCTGGCTACGAAGTCTCGTAATATACCCGAGTCATTACAATTTGCAATTGATAATTCCATTAAATCTTTGATATGACAATCAATAATCAAATAATCATCCTTATACCTTTTTTGCAAAATATTCAGTGGCGAATTATAAGAATTATTTTCCACGGGCAACGCAGAAATTAACCGCAATGGCTCATCCTTTAGATGTTTGCGTAAATACATTAATTTTTCAATATTTTCCAAATTTGGATTTTTGTCAATAAGAGTTATGAAAAGTTCAAAAAACGATTTAAAACTTTGAATTTGCCCCGAAAATACAGGTAATTGTAAGGCTTCCAATTTAATATTTCCTTTAACAACATTATTTGTGCCTTCACTAGAAGATCCCTCAGACCTGCCTTGCAATTTCAACAATCTTTTAAACTTAGCGTAAGTCGTTGTGTACAATTTTTCAACCACCTCTGCTTCATCAAAATTATCTTGCAACTGACAACAAACGTGCATAAATTCATCAAAACTACTTTTAATAAGCTCAAATTTAATATTTATTTCTTCAAAATCTAATTCCGCAATAGACATCGCTTCTGCTTCTAGGACGTAACTATTCACCCTAGTTATGTTGTTCTTTAAAAATGAACGTTCACCTAACAAAGTCTTTTTACCCTTTGTCATGATGATAAATATAAATTTTTCTCTCACACAATTTTAATTGCAATGAGTCGCCTAACGTTTTTTGCTACCAGTATATAATAAGTAAATATACCTGCAGTTCTTACAAAACCCAACTATTCGTAATTTTGTATAAAACGGAAACTCCAGAACCAACACATTAAAATATAATTGCTTGTTTGGCCTACCTTTCTTATCTCCAGGTGAAGACAGCTGTGTACTATACCAAGGTCTCTGCTCGCCTCCAATATAACGACGTGCAGGTGCCTTTTCGTCTATCCTTATTTACCGCACAGACAAAAAACGAAATAAAAGCTTCTAATTCCTTGCATACACAATTCAAGTTAAAACGTTCGTTCCACTGATATGACCGTTGGGAATTAATCAGTAAAACTTTCTACAAAACTTGTAAAGATATGACCATCTGGAATTAAATCAATACAAATTCGCACTGCAATATTTTTAATTTAAAACGTTTTAACAACACCGATTAGAGAATCATTTAACACCATAATAAAAACACTTAAAATTCTTTCCAATAATATTTTGAATGCTCAATCGGATTTTTAATAATATGGCGAAAATTAATACCACATCCGACTTAATTGAACAATCATTTAAAAATACGTAATAATTCACTACGCATCCGATATCTCGAATGGACCAATAAATATGATAAACACGAATTGTATCACTTAACTTAGCGACTCCATAGGCTCGTATTAACCATATTTGAGTTGTGCTTAATTAAATAAAAAAAGCTTTACGATAAATCTATTATAGTGGACTGTATTTTTATTAAAAAAAGAATAAACTGAATATAACATTACTGTGCAAATAACACATGTGCATCGATAAATAAAATTAATTACAAATTTCAATGTGAAAGCAATACAACCACGACCCGCCGTTACCATAACGAACGTGCTAATCCGAGCATGGTCAAACCGCAACTGCCTGGCGCGCAAGCAGCCCCTTCTTCCTTGTAAGTATAGTTGCTCGTCGCTACCAAGCCCCATTCACGAATATACTTTCATCTATCACCTAACATTGCCAGTAAAATGTGATCAGGGTAACAGATATACCCAATTGCGTTCAGTTACAGGATCCGCCATAGCCTTCAACTGATCAGGTAATATACGAGATTCTCTTATTGTGGTTAAAATATATTTTGACCATCAGTGCACAAGGGTTTGGTTTTAATCTGGAATCAGCTAAATGCATAAACCCTCACAATATATTGTGTTAAAACCAGCAATTCTTGAGAAGGTTTCAGAGTTGTTGTGTGTAATCTCAGAATTCGACTTGATGTCGTAAGCCACCTTGCGTGAGCTTTTTTCCTGTCTGTCTTTAAGCCAAATTAAAATAGCTTGAAAGGAAAGTTGGCTGCTTTAATTTGATTGAGGTGGTTTTGCCACCAAAAGAGGTAAGTAAACAAAAGAATGAAAATTTAGATATACGGCCATTACATGTATATGTTTAGGAGATTGGACTGTCGAAATGAGCGAGTGAATAATGCACTCTGCGCTATAGCATGGGAAGAAACCGCACTGGTTAGGAGATAGTGGGGAGCAAGTTTTATGTGTGAATTAAGCTTAAGGAGGATAACTTGTTTTATAAGTTTCCTAAAGTTAAAATTAAGAGTATAGGTCTGTTGGGTTTTAGATCTTCTGGCGTCTTGGTTATTAGATGTGGGATGTGGTGGCTGATTTGAAGAGATCGGGAAAGGTTCCGGAGGGTAAATGTTTTTGGAACCAGAGGTGGATGGATTTCAGGATTAGAGGCCAGGATTTTTTGAGAATAGTGTTTTGAGCCCGAGACCAGGGAATTTGTGCGGAATAATTTGGCTGCGAAGGAATCAAGTAGGTTGATGTTCAGATGTGCTTCTGGGGCCCTGTCTGGTGGGATTAACGAGTTTGCGATCAGAAGTTGTTGTGTTTCGGTGGAAAGGTTTGGAGCACTGTATGTAATTGCTAAACCTAACAAGATAGATTGGTGTTTTTAAAGCTGATGAGGATTGTATGTGATGGGATGGTTAATGTGTATGATTGAGGGTATTTTATAAATTTACGGTAGGTGGTCAAACGGCCTATGTGCAGATTGTGAATGAACTTGTGGTAGTGTTGTTTCTTGGAGGTTGCAACAAGATCTAGATATCATCTTCTGTTAGCCGTATAAGTTAATTCGAGTTTATTTAGCGAAGACGTGTTTGTGTTAGCTCTTCTTGTTTTTGTAGCCTATGTCGGGTTAATGTGAGTGTGCGTCACATAGAGGTGAGTTCAAGTGTCTACGGCAACGAGGCTCGTAAGGTGTGCTGTTTTCGTGGGATGGAGGAAGTAGCTGCGGTGTGAATGTTTTGAATGATGGATTTGGCTTGGGAATGGAGGTTAGTGTCTGCGTGAACAATAGAGGGAAATTGGATCGCGTTTGTCAAGGAGTCTAAGTATATAGTCCAGTCTGCTTTGCTTGTGTTATAAGCTATGGTTCTGTGGTGACCTTTAGGTGGGAAGTTGGAGATGATTTCAAAAGCAATGAGATTATACTCGTTAGCTCGAAGTTGGCCACAGAGGTAGTGATAAGTGTGAGGACTATATTAAAATGGCGATGCAAAGATTTTCAGGCAGGATGAGGGAGGAGTGTTTTGGATGTGGAGGTGATGGCGGTGAATGAAATCTTCTAGTGGTGTTCCGTTTTTGTCAGTGTCTTTGTTAAATCGTACAGTTCGTTGACGTTAAAAGCTGAGATTGTTGGTTGATTGCCAATTGGAGTATAATACCATGCAACCTTAAACCTCTATATTTGGATGGTCTCTCAGAGATTCAAAACCTACGCCCCTGTGAAATACTTGAAGATTCTATAATATCGTATACCGTCAATAGCATTTTTATTTAAGAAGATTTCTAACACGGCTATGTGACCACTATAAAACAAGTCTGCCATAAGGTGATAAATTCTAATATTTGATCACCATAACTGGTAAATCTTTGACATCCATGTATTTTATATTTGGTGGACAGTTCTCAAACAAATGTCTGGCACACGCATAAGCTCACAATTATGTCGTATTATTGAGCGATTTACATATATAGCTCAAGGATCCTCAAATATAAAACTCAACGTGTAGATTTGATGTGTAGGTACTCGTTTGAGGTTTAACCACATGGAAAGCAAACACTGTAAAGTTTCCTGTACGGCTTAAACAATTACTGGCACAACATACAATTTATCATTGAAATTGAAATGAATGAAATTTTCCCATCCTTAATGTACCCATGTACTAATTGTTTTTGAGCTTTACGCACGGTATACAGAGAACCAACATATACAGAAAAATACCATACCATCATACGTTTTACATCACCATACTTGTTAAAAATTGGTTACCGCGTGGTTAATACTTTACCTTACCATAGAACTGCCCGATTAATACCGCTGGATGTATATTTAGCACTTGCAGTTGTCGCATCGTCTAGATTTTAGATGGGCAGTTCTATGGTAAGGTAAAGTATTAACCACGCGGTAACCGGTAACCGGTCTATTAAGACCGGCATCTTGAGCAAACTCAAAACGTCAAACTTGGTTCCAATGCACATATTCAGCCAGCACCTTCCAATGAATACAGAGTAACCGACCGCATTGGTAAAATTATTTAAAGCTTTACATCAAAACCATTTACAGGTCGGTCACATATCTCACAACGTCTATCATCCACTTTAGGTATGAAAACTTCTTACACTCCAAGTGTCTGTAGCAGTTATGGCATGGTATACATCTAGGAAATAGGAAGATCGTTCCAAGCTAGAACAAGCAATTTCTAAGGCTACAGTAAGAGTAGTCATTACAGTGGTCGAACGAAAAGACCAAGCAGCTCATACGATTAATGTAGATCATATAAAATTAATAACAAAAACTTTTCTTCTGCTACAGGGAAATTAGAGAAACTACAAAAATTGGTAAAATCCCTAACAACATTAAAGGGGACAAGTGATACCACCTTCTTTCCGTATGAAAATTAACAAGGAGTGCACTTAAGCACAAATTGCAGCTTCCATTCTATTATAACTATAAGAAAATACCAGTTGTTACGTGCTGAGGTGATGCTCAGTAGCTGAATTAATTTTACTTTACAATAGCGAAGTGAAGTAATAGTAAAATAATGCTCTGCATTGCTTTCAGTGGTGCGAGATGGGTTGAAAGCAAATGCAAAATTTTTAGAAGTATACTGATATTAACACTATAAAAGTTTTTTTAATTCTCTTTGTGTAATAAAATCTTTGAGTACCTACCCGCATAGGTAATGCGCTCCGGGAGATGGTTTAACTATTCTTATTGCAGTAGATGTTGATAGGACCTTGAGCCGTGTGTACACGTTTCTCAGCTTTTACTAAATCAAATAAACACAAATAATAAAAAACTCAAAGTTTTGTTCACCTAGCCCATATTTTCAAACATGAATATCACAGTAAATAATAAACTAAGAAATACCCTTAATTGGCCAAATAGACGTGCATCTATAAAAGAACAACTTAAATTTATCAATTATAGCCATTCAACCAATTTAATTTGTGCACATGAATTATGCCGATACAATTGTGAACTTTTTTTTCTAAGAATTCCTGCGTTTACAATACGCTTTAAATAAGCGTGCATCAACGTAAACGGTCCTTCTTAATATCAAGTTTGACACATTTTTGTTGACATTACCAGTCACAATTATTAAATATAAAACAGCACGTAATGTTTAGCAGATAAAAAGCAAACATTTAATAATTTACAGAGTTTGTTTGTCTTTTTATAAGACTCCAAGTAACCTTTTAGAGCAGAAAAATGGTTGCTGCTAAAACAATAGTCAACTTAGCTTTGAAAAAAAGCATCCAACACACACTAGTTTCATCTTTAACAGTATTTTTAATTGCGCGCTTTGACTCGTGTTGGGGAACCTTTTAATTAATAATCCTAGGGTATAATACCGTCAGTTAAATTACTCGATAATAAACCTTTAACCTGCATAGAAATAGTTACGTGTCAATTGAATTCCAAGCTCTGCTCTGATATCTGTTTTCGAATAATTGAGCTGATCGATAGATCGATAGATCCCCTTTATAATCCGTTGGTTTATAATTTTTTAATTCCAGAGTCATTGCATGCTATTTTTCGTTCTCACGGGGTGTTGCACTAAACTGCTAGAGATTCTAGTTCATGTAGTTTTATTTATGTAACCAGTCATCTTGTTCTAACACTTTTGTAAACGGTGTTAATTGTTTACATTCGCAACACATTTTCTATGGCTGTAAATTTATGAGTAAATTATTATTTGGGGTAATCTACCATGATTGCTCTTAATTTCTACCACGGTTTATGTGTAGCATTTATATAGCTGGTTTTAAAATTATTGGGGTTGTAGGGTATATCGGTTCAATTTCATAACTTATTGCTTTAATTTTAAACTCGTGTGAATGTGTACAAATAAACATACTTATGCCCGGTGATTTGTCGAGCTATATCTGTTTCTTTTTAAATTTTATATGGAAAGTGTAAAGCCCAAATTTTTAACTACTGTTTGTCTGTAATATACATTAGAGATTTTCAAGTTTATTTCTGTGTCCTAATTTGGTAATACATTGAAATAGCCACGTTATAAAATGTAAACACCGAAGCTTCTAAATTTCGTGCCATTTAACTAACTGAAATAGATAAACAAAAATTTTTCCAAAATCTTTTGTCCTAAACCACTAAACATTTTGTGTGTTTTGTTCGAATGCTAAGTTTCTAGTCATAAGTTAATCTATAAAAAGGTATCTGTAGACTTCTTTTCAAAAGCTGGCGAAGGTGAAGAGTCATGAAGTGACCTTTTCTATTTTTCATAGGAGTAGAACCCTTACAGGGGGATCATAACGCTTTGTAATTGGTGCTGGATTGCTAGGATATTTCCTATGAGAAATATTGCAAGCTACATCCACCAGTCCAGTAGTTCTCCAAACATCTGGCCACAATTTACGGTTGAACAAAATCGTGTACAACGTTCATTTGGAAATAAATTCCAGCGCCGGTTTCTTGTCTCAAACTTACCACCACAACCACTACCTCTCTGGCCCCCTCACATAAATCCCTCAGGAAGATCCGACATTTAGATTTGCAATACCTCTAACATGAGACACTGTTGCGATTGCAATGCTTGAACTATTATCTTAACCCTTGTTACAGCCCCGATCCCAAAGTCCAACGCGAAAAGTGTCTACCTACAGATAGACCCACTGAAAAAAAAAATTGCTAGAAATATTTCAGATTTGCAATTAAAAAGGCCGTGATCCCCTTTTTCAGGAAAAGCGTTAATTTGACACCGCGTACATAAGGTTTTGGTGAATAATTGGGAAGAATTTATGGGAGCGTTAAATGATGACTTTCTTTCACTACACTGACGGAAAATTATAGAGGGCAATAAAACTAAGCACGCAGAACAAACCGAAACAGTAATGTCAGCATTTTTTTATTTGGCCCAACCGTTAAGTGTGAAGAATCAGTTAAAAATATTAGGCAAAAATATGTTACCTTTTTACCACACATGTTTAAGCTTAGTTAAAATAAATTTTATATAGGAATTAATTAAGTTGGGAAAAATTACAAAAACATAAGATTTTCATCAAAAATTTTACTTCTGCGACAGTAAAGACTAATACGTTACAAAAAGATTTAGCTTGTCAGGAACCCTTAGATTTACAAAATAGAGATATCATTAGACCCCAAATTTTAAGTAATCGGAATAACTACCAAAATCAGAACAGCGACCAAACAGGACGGATTTGTTATCAGTGTTGTTAGGTTGGCCATTATCGAAATCAGTATAGAAATTTAAAAAAGAAATTTAATTGTTACGAATGTTGGTTAGGAAGCCTGATTTTTAGTTGATGTCCAGGTTGCCATTAAAATAACAATCGTTTAAACTTGTAGAAGAGACTTTACCTGGTTTATGATTCTACTGCATAAATGTAAAATTTAATGCAAGACTAAAAATATCCAAGGACTCTTTATCCAACTCCGTAGATGCCGCTGTAGAGGGACTGTCGTGAAGCGGCCTTCTCTATTCCCCATGGGAATAAAACAACTAATGGAGTCGTAGCGTTTCATCATTTATGCGGAATTGCTAGGATATTGCACTCTGAGAAGTGGAGCAAGCTACATCCACCAGTCAAGTAATTCCCCAATTCTCTGAGCATAATTTACGATTGAACAATCGTATAGAAGTTTATTCGTAATTTGACCCCAGCCACGGTTCTCTTGTCCCAAATTTATCCTCTCCCCATGTTACAAAAAAAAGCCTTCCCCCAACAAAAACTCTTCTGGAAGGTCTAACATAATACCTCCAGTACCTCTAATGGGAGAATACGTTCCGATGGCGATAGCCGAATTTCTATCGAGACACGTAATAAAGTACCGCTCCTAAACTGTAACACTAAAGGTATCTGAGGAGAAATCCAGTAAAAAACGATAAGCTGTTTCAATACTTACCTGTACTCATTACCCTGAGGGTTCCTTGTTTTGTTATTAATAGAGGTAGAGTAATTATTATTACGCTAAAGAAAAAGACATTAAAAACCCACCCTGCTTAATTGATTTAAATTATGCGTCTCATAATTGGCGCCCGACTGGCGGCTCAATAGGCTTTGTTTACATCTTGTTAATCCCTGGGCAGGTACTATTGAAGCAGCAATTGAATACAAAATATATGGACATATAAAGATAGTTTTGGTGTCAGTAAAGCTAGGGTATTTTGAATTTTAGAGCATTTTATATTGTGCTACATAAATCGTAATTTTAAATAAAATTCACGGTGCGAGACTGTGTCTCTAACAAAGGGGAAGGTGGGCAAAAGCGGCAAAGAAGGAGCAGAAGAACCCAAAAGTCAATTTTTACTTGTAAATATTGTTGGTGAATTAGCAGATAGGATGGCCGAAATACAATGGAGCATAAATAAGCTAGCGAACACTGTCAGCGAAAATATCACGAAATTCGAACTTCGAAATTTCCAACTGCAGATGAGTCTGAACCTATAGTGTACGGTGCTAAAATGGAAACACCAAACGTGTTAAGCAATCTAACAACTAGTGATTTAACACGTACTACGGTTCCAAAAGCAAGAATTCCATTTAATAAAAAAGTGCCCAAAAAGGGAGCAATTGTTAAATTCAGCCGCCGCTTTATCGGCATTTCAGGATCAATTAAAGCAAGAGTTTGAACTAAAGAAAAAATATTATGAAGCGAAATTAAAAATTGCTGAGAGAACTACTACGGCACAAGCAAACTTGTCAATAAACTTAGCACACCTAGTGGAAACGATACAAGCATTAATATGAGTGATATGTTGAATTCTAAGTGTTTTGTAGAATTATGTAGTAAGTAAATGATATTTTGAATTATGTTAGGAATAAAATATATCAATTAAAATGAAATACATGCATAGTAGTAGCTGCGTCCTCTATTAACTCAGGAATGACACGCCTAACTGCGTCCTCTATGTCGTCAACCTCATTATATTCAGCTTCAAACATACCAAAATCAAGCAATGTATTATCTTCTACTGGCTCGGGGATGGCATATTTTATACATATATTGTGTAATACTGCACATACATTTATTATTTTACATGCTTGCAATGGATCTGCATGCAAAGTCCTATATCGTAGTAGACACCTAAACCTGTTTTTAAGGACACCATTCTATTTTCACGCGTGTGCTTTTATGAGTCGTGTTGTAATTGGATTCTGGAGAACCTTGTGCATAATCTCCATCAAGAGGTGTTAGCAACCATGTCTGTAGTGGATATTCTGAGTCCCCTTAACAAATTCGTATTAACTGTTGAAA
This sequence comes from Platerodrilus igneus, assembly GCA_036346225.1. NCBI lineage: Eukaryota > Metazoa > Arthropoda > Insecta > Coleoptera > Lycidae > Platerodrilus > Platerodrilus igneus. Next base: position 687,428 of record JARFIW010001423.1, on the reverse strand, counting down.
AAATAAAACCTACCTATACCTAGGAGAAAGTAATCTTTGTATTGATGGTCGTGTAAACGCTTGAAATATCTTTGTACACCTGACTGATTCCAAATGCAGGCGTCGTTGGTGCTACCTGGATATTTTACACATACATTCATAATTCTGAGATCAACACCACACACCTGCAACATGATTTTTCTATTAGTTATTATCATTTGCGTAATGAATTTAGTATACCAATTGCACATTAATGGAATGGTAATTTTTACGATTCACATACAAATGTTTGGGATATTTGGGATTGTTTCTCTTTGGAGTTACAATTGCAACATGGGCACAATCAATACACCCAACTACTCCTGGAAAGCCATGTCTTTCATAAAACCTACGATGATATACATATGAATTTTAAATGGATGTATTTAATGTAATCTAGCTGCATCCAGTTGCTGTAAATTACTAGGCATGTGTATCCACTCATTTAAAACTTCGGGTTTATTTAGAGCATTCGGAACTTCTTTAATGCAGCGTGATACAGAGGGTTGAGACACATCTAAATACTTGTTTAAACCAACACTGCATTGATGACTGCCTCTTGCAAAAAAATTTAGAGCAACCATAACCTAGAATATAATTATAAGTTTGTTAATCTTGTAAGGGTTTGAAGAAACCAGCAAGTGTATAGGTGTTTCATCAAGCATTTAAAATAGAATTAGTTTACCTTGGTTTTTCCATCCAAATCTGTTGCCCTACGCTGAAGTGTCATATACGTCTCTAAAACATCAGATAAATAAGTAACTAACTCTTTTGGAAGCCGAAATGTTTTAAGGAATGCATCATCATTCATATTTAAGAATGGATTTCTAGGATTTCGCGGAATTATATAGGTATCTACATTCCCTTCTGCCAATTCTAGATGTTCTATAAACATTACGTTTGCGTTAAACAAATTGTCCATATTTTTCAAAAGTCAAACAATGACAATGATTACAATACTTAACATTAATTTTATAAGTTACTATCTGTAACAGCTTATAAAGCCCGCTCGATGTGTAGCGAATAGAATATAGCGAGTTTGCTTATCAACGACTGACCAAGAGTAATATTTGGAGTTAGCGAACGGTCAAGAATTGACACCCTGGCATGTAACTTGCGTCTGGCTTTGTGCGGTAGTAGAGCCCTAGTGCGCTGAACACTAGGCTTTGTGGTTTTAACGATGATAAGAATTAAAAATATAAGTTATTAGACAAACTGAATAATTTTGTTGTAGCGCTCTTCCTCTTCCTTTTCTTCGTTTTTTTATAACGTCTTTTTAACGACGTCTTTAAATGACTTTTAATAAATAACTTCGTTTGGATAATTTTTTTGATAAATTCATTTAATAATTCTTTGGACATTTGTTTAAATAACACTTAAAATATTCTTTTAATAATTTCGTATAAGTTACGATAAAACATGTTTTTCAACGCTTCGTTGCAGAATCTTCAATTAGATTTTTATTTAATAATTCTCAACTTTTAAGAAGTCGTTTTGTATATAAATCGTAAGGCTCCATCGCATATTTATTTGGTGAAATAAACACGCCTTATCTGGTTATAAAAATAAGGCAGTCAGTATGCTGTATTTAAAGAGAATATGGATTCTACTTTCGCACCTGCGAGTATCAAGTTGTAGTTCATTCACGTCAACTTTGCGAAAAAATATCGATCCAAGATGAACGTCCTTCAACCGTACGATGAATAGTTGAACTTTATGTAATGTTATGCGAGAAAACAATAAGTTTGAATTAAGGAAACGTTCTACAAAGTACGTAGAAATTTTATGGTTTGGAAATTAAGTCCGAAGATGAATGGACATGGTACTTTTTGAGTTTTTGGTCAAGATCTACACACAGTAGAACATCTAAGTTTGGTATTGAAGTTTGGTTGGTCCAGATTGTGCGTATGAGAAAAACGCATGGAAGTTCGTATGGTCCGGTGCAAGGATCAAGCAGCTGTTCGTGTTCTGTAGAACATGTGGATTTTACGTCGCTTGTTTTTCTGAAAAATGTATGTATTAACACCTGCCCTAACATGCTGTAACGCCAACATGTAAACCACACCTGCTGAGCCAAGGTAAAAGATTAGAATCATTTTTACATCACGTCTACATTTGCTGATCTTTGATACGAGACTGTTTCGAAAAATATCTTTGTAACCACCTATTATCATTTATCCGTTTAACAAATTAAGAAGGACCTTAGTAAATTTTTATTGTCAATACTAGTACAGTGTAATCACAGTTACTAATTTTTATGAAATTAGGCAAACTTAAAGAGTTCTTATTGATGTTTCATATATGCATGATTTCACTTATAATTTCTAAATGACGAATTAATAGACAATGTAGTTAAAGTTTTATAAATATGTAAACAGAAAAAACAGATCTGATATTTCTGGTATAAATTCAAGTTAAACTTTTGTAACGTAAACAACATTTAAAGTTTTTGATATTTCTTTTTGAATATATAATCCTACCTTATGAGTAGATAAAATTTGTATTATCTTTTCTTAAACATGAATTTTATATTTACAATTTTTATGAAGGAACAATTTTAGTTAAAGAAGTAACGTTTAATTTTCTTAATTAATTGTTTTATTCTGAACAAGTACGTTCTGAAATAGAGTAACAAGGTATAAGATCAAATAAGCGTAAAGTGGTAAACCCAATTTAACAAGAAGCTTTGATAGCCTTTTCAGAATTTGAAGCATATAATCTGTGCTCATATTATTGTTGCCTGATTTATCTTTGTAGTTTTTTATGAGGTAATAAGAGAATACCTCTTGTGTCCTCATTTTTGTAAATTTAATTAAATTTTCTTTACAGCTTCTGCGTTAGCAGTTAATACGGTATTCCTCCCCTAAGGACGCCCAAGTCCCCCTTAGGGAAACCCTGTGTTTAAAGTTAATGACTTGGTGGCGCCCTATTTAAATCCCTGTTTTGTTAAGAATCTAGCCCTAGTAAGAAAATAATGCTTTGTAAAAAGAACCACGACCAATCCTCATAAGTTCTGCCCAAGGAATAGACCCCTAGCATAGCCGGAAGATATTTGCGTTCTACCATTTCAAGGAAGTCTTTCTTTAAACGTCACTGGTCACATTAGGAGATAAAAAGACCTCGTAACATGATAAAGATCAATATAAATATTATTATATTAGCACAAAATAGAAAAGAAGTTAGAGCTGGGGGTCTATTCTCGACTTCATGCGTTATTTTCCACTGGTGATAATTATCACCGAAAAATATCGCATGCGAAACTGTTGGAAGCGAAAGTGGTATTCTCGACGGAAAATGATATGACATTTTCAATATCGCGTGGTGTGCGTTGTGTCGTAAATAGATTCGTACGTACATCCCAAAAACAACCAATAGCCGGCCGACATAGCTATCACGCGACATCATCGACAGTAGAATTAACACAATATACCCTAAGCCTAAATTATCATAGCGTGCTTGTTTCGGTATTATTGATAGTTTTTAAATGTTAAGATAATAGGCCACAGTATAAAGAATTAGACCAAAATGTTACGTGTTTGAAATGTCGGTCAAGCCAAACGTAAGAACGGGATATGTATTCAATGAACAAAAACAGAAACTTGCAGAATTATTGATACTCAAAGAAAATTTAAGATACGGAAATTTAATTATAGTTTTACTAAAACGGTCAACAATCCAATCTCATCAACATTTGCCACGTTTGACGACTAGAATACAGAGAAATTAACCCAAGAACTTTTTTAGGTTAAGCTTTTATATTTACAGTACTTGACATTGACACTTGTTTCATGCGATATAATTTTATCGGATAATAAACACCGCACGTTGCATGCCATGCGATAAATTTCTCAGGCGGATTTTCAAGAATACACATTTGACGTTTTCATGCGAAAATCGTAAAATATCGCATGCGATAAATATCACATCTATTCGAGAATACACCCCCTGCGTCAAACCGAAAACAAAATAATTATGACTTAATGGGGTATTAAATGATTTCACATTTTATCTCTAAAGGTGAACTAATTTAATAGGGGGATATTGTGGTGCATTTTATTCAGCCGGTATTTTATATTTTAGTTTAAATAGTATAAGGTTGATTTCTTATTAAGAATTACGACCTAAGGAAATTTGCATTTGCCTTTAAATACTTAAATAGAAATATCTCGGCGGCTGGAACTGGTTCGGTTGGGTTGTGTAGTATTTGGAGTGAATTAACGGAAGAAAGATGAGTGGGAAGGGGTGGATCGAGTATGAGAAAGTCAGTCGTTTACGGGTTGTTTAGGTAGCATATCTAAATGGGTCAACTGTTCCTAACGGATCAATTAAAATATATATGCGTTAATCGTGCATCGCAAGGTGCGAATGGAGTTAATAAATACACCTTTGCGGTTTTTTTTATATCACAGTGAGTAGTCTAGAAGTTCAAAGTGAAAGAGCGCTGTGTGAAATAAATGTTCCTCTTAACTACTAGTTTTGAGTGGTAAATGTGTAGTTCGTCCTCGTTGTAGTTTCTTACAGTAGTGAAAGCTGCAGCTTCAGTAACCGCCACACTTAACCTAAGGGTACTATGGAATGTACCACAAGTGATTGTTAAGGGTCAACGTACGTTTCTACGAATAACCAGTCGGTTACGTTACCAGAAGGGTTTGGAAATCTACCTGACCGATGCTGTTGTGAAGGACTGCGTAATTTTTGTATGTAAGTGTTAGAATTTAGGTGCATGTTTTTCAGCTAATTATTTGTTGATTGATCATGTTTATGTTTACTTTTCAGTATCTTTCATGTAAATTAGTTTAATATAGCTGAATAAAGTTAAAAACGTTGCTCGCTTTATTTTACAGAAATAACAAAGAGTTTTTGTTGGCTTGACCAGCGACAGTCATACTTGGTATACCTAAATTTAGAATATCCCTTATTCACTTAATAAGTAGAAAAAGCTGTTTCAATACTTACTTGTACTCATTACCCTGAGGTTTTCGTTTTTGTTATTAATAGGGGTGGAGTAATTATTATTACCCTAAAGAAAAAGACTGTAACGTATTTTTTTTTCTAGTTACATCTAGTACAATAGAATAAAAATAAAACAGCTATAATTTAAAATATTTAATTTGTGAATTATCATCCAATAAAAATTAATATATAATATTCATAATAACGTATAGATTCTTATACGTTTATACTCTAAAGTTCGTTACCAAGCTCTGTCAAGTTGTCAGTCGGCACTTCATTCTCAGAGTTCGAAAGGGCAAGCTGCTTTTGCAGAGAAGGTGAAGTCGAGATGGCCCTGTGTAAACACGTGGCTTCTAACAAAGTTAGAAAAAAGTAGAGAATTGGTAAATTCTTGATGTCTGGAGGTCGAGCCTAACAGCGGTTGCGTGAGCATGATTTTCGATAAGCCTCGCTCCGGACAGTTTAGTTGATCCCGACAGGCCTAAGAAGATGGAACCCCATTTGGACATCATTTAGACAGTTGGTATATATTAACTTAATAGATTATACTAATATTTTTCATCTTAGTGCAATATCTTAAGGACATATTTTAAATACTATCTCCGATAATAAATTAAAATAATTTCTGAAGGCATTATTTTAAAACAAGAATTTATGGTTTCGTTCTATTTAATATAACATGCAGTAACGTGGAAGCCGACTTCACATGTGTTCCTTATATTTCAACCTTACCGATGAGCAATATTAAACAAGGAGATTATGATGGAAATTTCCGACAGCTGAGGTCAAGGTTCAGCACTTTTAGTTCATTTTCGATGCACGTGTGTTCTTTAGCATTTAATAATTTTGAAAATACAGTAAATTATTATGAATTATCTAACATTAAATATTTAAATAACGTAAAGAGAAGATAGTTTTTGAGAAATCAGTAAATTAAAGAATATGTTACTTGCTTGTCAGAATGTTTGCACATGTACGCAAATAGTGTATTTTATAAAGTTCTGAATGACAACCTATGTCAGATAAAAAATATATAGATTCAGTTTTCCTATCTAGACGCCATATGCTGTCTTGATTTAATTTGCAATATGTTTAAAGATTTTGAGGTCATGTACAGGCACTTTCATCGACATATGAAATTCGCGTACTTATTATAGAATATAAATAAATTAGAATAATTACATTTTACAAAGTTTGCACTTTGATAATTAATTTCTGTTGTAATGATCAAGGAAGTACTTCGCTGATTAATAAAAAAGAAAAAAGGTTTTTATGTATTATGAATAACTTATAAATTATACGTCTATCTAATTAAATTTCATAGAAAAGATCTATTCAGAAATCTTACTTTTGAATGCAAAACTTCATTAGAATTATTATGAGAAAATTTTATAAAGATACAAACTTAAACATTGCTGTTGTACATATATAATCAGAAATTTATCCAAATAGAATCCTTTTTGTTTTTGAAAGAGGTTTTATTATTTAACATTGAAAAATTGCAAGTCCTCCCGGAATAGAAAAAGTGTGAAATGAAAACAAATTCCCTCAGTATATTTTAGATGCCTAAATTATATAATTTTATTTTTGGCAAATGTTTTTGAGGACACAAATGGTGTCCATGTTGTGCTTTTGTTTGTTCACAGGTAAAGCTGAGACATTTGTATGACATCTGGTGGTTGAGGTCTTTGTAAGCGTGTCCTAAAGAGTGCAATTCAGGTTTTAATGCTATGTTAGTGGTGTTAAGATAAGGTTTCCGCATTCCCCTTATACAAGCACAGTTAAATTTTGTTGGTTATTGTATTGAAAAATACGGTGGCGCTCATTAAAAATATTTTTGGTCTTTTATTCACCCATGACCCAAGCTCATGATCTACCCAGAGCTAACACTCGGCTAGCCGTTTATATCTTAAGAGTTTTTCTTTGTCTCAAGCCATTCTCCATCCAACAGTACCTTGGGCTTACAAGAAAAAGAAGGAATTCTCGACCTTGTGATATCAGATTTAGGGTTAGAAAATTGGAAGGTTTAATTTATAGCTGATAGTCACGAGGGTAAAGCTTATAATGAATAATACAGACAGTATCTCATTATAAGAAAATATTTTTATATTACAAGACATTAGAACCCATTCCCCCTTAATTAATTTAAATTATGCGTCTCAAACTGTTTCATATTTTGATGACACCTCTAACCAAAGTGAACGAAACGGCGACTTCATTATAGTTCTAAATATGACACAAGCTGAACTCAGAACAACTATGACTTTGGACCTGAATGCCTCTGCCAATTTCATAGCTTTGAGAATTTGACCACAAATACACGTGTGATATGTTACTCAACACCAAAGTATTATTTCAATTTCAAATGATTGTAAAATGTTATTATTGTAAGGGATTCAATAAACTTTCACGATGTGCTATCAAGGGCTTACATACCGCCTTTAATTCATCATATGGTATTATAGGTAATTAACGTTATGTTTGAAGTGTAGACTAAATAATGGATGTATGAATTTGGCTTTGTAGTTTTTACTCTAGAGACTTTAAATGGAATAATACGAAAACCCGCCATACAGTACTTTCACAAAACTTTCACAGTTTGTTTCTGACGTTTGGTTTAATATCTACAGTTCACGAACCTTGTAAAATTACACAAAACAGATTTCAATTTAGAATTATGTGTAGTTTTTTGGTGCGCTCCAGGCTGGACGATAAACAAGCAAATCCGACAAGTTTATCATTTTTTTTAAATTTCATTATGTTCCATGGATTCTATGCAGAGGTAATGTTTATATTATTATCTCTAGAAACATTAGAGGATTTTCTGTTAGTTTTCAAGCTTACATTTACTAAAATGTCTAAAAAGCCTATTGTTTCAGTATTCTGTTCTGTATTCATGTTAGAATACAATGGTGACTACCTTTTATGTGTAACCAAATCGTATGGGCAAAACATATATAAAGCCAGCAACATCTACTGGGTAAAACAAAACATTATCTTCCAACGAATTCCAGAATAATAGAAAGGATTAAACGATTGCAAGAATGCAAAATAACTAGCCAGACAAAAGTTATCTAGTGGGAGCGATGAACAGAATTACTAAGACTAAAAAAATGAAAGCTAACCATCAGTAGCTTTACTGAAAAGCTTAACCGATGCTTATTATAAAACTAGCAAGCCAGTGGCGTAGCTACTCATAACAGCGTTCAGTGTCCTAAGTTTTTTGGCGTCCGTGTTCTTTACAGTGAAACTAAACTTTCCAAGAAATAGTACACATTTATTTATAAAAAATAATACAACATATTTTATTTTAAGTAACGTTTTTTGCTTTAGCCTTCGTAAAGCTGTCAATCAATTTACCTAGACCCATTATCTGTGCTTCTTTGTTTTCAATGCTGATGAGAGGAAAATTGGTCAGATGGTCTTGTTAAATCGAATTTCTGATGAATGTTTTAATCATTTAAATTTTTTAAATTAATTGCTTTGCTGTTGCATTGTAAATGGTAAAGTTAAAAATAAAATAATATGCGTTACGTCGGGAATACTAGCAGGCAAAGTAAGATGCTCACAAGGAAGCATCTTTCCTAACTGATATACAGGGTGCCAAACCAAACATGTTCACCATTGGTAACTTGCTTATTTTTAGTGATAGAAAACTAAGTTAATCTTTGGATGCATACGTTCAAATTTTTACGAATTTCCATAAGTGGGCTCTATTGGACCCCAACACTGAATGTATATTATTAGTCCTATTTCAGTTTGTATTTGATGAAAAAATTATTAAGCAGCATAAATAAAAGAACAAATCCAAATAAACACAAGCAAAAAAAGAAACTTACATTAATTAGCCTACTTACAGTTACTACATATAGTAATACTATGTTTGGAACACACATTTTTGTAACATTTGTAACAATATGTTGAAGTTTTTCTGTGCTTGGCGCTAGGACAAATGGTGCATCGTTTTTTAGTTGTTAGCTGCAGAAAGACTTTTTTTTTCTACTATAAACATTTCTACAGCTTGCATTGTCAACCTGGGTAAGTTACGATTTTGCACATATCTCAATTTCATTGTACGGAAGTACTACTTCCTGGCACCAATCTTTTGCAAACAGACGCCTTTTATTAGATTTTCCATGGTTGTAGTTGATATTCTGTCCATCAAATAAAATAAAAGAGTTTAGTGTAGCTACATCAAGCAAGTTACAAAACAATGCAAAGACCAACGCCTTGTCTGTCTTCTACATATATAACGCGTTACTTTTTGGTCCATTGTATCTACACCACCCTTAGTTTTATTATAGTCAAGAATTATATGCAGTTTCTATTTTTAACTCGTTTCATCAACCAAAGAATCAAAATGCATACTACTCAATAGTATTACACACTTATTTTTCTTTGTAATGTAACTTACCATCGTCATATTTTTTCTAAATGCAAACATTGGGGAATGCACTTGCTTTTCTTTATTTGCCCGTTGTTCTTGGGGAATGTCTGCCTTGTTTTGCCGCCATGTTCCTACAATGGTAATACCTTTTTCAAACAGGTATTCTGCAAGTGGAACGCTAGTGAAAGAATTATCCACTGTCACATTTATTGAACTATATTCAATAGTGCCCATCAGTCTTTTCACAATTTTTGCGCCTAAATTTTTCTGTACGGTCTGATCCCGCTGTTTTCCAACGTAAATTTCACCATCTATCGTACAACTTGTAGCCGAATCACACATCCAGAATATTTTTATGCCATATTTGGCGGATTTAGATAGCATATATTGGATAAAATTACAGCGACCTCTATTTGGCAAAAGTTGTTCGTCTATTGTTACATTCTCTTTAGAAATCTGGGTTTTCTACATTGTTTGAGAAATAGTCCCCATATGTATCTAAACGCAACAAGTTTATTCGTAGCTCTCCTAACTTCTCTCCTTCGCTTATCATCGAATCTGATAAACCACCTAATGTCTTCGAATCTATTTACGCTCATAGTTGCGCAATAAATTGGGTCTGCACGTCTGTCTAGAAATAGATCTCTAACTGGCACGTCCAAAGACTTATCTATGTCGCTCTGTAGAAGCAACCCTATAAATGCTTTTAGTTCAATAATATCGATATTCACCCATTGTTTATTTTTCATTCCTAACATTCGCTTACCTTCTAAGTCTGTACAGTGACATATTTCTTCCAACATTCCTCGAGTTATAAAATTATTTCAAGCATAAACAGGTTTTTTATTATTAATCTTGTGTGACGGACCTGAGGCAACTCTGATTATGTTTTGTGCCCTTGTTTTTTCCTTGTGGTGATGATGATTTTTGCCATAAGAGCCCACTACGCGCAAGAAACGAATCATTTGCGTGTTCTACTAGTGGTTGTTCGACATTGATATTATTGTCAAATTCACCATTAAATTCGTTGTTGCTACTTTCAGTATCACTAACATTGAGAGGTATTTCCTCTTCTATATTACAATAACTGGTACTACCTTCCTACTCAGAGCTATCTTGCTCCTCTTCTGAAGCTTCGCTTTCAACCAATTTGCGTCATCTATTTCGTCAGCCCACTGACGCACTACATATTCAAAATCAAGGTCTAGCACATTCACAGACCGTTTGTTCGCAGATTAGCCATAAAAGTCAAAGTATTCAAAGTATATTCTTGTACATGAATTATACGCTAGTAATGCATCTGTACCTACCGAGCGCTTTCTATTGTATGAACTGCAGCTACGCTCTAATGCTGACACCATACATAGTACGCTTGCGTACTTGAAGCAGGTAGTTCTACAGAAAACGATTCATATATTTACTGTAGCGCATCACGCCGAAACTCAAGCAAACCAAACTTTTAGCTGGGGTTTGTGGGACCCCGCATGTGAACAAGCCGCGTATTACTTGTTTTTTTTTTGTTGTTTTTTTCAAGCAGAATGTTCGCACGACTATTATATCGATGCCAATTGGAAGAAAAGCATGTAAATGGAGAATTCATGGAAACATACAGTTACAAAAAAATCTTAAACACATATTATACTATTCTACAAAGAGCGTGGGGTCTGAATGACCCCACTTATACATCCGAGGATTAAATAAAGAAAGAATCAGCGTTTTTCATTGTCTTTTTGAGTGACAAAATACATTGTTTATATCGTTTCCCGTTTAACCGAAAATGCTACCAATTTTGCATTTCTAAATGGAACCACCCGCATATTGTTAAATTGTTGGGTAGAAAATAGCTTTAGCTTTATAAAAGTATAAGTATTATGTATAGCTAAAAAGAAAAATAACGAAGTTATTTTGCACTGATTCTTTATACTTCTTTGAAAATAAATCTATCTATCCATGAGAACAGTTGGCGGCAAAACAATATGATTTTATTCAAGTAAATGACTCTTCTGTGTTTGGTAGAATTTAGTGTGCTAGCATTACGTTAATTGAAATGAATTATTCAAATAATGAGAAGGTGGATATGTTAGAACTACTTTTCATGCCTTACATGTGATTTTTCAATGCTCCACCCGAAGGTACTACATTAAACAGTAAGCGAGTTTTTTTTCTACCTGGAAATTTTGAACTTTGCCGAACTCTTGCTGTTGCAAGCAAGGTAGGGATCTTTAGCGTGCGTGACAACACTCACACACGGGACCTCCATTTTACCTCTCACCCGAACGAGGGTGTATTTTTGTGAAAAATGCTCGCCCAACGTTTTTCAAGCGGACCGTGTCGGTATTCGAACCTACTTTTTATGTCGCAGGAATGCTACGAATCACTGCGATTATATTGCGAACGCTACCCACAAAGAAATTTTTCTAGTACGAAAGTATTTTCTGGGCTTGAGGCTTCCTTGAGAGAATAAGGAAGATTTAATAAATTAAAAGAATACGACATCCAAAACAGTGACCGAACTAGTAGAAGAACAGGTACTTTCTTTGTTTGAGGCTTATCCTCAAATATCTACACGACAAGCTGCAACCGAACGTGATATGTCTGCAGAAAAAATATGGTTGTAGACCAAATAAGATTACACTAGTGCAACATCTACATCCAAGAGAACAAACTAAACGTGTACAGTTTGTAACTGGTTGCTAGAATCATGACTTTTCCAAATTTTAATCTATGGTCAGACGAATGCAATTTTTCTAATAATGATATGTTTAATCGAAAAAATAATCATTATTGTTCTACCATCAATTCATTACAAACAACAGATAAGGATTTCAACGTAAATTTTCAGTGAACGTTTGGTGCAGAATTTTAACAATACCATTGTCGGGCGATTTTTTTATAACAGAATATTGCCTACAGACAAGCATCTAGATCTTTTAAGAAATCATATGGAGGACTGGATGAATAACTTATCACTAAATTTACGACAAAAGTTGTACTTTCATCAAGACGGTGCACCTGCGCATAATACCGTTTTGGTACGATAGTACCTAACTCAAATATTTGGTAATAAGTGAATAGTAACTCATGGTTTTCCTAAACTTCTATCACTATTTCCTGATATAACCCTTATGGATTTTCTTCTATAAAGTTATTTAAAAGACATACCTTTTAAGCAAACGTGTCAATCTGTTGAAGTTTACCAAAACATTATTGAACAAGTATTAAGTAAAATTGATGGAAGGACATTATGTCGTTTAGGCAGCAACGTCCAGCGACGAGCACAATTGTGTATTGAAAAACACCTTGAGCCATGGAGTGTGCTCTAAAGACTACCTCTATGGATATATTTGAAATACCTCTTGGCAAGTACTGTTCATTGTACTTAAACATGATGATTATGTGCAACTACAAGCTTGGCTTTGCAATATTCTCAAGTAATGTTGATTACGCGAAACGATTTATTGGAAAACAGTTAATACCGCAATTTGCCAAGTGTTAGGAATCTTGGTAAGCGCAGGTTGCCAAATTCCTTTCACATACCACTGAATATCTGTGAAATAGGGTGTATATATATATATATATATATATATATATATTTATATATATATATATTGGAAAAGGTATGGTTGTTCAAAAAAATTTTTGGGATCGAGTTTCGTTCGGACAATTATGTGTTTATATGTAAATGAAAATCATTTGTTTATAATCGACGTTTCGGACTATATTTAGACCATAATCATGATTCTGTAAAATTATAATACAAATAACAGTTATGCACATAGCAAGATACTTACAGAAACTTGATTTTTTAAGATATTAAATTAACAAACATGTAGTAACTATTACATTTTAAAATTGCATAATACAGAAATATAAAATTAAAAGGTGTAAGTCCAACAAGACGATCGGTATTAGTTTGACAACGATGAGTTTAATGTGTTATACTAAACAATTGCTAATCGTATCGAGGCCAGCATATGAGTGAGCCAACCGGTAATACAACTGTGTGATATGAAATTCAATAATTTAAGGATTGAGAAATTAACGAGGAATGTAGAAATATGGTACTAGGTTAAAGTATTGCTAAAACTATATAGTAGAGCGTAAATGTTATTAAGATTTTGCGTGTCTATTTTAAAGTTCAAACTATTGTCATCACTTTTATATGGTACGATTCCAAGAACAGTCTGTTTACATAATTGACCTCTTTATCTGAAATTTTGGTATCATTCCAGTTTGCTGTATGTTGGGTATCGTGAATATGAGACTCAAGAGCACAAGATTTTTTCCCAATTTTCGCATAGCTTCTGTGCTGGGTGAGCCGGGATCTTAACCATTGATTTGTTTGTCCCGTATAAGACATGTTACATGAGCATTTAATTCTATAAACTGTGTTACTACATAGTCCTTTATCAGTCCTATCTTTAACAGTAGTGAAGAGATTGTTAATCGATCTCTTGTAGGCGTAAACAATTTTTATGTTGTTCTTAGATAAAGTTTTTTGTATTGCCGGCGTAAGGTTATCAATATATGGTAATTTTTTATAAATTACATTGTTCTGGGGGGTTTTTTATTATAGGTTCTTGTGCTTGAAAGATCAGTTTCTTTATTAGAATTTTCGGGTAGGCATTATTTTCTAGAGTATGTTGAAGTAGCTTAAGATTTTTGGTTATAAATTCAGAATCACATATTTTTAGGATATTGTAAAGAAAAATATTCTTAGAGCAAAAGTTACGAATATTATAACAAACTACCTATTCAATCCTAACATCAACAAATATGATAATTCAAATTTAACTAACTACTGGGTTGCTAAAAAATTCTTATGAGATCATCCTGATATCTTAATCATTAGAGCGGATAAGGGTTCCGTCACGGTTATCATGAATAAAGCCCAATACATTGAAAAATCACGGGAGTTATTGAATAACACAGAAGTATATAAAAAATTACCAAGGGATCCGACTTTCACAATACAGAAAAATGGAACGAGGACTTAAAACCATTAGCAAATAATAACCACCTAACGAAAGTTGAAAAACAAAATCTTAGCAGTAACAATGCAATCCCAGGAAAATACTACGGACTGCCGAAAATTCATAAACCGGTCTTATCACTTCGTCCGAAAATATCATCTATTGATACTCCCACGTATAAATTAGCATTACATATATCAAAAAAATTTTATCGTTATCATTTCCTCTAGCGGGTTATAACACAGAAGATACGTTCACATTTACAGAAAAATTCAGAAATTTTATTTTACCGAAAAATGGGATAAGATCGAACCCCACTGTAAATTTACTAGATCTACTTTCATTACTACAATCAGGTTAATTTTCAACAACACATTTTTTTGTTTTCGAAGGTCATAGTTATTTACAAATTTCTGGAACACCGATGGGTTCACCCCTTTCCACGATAAAAGCCCAAATTGTGATGGATCATCTATTGAATGAGGTTGTTCCTTTACTAGGTTTCCATACCCCGTTCCTAATCAATTATGTGGATGACATTTTATGCTCCATACCGAACAACAAAATAGATGATACGTTACGTTTCTTTAATCTCATCAATCCACATTTGCAATTTACTCTTGAAATGGAAAAAAATAATAGTATCCCATTTTTAGACACGCTTGTGATGAGAATTGCAGAAAACCATATTAAATTCAACTATTATATAAAACCGACAAACTCTGGCCGGTAATTAAACTATCATTCAAATCATACATATCAACAAAAAATTAACACCGTGCTGGTCCTAAAATACCGTATCCTAAAAATATGTGATTCTGAATTTATAACCGAAAATCTTAAGCTACTTCAACATACTCTAGAAAATAATGCCTGCCCGAAAATTCTCTTAAAGAAACTGATCTTTCAAGCACAAGAACCTATAATAAAAAATCCCCAGAACAATGTAAGTTATAAAAAATTACCATATATTGATACCCTTACGCCGGCAATACAAAAAACTTTATCTAAGAACAACATAAAAATTGTTTACGCCTACAAGAGATCGATTAACAATCTCTTCACTACTGTTAAAGATAGGACTAATAAGGAACTATGTAGTAACATAGTTTATAGAATTAAATGCTCATGTAACATGTCTTATAAGGGACAAACAAATCAATGGTTATGATCCCGGCTCACCCAGCACAGAAGCTATGTGAAAATTGGGAAAAAATCTTGTGCTCTTGCGTCTCATATTTACGATACCCAACATACAGCAAACTGGAATGATACCAAAATTTTAGATAAAGAGGTCAATTATGTAAACAGACTGTTCTTGGAATCGTACCATATAAGAAATGATGACAATAGTTTGAACTTTAAAATAAACACGCAAAATCTTAATAACATTTACGCTCTAGTATATAGGTTTAGCAATACTTTAACCTAGTACCATCTTTCTACATTCCTCGTTAAATTCTCAATCCTTAAATTATCGAATTTCATATTACACAGTTGTATTACCGGTTGGCTTACTCATATGCTGGCCTCGATACGATTAGCAACTGGTTAGTATAACACATTAAACTCATTGTTGTCAAACTAATACCGATCGTCTTGTTGGACTTACACCTTTTAATTTTATATTTCTGTATTATGCAATTTTAAAATGTAATAGTTACTACATGTTTGTTTATTTAATATCTTAAAAAATCAAGTTTCTGTAAGTATCTTGCTATGTGCATAACTGTTATTTGTATTATAATTTTACAGAATCATGATTATGGTCTAAATATAGTTCGAAACGTCGATTATAAACAAATGATTTTCATTTACATATAAACACATAATTGGCCGAACGAAACTCAATCACAAAAATTTTTTTGAACAACCATACTTTTTCCAATTGTTATTTACGTTCGAAATACCATAAGATTATATATATATATATATATATATATATATATATATATATATATATACACCTATATAGCTATATACCTATATACCTATATACGCTTGGTAAAGCACTTCCTACATTTGATTTTCCAATGCTCCACCGGAAGGTACTACATTGGTCGAACCATTGCTATTCCAAACAAGGTAAGGATTCTTAACGTGCGTAACATCACACACACGGGACCTACATTTTACTTCTCATCTGAACGAGGGAGTATTTTTGTGGAAAATGCTCGCCTAACATTGCTTAAGTGGTCCGTGTCTGAAATCAAACCCATAACCCTAGACAGTAGTCACACGTCAATCAATTAAACCACGGAGCCGCCGGTGAAGTACCTCACTAAAAATCTTTTCAATGAAGTACAAAAAACTTCTACTGCGTTAATAAGAATGAATCACGACTAACTCAATGGGACGGATGGTTAAGTGCTTGAAAAATCCCAGAATGCTATTATAAACGAAATACTTCTTAATCTGGAACTACTTTGGACACTAACTAATCTCGAAATACGTGGATTTTAAGCGAAAGTTCCTTAAGAAAAACAAGAGAATGCCAAAACCCGATATCAGGAAAGTGATTCTGGTCCAAATTGTACTCGAGAAATAATAGAGTACACTAACGCTAAAACCAACCAAAAATTATCGTTAACAATAAAGACACTAGTATATTTAATTAAAAGCTACTAGCTAAAGAAAGCTTTTTAAAATCAAATATTAAATTACTTGAATATTAGTCACGCATCTAGGCAATTACAATACATTTTACTGCAGCCAGGCTGGAACTATCGCCTTACATTAGTTGCGAAAACAAGTATGGGACTATTACACAATTATGTTTTTATTACAAGTATATATAAACATTCTCAAACACAAAACGAAAACACCAAATATATAAAAATTTACTTAGCTTAATGGAAAACGTTTTCGGCGAACAAAATTGCTTTCAAAATTTTTATACTAATAACAGGAACGTTTTGTGGATACGTTTATAAAATTATACAGTTAAATAGGAAAAAGGACGTTTATTCATTTACAGTTACTGTAGGGTATATTTTCAGCAGTCTGATCATAAATACCTGACAAGTGATTTTTAACCGTAGACATCTTCGAAAAAACTAAAAGCCATCTCAGAGGCTTAATTTACTTTAACCAGACCCTACTGTGATTTCAAAAGGCAAACTAAGTGTTCTGAATAAAAATGCTCGTGTTCAACACGAAGTTGTAAATTTATGAGATCTCAATTGCTTCTAAAATTAAAAGTAACCAACCTGGTAGAGTATTATCAAAACT
Organism: Platerodrilus igneus; assembly: GCA_036346225.1. Lineage (NCBI taxonomy): Eukaryota > Metazoa > Arthropoda > Insecta > Coleoptera > Lycidae > Platerodrilus > Platerodrilus igneus. The sequence goes on along the minus strand of JARFIW010001423.1, from coordinate 669,866 downwards.
TTATTGGCTAATTGCATTAATCGGTTCGATACCTTTTTCGATTAGCAGTACCTGTTTAAGTCTGAGTGTTATATTGTTCAAGAGTAATCATGAAGTGCTCTATAAAAAATAGCTTCCGCTAAATCACGATTCGAGGTATTTTCGCCAAAGTTCGGACAAATAAATTTGAGACTGCAGATTAAAATACATTGTGTCGTTTTTCTTTATGTAATGTAGGCAACATTAACTTAAAGCAAAGAAAAAGGCTTTTTGTTTCGTGCCTCAGCATAATATTGAGTGTGGATTTTCTTCGTTCCGAAGCTATGAGATCATAGACGCCAGCGTTACATAATATTAATCAAAACAAATGAATCATAAAACTACACTAATTTTGAATACAAGGTAGTCATGCCATCACTTCTAATCTTATAACTGCCATAATGAATGTGACAGCCTTTAAGTATGAACAATATAAGATGCAAAAATTATCCTTCTTTGGATCAAGAATACACATAACCTATAAATTGTATTTCTTAAAGAAAATAATCGTGACCCTACTGGTGAGATTTACCAATACAGAGACTATTAAACTGAAACATGATTTCAAAGAAATGTCACTATTCGGTCGTCGGAACCAATTAACTCACCATAGGTATTTCCAACTTGACCAATTATAACAGCAATTAGTAAACTGTTATTAGTTGTGTGAAATACTATTAATATTACAACAAAGTTGTACTGCACAACAGTGCAGTGATTGTATAGATGAACTCTCAAAACTTCTTATTAAAAGTATTTATCAATTTATTCTAAAACAAGAATATTCTATGCGTTGCCCTATAACGACCAAATATTAAAAAGACAATTAAAGTCCTCAAACCTGAGAAATCCACAAAAGGCGTGTGCTCCTTCATTCTGTGGATAACAAATCTCTCTTTAGTCTTGTCCTGAAAATTGTTCGGCATTGACTTTTCCGCTCCAGACCTATGATTTCTGCTAACCGAAAAACATACAGTTCCACATTAATTTGCAATTTTGCTGCATCACATACGCTGTTTGTTGTAAATCGTATCCCTTACAAAATGACGGTTTCGATATCTAATAGTGGCAGAAATAATTTAAAGTAAATTGGTTCTTTACATTTTCAGGCAACTCCAATTTTCCCTTTTAATAGCTTTTGCCGCTTTGCTGATTTCATTTATATTAAAAGAGCTGAGAGTTTTGTCGTAGCAATTTATTAAGCTATAACGCCGCAAGGTATAATCTATATAAAACAGCATCGCCGAAATATTTAGAGTTTGAACAATTAAAGAAGGGTAAATGTTTGAAATCCTTATCAAAAGAGAATTAATATTCGTTAAATTTGTTATGATTGAAATAGATTGATGTCTGCTTCTTTTTTAAAATACATCACAGCTTGGAGATGTTGACATAAGCTGTAGAAGGTAGAATATATAGGAGACTGTGAGAGTTGCATAATCCTATTATTGCCGCCTTATAACTTCTCTTTATCACTACCAAGTGACCGTTTGTGCTCAAGTTGCTGAAGCAGCCACGAGCCCACGAATGCAACCTTTAAACATTTCGCGCTTACAGACCCAGATGATTCTAGTAAACTACGCCAATAAGTAAAATGAGAACATCTATTATATGTATCTAAACGAAAAATAAACAAAAAACTGCAAAACTGTATTACATAACTAGGACATATACATCAGGGTTGGATTGAACTACCTTTGACCATGTGACTCAAAACAGACCGACATGGAAACCGGTAATTCAAGATCCAACCTGACACGGCGGCCCGAGCTGACTTGGTCACTTAAACTGATTCGACGACTCTCAAACTGACCCGATGAGGCGCACTGATCCGATGATTGGACCTGAACCGATGACTGATGCAATTACAACAAATTGAATAAGGAACTTTTAAGCATCGAAATGACTTGAAAGTATAATAATGTGAAAAAAACTGGTATATTTTGCGGCAGTAGACTGTCTCTGTTTTAATTCTTCACCCATATATAATTCCTTTTAATCAAAGATATCACTTCTGAACATGCATTGTAGCCATTCGATTGATTTGAGTGACCTCTCACTCTAAACACCTTAAATATTATAGATTACAATTGTGTTCACAAAAATTATTGTTTGCGTTTATAGCTATTTATGCCTAGATTACTCAGTAATGACCCTGAACATTTCAATAGGGGCATATGTAACTAGAAATCAGAAGAATAAATTTTTGTTTAATATTTTCATTATCCACAGCTAGTTAAGTGTTGTAAACTTAGATGTCATGTATATCAAACTGTTAGCTGTCGAGCTTGATTGAGCAATTTTAAAATATTATTATCTTTTTTTGTATATATTTATTTATGTACATTCGCATTAATTTTTTGAGATTTGAGCTTTGGAGCATCAAAGTATATTCGTATCCGAACATCAGCATCGGGGTGTAAGTTCAGAACCGGATCACTAGGTAAAATCTGACTACCTATTACACCCACTGACCTCATAACCCTACAAAAACAATACTCCAAAGTGACCAGCTGATCCGATCTTAGGTTGTAGTTTGCATGGAATAAAAATCAAATATGCAGCTTATAAGAAATCTTAAATAAATTCGGTTGCAAAGTGTTATTTTGATAGAAGTGGCGAGCTTTTGCTTTGCGAAAATAATATATGAAGTATGCAGTAAACATTCTGTAATTCAATAATTACGATGGTACAATGAATATAGAAGTGATGTTTTAAGTGCAAATTACATTAAGAAAAATGGAATTTATTAATTACAATCAAGAAGGAAAATTCTTCAATATAACGCTATTTTAAAAATTTATTAAATAATTGAAAGGAAGATTTAAACATAATGTACTTTGGTAACTGCTGTTTGAAACGAGAATTTTAAATATGGATAATCCTGTAAACTGATTTGGACATCAATTTAAAATAAGAAGATATTTTATTACGAGGAGCATTTTTGTGGATTCTGCAAGTAGTACTTTTAGATTTATTTTAAACTGATATTGGAGTATTTGTATTTAATTTAAAGTAGAATAAAAAGTGTTAATCATATAATAATTTTTATGTAAGCGATTTTTACCAGGAAAGTTTGTGATCGAAGTTCGAAACACTGACCTTTTTATAGATTATTTGCCCAAAATTTTTTGAACAAACAAACCTTACAAGCGTGACAATAAACATATCCACGTAAACCATCTATAAAAAAGGAAATTTACTTCTGTAAAATTAAAATAAGGTAAGGCACAATTTTTTTTACAATTACTTCCTAGAAATTATTTTATCTTTGAAAGAAACGATGTTGTAAATGCTTTTGTATGAGAGAAAATATTTCATACTATATAAATGCTTTGTGATACTGTTGTGTTTTATTTCATTTTGAAAACTTTGTCAATTCCGTTGAGCTAATCAAGCAAAGTTAAGAAGGTAAGGGAACAATTTCAAGTTTTACAAATTGATGTACCTGTATCACAGAACTCTTTTAGTCACGTTCATAACGCGGGCCTTACCACATCACTCTTCCAGCGACGTACAACGTGCAGTCATTTTCACAGAAATATATATATATATATATATATATATATATATATATATATATTGCTGTGAAAATGTGTGTATGTGTGTATATATAAAGGTACGCTTGTGTTATACAGGGCGTAACCATGAAACAACAGAAAATTCTTTTTTTTCCGGAATCCATTATATTTTGGTGGAATTTATATTTAGAATTAGGGTTTCAATGACCTCTCGTGACCCCTTATCACGTAATATTCCCCAAATCAAAATGTAAAATTCAAAATGTGCGTTATTTTTCTGTATATATGAGCAATTTTACTATTTTTATTTCTAACAACTTGCTATCTATAATTAATTCTATAAGAATTTATAATACAGAAGTATAATCTTTTCATACTAGAGCTTTTCTCTTATTAACAATCCACTTATTCCTATCTAATCAACTAAACTGTCTCTAACTTCTACACTAATCTCATTTACAATCTAACATTTCTATCCTATATCTCGAACTTTTCTCATATTTACACACGGTTTCATCAATTTCATCTCAAATAGAGTTGTCTTCACTATCATACGTAATTCATCATAATATCGCTCATTCTTCTTTAAATTGTCACAATCTTAGAAAAATATGAGATATAAAATTGTCATGAAGTTGTCCCAATAACTACCTAGCTATACTACTCACGTCGAAACAAATTATGGTTTGGAATCTCTATATCTAGCCTACTTATATAGCTCTCAAATCATACATCTTTCAATTACTCTGCATTAAATGCATATACTTTAGTCTTAAATCGTTCACTATCAATAACTTCTTAACTCATTTTTACAATCAGTAGCAATTCTTAACTTTCTATTTTTCAATTCATAAGATTCCTCTTTTAACAACGATACTGTTTCATTCGGAACTTCACCTGGACATACATCAACAGTTTTTACTTCCTCCTCTAATTTTCTCTCAAAATAGTTTACATCTTTCTCCAAATAATCCACAGTTATACTCATAACTCCCTCATCCTCTTTCATTTCAATAATTTCTTTCTTTTTCCTACGCTTCCAATTTTTTCTTACATCCGCATATTTAAATGAATGTTTCGACAAACCAAACGCTACTCCTCCATATTTATACAAACGTCATTTAAAATATCGATCTGATTCCCTAATCACAATTAATTTCAAATAAATTATTAAGTCCTATTTTCCAAATTTTTTCATCATTATTTAATATTTTACTACCTTTATTTCTTTTATTTCTAAGAGCTGCATTTACAGAAAGTTCCAGTATTTCCTCTTCAACACTTAAAATCATACTATTTTCATCAGTTTTATCTATTATCTTCATCTCTTCAACATCATCTTCTGCAGTTTCCAATAATTCTGTCTTTTCTTCTTAAAACGCTAAAACTTCACTTCTAAGTTCACAAGGACCCTTAATACTTAAACTCTTATCTTCTTTCCCTTTCAACTGCTTCTCAAATTAATTCAAATTCATACAATCTCCGTGTACCTCTATATGAACCTCTTCGTCCCAGTTAATCCTTTCATCTCCTATAATTAACACCTTATTCTCGATATCCTATAAAATCAATTCCCGGAATGACATCAATTCTTAATCCTGGCATCAATAAAAACTCCTGTTCAACTTCTATCTTTCCCAACTTTACTTTCAGAGTTATAATACTCTTGATCACTGCAAACTTTTTATTATGCGACGATACTAAATTATTTTTTTTAATAGGTATAACTTTTTGCATTAATTCCTCTGAATTATCTTTAATAAAACCTTGACTTACTAATATTACTTCGGCTCCTGTATCTACAAGTAATTTTATCTCTTTTCCCTCTACTTGCAATTTTATTATAAGTAGTATATCATTTTTTTCATTAACTTTTTCATCATTTTCCAACTCAAATTTTATAAATTCACGCGCATGTTCATATTTATTAATTTCTATATTTTCATCGCTTGATTTGTCTGCATTTAAAAATCCCGTCAACTCAACGTTCCAAGTTAACTATTTTTGCATATGTCTTTCTATTTTCGTTGCTACTGTTCAAGCTATTTTGCTGCGCGTTTGCCATATTTTTCCTTTCTTGGGAGACGGTTCTATTCTCAATGGTCTGGGATTCATTATTCTTCTTTCCGCCGTCTCTCCTAAAGGCATTTCCTCTATTCCAATTATTTGTTTGACTATTCTTTTTTTGAAAAGGTTTGCTTTGATATCTCTCTGGTCCATTACTCCTCTGGAACCTAAATGTATTCATGTGCTGACTTCTTGGCCTGGTCTCTATCTTTCTTGGTTGACCCATATCATCATAACGTTAAAGATATTCCAAAAACACATCTCTTTCAACAATATTTTGTAAGGCTATACATTGCCTTACCTTTGTTTCGAAATTACCTGCTACATGTTTTATAATTTGCTTTTCCTCTAAAAGAGGATCAAGTTGTTTGGCAGCGCTAAATTTCTTGACCGAATACAATTTTTTTGTCATGCCTAAATTGCTATTATATTTGCCCATCAATAAATTATCTCTCACTTTAAATTGCTGGTTTTCTCCCCTGAAATGATTTAAAAATTTGTTTTCGAAGTCTTTAAACGAATTGAATCCACTTTTAATCAGTCCAAATCTACTAAAGGTCAGAGTATTTCGAACTCTGAACACAAATTCCTGGTAAAAAAATCCCTCACACAAAAAGAATTATTAAACCTATCTTAAACTCTATATCTAAATACTCTAATATTAGTCAAAAATAAATTAGAATAATACTTGCAGAATCCACAAAAACGCTTCGTAATTAAAATCTTCTTAAATTAATGTCCAATCAGCTTACAACTCTCCACAGTAAAATTTCTGACTTCCAACAGTAATTATCAAAGTACCGTTTTGGTTAACCCTTCTTTTCGATTATTTAATAAAATTGTTAAAATAGCGTTGTCTTGAAGAATTTTTTTTGTTTATTGTAATTTATAATTCTATTTTCGTATGTAGTTTGCGTTTACTAACAAAGCTTTTATTCATTGCAGCCTCGCAACTATCAAACTACAATCTGTTTACTACATATTTCTATTGCTATCTTAGCATAGCGACGGCTTGCAGTTTTTAATTAAAATACCATTTGGTGCTCTAATGAATGAAATCGAATTAATCCGTCCTTGATAAGCGCTTCCTTATATATACATTTATTTGTTTCCAGAATTTACTACAATATGTTCGAGAGAACGTTATGATGTAATCTCTCTCAAAATGCCCAATTAGCGTGTAAATTCATCAAGTTTTATGACCCTCTTATCTTGTTCCAGGTCCTGTAACGCGTTCTGTATGTCCTTGTTTTATTTATACACTATTGTTGTGCGTCACATGCTAATGCAATAAGATAATCGTTTATTCCAGGGATCACACGAGTTTTTTTCAATGTTTAAGCTGCTTCCCGGAATGAAAATGTTTATTTAACGGGATTATACGAATTTCACATATTCTTAAATCCCGATGACTCATCTTCTAGAAAGTTCTTTATTTAGATGAATTACTGTTATTTACAGGTTAATTAATTTAAACTTTAATTGGTTTTTAATGCAAAAAGATTTGCGCTTTTTAGGAAATATTTACTTTTAATAGACAAAATTATTTATTAATTTTGTGGTTTTTTTACACGTTGATTTTAGTTTCCCAAAGGAAATGCGTAAAGCTGTACATTTTTATGCTATTTACAGCAAATCGAATGCGTTTTTATCTGAACGGTATTAAAAATTAATAAGTAAAATCAACGGCTTTGTAGTAAAACGATCGATTTTTACGTTCGCATTTAAATGCGCTTTACAGTAATCTTATTGTTAATTATTGTTATATATACGACTGACGTTACTTGCTATTTATTTACAATACACTTATATAATACAGAGTGATTATTTATCCACGCGCAATTTGCGTTTTTGCATTCTACAACAACGAATAAAGGTACGCTTGTATTATACAGGGCGTAACCATAAAATTATAGAAAGTTCCATTTTTTCCGGATTCGATTATATTTTGGTGGAATTTATAGTTAGAATTAGGGTTTTAATTTTACTTTTAATTGTGGTGGATTTTAAAAATGTTCAAAAACAACAGTAAATGGTTACAGAATCTAACTAACGAAATTATTCCAGAGGAAATCGCGAATTTTCTACCCCTAGGACCAAAATTTGGGATATTGGCCGTTTCTCACAATTTGAATGCAAACAAGTTACTAATAGATGTTGAAACAATTTTAGCATTATCACCATATGAAGACAGAGAGATAGAACGGGCTTGTGACACCAACATTATAACAAGCTTTTTAAGAAGTAATCAAAAACTTTCAGTAGAAACACATTCATTTAATAAGAACACACAATTTTTATCAAACCTTCCAGATATTAAAATAATTAAATCTGATAAAAGGTTCGGTTACTGTAATAATGTACAAAAATGATTACGTTAAAAAGGGTATGAAAATTGTTAACGACGCTACAGTTTATAAACCGTTAAAAGCATATCCGACGTTCACTACACAAAAGAAAAATAATGAACTCACAAAAAGACTATACGATAATAATTGCATCAGTAAAGAAATAAAAAATGATCTATGCATTAACAATGCAGTAGCTCCCAAATTCTACAGATTACCAAAAATCCACAAAAATGAAGTTCCTCTGAGACCCATTGTTTCTTCAATTAACACGCCTACTTATAAACTTTTAGCGTTTCTTGCAAATATCCTTGCAAAGTCCTTCTGCAATCAAAACAGTTATAACACTATAGACTTTTTTTCCTTTGCTACGGAGTTCCAAAATTATCGCATTCCTGATGGTTTTGTTTTGATATCCCTAGATGCTGTTTCCCTTTTCACTAACATCCCTTTGAAATTGACACTAGAAATTATTACAGGCAAGTGGAATACTATAAAACTTTATTGTGACTTCACTTTAAAACTATTTACTGAAACACTGTGTTTTATATTTCACAACACCTATTTCACTTTTAATAACAAGTTTTACCTACAAGTTTTTGGAGCACCTATGGGTTCACCACTTAGCCCTATCATTGCCACCATAATTATGGATCATCTTTTTGATGAAGTTATTCCCTGCCTACCAACTCCTCTCGCTTTTATTAAGAAGTATGTGGACGGTGTCATCACCTTAAAACTTAGTTAGCAAAACTTTAGCTATTTTTAAGAACTTTTTAATAACTTCAACAAGCACATACAATTCACCTTAGAAAGAGAACACGATAACGCTATCTCATTTCTGGATATCAAACTAATCAGAAACACTGAAAATATAATTATTTTAGATTGGTACAAAAAAACCTACAACTTCGGAAAGATATATTAACTACTTTTCTAATCATAGTATCAGTCTAAAGTTTAACACTTTTTTAGGTTTAAAAAAATAGAATAACTAAAATCTCACATCCGTTCTTACTTTATAAAAATTTACATTTGTTAACAGAAATTGCAATCAGTAATGGTTTTCCTAAGAGTTTAACAAAAATACTTATTTTCAACACAGTCCGCAACAAAAAGCTTTCCTACAATACAACACCCTCTACTGATGTTACTTACAAGAAACTTACTATGGTAAAAAACTTAATTTTTAAATTAATAAGTGTCCTACAGAATGACTGTCATAATTGCTAGATATAATGCTTTCACAATTAAACATTTATTTTCTGTTATCAAAGACAGAACTTCTATGATTAGCAATTCCAATATCATTTATTCCATTCCGTGTAGTGACTGCAATAAGATCTATATTGGACAGTTTTCTCAATGATTAAGATCCAGAATTGCTCAACATGGGGGTGACTGCAAAATAGGGAAAGATTCGTGTACCTTAGCCTATCATTCAAAAAAATATAATCACCAACTTGACTTTAATAAGGTTAACATTTTAGATACTGAAGTTAACTACAAAGGGAGACTTTTTCTTGAAATGACACATATCATAAACAACAGTATTTCCTTAAATTATAAATCGGATACCGACGATTTAAGTGCGATATATTCGTATATTTTAGAACTAGGTAATATAAATAGAAATAATTGTAGAATAAGAACACCGAATTAAACTATATATCTTTATCACCTTAACATTGTATTTTAACTTATAGGAACATCTGTCACCAATCAGTCATGTATACTTCAACAAACTGTGACGATCTGCTTTTAGGTTTAACATGTTATATTTACGTTGGTTGTTTGTGATATATATATATATATATATATATATATATATATATATATTTATACCTTTGTTAACGTTCCTACTTTTATACTTACATCAATACTCCAGTTTTTTTAATGATATTATAATATTGCAGCACCCTGATGAAGATTTTAATTAAAATCGAAAGCTTGGTTAAAGACAAAGGGTTTTAATCTTAATAAGTAACAGAGACCTATAAACCCGTTACCTAACTCATTTCCATATAAATTAAAAGTCGTTTTTTTTACTATATATATATATTAATATGATATATATTATATATATATATATATATAATATATATATTAATATGATATGATATTAATATGGTAACGCCGTACTCGGTGTAATAAACGTTCTACTTAACGCCACCGCTCTGTGTTCTCTTAATTTAATCATTCAATTTTATTATGCCACGGCTAGCCCTTTTTAATCTGCACAGAGTGCACAACGTTACTATGATCAATTTTCTCTCACCCCTTTATGATTACTTGTTCGAATTGATAAAATTCATATTATGAAAGGAAATAATATTTACAATTTTTGATATGCTTTAAATACACCCATCAATCAATTAATTTATATGGATTATTTATCCCAAAATTTATATACTTTTAGTTTAAAATAAAGTCATCAAAACAACACCTTTACTAAAAAGTTTGGAACGTTCGAGACCTTTTTATGATTTATTACGTATGCAATGTTCCTCTTGACTCTTTACAAGTTTTGGATAAATTTCATTAATTCAGTATTAAAATTTAAATTGAAAAGATTCCTTAAAATTAAGTAGATCTGACCTGTGATCTCCTGATATGTTGTTTCGTGTTGTGGATCAACACCCCCTTGTTGTCTTTAATCGGATGTCAATGCTCTGTTTTGTCGAACCAATATTTCTGTACAGTTACCCCTTGTTTTCCAAAAATCACCTCGTGCTTTATTCGATATTTCTCTGTATATGCTTTGAATCTCTTCCCTTAAATACCACTTCAATTCGTGGGTTACTTAGTGTTATACCAGAATTAAAATTAGAATTGTTTTTGACGCAGATTAGAATTGTTTTATAAGTGAACCAGAAATAAGTCAGAATTTGACTGGAAGCCAATTAAAAGCCCTAGATCATTATAAATATTTAATTTAAATTAATTACCCAAATTCTACTCACGTTTTCTAAAAAAACGGCAAAAACTTTTCGGATATTCTTACCACAATTTTTATGCAGGACAATTTTTACTATATTATAAACTTTTTCTTACGCGTAGATTTTTGGTTAAAAGTGAAATGGATTCAACGTGCTTCAAATGGAAACTGAGCTGCCTTATCACCTGTGGGTATTAAATAGCTTTTCCCACTACAAGCAGTCTTGCAGATTGTCGCGACCAACCAGGTTTGTCCTTAACATTTCAAGCTGATTTCTGATGAAACTCCTTTGTATTTCCGTGTTATGGTGTTTATTTGCGATTGTTGCTTGCCTTAACATTTGTTATCGCGGCCAGACTTTTAATCTACGTCTGTTGTTTTGTATAGATAAAGCTTTTGGAGAATTGTACAAATTAAATGATCTAACTTGAATGCTGTTTTCGTATTAATCTATTTTTTGAAAGTGAGTTTTCTTATCAAAGCGTATTTGCATGCCGATTTATTATGTTTTGTCTTATCTTCTGCGTTTTAATTTTATAAACTTTTATAACACTTTTCAACGTATGATTAATTACATGTACGATTATTTCTCTGCTGAATACGCGTTTTATTGTTGAAAGATATGCTTACTTGCATTGATTAAAGTTAATTACCGTCTATATCCAGCGTGTTAAATGCTTACTATTTACATAATGTACGAATTACTTATTTTTTTTCTAAGTAAATGCAGTTTTCTGATTCCCATTGCTATTTACAGTTACTACACGACCATTACTAATCAATACACCCCTACACAATCCCTTATCGCAGCATTATATATATATATATATATATATATATATATATATATGTCAGATATGATTGACAAAAATGCGAAACGTAATTGAAAATTAGGTTTATATATAGTTCTGTACACGATCTAGATTTGTAAATTTTTCAATTATAGTCATCGGTCTCGGTGGCGTAATTGGTTAACGCACAGTTCCGGCAAAACTGAGATGCATGTTCTAATCCTGTCCAAGACCTTATATTTTCCGTCTTTCAATTACTAGCTCGATTTGAAATGATCATTTGGGCTTTGCATAAAGGTTTAAGTTATTATTTCATCTTAATAGATGTAATACGTTAGTATTTATCATCTTACCTTGTGTTAAAAAAAACTACCTAATATATTTATATATAATATATATATATATATATATATATATATATATATATATATATATATATAAATGCTTTGATATCATAATGACTGAACAGATGTTTTAAATTAAGTACTGTAAAATTTACAAATTCTCAAGTGGTTGAACTAATATAATAGATAGTAGTTAGAATTTCTGTGAAACTTAATTTTGAAAGGAAAAATGTATGAAGTGCAAGTCTTATGTTCTATTTTATACCAGCATATCGCAGGTGGTATTACTTTGTGTAGATTAGACATCAGAATTCCCCTATAGAAAAATTTATTAAATGAACAGCTTTGTTTAGTAAAAACTCGCCTTGCTTATTTACTAGCTAAACTTAAAAAATGAAAGGAACTACTCCCACCAACATTGTATTCCTAATGCTCTGCTACTTAGGAACTATAAATTAAGTTCTCTGAAAGACAAATAACATCAATAAAAGGTTGACTTACATTCTGCAGAATATTAGTATCTTTCAATGAGTAAAATAGTTTTCTGTCATTTTGCGATAAAGAAGCCATAAAGCACAACGGTTACAACAAAGTTTAAAGTTAGCTTTTGGAAAACTTTTTGCATTGAATAGTCTTAGTTGTTCGGCAGTCTTCCAATAAAGTTAAGAGTATAAAATAAGATATTGTGGAGAAGTTTTTTGAAATATCAGAAACGTTTAAACTCGCATTAGCGAAACAATGGAGCATTAAAGCATACTAAAATTACACAACTTGTTTTTCCATCAATTTATAAGGATCACCACCTATAAAAATCGTATTTTGTATATAACTGAAAATTTGTGCTTTTAGTTTTAGAAGAATCAGCTATTTCAAAGGTCGCTTGAAAATAGCGCTGTCGTATCTAAATTTGCTTGATGATGTCAGTTAAAGACGGTACTAGTAGCACGCGATTAATAGTATTATGTTATCTGAACGAAAAATATTTTGAGTACAATTAAACTTTTGTAGTGGTGTTTGAAGCAGTAAGTTTCTAAATTTAGAATTACCAAAAACGGTAGGGAATCCCGTTGCAAAATACGGATGCACCGGCCAACTATAGTTGTGCGGGAGTGGGTTCCTAGAGCAATAAATGGCAGGAAATTCAACAAAATTGATTTATCTAGGTGCGACTAGGTGCTACTACTAGCACTTGCAGTGTTAGGTTTTCAATCCGTCAAGCTTAAGATGCCAACGACATATAGGTTAACAGAATTTCCTCTGGCCGACGTGTAGCCAAGGCGATTCTTTATTACGAGGCAGCCTCTTGGCGATGGATTTTCTTACAAAAGGTAAGGTGTCTGTTGGAACCAATGAAACTACTGTCAACTCACCTTACTTAAATCTATTTTAAAATAACATTATTTGAGCATTTCTGAAAATAAATAGGCACGAAATAATTTTTAAATTTACTTACACTAATATTTGGATTAGTGACCTAGAGATATTTCTATAAAAAATACATACAATAAAGAAAAAGGTAAAATTCATTATCAGTTCAATCTTAATGCATCTAACCTTTAGGTTATTACATTCAGAATGTCCAAGCCTTATATTCTCAATAATGTAACACTACATATTGGGTAAAACTTTATAAAGAATAATCACAAACACAGTAAAATATACACATTTAATTCTAGAACAGTTTTACCGTATAATTTATTCTGAAAGTCACCATGAATTTCAACGAACCAAGAGATATCGTGTCACCTTTCGGGGCCTTGAATTCAGATACTATTTTTCTAGGAAACAAACCGCAACAATCTCTTCAGGTTTCTAGGTTATGTCGAAAATCCGTAATGAATCATTTGTAACCTCATTTATTATTCCATAATTGACAGGGTGTTTACGACAATCCAAACCTTTACTTTTCTGTCGAACCCTCCATTTGTTCGTATGGACGACTTTTGAGGAATTGCGATTTTTTCCAAGTGGTTGCTTAGCGATGTGATTATCCTTACTTTTCTGCCTCAGGGGGGTTGCTATTAATATACACCTAACGCGTGCAACATGTCTGAGTTTTGATTTCTTTTGCTGATCCAGGGTAACTGTGATACAATCGAATACACTTTCCTGTATAACGATGTCTGGTTTGTAATGTAATCCCTGTGGCTTTTATGAACTCAAAATTATTCCTTTGTGTTCTTAATAAAACCGGATTTTTATTGCTTCTTGCATACATTTTGACTAATATATGTAATTATGTAGGTGCACTATTAAATACAATATTTTTAATGTGCAAAAGATTTCTTAATATGCTGTGAGAAATGTGTTGAATTTTTTTCCTTGATTGGCGAGTTCTAAAATACTTACGAATTGAAGTTTCATTTCAAATGTATTCTATTGAGATAAAATGATACTTTTGTAGTTTCTAAATTTATAATTTTTTCAGAACTCCTGTTTATTGTCATAGCTTATTTAACATCATTATACTGAAATTAAAATTATACAGGGTGCTTCAATAATAAGTTGTTTCACTTTGCTCGTCTGATTTGTACTTCCCCTAATGCACAAACGTTACACCCCTAACAGCCACAATCTTACAATAATAGTAATAATCACAACTACACTTTTGACAGATAGACTACAAGAAATTCCAGGTTGTAACGTGCATTTTTATAGCTTAACCTTTTTACGCTTTTTCCCAATTCGTAAATACATTTCTGCAATTACTATTTCTATATTTTGTATTTATTAACTCGTTGGCGAATGCGTCGTATTATAATGAGTGGATTGCATCGTTCTTGTCTTGCTGTTCGTATAAATTTTGTTGCTTATGTGGATATACAAGTCTAGATAAGAGACGATAAGAGGTTGTAATAGCAACGAGTTGATATAAACAGATGGGCAGTTGTAGTTTTGTTCTTGGTTCCTATATATTAATTACGTTGAAAATACTGTTTCTTTTTGCTTTGACAATAGTGAGAATTAATGCGGTACCAATTTTCGAATTGTTCATGAACTAGCACGGCACGATTTTAGTTGTTTTTCTTGTGAAATAAAAGTTGTATATTAACTGTAGAAAGTGGAGTGCTAATTCCGATTGAAGTAGTATGGTTTATAGGCGAACGTGTTTGGTCGACGCACGGGTGGTTTTAAGGACATTTGGCGGACGGTTTTATTGCTTACGCGAGTTAAAGTTCGGGCCTTTGGAGCTGGTTTTTTAAAAAACGTTGAAACTTTAACAATATTTTTATTACTAAAATTTGTACATAATAACTTTATAAAAATTAATTTGTACTGGGTGAGTAGCTCAAACAACGAAGTATGGAGTTTGAAGACTGACTCGGTTGAGTAGCTTGAACCACGAAGTATGGAGTTCGAAGACTGACTGCCGGGCATTGAGCTCCCGGGCTTTTTTTATAATAACCTGCCCTCCACACGGCTGTGGGAACTTGCAGATCTCATGTCTGCGTTTCTCTTAATTGTACACTTTATTACAATGTAACAACTTAATTCTAAGTAATTGCGGTATGTTGACCGCCTGTGACCTGCCACCTGCAGTATCTATCCGTTTGTTTTGCCATATCTTTGTCGTACTGATACCTTTTACAATCGATTTGCCTGCTATTAAGAAACAAAAAAAAGGGCCGCGAAACTAGATCGCACACACAGTTTAAAAAAAAAATTCGAAGCTGCATCTCATACTAGCCTATCCAAGCGGGTCGGTAATTAAGCCATGCCTGGGCTTAAACGCTAAAGGGGTCTAGTGTATACCGACAATCCCTATCCCAATTTTTGCAAAACCATTATTTTATAATAAACGACGAACAAACGGAACATTACATCTCCCCCACGGAAAGACGAAAATCCTTTTTCGGTTTAAGAAACAAAAACTCAAAACTACAGAAACACGAAACGTACTAACCAACAACAACAAACACATAATAAAAGAAACCAAAGCAAAATTACAACTAATAGGGATGGCGTTTGAGATCTTTGGCGTGCTATACACCTTTAGACATGCCAGTTGTATCAGAAAGATCATAAGTTGAATAAGTGACCTTCCTATGGATAATGAAAGGACCAGCAAACTTAGAGGCTAATTTTGCCGTAAAATGTTTCGACGCACCAGACAAAACAATTTTTTTTTGGCATAGTATCACCAATCTCAAAATCTGCCGGACGCCTACGTAACTCAGACCAAATTTTAGCACTTTAAGTCGTTTGACAACACCATTATAAATTTTCTGCATCGTGGCAAAGCGCGTTATAAGATTTTTCCGATCTGCAAAATCAATATCATGTAAGTCTTTAATGTTATCGGGCACAATGGGATGTCCTTCAAGGTTCATCTCACGACCAAAGTTGGCAAAGTATAGCGACATACCGATAACCCTATGAGTAGTAGTGCACGCGGCGCAAGCTACTTTAGAAAGTTGACTGTGCCAATCTCTGTGATTGCATAGGACGCGAGCATAGTCTTCAATATTCTATATACCCTTTCAACGGGATTCGCTTGAGCATAGGAATAAGTTCTAAATTTAAATCTGTGTTTTTATATAACGTTGCTAACTGTTGAAATTCATTCGAAAGAAATTGGCTACCATTATCTGTAATCAAATATTGCGGAGCACCGAATACCTAGAGAACATTTTCTTCAAGACGTTGAACTACGGCTGAAGCTGTAGCTGAACTTTACCAGGAAATAACGCAAATTCCGAATTCTGAAAAAATATAACGATAACCTTCTCAGAGAGAAAATATGTCTCCATAGCTAATTTTAGCACACAATCTTCCCTATTACCGGTATTATACTCTCGGTATATTAACTAATAAAATAATTCACGCTCATGCTCTTCATTCCAATATCTTGCTTAAATTATTCTTTAAAATTTTCAAGTTTTGTAAACGAACACTCGCGTGCAGATGCCCAATCAGTCGCTGATACTTTTAAAGCTCCAAGAGCAAAATTTAATTTCGCCGATTGCGGTACTCCCGCTTCAACAAACAACTTTTTAATTTATGCAAAAACTACACTGGATGTAAGTTTCCGTTAGGTCGAAACTGCAATTCAGATCCACCTAAATTTTTAAACACGCCAATATATTTTCTATTTTCTAAATGTTAAATTTTTCAATTAATCATTTACATAAACAAACTTAACCTATAAATAGAACACGTTTTATTTATTCAATTTACAGGTATGCCTATCCATTACTGATAAATACGCAACGCCTTATTCGGTCAACAGTTAAAATAAAAATAACTAAAGTTCACAAAGCTTTCATAATCAAGAGAAAATATGCACATACACCCCTTAGTTACATGACGCAAAGGACTACTAATAGTTTGCAGGCTCGCAATTGCAACACGTAAACGTGTCGACTGCAGGTGTAGGAATGCTGCACAGCAGTCCAAATAATTCTTCAACTACAAATAAGAAAATATTTAACCATCAAACCTAATTGTGATGAATCGTTGAACTGGGCGACTTTCAAGAATTTACGACTTTCCTGTTTAACTGTTAATTTCAATAAAAGTATTTGCAATTTGCAACTTCTTTCTTCAAACAAAATAATAAGTCGCCTCTGTACCAGCCTCACGTTGGGAGCCGAAGTGAAGTGCTTTGTTTTTATGAATTACGACCTAATGCTTACGTACTGCCCTTAACGGCTATGAGACTCAATAAATGCAATATTTCGGTTCCTCATTTGAAATTTTATTATTCCAAAATAAATTTCAGGTCGTAGTTCTAACAGTTTGGTACTTTGAATTAGTATCTAAAAAGAACACTGTTACTCTTTACCATCAATATGTCAGGGTTGTCAACAACACACACCCACCAAATATTTTTAAAACTAATTTAATTCCTTACGCAACCTGCCACCGACGCATTTCCCTAACTATATTGCTCTACATCACTAATTAATGCGCACACTTCCATATCGAGCCAAATACTCAATTTAAATATTAAGTAAATATGAAAGGCATAACAGGTTAACGCTCTACCTCTGCTCTCATATGAATGTATATACCTCATTCTAAATGATTTTGTTAGGTTAGGAAATATGCTTGGTAAGTGTTCAATAAGGTACTCATGGTTAGATTAGAATTTAAATCGGTAAATACAGTAATAATACCAGTATAAATGCTCACCTCTAGCTACAGTGAAGAAGAGGTAGAAGCCATTTACGAAGATATCGAAGACAAACTAAGATCCGTAAAAGGACATGAAAATTTAATAATTACGAAAATTTTAATACAATGGCAGGTGAGGGTAGGGAAGGAGTGGTAGGTTTATTTGGTTTAGGCAAGGGAAATGACAGGGGAAATACACTGGTAGAATTTTGCGACAAAAACAATTTAACCATCACAAACACATTATTTCAGCATCATGCTAGAAGACGATACACGTGGAAGATGCCAGGAGATATAGGAAGATATCAAATAGATTACATTCTTGTTAGAAAACGGTTTAGCAATCAAGTAAAAGTCTGTAGAAGCTACCCAGAAGTATATATAGACACAGACGACAACATCGTAATTATGAAGGCCGCTCTTAAATTTAAAAATTTGAAAAAAAGAAACGAAAATGGGCACTTTGACTTTGAGAAACTAAAAGATAAAAATATCTACGAAAGATTTGAAAAAAGCCAAATGAATTGCTAAAAGATATCGGGAAAATTTCTTATACTTAGGAAGTAGAAACAGAATGGAATAACATTAAATTCAACTTAAACATGACGGCCAGAGATATTCTGGGGTATACACAAAAAGAAAATAAGAAACCATGAATAACAAAGGGTATCCTGAATCTAATAGAAGAAAAACGAAAATACACAAATAGAACAGATGAAATAGGAAAACAGAGATACAAAGCCATAAAATGGGAAATAATTAGCAAATGCATGAAAGCTAACGAACAATGAATTAATGAAAATTTCTAAGAGGTAAAACTAAGATAGAAATGGGGAAGACAGATGCAGCATACAAACTAACTAGAATGAATTTCAGGGATATAAAACCATATAGCAAAAATATAAGGGACCCGAGAGGAAACGTCATTATACAAAACGCAGAGAAGGTGGATTGATGGTAAGAATATATAGGGAATTTATATTCTCAAGAAGAACCAACAACATTAGAACAAGAATCATACATTGAAAAGGATGACTTGAGATATCCTATACTTGGAGATGAGTTTGAATTACCATTAAAGAGTCGGAAAAAAGGTAAGGCACCAGGTGCAAGCAGAAACTCTAAAAGCCGCTGGACAGGCAGTGACAGAAGTCTCTTCCAAGGCTATATGTATGAGACAGGCGAGATACCCAAAGATTTCAAACGTAACATCATAATCACATACTAAGACATGAGGGAATAGTGCGGAATATATTAGAAGCAAGGATAGGAAAAAAGATAGGTAAAGCTAGGACCTAGGTTAAGCTATTACACGGAGATAGCGAAGGATGTAGGATATGGGAATTTCAGGGAATTGTGCAGGCTAGCTCAGAATAGAAATCAGTGGAGGTACGCGTCCAACCAATTCGAATGTGGAAAACCCAATGACGAACAAAATAACTGTACTGATGATTATTATAAGCAACTACAAGTATTGCTTTTGCAATATTCTCAACTAATGTTAATTGTGCAAAAGGATTTACTGGAAAACTATTAATTCGGTAAGTATCTAAGTGTTGGGGGATCCTAGGCAGCCACAGGCTGCTTAACTCCCTTCATATACCACTGAATCCGATTGAAATATGGCATATAATTAGGAAACAACAGAGGGGGAACCGAGCTGTATATAGCCTGTGAGAATTTCAGGAGACGGTGGTCTAGCTTAGTATAGAAATAAGTGAATATACGGGTCCAACAGTTTGAAGACGTAAAACCCAATGACGAAAGAAATAAATGCACTTAAATCTGGTGATTATTATAAACAACTACAGGTGTTGGTTTTGAAATATTTTCAAGTAATGTTGATTGTGCGAAAGGATATATTGGAAAACTATTAATTCGCCAAGTGTTCAAGTGTTACGGGATATTGGTAGTCGCGGGCTGCTTAACCTCTTTCACATGCTACTGAATATCGGGGAAATAGGATATATATTTATAAACATTAGAAAGGGAATCGAACTGCATCTCACAAGAAAGAGCACAGGAGCACGGCTATGTTCAAAGACAACAAACATAAAAACAAGGAGAAAATTGATGAAAGCATGTATATGGAGCATAGCACAGTACGTCTTTGAAATATGGGCAGTAGGAGAAGCAGACAAAAAAAGGTAGAAGCCATTTGGAATGTTGTGCTTCAGATGTATGAGTATGATAGCATGGATAGACAAAGTTAATAACAAAGAAGTTATAGAAATAGTAGTGGAATAAAGATATCTGTGGAAAACAAAAAAAAATTATGGGAAATAGAAGGGCAGGATATGTCCTAATGCATTTTTGGTGAATAGTGCGATATGTATTACAAGCAGAGATAGCAAGATAAAAGAGGTAGAGGTAGACCTTTATCAGAGTATTGCACACAGATAGGGAAAGATGCTGACTGCAAATTTTAGGGAAATGTGTAGGTTAGCACAGAGTAAGTAACAATGAGGGTACGCGTCTAACTAGTTCCAGGGCTGAAGGCCTGATGATGATCAAGTGTTCAATAATAATTTAAGTACATTGTTTAACACATTTTGTTTATCATGTTATAGAAACGTTCTCACTGAAGATTAAACTATTTCCTAAATGAAATCCTTTTAACCAAACAGACCACCCGCTACCAGCGGCACCAACACACTTAATATACACTCTTGCAATTCACTACCACATCGTACTTACACTCGCACTATGCACACAATCAGTCCCACTCCACGTGCACAGTCGACGACAAAGGTAGGGGCACAAATTTCCCTCACCAAAACTTCAAGAACCCCAGTTGTTTTTGAATTATCGATTCTAAGTTCTTAAATATATGTAAATACCTATAATGTACGGCTAGTATGGGCTCTGGCCTAGGTATAGTCCACATCAATAAATTAATTTATCTATCTATATATCTATCACTAAAGATGGTAAAAGTCTTGTAGCAAAACATGTATGAATATTGTTATTCAGCTGAAAATTTTATTTTAATTATAATTGTTCCTGAGGAAAGAACTGAGTTTCATTGCATATATTTGAATGTAACTTATTTGTCAACATAGAAACAGAAGGTTATGTTTTTAAGTTAAATGTTATAATACTTCTAATTCTATTGTGTCATAAATGCAAATCTAACCTTAACTTAATCAAAGTGATATACACTGACAAATCATACAAGTTAGTAACTAAGTTGAGAGCAAATAAAAATACGGATTGTAGTAGCTCTAGGAATTGTTTGTGTTTTTAGATTCAGTTTTACTTTTTTTAGTAGTATTAGGATAATATACTCTGTTTACGTACTTTTATATTCAGGCTATAGCCACACATCCAAAGAAATTACTCACTTTTAGATTCCTTGATGCAAGTTTATGTAATACAGCAATACTTTTCGATATTATATTTTTTCGTTTAAACCAATAAACCAAATTAACGCTCCCACCTTTTCCGTTTTCCTGCACCTACTGCAAACTATAACATTGGAAAAACCATTTATTTGAATATAGCACCAGCAGAAAACTAATCTTGTTAAAAGTTTAATGACATGTTTGGATTTAGTGTTAGAAGTTTAACATGCTATCTAAAATCATACGGTACAAGATGGGAATGAATCGGGCTTTCATCATTTAGCCTTCTTGAGGTTAGCTATGCAATTGAACAACTGACCAGAAACATCCTTTCATATTTTCCACTCATAATCTCCAGATTCAACTGACTTTTACGTTTTCAGCCTATTAAGAAATATCTCGTTAAAAAAGCATTCGTCGGCAACGTTTTCATCATCATTAGGTTATCAGTTCTAGAACTGATTAGACCCGTACCTTCATTGTTTCCTATTCTGAGCTAACCTGCACATTTCCCTGACATTCCCAGAGCGTAGATTAATCTCGGTTCCCTTCTATTGTTTTCTAAATATATACCCTATTTCCCATTTCGAATGGACCTGCACCCTGCCGAAGTTCTAAATTACTAGAAAAGGTGAAATGGCTTGCGTTTTCTAATGAGCTAAAGAGCCAAACTACAGGTCCAACCAAAGTAGTAGGGTCGTTAGTGAGGAACCAGACTAAGACAGGTCCCCGAAAAAGGGCAGCGGCTCTTTCGGTACTTAGATTGCCATAGACTATAGGGGTGGGTATGATTGTCTAAGGCAACGGGAAACCACCACATTACCTCCCAAGTACACAGTGTACCTAAAATATAATAAAATGATGGCATTCTCTGGGGTATAACATTCTGGAGTTAAAATACTCCCCCATTCGGATCTCCGGGAGGGGACTACTTTGGAGGATGCGATCGGAAAGTCTAGAATCAAAGTTGGGAACATATTGCGAGTCGGAGCGTGTAATGTTAGAAGTATGTAGCAAATAGGTAAGCTAGAGAACCTAAAAATGGAAATGAATAGGTTAGCGCTAGACATAGTAGGAATCAGCGAAGATCTGTGGACAGAGGCGTGGGATTTTTGGAGTGGAGACTTCAGGGTAATTCATATACGAGCAGAGGAAGGAAATTTGGGTGTTGGGATAGTTTTAATGTAAAAGATAGGATACTGTGTAGAAAATTACTTACAAAAGAACGAAGGAGTACTCATGGTTAGATTAGAATCTAAACCGGTAAACACAATACAAGTATACATGCCCACCTCTAGCTACAGTGACGAAGAGGTAGAAGCCATCTACAAAGATATCGAAGACATATTAAGATACGTAAAAGGACATGAAAATTTAATAACTACGGGGATTTTATTGCAGTGGTAGGTGAGGGTGGTGAAGGAGCGGTAGTAGGTTTATTTGGTTTAGGCACGAGAAACGACAAGGAAAATAGGCTCGTAGAATTTTCCAACAAGAACAATTTCATCATCCCAAATACATTATTTGAACATCATGCTAGAAGACGATATACGTGGAAGATGCCAGGAGATATGGGAAGATATCAAATAGATTACATTCTTGTTAGACAACGGTTTAGGAATCAAGTAAAAGACTGTAGAAGCTACCCAGAAGCATATATAGACACTGACCACAACATCGTAATTACAAAGGCCGCACTTAAATTTAAAAATTAGAAAAAAAGAAACGGAAAAGAGCACTTTGATTTTGAAAAACTAAAAGATAAAAATATCCAAGAAAAATTCAAAAAAGTCAAATGAATTGCTGAAAGATATCGGATACTTAGGAAGTAGAAACAGAATGGAATAATTTTAAATCCAGCCTAGACATGGCGATCAGAGATATTCTGGGGTATACACAAAAAGAAAATAAGATACCATTGATATCAAACGATATCCTGAATTAAATAGAAGAAAGACGGAAATACAATAATAAATCAGACTAAATAGGAAAACAAAGATACAAAGCCATAAAATGGGAAATTATTCGTAAATGCAGGAAGCTAAAGAACAGTGGATTGATGAAAAGCGCAAAAAGGTACAAACTAAGATAGAAGTACGAAAGACAGATGAAGCATACAAACAAATTTGAATGAATTTTAGGGATATAAAACCGTATAGCAAAAATATAAGGGACGCACAAGGAAACGTCATTATAGAAAATGTAGAGAAAGTGGAAAGATGGCAATAATATATAGGAAATTTATATGCAGGAGAGGAACTAACAGCATTAGAACAGGAATCAGACATTGAAAATGACTATTTGGGATATCCTATACTTAGAGATGAGTTTAAATTAGCATTAAAGGGTCTGAAAAGTGGTAAAACGTTGGGCACAGACAAGGCGGAAGAAGTAACTCTAAAAACAGATAAGGTGCAAGCAGACACTTTAAAAGCCGCTGGACAAGCGGTAACAGAACGTCTCTTCCAACTAGTAAGTTATAAGTACGAGACAGGCGAGACACCCAAAGATTTTAAAGGTAACATCATAGTAACTATACCAAAAAAGAAAGGCGCGTATAGATGTGGAAATTTTCGAACAATAAATTTGACAGCACACGTGTCAAAAATATTAACTAGAATTGTACAAAGACGAATGGAAAAACGAGATAAAGAAATACTAGGAGAAGATCGATTTGGGTTTAGGCGAAACAGGAGAGTGATAATGGAAAAACAATAGAAAAAGAGGAAAGCGTGCATATAGGGTTTGTAGACCTGGCAAAAGCATTCGACAATGTAAAATGCAAAAAAATGTTTGAAACACTCAAAGATATTGGTATGAGTTTTAGGGATAGACGGATAGTACATAGCATATACACAGAGCAATCAGCAATAAAGAAGTAAACATTAGGAAAGGGATGAGACAGGGCTGTGCCCTATCCCCATTAATTTTTAACTTCTTTATTGAAGAGGCAATGAATACCGTCAAATACAGGAAGACATTTGGAATTACTATGCAGGTACAAAAAATTGATATGCTTAGATTTGCAGATGATACAGCGGTAATAGCATCTAGCAAGGAAGAGTCAGAAGCTGCCCTTAATAAAATGGAGACGGTTCTAACAAAGAGATACGGTATGAAAATTAACAAGAATAAAAGCAAAATACTAGTATGCAAAGGAAGGGAAAATAAATCAAAAACAAAAATGAAAATAGGTAACAAGAACTTACAAGAGGTTAAGGATTTCTGCTACCTAGACCAAATAATGCAAGATGGGAAAAACGCAAAAGATTTAAAACAAAGATTAGCACAAGGTCGTGCTGCATTTAACAACAAAAAGCAACTACTGTGTTCAACGACAACAAACCTAAAAACTAGGAAAAGATTGCTTAAAACATATGTGTGGAGCACAGCACTGTGCGGCTGTAAAGCCTGGACTGTAGGATTAGTGGACAAGAAAAAGGTAGAATCCTTTGAACTGTGGTGCTGCTGACGTATGACGAAGATATCATGGACAGACAAAGTTAAGAACGAGGATGTACTAAAAATGGTAGGGGAAGAAAGAAATATGTGGGAAACGGTAAAAAATTGGAGAGATAGGATGATAGACCACATACTACGGCATGAGGGAATAGTGCGAAATATATTAGAAGCAGAGATAGGAAAATCTAGAAGTAGATGCAGGCTGTAGGAATTTCAAAAAAATGTGTAGGCTAGCTCAGAATAGAAATCAATGGAAGTGCGTATCCAACCAGTCCTAGGATTAATAAACTAATAACGAAAAAAGTAACTGTACTTGAACATTATGATTATTATAAGCAACTAAAAGTATTGGTTGGGCAATATTCTCGAATAATGTTATTTGTGTGAAAGGATGTACTGGAAAACTATTCCTTCGGCAAATGTCTAAGTGTTGGGGGATTCTTGGTAACCCCCTTCACTGAATCACGGTGAAATAGGGCATAAAATTATAAAACAATAAAAAGGGAACCGATCTGTATATAGACTGTGTGAGAATTTCAGGGAACCGTGTAGGCTAGCTCAGAATATAAATAACTAAGTGCAGGTGCTTGTCCAACCAGTTTTGAGATAGACAACCTAATGACAAAAAAATAAGCGCAGATAAATCTTATGATTATTATAAACAACTACAGGTGTTGGTTGTGAAATATTTGCAACTAATGTTGAGTGTGCGAAAAGGTGTATTGAAAAAAATATTAAATCGGCAAATGTTCAAGTGCTGGGGGAATTTGGCAGCTACAGGCTGCTTACCCCCCTTCATAACCACTGAGTGTCAGAGAAATAAAGCATATAATTGTAAAACAATAGAAAGGCACCGAACTGCATCTAACAAGAAAGAACAGCACATATGAAGAAAGACAACAAACATAGAAGCAAGAAGAAAATTGTTGAAAGCAGATGTGTAGAGCACAGCACAGTATGCCTATGAAATATGGGCAGTAGGAGAAGCAAACAGAAAACGGTAGAAGCCTTTTGGAATGTTGTGCTTCATATGTGTGTGGATGATAGCATGGACGGACAAAGTTAATAACAAATAGATTACAGAAATGTGGGGGAACTAGGATATCTGTGGAAAAAAATAAGAGAAATGAAAGTGCCGAATACGTTCTAAGAGCATTTTTGGGGAATAACATGGGATATATTACAAACAGAGATAGGAAAAGGGAGGTAGATGTAAACTTAGATCAAATATTAATAGATGCAGGCTGTGCAAAATTCAGGGAAATGTGTAGGTGGGTTCAGAATGCGAAATAATGAGGGTGCGCGTCTATCCAATTTCAGGACTGAAGACCTAATTATGATGATGATGATACCCTGTTTCACCGATATTTAGTGGTGTATGAAGCGGAAACGACTCCGTAGCGTAGTTGGAAGCCCTGTGACTACTACGCCCAAAATTCCGAGTTCGAATTCAGACACAGTCCGCTTGAAAAATTTTAAGCGGCATTTTTAACAAAAATACGCCCTCGTTCGGATGAGAGGTAAATTTGAGGTTCCATGTGTGAGTGTTGTCGTGCACGTTAAAGATCCTTACCTTGCTTGAAACAGCAAGGATTAGGCAAAATTAAAATTTTTTCAGGTAAAAAACTCGCTTCCTGGCCAATCTAGTACCTTCGGGTGGAGCATTCGAAAATCACATGTAGGGTATGTGAAGCGGGTTGGGCAACCTGCGGCTACCAAGATCCCCAACACTTAGACATTTGCCGAATTAACTGTTTCCCAATAAATCCTTTCGTACAATCAACATTACTTGAGAATATTTCAAAGCCAACACCTGTAGTTGCTTATAATGATTATCAGGTTTAAGTACAATGGATAGTTCTTGCAACCAGATATTTCAAGTATATCCTTGATGTAGTCTTTGGAGCATCCTCCAGGATTAAAGGTGTCATATCTCATTAACAATCGACATAATCACAAAGCTGAATTAAGAATAGCTAACGTTTCATTATTTATTAATTGAAACTGTCGGGATAATGTTATTTCTAATTCGATATTTCATCCTCAACAAAATACAGACTGACATGTATATAAAATGCCACTCGATTAAAATGTCCAAACCAATAACCATTTAAATAAAAAATTGGATTTATTCCACAATATAATGCGTCTAGTCAGGAAATGGTTTATTGCACAATTTTATACCACGCAAAACTGCTCAAAAATGCAAATTTATATTCGGTGGTTGTTATTGGGTATCAAACATGTGATGATGAATGCCCTTTGTCTCTGGGCGCTAGAATATTAATGGCTTTGCGTAATGCGTACTTTGTGAATCATTATACATTACATTATATAAAATTAATGTAGTTTGTACTAATCTATCTATCTTGGGTGAATGCGTTTTAGGTTTCTATGTGTATAATACTGTTTCGATAAAATTCCAGTTCAAACAATTTAATGCATTATATGCAGTTCGCTTGCATTTCAACTTTTCAGACGCTGATTTCTAGGTATGCACCTCAGAAGTCTGAGCTCATATTGATCGTCTGAACCATTTGTAGGTTTTCTTAAAAGCACTTCTAAAATATACATATGTTCTGAAAATAAGCAATAGAAAGACGCTTCCGTAATATAATGTGCTTCTTTACTGATGTGTTTAAAACTTGTAGGGAAACGACATTTTATTTGCATTTTATCATTAATGATACTAGGATATTAATTTTTTCTGGCAAAGCTGAGCAAGGCAATACAACAGTATGCTTTAAAATTTATATCTCTTATATAGGATAGAATGTATGATTTTTTATTAAGGTAAAATAGCAGCGTATACAAATTGAAACACATTAGGGCTTAAACTCCTGTACGTAAGATAGTTTGAAGACATTCAGAAAAACTGTTTTGCTTTATGCAGAATCATGCAGAACGACATTCTTGGCTTTTCCGTATAGCTAAATGGCATTGTTACATAAAATGTATCCCCCAGTGAATATAAAAAATTCGACATTAGTCTTTGTAAGCACCGCAAATAAGTTATTTCATTTTTCTTGACACTTTTGCACATTTAACGTAAACCCAAAGATTACACTTAGTGATGAGCAAATACAAGTGAAGACGATGATTAAGTTAGTCTTCGTCTTGGCCTTGTACACCCTGTAGTACCCGCATATACCCACCCAATTAATTAGAAATGTTAAAATAGGAAACTAATAAAATTAGATAGCCTCATTTGTAGAAATAGTATTTAAAGTTAAATTTATAATAAGTTCATCCAGGTCTTCAACCTATACGCTATTTCCAATTAAGGAAATAGCTTACAACATAAGGCCAGCAAAATAGCTTATAATTTTGAAATAGACAGACACAGCAAAATGACAATAAAGTCAAAGTCCAAGCAGAACCCATTAGGTAGCTGCTGGTCACCAACCGTAAATATGCTAAGTTAACAATTTAAAATAAGGACAGAGTCACTGCAAGGAAGCAAAAGAAAAAAAAAGCGGAGTTCCACTTCAGATTTCAACGGGTGAGGCCACTATATGAAAAGTAATGATTTGACCGATGGGTAATGTTCAGCGCGGGGGGTCTTATAAATTTATATATCGACTAACCTACGCGGTTTTATTGTTCTAAGCTGCAGTTCCTTACTCCTCAACTAAGTGGACTGTATTCGAGATTATAGTACGTGTTACTTTGCACTTGCATTGTGTTTTTTAGGGGTTTATCAAATTAATTCGGCGGCACTATTGACAAACTCACTTTTACCGAACGAAGAACCGACTGTTCTGCTTCGATATCGATAAGAGAGTGTTTTTCGTCACTACCCTTAGTCCCACTTATTTACACATGCACAAGGAATTTTGACGATAGGATATAAGGGAACAAGGGATGATAGTTTTACTATTAGATTTACAACTACAAATTTACGACTTAAAATTAAACACGACAACGTGCGACAAAGAGACCGAACAGATAAATTAGTATTAGTGAAAGTTTCAGTGACTGAGTTTTTTTTAAGGATAAGTTTTATGCTTGATGTAATTTGTATTTACTAGATTTTAATTTAATGTTTGCTTCGCAAAATCGGTCGAATACCGATACTAATTTGTGAATGTGGTTCTGAATACCCTTTCAGTTGTGTACACGGACGTCGTCCAGATACACTTGGCAGGTGTATCCGGTTAAACCCGTTAGTGTGAAGTTCATAAACCTTTGGAAGGTCGAGGGGGCATTGCAGAGTCCGAATGTGAGTTTGTTGAATTCCCAGTGGCCATCTGGTGTGGAAAAGCTTATTAGGTGTTTATGTTCGTCTGTGACATCTATTTGGTGATAGGCTGAGGTGACGTCGAAAGTACTAAGGAGGGTGGAGTTCCCTAAGTAGTCTAAGGTTTTATTTAAGTTTGGGATAGGGAAGACGTCCTTTTTGGATACCGAGTTAAGTTTTCTATAGTCAATACAGAGTCGTATTTTTTCTTTGCCGTTTTTTGTTTTCTTTATGATTAGAACAACTGGGGCTGACCAGGGAGAGCTGTAGGGTCTAACTACTTTAGCTTTTGGCAATCTCTCTATTTCCTTTCGCGTTGGAAGACGGGTACTCTGAGGGTTGTTTTGCTATTGGAGCCACGTTTTCGGTTATGATTTCGTGTTTTACCTTTGTTGTGCTTGTTATAATTGATTGCCCTTGATCAAAAATGTTGCTGTAGTGTAGTATGAGATCTGGTACGATTTTTCGGTTTGGTTATTTAAGTGACAAGTCAAATTTTTCCAAAACGTTTTGGTTCGTGCCTGTGTCTACTGTGTGAATAGAGTTAATTTTTGTAAGTGGGTTCTGTGTGTTTGTGTTTACGGGTTCTGCTGATCCTATATTTTGGTTGTTGTCAAGCATAATATCTGCGTTACTCAAAATGATCAGTTGTATTGCCTTTTTATCTTCGTTATTGATTAGTGTTCGTGCGACGGGAACTTCGTTGTTTCCCGTTAGGTTTAGTTCGATTAGTAGCTTGTTGCATATGAGATTATGTGATAGGTATATTTCGCAATGGGTCTCTTAGTTAGCAGGGATTGTTTTGTTTTCTTTTAATCTTACGTTTGATATTTCGGGTTCTGCATTTAGGGGGCGTTTTGGTCGGTCTATCGCTATATATTTCTTTTGTAAAAACCTTTTTTCTCTTTTGTGAGTATCATCGTGTTCCTCGGTGCTGATAGCCTTTTCCCGTTTATGGATTGACTCTCTGGGATTAGAGAATTTTTTACATTGTATTTTTGTATTGTAGATTTTATTAGCTTCCTCGTTTTCTAGTATATTTTTCTTTTTTGGACTATTTTTGAGTACTTCACTGTACGTTTCCTTACGCATGTCCTGGATTGGCTCTCCAGGGCAATTACGTTTACCTTCCTGGGCAGGGGATTATAATTAATGTTTTCCGCCCTTTCTACTAAGTTTTTCTTACTTGGGTTTCTAGACTTTATTTCATTAGACATTTCTCTGTCGTTTTCCCGAATTGGCTCTTCAGGAGAATAGCATTTATTTCTTAAATTTTTCTTGGGAGCTATAATATCTTCCTCTATTTCTACTAACTTTTTCCTAATTGGGTTTCTATATTTCATTTCATTAAACATTTTTCTGTCGTTTTCCCGAATTGGCTTTTCAGGAAAATAGCATTTATTTCTTAAATATTTTTTGAGAGCTATAATAACTTCTTCCATTTCTACTAAGTTTTACCTAATTAAATTTTTATATTCTATTTCATTACACATCTCTTTGTTGTTTTCCCGAATTGGCTTTTCAGGAGAATAGCATTTATTTCTGAAATTTTTCTTGGGAGCTATAATATTTTCTTCCATTTCTACTAAGTTTTCCCTAATTGGGTTTTCAAACCGTACTTCGTTGTACGTTTTGCTATGGTTGTTTTTGGTTGGATTTCCAGTAAAAAATTTAATAAAGCTGAAATTACGGTCGGAGGTTTCGGTGTCTTCTTCTCTGGCTATTAATTCTTCTGTACTTGGAACTTTATTTTGTACATCATAGTACTTTGCATTTCAGCTGTTTTGAATTATTGATCCATAAAATGATTTATTATAACTTAAATTACTGTCTGAAGGTTTTTTTACCTTCATCATATCCTACTATATTTTTATTCCTAGTGTAACCCGTATTATAATCGTTTTCATCAACTCCTTCATTTTGACAAAATATTTTGATTTCTGTATTCCACAACGCTAAAATATTTTTCGAAAAATTAATTATTACGTTGCTTGTAATTAAAAAGTCTCGGCCTAAGATTCCGTCTACCTTGATATGTAAACTAAGGAGTTTGGCTAGGTAAATCAAGTATTTACACCATTAGTAATACATCATACCGAAAGAGACGCTAAGCTATCCCCACACACAATATTTTAAGCAGGTACATATTAGAGCCAATAGGGAGACGGTGATGCAAGAAGCTACAACACCAGTACAAAAATCGTATGCATTTTTAAATTTAAATGCAAAAGAAGATGGTAAACAAGGACTTTTGTTCCCATCTAATATAAGAGTTATATTCTCTTGACCATCAAACTGTGGAAAAACCAATGCTTTTTTAATTTTACATGAGAACAGACTTAGATTACAAAATGTTTGTATTTTCTAAAAGTTTTTACCAACCAAAATATGAACTGTTAAGAAGTGTATTCAGCCCTTAAATCAAGAAATTGGTTACCACGAATATGAAAATTATGATGATCTAATAGGGCATAGAAATACCAAGAAAGATTCATTTATGGTGTTTGACGATATTCCTGAGAACGAACAAAGCAAGTTCACAGTTTTCTCGTTCGGGCTACGTAAAGATATTGATTGTTTTTACTTATGCTAGACTTATGCTAGTGCCTAAAAACACAGACTTAGACAACGCCAATGTAACTGCATTATGGAAGCAGGATGACATGCACCTTCTCCATACTTTTCTGGATCATATAAGCTGTGATATGTCATACCCAAAATTTAAAGAAATCTGCTTGCGGTGCTGAAATGGTGGTGATTCAAAACATAATTCTATAACTATTGTCAAAGATTCTGAAATTGATAAAAGACGGTATAGGGAGAACTTATTGATTATATAAATAGAGGATTAGACCTAAAGGTTAGATACAATCTAGAGATTGATGATGACAGATGTTAAAGATTTTATTGCAAATAAAAGCAGGCATCAGTTGATGCAAAATGCTGCACGATAAAAGTTTGTGGTGTACAAAAAGGACTACATCACATCTCATCAAGAATTCAAAGAGGCGCACAAACAACTAATCGAATCTTGTAGCAATTTTATTTTCTACCTAGATATGTTCGTATAATTAATCCCTTTATTTAATAATAAATAATATAATGCATAAAAATGCTGTTCAATCCATTGATTAAATATTACCTATTGCCCAATAAAGTATTAGCATTCAGTTCAAATTAAAATTTAATTTCCACGGTGACAAAATAAAAGCTTCTATTAAGTATCATTCCTAGAGCTCCATCTATTAAGAAATTACGAAGTAACGTTGTTACCGGGCAGCAACTCGCTTGACGACACTTCTAACACAGCTGTGGTGAAAGCAGGTCGAATTGTTCTTAGAAACAATGGTTTTTTGCTGTTTTTCGTGTTGGAAGCACGTGCGGATTAAGTTCTGTTAGGAGAATGTCATCTCCGAGAGGCATTTTTGAATGGTCCATTTGTTGGAACAGCTCGCAGATGACAAAAGATTTTTTGGTTGAAAGGCCGTGGTAACATGCAATTTATTTATATATGGTATTCAATTTAAATTACAAGCAACTTTATTTATATATAATATGAAATTTTATAAATGATAGTATTCAAGTTAAATTATCATGCATCATTTGATGGTTTTCGTGGTTTAATGTACATATAAAGCAACTTTAAATTAACATGCAGATTGGTAATCAGGAGACTGGTTTACGTTATTTTTGATTAAGAGCAAGAAGAAATATAGGTTTTTACGCTTTGTTCATGGTGTGGACCTGGCGGAATTTAATTACTCAAAATGGAGGCCGAGTAATGTGATTTTCAGTATGCAGTACAATTATTTGTTCGAAATTGGAGATTTCCGTATTTCAATGCTGACGTAAGATTCCTTTATGGTATTTTTCAGACAGACGGAGTTCTGGTATGTAGAAAATTTGTTTTCGTATGTTAGTTGAACTATGGACGTAGTAACGAGATAAATTTTTGTTTAATCAAGTTGTGTAAACTTCTAAATAGGTCAAGGACAGACCACAATTATATTTTTCAATATTAAGCAATAGGAATCTGTAACTTTTACTTACCTCATTCTTTTATTAATTCAATGAAACAACAGAAGATGTCATTACGTGTTAGAGAAAGTGAATTCTTATATTTATGAGAACTTAAAATTAAATTTCTATGTTTGATATTTCATTCATACTTATTTGAAATTATCCATTGTAAGGTTAAGGTAGATCTACCCTAATTAACATTTTGTTATCAATAAGCAACAATTTAGAAAGCAACTTTATGCTTTGTCAATTTGTTAAATAAAACCACATTTAATGTGAGTGGTACTGATTTTATCCAGTGCCTTTGTAAATAATTTTTCACAAATTAAATTAATCATGATATAAAGAAAGAAAGATATTTTGTATAAAAGCACATAATTGAATACTAGAGGAATAGATTTTTATTTTCGAACAAAAGACTATTCTTTTTATTTAGGATGAATGAAAGATGATCCTAATTGAATTTGAAAATTTTTGAGTATGAATGCACAAACAGTGCTTTTCTTTGTTTAATCTGTTCACATGTGTTGCAGAGGATTACTAAGGTCAAGGTCGAGCCATAAGGTAAGAAACTTTAGGGATTATGTGGTCTTTAATAAATTGTATAGCGGTTATAGCATAAAGGTTTCCGCATTAGCCTTGTACAAGGGACTTGAGTAAGGTCTTCTCTGTATAGAAAAATACGGTGGCGCCTTATTCTTTATATTTGTGGTCGCAATTCAACCCCGACCCACAGCTCATGTTCCACCCAGAGCATATAGTTCGACTAGCCGCTTTGCCTTTGAGATTTCCACAACTTTGAGCCATTTTCCATCAGAACTTGCAGTGGGCTCTCTTCACTTATTGGAAATTCTCGTTAAACAAAATCCCAAAATAATTAAAAGGCAATAACCTTTGCAAGTCACTGCATCTCATTTACAAGGTATTACGGCAAAAATACCACTTGTAAAAAAGATTAAAATCAAGGACACAGACGCACCTTTAAAGAAAATTAAACAACCTATTCTGGAGGACCCTATACATCATTATTATGCAGATGTGGTGACCCGAGATCAAGACGATAATTTAGACAAGTCGGTTATTAGAGTAAGGTATAATTCTCAAACTGATATATGGTGTTTGTGGGGGAGTGTGTTGAAAATTGATCCTGAAAGCAGTGACATAACCTTAAATAGTAGCGTATCTCGCGGCAGTATAAATCTATGCAATCTGCTAATCTTTAAAACATCGACCCAGAAGACGATAATTTAAATCTACAAGAGGATTTACCAAAATACTTGGACGTAAACAGATCAGCTTCAATTAGTAGAAGATAGTTTAATCCATATACCGTACAAGATTTAACACGATCCCCAACAAATAGCAAGAAGTTTGAAAAACCCGCTAAAACATTCCCCAGGTCTCCGTAAAAAGGCGCTCACTGATAAAGGTTTGGGTTTCCATAAGCGGTTTTACAAAAGATTAAATGCGAACCTTGTTGAGTACGTATATTAGAACGATATTCACGAATTTATCGACCGGTTAAATTATTAAATGCGTTCAACCAGGCTAGAAATACAAGCGAGGAAAACAATCATGAAATGGTGTTTATAACAGAAGAATTGAGAGAAGAAGATATAGTAGAATAAGCGTGATAAACAATTGCTCAGCTTTAAATGTCTATGAAAACGCTTTGGTCGTTCTGAACGTAAGTGTTTACAATCTGGTTAGCGAGGACTTCGTGGATGTGGTTTTGTAATAACTGCAGATGGTGAAAAGTACGACATACCGCAGAAACGTCTAGTGAATGTATCGGAGACGAAAGATGCCATAACTCATCTGCTCCAACATTCAGTATAACTATTTCTTTCACAAAAAAATTCGCTTGTCTTGTACAGGAAGCCTTTGATATCCAAAATATACATGTTACCCTTCGAAAGCTAGTTAATAAATGACCAAACTTTGAAATAAAGTCTCACATAACTATGCTATCTTTAGTTTCCAACGTAGCGTCCTTGAACCCATACCATTTAATTAAAAATTCTCGCCCCTTGTTTCTCTTCTTAAACACTGTTTCAACTAAATACTTATCTGGAGAATTCGTAACCTGCAGCTCTTCTTTGCAGAAGGTATCCAAGATTGGTTTATTATTTAAATTCTGAAGCAAGTAAGTAATAAGTCTTGCATGTTGAATTTCCGTCACTTTAAATAATTCCGTAGTCCAGTTGGGTAAAAGCTCTTTATCAAAAGCAGCCTTATATTTAGATATTCGCAATACAACTCCAATTTTAAGCAAGTTTTATTGTCTACGACCACTCTCAGTGGTCAACATATTTCTACTACCAATCAGGTTCCTAGTAATTTTTCGAATCCCATGTACGGGATTGCTAATTTTCAGCGAAGCACCGTTCTACTAGCTACTGCTGTCGTAGATATATGTGACGCTTTTGGTCTCTTTGAGCCAGTTTGGTTTTTAATTGATTCAGGCAGACAATGTAGTTTTATTACTGAACGTTGTGTGCGTCGTTTATGGTTACCGCGACGTCCGTGTTCTACTTCCATTTTTGGTCTTGACCAAATGACTTCCGCCTCTACCAAAGGAGTAAGCCTCAACGATACATTACCTTCAGGACCCAAATTACAAAGAGACATAATTTCTTTATTATTAGATTTTCGTATTTTTCCGGTTGTTTTTGTCGCTGATATTAAACAAATGTTTCGGCACGTACTA
The DNA here is from genome assembly GCA_036346225.1 of Platerodrilus igneus. Lineage (NCBI taxonomy): Eukaryota > Metazoa > Arthropoda > Insecta > Coleoptera > Lycidae > Platerodrilus > Platerodrilus igneus. The sequence continues at coordinate 633,946 of JARFIW010001423.1, read as the reverse complement.
GTAGTACCCACGCATAGGAACTTTAAGAAAATTCTATGGCGATTTTCACCCGAAGATTCTATTTCCGAATTTAAATTAAATACAGTTACGGTCGGCTTAACTTGTTCGCCTTATCTAGCTATGCGGACGTACCATGAACTTGCTGTGCGAGAGCAAAAACAATTTCCTCACGCCTGCCATATTTTACAAACACAAATGTACGTAGACGATGTGATGGGAACCAGTACATCTGTTTCATACGCACTCGTACCAACACCATTGCACACGCAAACGGATCGTATAGTATAACGCATCAGCCGTACCTTAGGCAAATATCATTCCAAAGTAACACCAGAAAGACTGGGATCAGTGTGATATGAATTTCTGTAGGAATTGTATAAAATAATAATTAGTATTTGGATATTTAATTATAGTACCTCGACAGTAATTTATAGGATATCATCGTAGCGTTAAGAAAATAATACTTGTAGTGTTGGTAATTAGCTAAGGATAAAACGTTGGGATAGCTTTTAGCAAATTCCATTGTAACTACGGGTTGTTGAATGAACTTGTATAATCAGTTTGAAAATAAAAAGCTATTGTTATTGTAAATAGAGTTTTCGTTACAATAACAATATTTATTCGTTTTATTAGTGTTAAATTTCAAACTGGCACTCGGTTCTCTCTGAGTAAGAAAGACCAAAGTAGATAATGTATGGTTGTGGTAACATAAGACATAATTGAATTTAACCGAGACTAATGCCTGCTACCACTTCCTAAACACCTACAAAATTTCCAAACCCTATTTATTTCGAGTGAAAAACACTAAACTAGGTTTGAACAATGAAAATAGGGGAAAATATATAGAATGCAATTCGCCGTTAGAAATACCTTCTAACAACGATTCATCAAAGAAACATTCTTTGACATGAATATTCTCTAATGGTTAACTCATTTAACTTTGGTTTCTACTTCTTCTAAGTTACCGTTGTGTTTTAATTTACGACTGGAGTGTCACCAACTATTTTAAAACTAGCACATTAAGTACCTTCACCTGATAATCTCCATATGCAAAGCACATTTCACTGAATTTTTTCAATCAGAAGTTGTTGAATTGAATATAAGATTCTTGCTTTATTTTTTATTATAAACTTTATCCTCGTGACTATCAGCTAAAAAAGTTACACCTTTAAATTTCCTAAACCCTAACCTGATATCACAAGGTCGAGAATTTCCTCTTATTAATGTAAGCCCAAGGTAAAGTTGGATGGAGAATGGCTTGAGATAAAGAAAAACTCTTAAGACATAAACAGCTAGTCGAGTGTTAGCTCTGGGTAGATCATGAGCTTGGGTCATGGATTGATAAAAGACCAAAAATATATTTAATGAGCGCCACCGTATTTTTTAATACAATAACCAACAATATTTAACTGTGCTTGTATAAGGGGAATGCGGAAACCTTATCTTAACACCACTAACATAGCCATAAAACCTGAATTTCACTCTTTAGAAGATGTCACAAAAGTACAACATGGACACCATTTGTGTCCTCAAAAATATTTGCCAAAAATAAAATAATAGAATTTAGGCTTCTAAAATATATACTGAGGGAATTTGTTTTCATTACATACAATTTCTAATCCGGAATAACTTGCAATTTTTTTTTGAATTCTAAATAATAAAAAGTCCTTCAAAAACAAAATAGATTCTATTTGGATAAATTTCTGAATATATATAACTACAATATTTAAGTTTGTATCTTTATAAAGTTTTCTCATAATAATTTTCTAGAACAGAAATAGACTAATGAAGTTTTGCATTCAAAATTAAGAAGATCTCTGAATGGATCTTTTCTATAAAATTTAATTATATTGACGTGGAATGTCTAAGCTGCTCATAATACATAAATTTCTTTCAATCATTGAAGTACTCCCTTGATCTTCACAATAAAATATAATTATCAAAGTGTTGATATTGTAGAATGTAATTATTCTAATTTATTTTTATTTAACAATAGGTACGCAAATTTCACATGTCGATGAAAAATGCAAGTTCATGACCTCAAAATCTTTAAACATATTTTAAATTAAATTAAGACAGTATATGACGTCTAGATAGGACAACTGAATTTTTTTTTTTTATATCTGACATCAGATGTCATTCACATCTTAATTAAATGTTCTATTTGCGTACATGTGCAAACACTCTGACAAGCAATCAACATATTATTTAATTCGCTGATTCCTCAAAAACTATTTTCTTTTTACGTTACTCAAATATTTAATGTTAGATTATTTATAGTAATTTACTGTATGTTCAAAGTTATTAAATCCTAAAGAACACTCACGTGCTACGAAACTGCTCTGAACAGAAAATACTGGACCTTGACCTCAGCTGTCGGAAATTTCCATAAGCATCAAAGTTCTTCGGAATACAACGATTATATAACAAAACCAACCATAATATCCTTATTTGATGTTATTTATTGGTGAAGTTGAAATATACGGAACACAAGTGAAATCACCTTCTACGTTACTGCATTTTATATTAAATAGAATAAAACCATATATTCTTGCTTTAAAATATTGCCTTAAGAAATTGTCTTAAGTTATTATCGGAGATATTGCACTAAGATGAAAAATATTCATCATCATCATTTTGTTTTCGACCTTACTTAAGGTCGTTTTGACGCAGCTCTAACTTCTTTTCTAATCTGTGCTAATCTAAAAAGCTCTACATACCCTTCACAACCTAAATTTCTAATAATTTGACTAATATAGTTTGGTCTAGGTCTTCCTAAATCCTTCTATCTTTATCCTATCCAGCTGACTCTACATAGATATTAGCAACCTGATGGTTGTTAAAGAACTCTAACATGTTTACATGATTACCATTTATAAGGAAATGAAATATAACCTGGTTAAATTATACGTTATGGTAAGGCTTAAGCAACGAAACGCTACCCACCTGCCAGACCGCTACCTAATTGTGAGTTATGTCATCGTGACGTTTATTAAATTATATGTTATGGTAAGGCTTAAGCAACGAAACGCTACCAACATGCCAGACCGCTAACCAATTGTGAGTTATGTCCTGGTGACATTTAGTTAACTGATTTTTATTTTTTTTTTGTTTTGTTTCGAACTTACTTAAAGTCGGTTTGACGCAGCTCTAAATTCTTTTCTATTCTGAGCTAGTCTAAAAAGGTCTACATACCCTTCACAACTTAAATCTCTAATAATTTAACTAATATAGCTTTGTCTAGGCCTTCCTACTCTATTTTTATTTGGTAGTCTATAATCTAAGACTTTACTAAATAGTCCCTCATGTCTTAACTGGTGCCTTATCATTCTATCTCTCCTGACCTTCAATTGTTTCCACATACAGGGATCCTCCCCTATCCTTCTATAAACTTCCACGTTTGTTACTCTATCTGTCCAACTAATCTTTAACATTCTCCTATAACACCAAGTTTCAAAAGCTTCTATCTTTTTCTTATCTACTTCTTTAATTGTCCAAGTCTCACTACCGTATAGTAGAACGCTCCATACGTACGACTTTAAGAAACTTTTTCTATTATCTAAACTAATACTATTAGCTATTAGTAAGTTTTCCTTTTTTAAAAACATTTTTCTAGCTTGAGCTATTCTAGCTACTATATCCCTTCTGCTACGTCCATCCTTTGTAATTATACTACATAAATAGCAAAATTCATCTACCTCCTCTAACTCGGTATTACCTATTTTTAATTTTGGTTTAGAACTAGGCTGTAACTCACTTGTCATTATCTTTGTTTTTACTGAGTTAATTCTCATACTATAGTTACTACGTAGTATCTCATCTAAAATATTTAAAAACTCTCCTAACTCTTTTCTAGACTCTGCTATAATGGCTATATCATCTGCAAAACGTAACATGTCTATTTTCTGTCCCTGTGCACTAATACCTATCTCTTTTCTCTCTCTGGCTAAGTTTAAAGCTTCCTCAATATAAACATTAAAAATCAAGGAGACAGTATACAACCCTGTCTAACACCATTTCTAATCTTAGCTTCCTTTTCTATTTCATCAAATCTAATTACTACGCTTTGGTTTTATATAGACTGTAAATAATTTTTATATCTTTATGAGAGATTCCTATTTTTTGCAAAACCCTGAACATAACAATCCAATTAACCCTATCAAATGCTTTTTCTAAATCTACAAACGCGAAATGAGTCTTTTAATTTTTTTGTAACCTTTTTCGATAATTACCCTAATTATTAGTATCGGTTCTCTAGTCCCTCTGTCTTTACGAAAACCATATTGGTCTTTGCCTAAATAATTCTCAGTCAAAGCTTCTACTCTATTTTTAATTATTATTATTAGTATTTTGGAAGCATGAGAAGTTAAACTAACCGTTCTAAAATTCTCACACCTATCAGCTCCTGACTTATTTGGGATTGGGATAATAATATTTTTTTCGAAATCTATTGGAACCTCACCTGTGTCATATATTACATTTATTAGTTCATATAATCTGTCCAAAGTTTTCTGACTTGCATATTTTATTAATTCTGCGCAATATCGTCTATCCCTGGCGCTTTATTTAATTTAAGATTCCGAATAGCTCTAGCAAATTCCTCTCTTAATATTGAGAACCCTATTTCTACATCCTCTTCTTGGTCGTTCTCTAACTCATCCATATCGTCTCCCTTATATAAATCTTCTAAATATCTTTTCCATCTATCAGCTACCTCAACTTTATTTATTAGAAGCTCATTATTCTCGTCTCTAATACCATTATATTTTTCCTATCTTCCCAAAAACTTTTTAACTGCCCTGTAAGCCCTGTCTGTCTTACCTACTCTCAAATCATCTTGTATTCCCTTACAATTCTCCTCCATCCATTTATTTCTAGCTGTTCTACACTCATGTACTATCTTATTTCTAACTGTATTATATTTTTGCTTCCTCTCACTATCCACTTCTCTGAAAGGTTTAAGCTTTCTTCTATTCTCTATTAAATCTAATATCTCCTTTGTTACCCACGGTTTTCTAGCTTCTATGTTTTTCTTACCTATAGTCTGTGTTGCTGTATCATGTACCGTCAGTTTTATTTCTATCCATCTATTTTCTTCCTTCCCTCCTACAGCTATCTCTGCTCTTATTATCCAATACTTGTTTATATTCCTCTTTTACCCTACTATCATTAAGCTTACTTAGATCACATCCCTCTCTTTTAACCTTTCTCAATTTTTTGAATTTTAGTTTACACTTCATTTTAACTAAGTTATGATCGCTATCTATGTCAGCCCCTGGATAACTACGACAGTTTTTAACTTGGTTTCTAAATCTTTGTTTAACTAAAATATAATCTATTATGTATCTAGCGCTATCACCTGGGGCTTTCCAGGTATATCTTCTCCTAACATGTTGTTCGAATAGGGTGTTTACAGTTACTAATCTATGTTCCTGGCAAAACGCAACTAATCTTTCTCCTCTATCATTTCGTCTGCCATACCCAAATTTTCCTACCATTTTTCCCTCACTACCTTCTCCCACTGACGCATTAAAATCGCCCATAACTATTAAATTCTCATCTCCCTTTACTTTTCACACTATAATATTTATATCCTCGTATAACTTTTCTACTTCCTCATCCTCGTACTGAGTTGTTGGCATGTAAACCTGTACTAAAACAGTGTCTGTGGGTTTTGTACTCAATCTAACCATAATTATTCTATCTCTAAATTGTAAGTACTCTTTAACTTTATGCCCTAATCTTTTACCTAACACTATTGCTACGCCTGCCTGTGCATTAGTTGAAGAAGTTGTAATTATTCTATAATTATCCTTCCAAAAGTCATTACTATCTGGCAATCTCACCTCACTAATACCTAAAATGTCCAGCTTTTGCTTTCTCATTTCGATTAATAAATTCGTTAACTTATCTACTTTGAGTAATGACCTTACATTCCAAGTCCCTATCACCAAATCAAACTGTTGTTTTATATTCTTACGATGACGAGCCCCAAGTACCCCTCCCGGAGATCCGAATGAGGGTATTTTACCTCCGGACAAGAATTTTACTTGTGAGCTCTCCATCATATGTATTTCGTGTTTTAGGCCACGCACACCTGGGAAATATTGTGGTAGGCTCCCATATCTTTCCACAACGCAGTTTTTAAAGATTTTAGCAAAAAGCCGTATCCGTCACGGCCAACCCCCAACAAGCTTGTAAATTATTGAGGATCGCCCGAGACCAATCGACCCTCCTCCAATATCTTTTAGCCAGCAAGGCTGCTGCCCCTTGCTGCGCCTTTTAATCGCCTTTTACGATAAGCAGGCTTACTATAGTAGTATTCCTTATCCCCTGCTATAGAGTTAATAAAAAATATTAGTATAATCTATTTAATTAATACAGTATTGCCCGAAATAAACAGTACTGAAACTAAGTTGGCGGTGTTTTTATGCGTGCGCTGTTACACTCAAGTTAGCTAGTATAGACCTGTCAAGTAAACCTCAAACAAGTAATTAGTAGGGCCTAATTGTTAAAAATGGTGTTAAGTACAGAGGAGAAAGTGTTTCTGGTAGAGCATTATTTTCGTTCATACGGAATCGGTCGACATAATGGTGCAAGTTTGCTATACGTGTCTGATCAATTCACACAAAGGTTTAATAAACGTTCTCCAAGTAATGCTGTAATTTTGAAGGTTATTGAAAAGTTTAGAAATACAGGTAGTGTATTGTGCCAACGAAAAGGAAACTCAGGGCGTCCCAGGACAGTTAACAACAACAATAACCATGAACGTGTTTTGAGCAAATCTTAGAAAATCCGAAAGTCAGACAGGCAAGGACAGCGCTACAACTTCATTTAAAAGAACTTCCTTTCAAAGAATCCTGAAGGAGCTGGGTACATTTTCGTATGTGATTCAGGTACATCAACAACTACATCCTCAGGATTATCGCAGTAGAGTGGAATATTGCGCCAGAATTCTCGCGTTCAGTATGAAAATCCTGAATTTTTGAAAAATGTTTGGTTTTCAGACGAAGCACATTTTCACTTGTCAGGCTATGTGAATCGTCGCACAAATCGATTTCTGGGCTTTGCCAGACCCGATGAGGTTCAAGAGGTTCCTCTACATAGTGAAAAAGTGAGTGTCTGGTGTGCTGTTTCCGGACACGGAATCATTGGTCCGTACTTTATCGAAGAGAATGGTAGGCAAGTCACACTTAATCAACAGAGGTACAGACAAATTTTAACACGATTTATCCCTGATCTATGTCAATTCTGTCGTGCACGTAACTTGGCATTTCGAAACCAATTTTTTCAGCAGGACGGGGCAACTTGCCATACTGCTGCCGCAATTCGTCAATTTCTTCAAGAACATTTTCCAAGCAAATTTATATCACGATTTACTGACTTCCCTTATCCTTCACATTCTCCAGACCTCACACCTCCAGACGCATACATTTGGGGCATGGCTAAAAATGCCGTTTTCAAACGGGCACCACAAACCATCGATGAATTAAAGGATGCCGTTAGAGTCTTCTTCGCAGCCCTGAGACAACCCTTATTCAATAACATGACCAGAAACTTAGAACATCGTTATGAAGTCTGTCTCGAACGAGGAGGTGCACATTTAGAACATATAATAAAGTGTCAATAATATGTATTTTTTAAATATACAAAACAATTACAATTTCAGTACTGTTTATTTCGGGCAATACTGTATATACCAACTGTATTAATGATGTCAAAAGGGGCTTCCATCTTCTTAGGCCTGCAGGGATCAACTGAACTGCTCGGAGCGAAGCTTATCGAAAATCATGCCCACGCAACCGCTGTTAGGCTCGACCTCCAGACACCAAGAATTTATCAATTATTTACTTTTTTCTAACTTTGTTAGAAGCCACGTGTTTACACACGGCTATCTTGACTTCACTTATTCTGCAAAGCAGCTTGTCCGTTCGAACGCTGATTATGAAGTGAACAAATTGACAACTCGACAGAGCTTAGTAACGAACTTTAGAGCATAAACGTAAAAGATTCTATGTGTTATTATCAATTTTATATATTAATTTCTATTGGACGGAAATTCACAAATTAAATATTTTAAATTATAGCTGTTTTATTTTTATTTTAAAGAACGAAGTGTAACTAGAAAAAAAAAACGTTACATTGTAACTAACCAGTATGAGACCGATGAGAAACTTGCATTTTAAAAAGCATATTGCCAGCGTTTGCATTTGCGTTTACGGTAGATTCATCAAACGGAATTGAAATCTTTTGCGAGAAGAGTATGTTAACCGACGATGATCAGTACGTTGTAGAGTACTTCGAGCACACTTGAATTCACGTACGCAAAGACACAAACATCAATATTTACAAAACTGTAGTAGAAAGAATATCAAAGCTCAACAACTCTATACAAGAATATCATCAAGAGTACGAAATGTAAATTTTAGTAGATACTCCCAATGTATCGAGTACGTAAACACGATATAACAAGAGTAAAATTTGCATGAGGTTCAGATAGAGTAATTCATCGAAAGCATTGAATGTCCACCAGGTCGTAATCAGCATCTTGATACATTTTTTTTTGGTTTGGGCGGTGAGTCGGCCACGCCAATGCCACTATTTTGACGTTTGGCGTCGTTTAAGCGATTTTTATTTTTATTATCTGACAAGAATTATTTCTTGAAGTTATCACTTCTAGTAGACCCACGAACTTTACGATATTTGTAGCTTAGTCTGGTAACTACTCCAAACAAAAATGGAATCTGACATACGATTATTAGAGCATTGTTATTTCTACGACCTGTTATGCTAAATCTTAAATGCAAAAATAATCCTCTCGTAAAATTTAATATGTTTAACAACTCTACGGGCATTTTCAAAAGTCTATAAACGTGGTTATAAAGCTCCAACCATAACTAACACAAAAAAATTCAAACACTTACTAGGAATTGACTCCTATATCAATGAGGGTTTTAAATACCTGGTTTTCACACATGTATAGAAACTACAGTTTCAATAAGAATTTTCAATCTACAAGTTTATTAGGTCTCCATCTGGGTAATAAAATCTCGCCGATGGGAATCCCGAAATAAACAACTGACATCAATACGTCATGCTTTGTACAAAAAACTCTATGAGCAACCTCAAATGCTTTCCATTACGAAGATATCTTCTTAATCCAAACGATGCGCTAAGAAAATTAAAGATCCTTTTAGCATATGAATTACCTAAAAATTATAAGCTGACCGTTAATGTATATCGAGGAACGGTAACCATGTTGTCACTTCATACAATATTCAGGTCGCCTTGACGGAGTCCGTGGAAGCTTGTATATCCCTGCCCACCTCTAAAATAACCGTGACCCTTCTACTGACCTAAAGGACAATTCTTAGGCACCAGCTGGCACGTAAAAGTGCCAACATCTTTATCTCCGCTGTACTAGAGCAAAATGACCGAGTTTCCTTTTGATACTCTCAATCTAAAGAATAGGTGATCTGTCTGAAGCGTTACCTCGTGACACACTGCACAAGCGTTATGATAACTTAGTAATTCTTAAAAGTGGGTGCAGATCGCCTACGAATTAGGCAACACAAGTAACTTGTTTATTATATATTTTCAAAATGTTCTGTCCTTGGAACAATCTTAAAGTATTTGTTACCATTGAATGTTTTCTTATGATAAATCCAAAGCGAATTAAGTAGTAATATCTTTCATTTCTAACAGGAAACTGTTTCTTTTGATATTATTATGCGAAATAAAAAGGATCAGATACCACAGAGCTGTAACAAATAGAAGAGGCTTCAAAAGTTTGTGCCATAGAATTTATATTAGTTACAACCTTGTAGGGAATTATGACGAAACAAACCCTTTCAGTTACTTCCGTAGTATAGTCAACATCCAAACTTACTAAAGACAGTAAAAAATCTGTAAAAATCAAAAGAAAAAGAAAATCCAAAAGGTTGTAGTTAGAAGAAAAAATAATTGTAAAATCAAAAATAAAGCGTATTCTGCTCCATCATTATGCTGCGGCACCTTAGCCGAGATAAGGTGTGAAGGTAGGAATGTTATTGATGATAGATTTTCCGTTGTTAAATTGTTTAACGAGAAATCTTACCTCCTGTAAATTTTCATATCCTTGAATTTTCTTCGAAAGACTATTGCCGGGGAACTTTCCGTCCGTAAATTGTTTTTGGCGAATGTTCCTAAACCTGAATAGTAGAGGCACAGTATAATACTTTCCTGGCTCGTACCCAGATGAGTTATTATTTTTTATTATACTTCTCTTTGGAGTTTTGTCTACTACATACTATTCTCTGAACTGTACTATATATTACTCTTTACTTTAGTCAACTTTAATTACTGCAATTCGCTTATCTCAATCATGAAAACATATATGTTTTGACTTAAATTAAAATAATTTACTTAATTTGTCTGTTTCGTGTATAATGTTACATGAACTCCTGTCCAAAACTAGGAACTATTTTCATCGATATTCATTTTGCTCTTTTTGTTCCTGTAGCTGTTTTAGCTCCATTTGTTAGACGCGTGTCGTTCCTTGTGTTCAGCCCTCTTACTTATTCAACTCAGTACGCACTGACTAGTTGATCGCGAGCTACTGCAGTGTATTATTGTCGCCATGCCTCTACGGAACATGTAATATCCTTTTCTAAATCTTGCAGTGACATGAAACATCCATCAACAATATAATTTCATATATAAATTGAATCTGTCGAGCAAATGCTATTTCTATCTTGATATGTCACCCTCATCCTCCACAGAATTGAAAGTAACACGTATATAGATGATCTGTCGATTAAAATGTCTAAAGCAATAACCGTTCATATAAAAAATTGGATTTCCGCGGCTGCCATGTAATTCACCTTGTGTGTAAATAGTTTTTCTGGATTTTTTATTAAGTACTAAATCTGCGCGAAAATTTAATTGTTTATTTCGTTGGTGATATGAGTATCAAATTTAGGGTGATGAATAGGTTCGCCTGTAGGGTCTAAAATAGTAATGGTTTCGTGCAATGCGTCTTTTGTGGTTCATTATATACGTTAATATTTTACGCTCTATAAAATTTGCCGGTAGTAAATTAACAGATAACTACTTTTGTATGATATATTTGTGATTTGAATGAGCATATAGAGTTAAACAATATCTAGTGAAAGTTGATTTAAACCAATTCATTCCTCACTATTTTTTTTTGCATGCATTTAGAACATGTCATGCATCGATTCTAAAATAAGTCAATAAATATTCGGTTTTAGTTTAATAATTACAGTGCATGTTTAACAAACTACCAGTTTTCTTCATTTTTGAAATATTGTTACAAATGTAGATAAATAGTGAAAAATATACGATAAGAAAATAATATATTGTAGCGGGCTACTACTACCGCGTTTCACTAATTTAAAACAAGTAATAGCAAGAGTCTCCATTACTCACTGTTCACAAGTCTAATTAACAGTATATGCCATATTTTGTAACATTATTTTGTAATGTTAACGAATAAACAGATTAATTATTAAAAATTCAGTAACTTGAATAAAGTATAGACAAAAATTCCCACAATAAATTACTTCACATTCAGTCAGGCTCCTTGTAATAAAAGACCACATTTATACCGATAGCTTCAGGCTACTAAATTCCAGCGGCAGGTCATAATAATTTAAAGCTCTACCCTAATAAACCAAGTAACAATAAACCTCTTAAAAGTTTAGTACCTTTTTAGCGTAAATAAAGAAAACCAATTTCAGTTTGAAAAGCTTAACTTTCTTAATACTTCGTTGATTGACAGCGGGTTAGACAAAACAAAATTTTATAAATAGCGCAAACTATTTCCAATTTGATTTGTTCAAATATTACAAGTAATTTTAAGTAGTCTGGAGACATCCATTGTATTTAAAATCCCATTCAGCTCAAGTAGGTTAGCCGGTCTTTGTTAATGCCAGACTACGGCCGCCATAGTTAGATTCCACATTGCCATAATTCAGAAATTCGTAGAAGAAAAAATAATTTAAATTCTTGGGAAAATAGTTGCTTTCGTGATTCTCATCTAAAAGGGGTTGGATTTGGTTTCTGAAATCTTGTTTTGTGGGAGGTTCTGTTCAGTCATTGGATAACAGAAAATGACGTAGATAATTATTAGAGTAGGAATTATGTCTATATAATTGAAGGCTTTAGCCAAAGAAAGGAGTTCTTCAATGGGGCCGTCTGTGGTCAAGTAGAGAGAAACGTAGTTTGCGGGTAGCGTTCTCCGGCATGACATAGAATATTCCATTTCGTATCACGTTAATAAAAAATTGGAAAGAAGTGTTACTCTTCCAGTTTCGCGATGGTTATGCCCATATGTTCGCGGATTTATAGTGATGCAAGATAAATATTTAAAAAGCTTGTAGGCGTGTGACGCAGCAAGTAAGTGATATTGTCAAAAATTCTGCCGAGTTCGTGTGCCAGTCAATTTTTTTAAACATTACAAACAGAAGCAACAAGCGAGATTCTCTTCCCATATTTAAGAACTGCTCTGCGTTGGAAAACAAACCCTCAAACAATGGACAATTATTAGTAAGTAAGTCTTTATAGTTAAGTAGCATGACCAATTTTTAGTTAGTTTATTTGTTAGGACGTTTTGCCATAAACCGTAGGATTAATTTAGTATATGATTTATAATATAGGTTTCGTTCATATACAAGTGTTTGATAACTACTTATGTACTCAAAATTCTCATAAATTCCATAGTAACATATTCACTAAATTTCTAAATCAATGAATGTAAGAGGTTCGCGTTTATTGCTCTGTGAATTAAATAGTTTTGTTTGCCGTTGATTAAGTCAATAGTTTTCTTATTTTTTTATATAAGTAGTAAAAGTGAGGAATTGATTAAAGAAACAATTGTCCTTCTTGGGATGACAAGTCTCTCAAGGTTTTGTACCAACATTTGGACATTCTCGACTTGTCTGGCGCCCTTGGCAATTGTCATTAAGCCACAATATTTCTGAAAGGTAAGTGCCGCATTTTGTAGTATATTATAAATTAATTTAATCTTTTTTTCAAAATTTTAACGCTCTATATGATTCACGACCTTCCGCTAGCTAGTGCCGGTGACCCCCTTTAATTTTTGTTTTACAGGCCGCCCCCATTTTATAATTTGACTGGAAAAGATACACTTAGTAGCTTTTCCGCCTGTAACAATTATAGATGTTTTCAGTTCAATTAACAATGAAGCACTATCACACTAATGAATTTACAAGCACTAATATGTTCTTAAACTAACACAACTATTTATTTGTTACACTTTTGTCTATTTATGTATTCTACAAGCTGGATGTATATTAGACACGTTCACATAATATAACATTTATGAATTTATGTATACTCTTGGACTTTTAAAAGCTCAACTATTTAACTATACACGATATAATTTATATTCAACATTCTGATATAGACTAACTCTGTACTTCCTCATCGGTCTTATTTATACCCTGGATTAAAAAGGATGATTCATCCTCCAGTAACTGCTAACAGATTCTCGGTCCCAGTAGAATATGCAGTGCTTACGGCGCTTGTGTGTGTTTGACGGGTAGCCTTTCAGTAGCTTGCAACACTGCCCCCTTTTTAAAACCCTTACGTCACGTAACTATAAATACGTTTTGACGCCAATTCGATGACTGATGACGGTACCGGCAGCTATCTCCTCAGGTGCATCCACCGCGTCGTTGGAAATAACAGTCAACACTCTTAGGTAGGCAACCGGTTGATAACAACAAACAAGGACTGGACGTTGGTTCCCTGGAAAACTACTTCTAGCATATTTCGGACTATCCTCCAATCTAAGCGATCCAGGCCATAGCCTAGCTTGGGCACCGCTTGTCTCGTTACTCCATTTTCCATCATCTGAGCCTTAACATTTAGCAAAGCGTCCCATAGATGTCCATAACTAGGTCTCTGCCATGAAGAATTTTTGGTGACCAGATAGTAAACATAACGATTTTTATCCTGAAGAACCAAAGTTTTTCTTACAGTTGGCTGCTGTTGTACTAATTCATTCACACATCCAAACTTTTTCTTGAAAACAACAGCTATTCCCCTTGACATTTCCAAATCCTGAGCTACGCAATGTGCAAGGGAATACTCTTCTGGTGCTCTAAACAGATCTTGCTGTTATTCAACAACAACGCCAAATCTTTCCTTAGCGAAACCACCATACGCCGCCATAAAACTCTCAAAATCTACATTTGGCTCATGATTAATAACTTGTCGAACACCATTCTCATTATTCGAACCTTCCTGGTTGTTGCCAGCATAGGATGTTAAACGGTCAAAGTGTACCACTTTCGGTTTACCACGGGGAGATCTTCTGATCCGGTACACTACATGATTAATTCTTTTTAACACTTCGTACGGGCCTTCCCATTGTCTTTGTAACTTTGGCGACAAAACATGTTTTTTTTTGTGGATTATACAACCACACTAAATCTCCAGGTTGATAACCACTTTCTTGTGCTCTCGTGTCATATTGTGATTTCATTCGATCGCTTGCTGCCTGGATATTCTTCCGGACGTTTTCGTGAATGATATTTGATCTTTCACGAAGCTTACTAACGTAATCTTTACCTGCAATCTCTTCTCCTGTGCTATCATGTACCGAAGATCGGTACGCAAGTAGGAACGAATGTAAATATTGATCCCAGTCTCGTTGATGTTCAGAGACAACTTTGTCTAGGTACTTTCCTAACGTTCTGTTTATTCTTTTAACCATCCCATCCGATTGAGGATGAAGTGGCGTGGTTCTAGTCTTCCTGACTCAAGTTTCTTCTTGTTTCTATGTTTCTTGTCTTTGATCATAGGCGCTGTTCTTTCTTGTTAGATGCAGTTCGGTCTCTTGTTTTGCAATTATGTACCCTATTTCTCCGACATTCAGTGATTGTGAAGGGGTAAGTAACCTGTGGCTGCCAAGTTTCCCCAGCACTTGAACATTTGCCAATTTAATATTTTTCCAATATATCTTTTCGCACAGTCAACAATAGTTGCAGATATTTCACAACCAACACCTATAGTTGTTTATAATAATCATCAGATTTATCTGCCCTTATTTTTTCGTCATTAGGTTTTCCGTCCCAAAACTGGTTGGTCATGTACTTGCACTTATTTATATTCTGAGCCAGCCTACACAGTTCCCTGAACTTCTCACACAGCCTATGTACAGCTTGATTCCCCTTCTGTTGTTTTATAATTTTATGTCCTATTTCATCGAGATTTAGTGATGGGGTTAAGCAGCCTATAGGCTACCAAAATCCCTAAATACTTAGACATTTGCCGAATTAATAGTTTTCCAGTAAATCCTTTTACACAATTAACATTATACGAGAATATTGATCAACTAATACTTGTAGTTGCTTATAATAATCATCATGTATAAGTACAGTTACTTTTTTCATCACTAGTTTATCCATCTTGGGACTGGTTGGATGCGTACCTCCATTGATTTCTATTCTGAGCTAGCCTACACATTTTCCTGAAATTCCTACAGCCCATATCTTTCACTATCTGTGTGCAGTAGTAGACCTAGGTCTACCTCTACTTCTGTTTTTTCTGCTTCTAATATATTCTGCACTATTTCTTCATGCCGTAGTATTTAGCCTATTATCCTATCTTTTCTATTTTTTACCGTTTTCCACATATTTCTGTCTTCCCTATCATTTTAGTACCTTTTCGTTCTTAACTTTGTCTCTCCATGATATCTTCATAATATGTCTTTAGCACCACATTTAAAAGGTTTTTACTTTTTTCTTGTCTGCTTCTCCTACTGTCCAGGCTTCACAGCTGTACAGTGCTGTGCTCTACACATATGTTTTAAGCAATCTTTTCCTTATTCTTATGTTTGTTGTCTTTGAACATAGTGGTAGTGTGTTATTTGTGCATAATCTTTTCCTTAAAGAGGCCAAGTTTATTGGTAGTACAGTCACTGGAATTCTCACGGCATGCTATACAACCAAGTAGATAATTTCACATCAAGCAACTGACCAGCGCGTATCGAAGAACAAGGCGAAATAATCCCTATTTGATTTCCGATAGCCTTATTAGGCGCCGTACATGGTACCTTCTCACCGGATATTACATTATTCATGGTATTTTCAACAAGATTAATTGCATTGCATAGTGCACAGCAAGTATCAATTACAAACAGACCATCAAATTTTCACACACAATTGTCAACACAATCCTGCAGATATTCTGTCACAAGGAACAACTCCTCAGGCGCTGAAAGTGTCTAGTTTATGGTGGCATGGCCCATCACGGCTCACTGAAGATGAGTCTTCATGGCCTAGTTTCAATATTACACATAAAGGACTTCCTGAATGGAAAGGAGAAATTCGTTGTGTTACAGTCGGTTCACCCGATCCTTTTCCATTCAACCTTTATTCAAGTTTAAATCAGATTGTGGGAGTTACATCTTATTGTTTGCGTTTTTGCAATAATTGTTTCGAACCTAAGCAGCACACGCTTGTCAGGACCTCTTTTAGCTAGTGAGATTCAACAATCACTTCTAGTTCTCATTAAGCTCTCGCAACAGGAATCATTTTCTGATGATTTGAAATTGTTATCACGGGGTGCGCTCCTAAGGACTTCAACAATGTTAGCGCTTAATCTCTCAAGCGGCATGATTATAGTTGGTGGCAGACTGCACAACTCACCACTTTGTTTTAATAAAAAGTTTCCATTACTAATTTTTGGTAAGCATCGCCTTGCTAGACTTCTTGTTATACAAGAACATATTAAGCTGCTTCATGCAGACCCTTAATTATTAGATGCTAACTCCAAACAAAAATATTAGACCATTTGTGGTAGGAATTTAATCAAACAAATAGTACATCAATGTGGACTATGCTTTCGTTTTTCTCCTAGGGTAACGGAACCCCTTATGAAATCTACCATCTTCACGTGTTAATTCATCCTTTCCTTTCAATGTCGTAGGAGTTGACTATGGCGGTCTCTTTTGGTTAAGAATCGCAAGGGTCGTCACTTCAAGACAACAAAATCCTATTTATGTCTTTTGGTTTGTTTTGCTACAAAGGCAGTGCACCTGGAGTTGGTCACTGACCACAGAAACTTCTCTAATGGCTTTTCGCCGATTCACTGCACGTCGAGGTAAATCATTACATATTTACTCTGACATTAGAACAAATTTTATAGATGCTAACTCAGGCTTAATGAATTAGGCCTATTTCTAAACGAGCAATGTCACGCAATTGCTAAATTAACCACAACTAATGGAATAACCTGACATTTTATTCCTCCTCATAGTCCACACTTTGGTGGTCTTTGTGAGGCAGGTATTAAATCTTCCAAATTTCATATACAACGAGTTATTGGTAATACGCCCCTCACATATGAGGAAATGGACACTTTATTAACACAAGTGGAGTCCACAGTAAACTCCCGTCCAATTTCTCCTTTATCCGCAGACTTCAGTGACCTATTACCACTGACGCTTGCACATTTTCTAATTGGTAGAATTTCAGTTTCTTGACCAGATCTAGACTTTCAGTCTTTCAAAGAATTCAAAGATTCCATCAAAATATATGGAAAAGGTGGAATAAAGAATACCTAACAGAGTTACAACAGCGTTCCAAATGGCGTGTGACATCATCTTAACTAGCAGCTGGTTCCGTAGTCCTCATTTAGGAAAACAATTTACCATCATTGAGTTGGAAATTTGGTCGAGTTTTCGATCTCCGCCCTGGCGCTGATGGCATCAATCGAGTCGCTTCCATAAGAACTTCAAGTGGTACAGTGAAGCGTTCCTTTTCAAAGCTGTGCCTACTTCCTATTGTACACGAGTGAGTGCAGCCATTCAAATTGCAATTTGTGCGCTACTGTGCTTTAGCTCTATCCTACAAAATAGGTCCATTGTCTTAGCTAAAAGTTGGTATAATTACATTCATATTTTGTGCCTTTGTAAAAAAAATTACTTATTCTTTTGTTCATTGTACCTTTGGGCATGATTTTTTTTGGTTTATATTGTATATTTTTTGCATGTGTTGCATTTGTTTGTTTTTATAATTCATAGCTTGCATGCCTATTGTTTACTATCAACTATGTTGTTGAAAGGTTCCCTTTTCAAGGCGGGCGGTATGTTAAAAAGCGTTTATTAATTTATATTAGTTTAATTTGTATAACTCTTTACGCATTCTATGGTACGCCTATAAATGCACGTTTTCTACGTTCATAATCAGTAGTCTTCTCTTCGGACGGCTCCATCAGAGTTCAGGGAGAGTTCATGTTCAGCGTTCAGTGTGGTAGAACATACAGGTGCCTACTACACAACAAAATTATCTTATGTATTTTGTGTTAATATTCCTTCATGTTAGTAATAAAGGGTAGTCTGTCATTTGTGCATAATTCTTTCCTTTAGAAAAAAAGGCTGAGTTTATTGGTATTACGGTCCCCAGTATTCTACAAGTAGATAATTCCACATCAAGCAACTAACCGGCGCATATCGAAGAACAAGGTGAAATAATCGCTATTTTATTTCCGATAGCCTTAGTAGCCGACCTACAGTAGTAGAGGATACAATAAATGAAAATCAAAATGTGTTTAGAGTTAAGTGAAGGCACCGATGCGCAAGAAAGTGTATTAATTTGGAAGAATTATAAAGAAGTCAATCAATCTAAACGACTATGAAATATATGCAGCATACTGTTTATTAACTGAGTCAGAAGAAGAACCAAAAACGTTAAAAGAAGCAAACAAAGACATTAGATGGAAGAAAGCTATAGAAAATTAACTTGATTCTTATTGGCTTATGGGGGATGATAAAGGTGATAAGATATGTTAATTATAGGGAAGGACCAATTGCTTTTTGTAGCAATACTGATGGCGGTGGAGCGGTTATGTAATAACTAAAAACAACTACACCAAACTACTTAATAAAGTGTATAAATACCTTTTATCCTGTGCCGCTGTGGGCAATAAACGTTCACACACAAAAGCTTGCCTACAACCAAGCACGCTCCGTTTGGGTGTCGGTGTCGCTTTCAAAAGCTCTCACACGACCGTCTTCTGCAAGGGTTCGAATGCGACTCACTTTACGCACTTTCACTGCCGGTATAAATGTTTCACTCAAAACTGCAGGACACCCGCACCACTCGTGTTTATTGTCAACCACTACCAAATTGTTCAATGACGACGTAACATACCGCCCACCAAATTCATAGAATTTTGAAAAGGAGGGAAGTAGGTTGGGTGAAGGAAATCACATGGGATTTGACCTTGCTAGGAAAACAGGTAACGAAAGATAGGGTGGTACACTACAGCGAGCGATATTACCAACTATGCAAAATAAAAATATATATGTAAATAAGCAAATATGTAAGAATAATATACTACTATACATGTAAGAAATGTGTATATACATCTAAACATAAAAATAAAATTAAAATACCGGTAACGGTGCTAGTTTGACCAAAGGTCGTTTTAATGTGCAGTTTTGATCTCCGCGACACGTATAATACCGTCCGCACCGGGAAAGGTATTAATAATACGGCCAAACTTCCATTGAAGTGGAGAAAGCTGGTCGTTCTTGATGAGGACAATAGTGTCCTTTTCAACTTGTCGGACGATAATCATGAGAGCATTGTGTAATTCAATGTCTGTTAAGGGACCCGTATGACCTTGAGCCATGGGTTTAGAAAATCTATAAATGTAAGCCACGATGCCTTGGATTTTATATAACGATGAAAAGCGACTTAGTAAAATGTCAATGACGTTTGGATCTGTTTGAGTGATAAATGTTAGGATCTTCTTTTCCATAGTTACCTCAGCAATTGAGGTTGACAATGTTGGTTGAGGCGGCCACGAGTCACTAGGGTAGTGAAGCCATTCAGGCCCCGCCCACCATAGCGAACATGAAATAACCGCGCTTGGCATTAATCCCCGAGATGCAGGATCAGTCGGATTATGCGAAAATTTAATATAAAACCATCGGCTAGATGCAATGATTTCTTGAATGTGGCTAACACGGTTTGCCACAAAAGTTTTCCAACGAAAAGGTGGAGAACGTATCCAAGTGAGAGCGACAGTAGAATCACTCCATGCTGAAACATCGGAGATGTCAATCAAGCCTTGATAAGAACGAATGGTAAAAGAAAGTAAATCGGTTAATAAAACGGCGGCACATAATTCCAAACGTGGAATTGAAATGCGCTTAATTGAGCTACTTTTGTTTTAGCGGTTACAAATTGTACAGTTATTTCTCCAGTAGTTTGATTTATGAACTGAAATACACTACCGCTGCATACCCTACCTCGCTAGCATCGCAAAACCCATGCAAATGACAAGTAAAAGGATCGAAGGGGTAAACAACGTGGTAACTTTAATGACGATAATAACGGCAACTCTTCTTGATACTGCTGCCATTGAGACGAAATGTCTGCTGGTGGGATGTCATCCCAATTAAACCTAACATCCACAGATGCTGGATTAGGCGTTTTGCAAAAGTGTTAGTGGGGCTAAAACCCTAATGGATCATATATTCTGGCAACTTGTGAAAGTATGTTGCGCTTTGTACATATTGGGTTTAATGGTTTAACCCGAAATGAGAAAATATCTTCTGTAGGTGACCATTGAAGACCTAATATTTTTATTGATTCGTCAGAATCGAAATCGAGAGAAGTATATTGGCAAAAATCTGACGGAATGCCTTCCAAAATAGAAACTGAATTAGAACTCCATTTTCGAAGTTCAAACCTAGCCGAATGTAAAAGTCGGATAAGTTGATCTTTAATTTCGCGGGCCGATTGTATAGAATCTCCACCGGCGACGAAATCGTCAATATATAGATTTGACCGTATAGCCTCAGCGGCTAACGGAAACCTTTTGCCTTCGTCAATGGCTAATTGCTGAAGAGTCTTTAATGCTAGATAAGGCGATGACTTAATACCATAGGTCACTGTATTAAGCTGATAAGTCTGAATGGGTTCTTCTGCGGAGAACCGCCAAACAATTAACTGAAACTTTCGATGTTCTTCGGTAACCAAAATTTGTCGATACATTTGGCGAACATCACAAGTAAAAACGAAACGATGAGAGCGAAATTTAAGTAAGATTGACGAAATGTCATTTTGGAGACTAGGTCCAGCCAATTGAGTGTCATTAAGTGACACGTTGTTTTTAACCTTTGCAGAGGCGTCAAAACCACACGAATTTTAGAATATGACCTTCCTCTTTAAACACAGGGTGATGGGGTAAAAATAATTATCGTTCCCAACGGGCGGAGAATCGAGTAATGCCATATGACCCGCATCAAGATAGTCCTGCATGAAATTGTTGTATTGGGCGCGTAGCTCCGGTTGAGCATGCAATTTGCGCTCCAACGAAAATAGTCTTTTTAGCCATCTCAAAGCAATTATCAAAACGGGCAAAGTATCGTTGAACGGTAACGCAACAATAAAACGACCGCTAGGGTCACGAGAAAACGTGTTTTCAAAATCAAATCTGCCTTTTCTTCTTCTGGAGAAGTATAAGGCTTGGATGGAACTCTTCTATCTCCCAAAACCGCCTTAGGGTCTGGTCGATAGGATCTTCTACAGAAGTAAAAATGCTTGGACAGTATCAGACTGCAAGCTTTTGTGGGACCAAGAATAGTCCAACCAAAAATTGTATTTATGGCGGCAGGCTGAAGAAATTTGCCATGTATAACACCGCCATTGATGATGAACGGATAAACATCTGCTCCAAGGAGCATGTCAATAGTTCCTGGAGAGTTCCAGGTCGGGTCTGCAAAGTGCAGGCCGCATAAGTGTTCCCAATTATTAGGAACTTCAACGCTGGGTAATTTGCCAGATATTGACGAAAGCACAAAAGTTGTGACTTCTAGAGATTTTTCAGAGTCTAACATAGAGCGAATGGTGCAGCTGACGGCACCCTATTGACTGCTGAAGTTGTCTGCCCAAGTCCATAAATCGGAACTTGAGAACGTATGCGTGGAAGCCAAAGTTTGCTCACGCAATCGTCTCGAATAAAGCTAGCTTGGGAGCCAGGGTCTAAGAGTACCCTGATCGGTTTGTATCTACCAGACCGGTCTTGAACTTCCACAACAGCAGTGGAGAGTAAGACAGTAACCCCAAGATTTAAATTCGTCTGTGAAGACAAAACATTTGCCGGAATAGGAGAGGCTGACTGCGTCCTATTGGCATTTTTATGCATAGGTGTAGCGGTGGGTTCAGCTGAACGGCTAGAAGCAGGTTGCGGTTCAAAATGTAGCAAGGTATGATGCGGCTTGGCGCAAGTTCGACAGGAATTATAAGATTTGCATTGCATGGACGCATGGTCTGTTCGTAAGCAATTTAAACAAAGGCGTAAGCGTTTGACAATGTCGAAACGTTCTGTCGGAGTTTTCTTTAGAAACGATTGACATCTGTAAATTAAGTGATTGCCTTTGCAAGAAGGACAATGGTGCGAAAATGAATTATTTGAGTCACTGGAGCTACTTGGTGTATCCAGTGAAACTACGTTAGAAGAAACCTTTGGTTTAAATTGAAACGCTGAGGATTTCTTAGGCACTGATGTGTGAGATGTATGGACAGTCGTCGAATAAGAAACAGGTGCGGTTGAAGAAAAGGTTTCAACGCTGCACATTGTTGAGTTAAAAATATCTCAAATCCTCGAAATTGGGTATTTGCTTCGGATCCGATTGGAGTTCGAAGCGTTTTCTAGTGAACGGATCGAGTTTTCTAAAAGACAATCGACCAGAATAAAGTTCCAATGTTCAGTGGGAAACTTTAAGTTAGTTAGAACAGCAAGGTTCTCTGAAAACAATCAATAAGTGCCCTAAGTTTCTTAGGGTCTTCTGATTTTAAAGGTGGAAAGCCTTTCATAGCTTTCCAATGCAAAGTTGCCAATAAACGCGGATTGCTAAATCGTTCACGCAAAGCGTTATATGAAATGATAAAATTATCTCCCGAAATGGGTACCGATTTAATGATTTTCAAAGACTCCCCGCTACAGGAATTGATAAGGTAATTTAGCTTTTCGATATTGGACAGCGACGCGTTATTATAGACCAGACTGTCAAATAAATCGATGAAAGATGAAATTCAGTTACCTCATTATTAAAACGTGGGAGCTTTAACGGTAACAATTTAGATCCCGTGCTGCTTGGAGCATTTTCAATGATTTGTGGTGCTTTCATTTCTTGCATCGTTTCGAGATGCAGCAGTATGTAATAATAAGCGGAATCTACTTCCTTCCGTAAAGCGTTGTAATTTAATGATGCTACCTCGTCACATGAAGCTAAGACGTCAACTAAAGTTTTATTGAAATTTCTCTAAAGGTCATTTACTCCCCTTGCTTGAATAAGAAACAACGTTTTTAAACTTGAGTCACTTTGTATAGCGTTACCCAGTTCCCACATATCTATAATGCGTATTTTAAGCAATTCTAGCTCGGCTACCTGTATTTTCTTCGGAGCCATTCTGAAACTTATTCTGAAAAGCCTACACTATAAAAATGCTGTAAAACGGTAACGCTCAGATGTGTGCGAAAAATGTAAAATAGCCTATAAACCAATAAATCACGTTTTATGACTATTAGCCTGTAATGTGGTCTTAAGCCACGTAGAGAACCTAACGGTTTGTCAAACAAAGCGTTTAGATAAGATGTACCGCTTACAACCCGGGCGGCTTTTACCAAAGCTCATAGGAACATGTGGTTTTAACGTATTTGCAAGAAAGGTTCAGCTTTACAACTTTATTACCCTTTGCAGATGTATCAAATATTTTACTGCAAACCGACTGAAAAGGTTGTATGTGAAACTAAAAACGCGCAATATCTTTTAATGCAAAGAAAATCCCTTTACCTTTCTTATTTGAGAAGTATAAAGCAAATTTTCAGGTTGCTTTGTGTTTTATGCCGCTAAAATGAATTTAAGACTGAAAACTAACACATTACGGCAAAATCGCTTATTTAATTTTAAAGACAGTATTAATAATATTTACACATTTTAACCCGCTACATGTGGGGTTTGAACACAAATTTAAGCTAAAATAATTACTTAAAAGCTCGCTGGTGTGCAAAATGATATTTAATTTAGGACATGCGTATACCATTGAACTGGTAAATTCGGATCGTTTGGACCAATGGCTTGTTGGGATGATAAAGGTGATAAGATATGCTAATTATAGGGAAGGACCAATTGCTTTTTGTAGCAATACTGATGGCGGTGGAGCGGTTATGTAATAACTAAAAACAACTACAACATCTACTTAAGGAAGGGTATAAATACCTTAAAGCCTGTGCCGCTGTGGGCAATAAACGTTCACACACAAAAGCTTGCGGACAACCAAGCACGCTCCGTTTGGGTGTCGGTGTCGCTTTCAAAAGCTCTCACACGACCGTCTTCTGCAAGGGTTCGAATGCGACTCACTTTACGCACTTTCACTGCCGGTATAAATGTTTCACTCAAAACTGCAGGACACCCGCACCACTCGTGTTTATTGTCAACCACTACCAAATTGTTCAATGACGACGTAACACTTATAGTAGATTGAATACCTGGACAGAGGTTAAATTACCTAATGACTGTATGCAAATTGAAGCTAAGTGGGTGTTTAAATTAAAAGAAGGCCGTACAAGAAAGGCCAAGTTGGTTGCTGGATGATTTCAAGAACTGTATGAAAAAAGGATAGGGTTCAATTATTTACCTGCGTGTGAATGTCTACAATTAGAATTCTACTGTTGGTGTCAGTTCAGAAAAACTGCGAATTGAAACAAGTTGATACCTACTGCTTTTCTAAAAAGTAAACTTGCAAAACAGTCTACATATATCCTCCAAAAGGTCTACAAACAAAAGAAGAAACTCTTAAATTAAATCAAGCTTTATTTGGACTTAGGACTGCACCCAAAGCTTGGAACAATAAATTCACTGAAGTCGTGTTAAGTTTTGAGTTTGATAGGTCAAAATATGATTTTTGCCTACATAGTACGAAAAATGTTTACTTAGTACTGTTTGTAGACGATGCATTTATAACTGGTCAAAATAAAAAAATTTCAAAATTGCAAAAAGACCAGCATACTGAATTAAATGTTAAAATTATTAAAAATGTAACTTCATTTCTGAGAGTAGAAATTAAAAGCACTGAAACAGGTTTGAAAGTAATACAACCAAACACTATTCGTAGACTACTTAATGAATATAACATGTAAGAATGTAAAGGAATTGCATCACCAATGGAAGTTAATTTTTCTATAAATGAAGCACCAGTAAAATAAGTAAGTTCCCTATCGTCATCTGATATGTAGTTTGATGTATATAGCAATTACAACTAGGACAGATTTATCATTTTCAATTTCATACTTAAGCAAATATTCAAATAATCCAACTGATTAAGCATGGAAAGCTGGTAAACGAGCACTGCGATATCTAAGTAGTATGAAAAGTATGGGTTTGTACTTTAAAATTGGAGACAATAAGTTGGAAGTCTATAGGGATGCTGATTGAACGGGAGATAAGCAAACGCGAAAACGTGTAAGTGGTTTTATATGCTCTCATGCAGGTAATCCTGTGCGTGGCATTCACAGAAACAAAATTGTGTTGCACTATCCTCAATGGAAACAGAGTATATATTTGCCGGCGCTGCAGCCTAGGAGATCATGAATTTGAAGATCTACTTTCCGAGTTCGGTACTGAATTCATACTGTTCTCAAAGTGGACAATATTCGTGCAATCTCAATGATTCATAGTTTTGAAAACTCGAAACAAGGAAAATATATTGATATTCGTTATCATTATATTAAAGATTTGTGTAATAAACGGGAATTCGTTATTGAATACGTTAATACAGAAAACAATGTGCCTAACCAAATGATATCTCAGGTCAGTGAAGGTGACATCAGTGGTGCCGTAAAATTCTTTCTCATACAGAAGCATTGACTCCTGTCAACAGAGACACATATGATAAACTCGTGGAGAAACATTCGGAGGCACCTTCAACTTTAAATCTTCTGATCCCAGACCTGAGGATTGGAATCTATATTGATTTTGAAAAGGTCGTACGACAAGCAGTCTTTAGTTTTCAAATGGGTTAGAATCAGAAATTAGCGAAACTCGTCTACAACATCTAAAGGATCTGACGCTCTGGTAATGAGAAGGCTGGATTTAGGTTGCTGACTTCCTTAACTAAATTCTGCAATTTTCTTCTGGCTGGTCAAGTGAATAAATTGATTACTCATGTCCTATACGGAGGAAATCTTTGCGCCCTCAATAAAAAAGATGGCGGAATTCGCCTATTGACTCTGCGCAGGCTGACAGTAAAACTTAGATTCCTTAAAACTATCCATATCTAGCTAGCTAATTTTAAAAATGGATGCAAATCTTCTTAGCATTTGCCGAAGATTTTAATAGTGAATTCAGTTATTTTGCCTACGCTATAAATTTACAAATTCGTGTTCCCTGGTCTAAGTATTTAATTTTAAGTAAATCCTATGTTCGTTCTTAATGTTCCCTATCGTTCCCTAACTCTCTCTTCTTTCCACTGCGCCCAAAAAATAGGCGGCAGATCGTCAAACGAATTACAAAGCTACAAAACCATACAATGCAGGAAAAAATATAAATATTAAAATAACTATAAATACATAAATAAATATAAAATAAATACATAAATAAATAAATAAATGTCTAAATAAGCATAAGAATGTAACAGTGCATAAATTAGCAAAAGCATCACCCAAATTATCAGTTGCACTCGCATAAGCATTATGATGGCCAGCGCCATTACACACAAAAAATGTACGCATTAAATTATTTCAAAATCTTATTAATACAAATCAATGCTTATGCGAGTACAGCCGCCACAATTTTATTCCTATCTCGTATATTAATTTCTCCAGCATCCGAAGATCTGGTCGTCTTTTTACGTCTATTGATATCTTGCTTCTAAGGGGAGTTGAATATGCATAGTTAAAGTCCTGGTGGGTACACACTAAACCTTCCGAAGTTGGGGGGGTTCACAATCACGATCACTTTAAAAGTCCTGTGCACAGTTTCACTCTATTTAATTTTCTTTATTTATTTTACTGATTTTAGTTTGTTATTATTTATTTACGTTTGATATATTCTTGACTTTTCGCGCGTTTAAGGTACGACAGTGATTGTTTTTGTGGTCTGGAAAGATTTGTCGTGCATAATAGATTTTTGGTTATTAAATTTTTGCTTTTAATTTTTTTATATAATGCTTTTTATTTTTTATTTTTTTTATCTTTATTCTATTTTTATTTAACAGGTTTTAAATCCTGCTCATTTATCGTGTCAAGTCAAATCCTAGTTTTCCACTTCCTCGGCCACCCCCTCTGCACCCGATTTACGCGCGGTTATCACCGTTCAGTCTCGCTACCTTTTCCGCCAATTTTTTAAAGGCTGTCTACAATGCCTTCTGGTTAGCCACTTCCCCAACTCCTTCTAAGCTTTTGGCCTTGCTAGCTCTACTATTGCTAACATCCCATCAACCAACCCTTGATTTGCCACTTCGAGCGGGTAGTCGAAGAGCACGTGTTCTGCGCTTTCTGCACTCTCACAGCATTCGCAGCGGTCGTTGTCGGTTGAACCGAATCTTTGCAAATACGCCTACAAGGCTCCATGTCTTGTTACTAGCTGCCCTTTGGAGAACAACCCGACATCGAGTGGAATCTACAACCTGATTACGTTACTCTACTGCAGCCACATTAAAATTGCCGCATTTGAAAGCAGAGTGGAGCTCGCACAATGTTTTTCGTGCCAACGATTTATACATTCTATCTCAAATTGCGGATACAAACACCGCTGTGTCAAATGCGCCAAGCAGCACTTAGCAGCATAATGCAAGAAAAACAGGGGGTTACCACCTATATGCGCCAACAACAGTGGCCCACATCCGGCTAACTATCGAAATTGCCCTGCATACCACGAACAACTCTCGGCAAGGACTTCGACGTCGTAACACCTAACGCACCGACAAGAATTCCACCGAACAGAAATCAAAGAACAGACATCCTCGACATCTCAATCATCAAAAATTATACCGTAACCGTTGGACATAGAAGTTCTTCAAGACCTCTGTTCAGATCATCTACAAATCATCACCGAAATACAGATACAACCACAGACGACACACAGGCGCACCAAGATAAGATATAATTGGCGAAAGTGCAAGGAAGCTCTCCAAAGGAAAATTACTGACGGCAACCCAGACATAAACAGCACACAACATTTTGACGAGTCACTACAGTATCTCACGAAGACCATTCAGGAATCAATGAAACAATGTTCTGTAGAAACTGCTACCCGAGACAAAAAACCTGATATCCCACGATACATCAAAGAGGTCATCAACAAGAAGGAAACCATCTTCAGAAGGTGGAAAAACACGCAAAATCCACAAGTAAAAACCTTACTTAACCGATAGCAACGCGGAATGAAGATTATGCTGGATGAACATTACGACGAATCCTGAACGAACCACGTCAACTACACAATGCAAACAGAAGAAAATTTCTAGAGACTAAACCATCGACTTATGACACGGAAGAATCCTAGTTTCACACCGCTACAAGGAGAAAACGGGATGCTGTACAGCGCCGAAGAGCGAGCAGCCAAATTCGCCGAAGTTCTCCAAAAAACGTTTTCAAAAACCCAACAACAGACAATATATTCACTAACTTCATAAACACAAGAGTCGATCCTACATATCACTTTACAAGAAACTAAACAAGGTATTACCAGACAAAGTAACAAGAAAGCTCCAGGAAAAGACGGAATTACGCACATAACTCTAAAACACATAACAAAAAACACACTGGCGTTCATGACAAAAATCTTCAATCGCATTATTAACCACAAAAACTTCCCAGACATTTGGAAAACGGCAATAGTGGTATTGATTTCGAAGCCAGAGAAGAAAAGGATGGACGCCGAAAACTACAGGCCAATCTCCCTACTGATAAGACTGAAACCACTGCTGAAAGACCGACCAGAACAATACGGATTCAAGCAACCGCACTCCACCACATTACAAGCCATCCGGGTAATAAACAATATGGACACCAACTACAACCAAGGACTAACCACAGTCGCCATCGCCCTCGATATTAAAATGCCTTTGACAAAGTGAGGATCAACGGACTGCTGTTTAAACTTGCCACCATTCACAACCTTCCGACGCCTTACATCCAATTGGTACGAAGTTACCTGACCAACGGGAAGATACATGTGAAGGTAGAAAACATCCTGTCACCAGAAACTCCTGTTACAACCGTCGTCCCACAAGAAGACTGCTTTTTATTATCTCTATTCAATGCATACATCCAGAACCTACCATGCCGCCAAAGAGTTTTGTGCGCCATATACGCCGACGACACTCTGTTCTTGACAACCGGACGAAATGCTAAGGAAACAACAAAAAAATGCAAAAATCAGCTCGACACACTACCGGATTGGTTCCAACAGTGGAAAATCAAATTAAACGTTTAGAAGACTGAAGCCATATTATTCTCCAGACGCAAGAAAAACATTAACATTAACATTAACATTCAACAATCACGTCACTGAAACGACAAACAAAGCCCGAAGAGCAAAAGACTTCATCCACGGAATACTCGTCCACAAAAATAGACTACTAATGGATATCAAACTCCAGACTTACAAGATATATACTTACGACCCATACTGAGTTACGCATCGGCGGCATGGTACACCTACATTTCAAAAACAAACAAAACCAAACATGAAGCATTCCAAAACAAGTCCGTTAGGACCAATATCGGAGCACCATGGTTCGTTAGAAATGAAACCCTAAGGCAGAACCTTAGACTATAAGCGCTAGAAAACCACTGAAAGACGCTAGCGGTAAATAATACGAGAAAATCGACAACTCAGATATCGAACACATTCAACAAATCGTACCACCGTAGACGGAAACCCACATAAATGCAAGAAAATGCCCAGAAGCATTTTAGATGGCTGAGCCGTAAACACATACACCAAGCACACGAATTCTCCAGCTAGCAAGACTGGCGAGAAGAAACGATTTCTCACCCTCTACGAGCAGAGAATCAAAGACTTATAAAGCAGTAAAATCGGTTAGCAACGAGACAACCGGAATCAATTGATTAATGCTGTAAAAGTAAGTTGGATTTGAGAGGTCCAGGATGGACTAAGCTGAATGACAGCTGTGCTGCCGAAAGAAATACAAGATAAATTAGTCTACAATCGTCAACAAACTATACGAGCAATTATATTAATTTCTACACAACTGACACCATGTTTTATATTTGTGTTGCAAAGAAGGCTGGCAAAAAAATGGTTAGTCGAAAGCCATTTTATTGTCTTTCTATCTCCTTGTTGCTGTACATACGGGGAAGTGTCTATAGAGCAAATTCCCCCTGTATGTTTGTTGTAGTTTGTTTAGTATTCTTCTTAATCTTCTTTGGGAATTAAACCACTCATAGTTTTTAAAATTATCTTTATTTACGGTTCGATCCATGACCTAGGATCGTTGTCAAAATAATAAAAACTCCAAGTTTGACATAAATTGAAGGTGACTTTGATCTATTAATGTTCGAAATATTTGGTTTGAGTACAGTTGCTAAAATTTTTAAAGTTTAAAAGAATGATTGCCTTCAATTTGTGTTACGGCCTGGAACCGACTTTTTTTAGGTAGCCAATACGCTTAACGTGAAATCAGCTGATTAGTTTTTATTGGGGAATTTTATATAAATTCAATAACTTAGAAAACATTTTTTAACATGTTTCTATTTATACAATTGAGAGGATGGTTATTAAAGAAGTGTGCGATTGCGTTACTGAAAGGCTTAAGCAGTCGTTTTTTTATATTTATTTTGAAAGGGAAAAATCATTATGATTTAGGTTACCTCTTTGGTAGATTTTAACATGGTTTTGAGGCGACCCTATGGCGGGTTTACACTTGTCAGATACCAATACTGTTCAACGGAGATTGTATATGGTTGTGAGGTAATCCTATTGTGGGTTTACACCTGTCAGATACCAATGCTGTGAGAATTTCAGAGAACTATGTAGGCTAGCTCAGAATATAAATAAGTGCAAGTACGTGTCTAACCAGCTTTGAGATGAAGACCTAATAATGATGATGAAGCATATTAACAACCTCTGTAAAACAGCATTGGTATGTGACAAGTGTAAACCCGTAATAAGGTTACTTCACAACCATATACAATCTCCGTTGAACAGTATTGGTATCTGACAAGTGTAAACCCGCCATAGGGTCGCCTCAGATCCATATACAACCTTCATAGAACAACATTGGTATCTGACAAGTGTAAACCTGCCACAGGGTCGCCTCAGAACCAAGTTAAAATCTACCAAAGAGGTAGCCTAAATCATAATGATTTTCCCCCTCAAAATAAATATAAATAAAACGACTACTCAAGCCTTACGGTAACGCAATCGCACACTCTTTAATAACCATTCTCTCAATTGTATAAATAGAAACATGTTAAAAAAAGTTTTCCAAGTTACTGAATTTATATGAAATTCACCAATAAAAATTAATCAGCTGATTTCACGTTAAGCGTATTGGCTACCTAAAAAAAGTCGGTCCCAGGCCGCAACACAAATTGAAGACAATCATTCTTTTAAACTTTAAAAATTTTTGCTTAGTGCACTCAAACCAAATATTTCGAACACCAATAAATCAAAGTCACCTTCAATTTATGTCATAAATGTCAAACTTGAAGTTTTTATTATTTTGACAACGATCCTAGGTCATGGATAGAAACGTAAATAAAGATGATTTTAAAAACTATAAGTGGTTTAATTCCCAAAAAAGATTAAGAAGAATGTCTATAGAGCCGTTCGTGAATTTCGGTGTCAACCTCCTAATTGTTTTTTATACAAGTTATCCTATCCATCATATTTTAAATTTGTTTATTATTAATAACTGTTTTGCGTATAACAATCTGCTACTCGATGTACAAATTTTTAATCACTTCCCTTAAAGATAAGTTAAGATTTAGAATGAATCAAATTTCATGTAAAATATAAAACGTTCATGAACTTTAAATAATTATTACATTAGTCTTGTGACAGCAAAATTTCCAATACTCTAGGAAAATGCCTAGTATTATATTTCATAGTTAACTGACTGAATAGCGAGCACCTAATCAACTCGCTGTCAAGTATACTACTCGTATATCAGGTTGGCGGCGCAACCCATATGACAGCGGAGCTCATTGTCAATTTTATTATGTAAATCGTTGAATGACTGCAGCTTCGTTATAGGATGCTCCATTGTGTTGCGAACAAAGTGACAAGAAAAACCTAACAAGCATTGGCTGTAATGGCATTTTATATTTAGTAGCAAGTTTTCCCCCCGTGAATTAATCAAGACATTATTACGCTTAAAATTTTTTTAATTAACACGAATAAATTTATTCAACATTGGCTTGCTACTACTATTAAACGCTAAAGGTTTTATAGGTATACGAAGTATATAAATTAATTAACGGGATTGATTTTTTCAACTCCTTTGTTCGAATTGAATTACAATTCAATCTTGTCTTCCTTTTGGAAAACTTTTTTGGGAAGGCACACAGCGCTGGAGAAGGTTATTTCAACTCTCATAGCGGTGCTGAAACTCAAATGCCGGAGTAGCTTTCAGCTGATCGTTTACTAGTTTGAACGTTTTCGAACGCCTCAAATGGTTTCCTTTAGGAAGATTTTTCAATTTCGGAATGAGGAAAAGTCGTAAGAACTCAAATCAGGCGAATACCGAGACTGATGAGCCAACGAAATGTATTTTTCCGACGACGACGTATGAAAACAACAGACTGCACACTACTTATTTATTTAGGAGGTGACATATATCACTGTAGGGTGCGAAAGTAAATATCACTCTAGAGTGCTAAAGTAAACATCACTGTAGTGTTGAAATAATTTTCAACTCTAGAGTGTACGACGAATGAGATATTAGTACACTAATTATCTAGACGGCTCAACATGCACAATGCGAAAAATACTATGTAGAGTTTTTTCGACATAACCACTAGACGATCGCACGACCTTGCATCAAGGCAAGGTGTTTAAGGAAAAAAGCAACTGTGTACGTTTATTTAAAATATTTTTCCTAATTTTTCTTCTTTAGTTGTGGTCGTCGTCGTGCGACAACTCTCTCACTCGTGTAAAATGGGTCACTTTCTACACTAGTAATGTAATATACTATAATAGCCAAAAACGCGTTTACTAAAATTACTGTGTGACAAATTGTATTGTGGCGGTGCAATACCGTGTTTGTGATATTTGGGATCATCCACATCACACTTTTTTGAAGGTTTTTAAAAACCTCTCGATAGAAGTGTTGATAAATTCTTCAAATACTTTATTTCTTCTTCAAATACTAAACTTTCGACGTTTTTGGCAGAAGATGGTTTTAAGATGTATTCTCTTGTATTATGCGCCACTAGACTTGGAGTAAGCAATTTAGAGGGCGATGAAGGTGGCCAATACACTGAATTTTTACGAACTGGTGTTTGCGGAACTGATATTGGGTTACTGGTCAAAAGTATATAATGCTTTAAAAATACAATAATAATTATTAATGTAGGATTAGCTTGAATCATAGTTACGTACAGTTTCCGTTCAGAAGAGTATGCGGATACTTCACAGAGCACCTCGTGTCACCGACCATGTCTCGTGACGGTGTACATCGTTATAAGAGAGGCGCGCGGTCACAACACCTGCATATATACCGTAACACGGCTCTCCCCTTTTAACGATGACTACAACCCCCAACACAAAAATCGCGCACGTTGATTGGCTGCAGATCGTCCCACCATCCTTAAGAATAAGTATAAAACAAGTTGCATTTCGACCAGACCGTCACTGGACTCAATCATCTAGCGCTTCCTAGTCGAGGCCTTAGCGCTTTTCCTAGCCTGAGGAACCACCAACAGACCCTGGGGGTTGTACTAGCCCGGGACATCGTCGAAGAAGACCTCGGCTATGCTCTGAGCCCAAGGCAGCTCAACGCCGACACTTCGGCGCTTTCCCTAGTCCAAAACCGTCCGACACCGACGCCACAGCGCTGCATGGACGGCGCCACGGCAAAGAAGAACAGACAACGACGCTAAGAGCAGCACCTGCGGCGACAGCAAGGAGGAAACACACAACGACGACAAGACGAAATCGACACCTACTCCGCCAGTTCCTACAGCGACTGCCTCTTCTATTACGACCAGTGTCACCGCTACCACCCGTGGAGTAGCAAACCGTCCTTTTGGACACCAACAGGATCCCGTACAACGGCGTAGAACCAACACTTGTCCACCCGGACGAACCCAGGCGTACCGAGACACCGCGGACTGACTCAGATCAAACAATACCTTATAGACCTTTGTATATATTTCACCCTTGTTACTACTTAGATTGTTGTATATATTTCACCCTTGTATATAATGCTGTGATAATAGGGTTGTTTAAGGGTAGATTAAGTCATAGGGGTCGTAGAATAGATATAAACAACTTCAATTTTAAGAAAAAATAATTCCAGAAATTATAAGAGTAAATCAACATATCTACATAATGTTAATTAAGAGGACACTGTATATAATATGCGGAATTAAATGCATGAGAACATAAATATGTCTAAGTGTAGCTTACAAGTAAATATAAGATTTTAAAACGCAACAAATTGCGTCAAAATTAAATTACCGGGACATAGATAAATTGGCATTGCAAATATTTAACAATTGCATCAAAAAGGTCAAGGTAAACGCATCCTAAATAATTCATTATTAGAAAATCGTTACGTGACTAGAGTAGAACCCATTTGTTTAGAAAACCAATATTCTGTAGAAAACAAATAAACACCAGGCGGTTCCATTATATGATAAATTAACAAACATTAAATACGTGAGTTAATGAAAATCCAAAAGCTTGAAATCCTAGAACAATACTGCAGTATGCTGAATGCGGACGTGATTGTGATGGTGTAATAGCCGAATATCATAATAATTTATAGTTATTAGATTGAATTAAGTTTTATGCATTTAAAAGGTGAGTGACTTGTTATAGGAAGTGCAAAGTGCGGAATTGTACAGGAAAACAATCGATAGGAAGTACATGTGCAACGAACTCTAGGCTAGGTGTAATTGGACTTAGTAAATAAGCATAATTGCATAACCATTGTTAGCAGTTAAGAATTAATATAGAAGAAGAGCATTATAAGTCGAACCCTCAGATGTAACAGTTGTACTGCACTTAAAGTGATAATTAAATTAAATATGTGAAATGGTCTTCGACTTTGTTTTAATCACCTCTACTGAAGCCCCCAAGAGAACACTACATAGCGATCCTGCCAGCCCTGCTAATTCTGCCAGTCCTGCCAATTCTGCCTGTCTTGCTAGTTCTACAGATTAAATTATAATAACCGAAATTTGAAATGGGCACCAGCAATTCCAATGAAGAAGTAGTTATTGCACAAACTGGAATGAATAATGGTGCGATAAATGGGTATTCAAATTCTGAGGTAATAGGTATTACGTCAGGTACAATTTTAGCGTTGTTGGGTATTTTATTACTTTTTTAAATGTTCAAGAAAATGTTGGACAAGAAGATTACGAGAGAGGTCAGTAGAAGCCAGCAGATTGTATAGTAAGAATTATTTTATTTTAAGCTATAAAAATTAAGTACGAGTTAAAATTAATGACGGAACACTTGAAGCAAATTTTAGAGGAATTTAAGATTTTTATTAAAAATTTAAATAACGATGGTCAAGAAAGACGAAACGATTTGGATGTTACTAATAGGAAATTTGATTATTTGAATAGGTTATGCGAGGAGTATAGGTTAGAGAAAGATAAGATTAAAGTCGCAAAATTTGATAGTTCTGAAATTATCGATAAAGTTAAGCAGCACATAGCCATAATAGATAAGTGTATAGGAGATATTACTGAAGTTTTAAAAAGTAGGAAGTTAAGTATTTTAAGTAGGAAAAATCAAGACACCATGGGTGAAAAGTTTGAATTAAAAGTAGCAGCCTCTATGATTCCAGCCATGGACGGTTCAGAAAATACCACCAAGCAAATGGTCGACGCAATTGAACTATATGATAGCTTGTTAGATGATGAAGGTAAGAGATTGTTAGTAAATTTTTCATAAAAATTAAGTTAAGTCAAAATGCTAAAATGCGATTAGACAGTAAGTATGAGAATGTAGAAGCGCTTGTGAACGATATCAAATATCATCTTTTAACTAAAAAATCAGCATCAGGATTGTCCGCCGAATTACATAACTCCAGACAAAATAATAAATCAATTGAAAATTTTGGTAAAACGATCGAGGAATTAATGGTCAATTTAACAATAGCTCAAGTAGAGGGTAACAAACAATCATTAAAAATTTTGACAGCCGCTAACGAAAAAATTGCATTAAACCTATTTACAAACGGAATAAGGGACGAAAATTTGAAAACAATTATAAAAGCTCGAAATTACGATAAATTAAAAGACGCCATAATAGCCGCGAAAAAAGAGGAAATTGCAAATAAATCTCAGCAAATGTATTACACAACCGGAAAAGGTCGTCAATTTACTAGACGCGTAAAATATCATAACAATAATACAAATAGAAGTCAACGTACCTCACACACCAGGTATCAAGGTCGAGGAAATAATCCATGCACGTTCATGAACACTAGAGATCGAGGAAATGCATACGTAAGTAAAACTGTAAGAGGTCATCAGTTTCATAATAGGGGAAACCATCGCAATTTTTACATCAACTCGTCAGAGAAAAACTGCACAGAAAATACATTAGACCAAACTAGGGAACCGAAAACATTTTTTCGAGACCCCCCGGAATAATTTAAGGAATGTTCACAACATTTTAAATATTAATAGTATAAATTTCATAGAAGTAGGATATAATAATAATACAATTAAATTAATTTTAGATACAGGAGCATTAGTAAGTGTTATTTTCATTTCTAGTTTAACAACTAAGATAAATATTGATACAAATAAGCAAATTTTTATTCAAGGAGTATTGGGTAAAACAAAAGCAATTGGAACAGTAAATCTACCAATTAAAATAGGGAATATCTCAATTAATCATACTTTTGTTATAATGAACGATTTCGAATCAGACGTAAATGGAGTAATAGGATCAGATTTTTTTAATAAGTACAAATCAAATATCGATTATAAAAATTATAAATTTACTTTCGTAAGTAAGAATGTATCAACGTCAATTCAATTATTAGCAAACGAAGATTTATATACACTAATCCCACCACGACGCGAGGTTACCAAATATTTCACAGTAAATTACAAGGAGGAATGCGTAATAAAAGCACAAGAATTATGCGAAGGTGTATTTCTAGCAAACGTAGTTGTAAAGCCAGTTAAAAATTTTATACCAGTAAAGTTATTGAATACGAACGACACCGAAATTAAGTTACGAAATTTTAAACCTACCATCGAACGACTTTCAGATTACAAGATAGTTAAATTTGAAGAGTCAAAATTCTCAGTTGAACGTATTGATAAATTATTAAAAGACATTAACGTCGAAGGTTTAAATAGCGAAGAACAAACCATCATTCATAAGATATCTGCTAAGTTTGCAGACGTATTTTATGTCGACAATGACCTACTAACCGTGTCAAACATAAGTGAGCAGCATATTCAGTTACAAACAGATGCTACAGCAACATACGTTAAACCATATAGGTTACCACATTCACAGAAAAATGATATAGGAAAGCAAGTAGATAAAATGTTACATGACGGGATAATAGAACCCGCACAGGGTGCTTGGTCTTCACCACTACTAATAGTACCGAAAAAAAAGATAGTTTAGGAAACAAAAAATGGCGTGTAGTTATTGATTATAGGCAATTAAACACTAAATTGCAAGATGACAAATTTCCGCTACCAATTATCGAATCAATTTTAGATTCGTTAGGAGGTGCGATATATTTTTCACGTTTAGATTTATATCAAAGTTATTATCAGATAGGATTACAAGAACAGTCCAGACCGTGTACGGCATTTAGTACAGACAAAGGACAATTTGAAATGACTAGGTTACCGATGGGGTTAAAAGTAAGCCCGAGTATTTTTGCACGAGCGATGACAGTAGCCTTATCAGGATTAAATTACGAGAATTGTTTTACATATTTGGATGATTTAATTGTACTCGGAGATAGTTTAGAAAAGCACAATACAAATTTAGTAAAAGTATTCAATAGGTTAAGAAAAGTCAATTTAAAATTAAATCTAAAAAAGTGTGAATTTTTAAAGAAGGAAATTTTATATTTAGGGCACGTTATAACGGCACAAGGGGTACAACCAGATCAAGAAAAAATTGCAGTCATGCAAAATTATCCAACACCACTTAACGCAAACGACGTTAAAAGGTTTGTAGCATTTGCCAATTACTATAGAAAATTTATTCCAAAATTCGCTGAAATAACAGCACCGTTAAACAAATTGTCTAGGAAAGGTGTCACTTTCCAATGGACCAATGAATGTCAAGCAGCATTCGAATTGTTAAAAATAACTTTAACAAACCCACCAATATTACAATACCCAGATTTTTCAGATAATAGTACGTTCATCTTACGCACGGACGCATCAGGTTACGCGTTAGGAGCAGTTTTGTCGAATGGCGACGACAAGCCAGTAGCTTACGCAAGTAGAGCACTTAACAAAGCCGAAATAAATTATTGTACAATAAAAAAGGAGTTATTAGCTATAGTATGGGCAGTGAAAAAATTTAGACCATACTTATTTGGCAAAAAATTTCAAATTTTAACGGATCATAGACCGTTAGTATACTTATTTGGTATGAGTAATCCATCTAGTCGATTAACAAAATTTAGGTTAACATTAGAAGAATATGATTTTACAATAACGTATATTAGGGGTACAGAAAACGTGACAGCGGACGCTTTATCTAGAATTATTATAGATTCAGATTATTTAAAGAATATGGAGCGAGCGGTTCACCAAAAAGTATATGTAACAACAAGAGCCCAAAGTAGAAAATTAGGCGACTCTCAAGTCGAATCAAAAGCATCAAAGGATGATGGGACTGATCACCCCAACATTGTTGAACTTTTGAAGCATCCGAAGGATGCAACAGAATTACGATTTGTATCAGAGAAGGAGGTTAACAGAATCATTAAATCCAATAAAGGAAATAATTTTGATTACATGCATGTATCAATTTATGATAGGAGTAAAAATATAATTTATTTGAAGCAAGGATCTCGTTCAGCGTCAGCCTTCGAAGCGTCGTTGAGAGACCTGCAATTTCTTCGTAGAGAATTTACAATTCCGGAATTTATTATTATAAAAAACGAAGAATCGAAGTCATTTTTATATAACTGTAAAGCCGGCAGCAATTTACTTAAAAAAATGACATACGAATTAGTGTGATTAGGGAAGTCACTAATATTCAAAACTCAGAAACGCAAAGATTAATCATTAATGATTTTCCTTTATTGCCTACGGGAGGTCACGCGGGCATCAATAGAACATACAATAATATAAAGCGATACTATTTTTGGTCAAGTATGCGAAAAGATGTAGAAACATTTATTAAAAAATGTGACGAATGTCAAAGACATAAACATTCAAATAGTAGCAAACAGCCGATGATAATTACAACCACAGCTTCCGAAGCTTTCGAAAAAGTTTTTTTAGACTTAGTTGGACCATTGCAACCAGATGCAAATGGAAACAGGTACATTTTGACACTACAGTGTGATTTAAGTAAATTTGTAGAAGCATATCCATTACCAAATAAAGAGACTGAAAGTGTAACTAGAGCGTTTGTCGAGAATTTTATTTTACGCTACGGCATCCCACGCGAAATTTTAACGGATAAAGGTTCAGAGTTCATGTCGGAGATTCTTAAGGAAACTTGCAAATTATTAAATATAAAGCAGTTAAATTCTACAGCTTATCATCATGAAACTATCGGTGCGCTCGAAAACTCACATAAAAATTTAGCAGCATATTTAAGGATCCAATGTCCGTAGTATTCAAATAATTGGAGCAGTTGGATACCTTATTGGTGTTTTGCATACAATAATTCAGTGCATACGGAAACTAAATATACCCGCACGAATTAGTGTTTGGGAAAATTAATCAAATACCGTCAAACGTGGTAAACTCAGTAGACCCACTATATAATTTTGATAATTATCCAGCAGAACTTAAGTATAGATTGCAAGTCGCTGGAAATGAAGCGAGATATAATTTATTACAATCCAAAAGTAAACGAAAGCATAAGTTTGATATCAAAACTAAGCATGTTAATTATAAATTAGGAGATAAGTTGTTGGTTAAGAATACATCTCTTAATAAAAGAGATCCAATATTTGTAGGCCCATATGAAGTAGTTTTAGATAAGAATCCTAATGTTATAGTTAAGATAGATAATAAGTTAGTAGAAATCCATAAGAACAGAACAAAATTATATATAACATAATGTAACACAATTGCAAGGAGCAGTATGAAACATGTACTACCAATTTATAAAATTTTTTATTTGAAAAACAAAAATTTTTTTAGTGCACCCCGTGGAGGTGTGATAGTGTAATAGCCGAATATCATAATAATTTATAGTTATTACATTGAATTAAGTTTTATGCATTTAAAAGGTGAGTGACTTGTTATAGGAAGTGCAAAGTGCGGAATTGTACAGGAAGACAATCGATAGGAAGTACATGTGCAACGAACTCTAGGCTAGGTGTAATTGGAATTAGTAAATAAGCATAATTGCATAATCATTGTTAGCAGTTAAGAATTAATATAGAATAAGAGCATTATAAGTCGAATCCTCAGGTGTAACAGTTGTACTGCACTTAAAGTGATAATTAAATTAAATATGTGAAATGGTTTTCGACTTTGTTTTAATCACCTCTACTGAAGCCCCCAAGAGAACACTACAGTGATGAACAGAGCATTCGTCGAAGATTTAAACTAGGTAATTTGTGGAAACTCCGAGTTCTGCCAGATGAGGCAAAAGTACCAGCCTAGATTGTAAATACGCCAATGAAAACAGTTGGAGGAAGGGCTTATATATACGATAGAAACTGTACGACATTTTAGTATATATTTAACTGAGGAACAACTATGTACGAAAGTGTTGAAAACTCACGTAAAGAATGAAGTAAAAATCAAACAAATGAAATTTAAGAGTGCAAGAATTTTGTGCAACGAAATATAAGCCGATCTACAGATCAGTGGCGGCTCGTGACCTGAACAAGAGGTGAGGCTCAAAATGAGTCTATTTAGGAACTCTACATTTATCATAAATGAATCTCTAGGTTATCTAAGAGGTGCTATTTCTTATTATTCCTTGAATTCATTGGGAATCAAGAGCAATTATTGAAACGAAAAGCTTACAAAAGTGATTCTAATAACCTTAGTTTACATAGCTATACTATTAACTATAAGCAAATTAAGTTTGATAAGTCAAATGTATTCTACGGTCTTTCAGTTTTGCAAATTTATCTATTACATTTTCATAAAATCTGGATTTTACTTAATTCGCTTAATAGTTCCTTTTCTATAGACATTAAACTTAATCCACTAAGCCGCTCTTGACTCATCGTATTTCTTAAGTATGACTTTATACGTTTTAAACACGAGAAATTTCTTTCAACTGATACACTTGTAGCAGAAATCGTTAAAATTAATTGTAGAACTTTTGAATTTGGCAAAATATATCAGCAAAGTCACAAGAAAGTATTTTAAGGGTTGTATATAAATCTGAATTTTAAACTGCTCGTCTCTATAAAAAGCACAAAGTTCATTAATAAGTCTATCCCTATCAAAAATATTTGGATAAGTCTCAAATAGAGATTGCAGGGATTTTTTAGGAAATTTGGTAGTATAGAATTCATACTTAGATTGATCAAATAAAGCGAGAAATTCTAAGCTATTGAGATCCGAAAACCGTTTATTAAGTTGCGGACTAATGCGGTCTAAAATTTCGTAATACAGAATGTTGTATTTTTGAAATATCTCTTGCTCAGATGTTGTTCCGC
Source organism: Platerodrilus igneus (assembly GCA_036346225.1). Lineage (NCBI taxonomy): Eukaryota > Metazoa > Arthropoda > Insecta > Coleoptera > Lycidae > Platerodrilus > Platerodrilus igneus. The sequence continues at coordinate 591,893 of JARFIW010001423.1, read as the reverse complement.
GCCGATTAGGTAACTCTGTTAAATTTCTGGCACGCCGAAAACATTCCAAAATTTGCCTTCGTTCCTTAATTCGTTAATTCGGACGCAAGCTGTATGTATTTGTTGCGAACAATATATTACATTTAAAACTTTAGTCTGTAAAATGTTAAAAAGGAGATCAGTAATATTAAAAATTTCGCGGTAAATAAAAGTTAAAATAGTAAATACAAATTCACTAAAGTGCTTAAGGAATCCCTTAGCTGCGCGAATGGATTCGGCTCCCGAGGTCGGATCATTTACTATTGCTTCGAAAACTTTTACAAAGTTGTCCCATTCGCTTGCGACAATGTTCAAAATTTTTGATCTCGAATACCACCTGGTTTCCGCTGCTCGTGGCACGTTTACCAACAATATGATCTAATATTACTGATCTTTTAGGTGAATGATGGAAAAACTTGGTATACCTGATAAAGTAGAAAAAGATTCTACTTTGCGGAATATTTTGTGTTCCTTGTTGTAAAACGCGGTTTAACCGGTGAGCACAGCAATGGGTAAAAAGAGCATAGGGTGCAATTGACTTAACTTTTGCCTGGAGTCCAATTAGCTCGCCAGCCATAACACTGGCAGCGTCGTATGATTGGGTAACTAACTTTTCTTTATAACTAAATGGATTTAAAACACCTGAACTACTTCGAAGAGAGCACTGGCGGTTTGATCACTATTTACATCAAAAAATCCCATAAACCTTTCTTTTAATTTACAATTTCGAATAACAAATCGAAGAGTTAGCGCGCACTGAGATTTGTCTCAATGTCAGTAGTATCATCAGATACTAAAGCAAAGAAAGGACTAGCTGCTATTTCTTGAGAAATGTTCTCTTTAGAAAATCTTCAATGCATGATATTAATTTATTTTGAATTGTTTTTGACTGGCCGGTAAAGATTTGGCTCATTTTTGATAGGTGCTCTGATACTTCTGCGTTTCGCTTAATCAAACATTCAAAACTTCTTTAAAATTTCCACGATTTAGCGATTGTGAAGATTCATCATGACCTCGAAAAGTCAATTCTTGTTTACCCAAAAGTATGGTAGTATCAATTAAATAAGTTAGCAACAACCTATTTTTCGGACATTTTCGTTATATATAATTTTATTTAAACCAGCATGTTCTTGAAGTGCATCTAGTATAGTTGTTCGATTTTGTTGAAGTCGTTTGAAACCAATAAAATTTTTATATGATCTTTAGAACATTCATGCATTTTGCACTACGCGAAATATTTTTAAATCGCAAAACCTTTACCGCAAGTCCAGCTGTTATTGACATTTGATAACAAAACGGACAGCCAACAATATAGACTCTGTTTATATGTACTTCCGCAAATCCATTTGTAGGTTTCATACCACGATAACTGAAAAGTTCTATTAAAACTTCGACCTTGTCGATTATCAGTACTAAATATATTTAGTGGAGGAGTCGGGCGCATAAATAAAATTTGCCGTTTTTAACTCACCGCGCACTGAAAAGGCGTTTCAAATAAAGATAATAGAATATTATGTAAGGGATACATGACCCTGTGCCGAAATTTGAAATCAATCCAAATTGGAACAATATAACGATATTACACAATTTGAATTATATTATAACAATCAGTTTTGCTTATATAGATTAAGATTAACCACTGATCACGAGAAATAAAGTACTAAATAAGGAACAAGAACACTAAACAGTAAACACTTAAACCCTGTGTAATCTATTCTATTTGAGGCATGAAGCACCAAACGTACAAATGTTAACGCGGTTCATCAATTCACTATTGAAGAATTAACCCAACTAGGTTTTTTACAAAACACAGCTTTCAAACAATACAATAATTTAAAATGAAACCAACAAATAATTCCAACTTGTCAACGTCAGTTGTTAAAAACTATGGAACCACTACGGGGCAAAAGGTTGCACTAGTACCTAAGTTTAAGCTCTTATAATAATAGAAAATTATATATTTAACATTCACATATGTTTAATTTTCGACTTTTTGTGCAGTTTAACAAGTATTACAAAGTCTGACACTCATCATCCCTACCGACCATTGACTGACTTCCTTTAAGTATGTATGTATAAGTATCCAGCCATCCCGCAGCTGCTGCTGTCGTTATTATGTTTACAAAGACCCGAGAGGCAACGATGAGAGAGCCTCAGTACCCGAGTATAAAGTGTTGGTTGATGTATACAGATAACCGCTAGACGCATCGCGCTCGAGTATAATGTAGCTTTGGATGCATGGACATGGTCAAATAAGTGTGGCGCGCTTTATAACGCCTCAGATGAATTTGTATTAACAGAAATCGTGCACGAATTAAGAAATAAATTTTGTATTACAAACGTTTATTATATAATATTGATTATTAATCGAATTATGATATATTTGACCAAAAATTGTTTAAAAGACGTTTGTACTAGTTGTAATAGAATTTTTCTTTATAATTGAAAAGAAGGTATATAAAATTAAAGGTGAGGCGGCGGTTCACTTGCCTCATACGACCAGCCGCCGATGCTACAGATAGACGTAAGTTAAACAACTTAATTGAATTCATTTCAAATATTAACAAAACAGGGTTTCTAACTTTGGTGATATACTAATTTGGGTGATATTTTAATTGAACATATTCCGATTTAGGACGTTTAATTTGGGATTTCTAATTTGGGTGATATTTTAATCTGGATATATTCCGATTTGGGACGTTTAATTTTGGTGATATTCTAATTTGGACACTTTCCAATTTGGGATGTTGGATATTTTAATTTGGGACGTTTAATTTTGGATGTACTGTAATTTGGTACAATTTTAATTGGAAGCGATTTATGAGAGACGATTCTTATATGGGGCCGGCATACCAATAAACAAAGTGGACACAGCAAGGGGATGCAAATTATAGACTAGGATGGAACTCCAGAACCCATTCCAGGTTAGCAATTTTTAATACACTGTGTTATTGAAAGACTGTTTTCAGTTCAATATTTGCTATGTATTGTATATTTGTAAGAGTCATCAAAAAGGTCACTTAAATAATATGAAAACAGAGGAAGATATCTTGGAACGATCGAAGGTCCCTGAATAATTAAAAGATATTTTTGCTGGCTTTCAGAAAAGCACAAATCTGGTATATGTAGATATTTTGTACAAAAAGGAAAAATTTTGAGCGTTGTAAATATTATCAGTTATTATATTGTGTGTTCTAGAATAGCTTTATTTGATTCACTAAGATTTATTCAGTAAACTAGTCGTGGTAGAAACCTTAAAATCAATATTTCATATAATAAAGAGAATAGCACAGCAATAAAATAGGGCATATCACAGCAATTTTGTGGTATGCCCAATCGTGGGGCGAATATCACAGCAATTTTATGACATGCCTAATCGTGGGGCGAATATCACAGCAATTTTATGGCAACCCAAACCGTTGGGACTTAAACACCACAAAATGAAGTTTAAAAATGAAAAATCGTAGAGGCTCGAACACCACAAAAAGAAATTTAGAAATTAAAAATTGTAAAGGCACGAATAAAATTTAATTTAAAAAGCATAAGGGTTAGAAAATTTAAAATATGCAAGTAATTTTTGAAATATTAAAAGTTATTGAAATTAAATAAAAATGAATAAACAAATAAAGGAAACTAGAGAAGCATTAAGGAACCAAGGTTAGAAATAGAGTCTCGAGAAAGCGTAATTTTACAGAATGTATCAACGGAAATGCAAGGGCAGCAATTGACACGAAGTCAAAGTGAAGAGCAGCAGATATCACATCTGAAATGATGTCTATTTTATTAGCCTTAAATAGAAAAATGGACAAAAGTGAAGAGACCATGAAAAATATTAAGATGCAGATTAAGGAAAATGGAGAAAAGCTCGGTGCCGAAATAAAAATTATAAGCGACGGATTAAAAGAAACAAATCAAACAATCGCGGAAATGCAGGTACAATTTGAGAATAAATTTATTAGAATCATGGACGATGTGGATAAAGTTAGGGACGAGGTTTGGGAAGTTAAATTAGATCAGGAAACGTGTGAAAAGGAAACTAATGATCGGATTACAGATTTAGGTAAAAGATGCGGGAAATTCAGGGAAATTGTGAGATAGGACTTAATGATGTAAATAGAGAATTAGGTAATTTAAAATCAGAATTCGAAGATGCTGGTAGTAATCAGGGCAGTACACTAAGATAAATAAACCGGAAATATCACTTGAGCAATATTCCAAATTTTACGGAGACAACAAGGTGAATCCAAAAATATTTTTTAATAATATAAGAAAATTAATACAGGGATCAACGTATAAAAGATACAATTTAAATTTCGTTAGGTCAGTGTTGAAAGGAAGCGCGGAAATATGGTTTGACTTGATAGAAAATGAGATAGGAACATTTCAGGAATTTGAGAGTAGATTTCTAAGAAAATTTTGGGGGGACAATCAACAATACAAGGCGCGACATAATTTTATTACAGGAAAATATAATCAGAACTCAGGGATGACACGAGAGTTATACGCCATACAAAAATTTAGTGTAGCTAGGCAATTAAATCCTCCGATGGAAGAAACACAAACCATAAAGTACTTAGCGGGACATTTTGGAGAAGAGATAAGACATTATGTTATGATTCAAAATATAGTAAATAGGGAGCTCTTCCTGGAATACTTACAACGTTGTAATGAGTTAGGACAGAGTCGTGTGGCGGAAGGTAGGATGATACAAGTACAACAAGAAAACATAGTTAGAATGCAAAGAAGCATAGAAAATGATAGATCAAATTATATGGGAAATTTTACGTAACGTATTACCACAGCTAGTTTTTTTTTTTTTTTTATTTTTAAAGAGGTTTCCTACTGATGATGACCACATAGTGGTCGAAATACGTATCTAGTAATTTAAATATTTTTTGTGGTAAAGGGTTTTTATTTAATTTTATTTTGTTTAACGGAGTGTTCAACTTTAGTTTCTAAATTGATAGACGGGGTAGGTCTACCTGAAGAAATTATGTTATATTTTTCTTGAAAACTGTACTGAAAAAATTGTTTTTCTAAAATTTTATACACCACACACACGCAATAACTATTATTACTCTTGTTCGCTTTTAATTGTCTATTTCCCAAAACTGAGGAACAAGTAGGTTCATTGGTTTACCCCATTGTAACACAAGTTATTTTTAAATGACACTGATAACAAATACAAACACTACCTAATTATGGGTCACTATCAAATATTTCGTAATTTCGTAATTGCAACAAAAAATGATCTAAAATATGAATTAAGTGGGGTCATTTTAAAAATAATTATTACTACGCATAAGATTAACTAATACTTTACTTATGAAGCCGTGCTATTTTTAAAATAAAGCGAATTCCAAATATGTAAACGCTTTACCATCATATAACAACGGATGTTTTACTTTTAACGCAGTATGGGTACGAGTAGGTATACGATATTGCAAGAAGCTCCCATTCACAGCGCTTCCAGCTAGGCTAATATCATCGACATTCGACAGTACACGATAGTGAAGAGCATACGCGTCTGCAATGAACCGGAACTGCGATCGTTTAAACTTTGGAAGCGTTAGGAAATGCCGCAAGTTTATTTATTTGTGTGCAGGCAGACGAGGACCGGCGATCATCTACGAAGAGTCGTATACAGATTGTGATGGCGTCATGATTCATGAATTTAGAAATTTCTCTTTCGATTTCCTGTTGTTAGTGTTTTGCGCTTGGCTTGAGGAAGTTAGTTCTGAATAGTGAAAGACGCCAGGAGCAAGGAGAATTCTATTGAATATTGAATACACTGTTAATGCCCGAAATTTTATATTTCTACCTATAACAACTAAGGAAGCGGTGCTTTCGTCGCTTCCATTGACGGCACGCCGCTGCCACCAGACATGAATGATTTGTTCAACATCAAGTTAGCATTTTAACCATTTTACATGTGATCTTTGATGTTTTTATTCTTATTTACATTACTTAATCTATTCGCGTGGCTCTAAGAACACAAAGATTTACGTGTGCGTTTTTTATGCACGAGACTAATACAAGCCACCTTGAACTTACTATAGATTTTTCAACAGATTGTTTCACTGCTGAGTCTCTCGGTTTGAATCTCAACGAGGCGCTGTTATTGACTGTTACATTGACAGCTTTGTCAGTGCTGGTGATCAGTTTCGTTATCTCGCTTAAGGAGCATCCAAGAACCCTCTTTTACCGCTTTTTGGTACGCCTTCTGCAATCTATTTCAATAGTCTAGCGAAAGCATCCATTAAAATACTCAAGCTACATTTTGTTCCGAATCATAGGTGAACAACAACGTTCATTAGAAAATATGCATACGTTGCTTTGTCAGACTGCGGCCGTATTCAATTCTAGACCTGTCTGTTCCTTAAGCAATAACTCCAACGATTTTCTTTCACTTACCTCAGAAGATTTCTTGAAGATGGAGAAACTATCGTTATTTCCGGAACATAGTAGGGTTTGTGTGCCCCTTTTTAACAGCTACCAAGATTGCAACTTATTTAGAGAGTTCGACTAATTTCGGGAAAAGATATGTTTTGGAATACGTGAACACTTTACAGTAGCGTCAAAAATGGAATAAGGACAATAATAGAATTAAAGTGAACCTTTTGGTGCTGCTTCGAAGTGATTCTCTTTCTTCCATTTGTTGGTCGATGGGTCCTGTTATTGAAATGCGCCCCGGCGAGGACCCACATATCCGCGCGGTGACTGTGACAACTGTAACTAGTGTTTCAGAGACCGGTTATCGAACTTACCTTTACCCAATTACTAAATGGGTTCCCTTTTGCTTTCCTTTCGCTTTTTCCCGTTAATTTTTTTGTATTTCTTTTTTATTGGATTTCTCGTTAAGTTTGTGTTTCTTTTGCTGTTTTCCATGAGTCTTTCTCCGGATAATAAAAAAAACCGAGCGTTTTCGGCGGCCGGTATGTGGTATCTGGTAGACAATTGAAACAATCTTATAAAATTTTATCTACTTGTGGTTGCGATTGATACTTAGATGTGGCTAGATACGTAACCGTGTATTTTTTAATTTATTCGTTTTGGTATTAATAAATGTAGGTATCGGACTTCACTTGTTTGATGCTTTTCGAAATGTATTGAACGATTTACGTGTAGGCAAACAATAAAATTCCGTTATTTTTAAGACAATTTTATACCGACTCTTCGCACAATACGTGACTGTACTATTAAAAAGACAAACAATAGAGTGCCGCTGTTTACAGACTACTTCGCGATCACTTGCTAAACCTAGCACGAGATAGAGTGACTGTCGAAGTTTTGAATTAGTGTCGATCGGTCCCGGGCGAGCGCGGACTGAACCAAGAACCAGAGAAGAGACAAGTACTGTTACCAAGCGAGAACGATTTTCGAGAGTTTCTTTTATGTGACTTTCACCGGAGACATTTACCTTCAGTTTACATACTGCCTAGTCTGCTGTGCCATTTACCCCACATGACATTACAAACATTGAAAGTGCAACAAAACCAACGGAAATTGAAAAGACCAGCGACCGACCAATCATCGACGACTACCACGTGTATACTGATTCCACTGGTAAGTCGTCTACTAATAATTTACATTTCACATTACTCGAATTGAAGTTCAAATCAGGGTAGTAATTACAAATACAGTCCACTAGGAAAAAATTACAGTTTACTATTTCCGATACTCTGATTTACGCCACCACCTACTAAAGTATAAACTTTATTTAAACATGTTTGGGAGTGAATGGTGTGTTCAGAATTACAAAAAGTTACTCCTTCTTTTCCTTTCTTCACCATCATCATCATTAGGTCTTCAGTCATAAAACTCTCTTTTCTCTTTTCTTCTCTCTTTTCCTATCTCTGTTTGTAATGTATTCCGTACTGTTTCCCACAAATGCCTTAGAACGTATTCTGCCCTTTCATTTCTTCTATTTCTTTTCCCAGTTATCCTTGTTACCCTACTATTTCTATAACCTATTTGTTATTAAATTTGTCTGTCCATGCTATCATCCTCATACATCTGAAGCACAGTATTTCAAGAGGCTGCTACCGTTTTTTAGTCTACTTTTCAGACTGCCCGTATTTCATAGGCATACTGTGCTGTGCTCCACACAAATGCTTTCAACAATTTTTTTTTGTTCTGTTTGTTGTCTTTCATCATCGGCGCTGTTCTTTCTTGTTAGGTGCAGTTCGGTCCCTTTCTATTGTTTTACAATTATATACCCTATTTCTCCGACATATAGTGGTTGTGAAAGGGGGTAAGAGACTGTGGCTGCCATGTTCCCTCAGCGCTTAAACATTTACCAATTTAATATTTTTTCCAATATATGTTTTCGCACAGTCAACATTAGTTGCAGATATTTCACAACCAACACCTGTAGTTCTTTATAATAAGCATCAGATTTATCTGCGTTTATTTTTTCGTCATTAGGTTTCCGTCTCAGAACTGGTTGGACAAGTACCTGCACTTATTTATATTTTGAACCAGCCTACACAGTCCCCTGAAATGTATACAGCTAGGTTCCCCTTCTATTGTTTTCTAATTTTATGCCCTATTTCACCGAGATTCAGTGAAAGGGGTTAAACAGCCTGTTGCTGCCATGATCCCCCAACACTTAGACATTTGCCCAAATAATAGTTTTCCAGTAAATCGTTTCACACAATCAACATTATTCGAGAATATTGCCCAACCAGTTCTTGTGGTTGCTAATAATAATTATCATGTTTAAGTATAGTTACTTTCTTTGTCATTAATTTATCCATCTTGGGACTGGTTGGATGCGTACCTCTATTGATTTCTATTCTGACCTAGCCTACACATTTCCCTGAAATTCCTACCGCCTACATATTTCGCTATCTGTGTGCAGTTGTCTAACCTAGGTCTACCTCTTCTTCTCTTTTTGCTATCCCTGCTTCTAATATATTCCGCACTATTCCCTCATGACATAGTATGTGGCCTATCATCCTATCTTTCCTATTTTTTACCGTTTTCCACATATTTCTTTCTTCCCCTACCATTTTTATTGCCTCTTCGTTCTTAACTTTGTCTGTCCATGATATCTTCATCATACGTTTGTAGCACCACAGTTCAAAGGTTTCTACCTTTTTCTTGTCCGCTTTTCCTACCGTCCAGGCTTCACAGCCGTACAGTGCTGTGTTCCTTATTTATATGTTTGTTGTCTTTGAACACAGTAGTTGCTTTTTTTGTTAAATGTAGGACGGCCTTGTGCTAATTATTGTTTTATATCTTTTGTGCTCTTCCCATCTTGCATTATTTGGCTTCTTATGTAGCTCGTGTTACATATTTGCATTCTTGTTTTTGATTTATTTTCCCCTCCTTTGCATACTAGTACTTTAGTTTTGGTTTTGTTAATTTGAATACCGTATCTCTCTGTTAGAAACGTTTCCATTTCATTAAGAGCAGCTTCTAACTCTTCGTTGCTGGACGCTAATACCGCTATATCATCTGCAAATCTAAGCATATCAATTTTTTGTCCCTTCATAGTAATTCCAATCGCCTTCCTGCACTTGATAGTATTCATCGCCTCTTCAATGTACAAGTTAAAAATTAATGGGGATAGGGAACATTCCTGTCTCGCCCCTTTCCTTATGTTTACTTCTCTACGTTCCTGCTCTAATTCTATTACTGCCGTTTGATCTTTGCATAAGATATGTACTATTTGTCTATCCCTATAACTCATTCCAATCTCTTTGAGTATTTTAAACATTTTTTTCCATTTTACATTGTCAAATGCTTTTCCTAGATCTACAAGCCCTATATACACGGTTTCCCCTTTTTCTATCGTTTTCTCCATTAACACTTCCAGAGCTATAATAGCCTCCAGTGTTCCTTTGTTTCGCTTAAACCGAAATTGGTCTTCTCCTAGTACTTCTTCAGCCCGTTTTTCCATTCGCCTTTGTTCAATTCTAGTTAATATTTTTGAAACGTGTACTGTCAAACTGATTGTTCGAAAATTTTTACATCTATCTGCGCCTTTTTTTTTGGTATAGTTACTATGATGTTACGTTTGAAATTTTTGGGTATCTCGCCTGTCTCATACATGTATCTCACAGGTTGGAAGAGACGTTCTGTTACTGCTTGTCCAGCGTCTTTTAGAGTTTTTGCTTGTACCTTATCTGTACCCGGCGCCTTGCCATTTTTCATACCCTTTAATGCTAATTCAAACTCATCTCTAAGTATAGGACATCCCAAGTCATCATTTTCAATGTCTAATTCCTGTTCTAATGCAGTTAGTTCCTCTCCTGCATATAAATTCCCTATATATTCTTGCTATCTACCCACTTTCTCTACATTTTCTATAATCTTTCCTCCCGTGTCCTTTATATTTTTGCTATACGGTTTAATATCCCTAACATTGATTCTAATTAGTTTGTGTGCTTCATTTGTCTTTCCTACTTCCATTTTAGTTTGAACCTCTTTGCACTTTTCAACAATGCAGTGTTCTTTAGCTTTCTTGCATTTGCGAATAATTTCCCATTTTATGGCTTTGTATCTTTGTTTTCCTGTTTTGTCTGATTTATTTTTGAATTTTCGTCTTTTTTCTATTAAATTCAGGATATCCTTTGTTATTCATGGTTTCTTATTTTCTTTTTGTGTATACCCCAGATGTTGTTAAACTCCACGTTCTCTACTCTAACGTATACTTTTAAAGTCCCGATGCACATGTATGAGAGCCACTACGACAGTTGGCAACAATGATAAATATATGCAAAATGTTGCGCAATAAGCGGTTAGGTATATTTATGATCAAATCATTATCACATGCAAAAAATGTTTATTTTAATTATAAGAGAAGACAAAAGGTACTCACGTAAACTGTAGAACTCTTCACAGTATTCAGCTACTCTCGCGTCAGTTGGGAGTCGCGGGCGTGGATTGAGCGTTGTTGGGCGTGGGTCAGCCCTTGCCCCCTTGGCGGAACCAGATTAATTTGTCTTCTTCTTTTCTATGTAGAGGTACGATTAGGGAATACAGATAGGAAGAACGATATCAGGCAGAGATGAAAGGAATCCTACATTACCTGAAAAAAGTAGACAAGACACACCACAGATAACCACGCTGTTCGACGGGTTCTTCACTGGTCTCGACGTGACGGAAATCGCCACTTTTATTCCACTCTGCGTCTTCGCATTTCCTTGCGCAAACGCAACTATCTAATGTGACGGAAATGCACGCACAAGTCTTTTAAATTATTGGCGCGAATTCACTTGCAAATTAGAAACTTACAGAAATGTTTAAATGCCGATTTTCGGCATGTAACAATGTTTTCCCGATATCTTTGAGAAATTCATTTGCCTTTTTTTCGAATCTTTCTTGAATATCTTTATCTCTTAGTTTCTCTAAGTCCAAGTGTTTTTTTCCGTTTCTTTTTCAAATTTTCAAATTTAAGTGCGGCCTTCATAATTACGATGTGTGTCTATATCTGCTTCTGGGTAGCTTCTACAGTATTTTACTTGATTTCTAAACCGTTGTCTAACAATAATGTAATTTATTTGATATGTTCCTATATCTCCTGGCATCTTTTACGTATATCGTCTTCTAGCATGATGTTGAAATAATGTGTTTGTGATAACCATCACAAACCTTGTTGATCCTTGTTGTTCCTGTCGCAAAATGCCTAAACCAAATAAACCTATTACCGCTCCTTCTCTACCTTTACCTACCACTGCATTAAAATCCGCCGTAATTATTAAATTTTCGTGTTCTTTTACGTATCTTAATATGTCTTCGATATCTTTGTAGATCGCTTCTACCTTTTCGTCACTATAGCTTGACGTGGGCATGCATACTTGTATTATTACTGTGTTTACCGGTTTAGATCCTAATCTAACCATGAGTACTCTTTCGTTCTTTTGTAAGTAATTTTCTACACAGTATCTTATTTTTCTCCGCATAACTATCCCCACACCCAAATTTCCTTCCACTGCTCCTGTATGAATTACCCTGAAGTCACCACTCCAAAAATCCACCGCCTCTGGCTACCGAACTTCGCTGATCCATACTATGTCTAGTGATAACCTATTCATTTCGATTTTTTGGTTCTCTAGCTTACCTACTTGCTTCATACTCCTAACATTCCACACTCCGGCTCGTAAAATGTTCCCGACTCTTATTTTTAACTTTCCGAAATAGTCTCCTCGCGGAGATCCGAATTGGGGACTATTTTAACTCTTGAATCTTTTACCCCAGAGAATGCCATCATTTTATTATAATTTAGGTACGCGGTGTACTTGGGAGGTAATGTGGTGATTTCCTGTTGCCTTCCACATCGCGGTAGTGTGTCTTAGACTGCCATACCGACCCCTATGGTCTCTGCCAATCTAAGTACTAAAAGAACCGCTGCCCTCTTTCGAGGACCTGTCTTAGTCTGGTTCCTCACTAACGACCCTACTACTTTGGTTGGACCTCTTTAGCTCATTAGAACACGCAAGCCATTTCACCTGTTCCAATAATCTAGAACTTCGGCAAAGTGCAGGTCCATTCGAAATGGTTTCCTTTCTTAAACAAATATTTTTATACAGTTGCAATTGATTTATCTCAAGTTCTTGCATAATCGGTACGTTAAATGAAGCGCTTTTTTAAGTGGTTCTACTGTTATAATTAAGTTATCTATGTAAGATACATTTTTCTTTCTTCTCTTGAAATGTTCTCTGGGTTAATAGTTAGTAGTAGGGTTTTTATTAAATTAGACATTTGTATTTTTTGCGGGCATAATAGTAGTTGCATTAGTATTGTAAGAGGGATATGAGAGCCATCACTAATGTTACGTGTTCTGAGTTTGGACCATCGACGATTCGCCCATTTTCATAAGGTGTTTGTCACATCAGAACCTAGAGTAGATCACTATCTCTGAACATGCAGACTTGACGGCCCATAAAGCAAAATGGTGTCTTGTTGCAAGATAACTGCTCAAGTAAAACTGTTTTTTGGCGAGCTGACCCATACACCCAACCAAACCGAAAAAAGATATATGGCAGAGAAGAAGGGAAGAGTCTCGTTTTATATAACCGGTCTTTGCATACTTAGTTTTGCTTTTTTTAAAGAAAGTTGTTAATTGATCCGTAGACGTTGAACTACAAACATGGGCAGCCCAGAGCACTGCGCCAATCGTTCGGGTTGTGTAGCTTTGCAGTCAGGCATTATTAACCCCTCAAGTTTATACAAAGACTGCTTTTGTATGTAAGTTTAATTTTACTTGTTGGATACATTCAGTTGCAATATAATTTAGAACCTCGCATGGTGTAAATTATGCTCTTTCAGTAGTATTACAATTTTGGTATCCAAACTATATTTAGTTCAAGATTGCAGAGCTAGTCTTATTAAATAGAGATGCTCCATGGGTATGCACAATACTCTAAATTATTCCTATGAAATTATGTTAACGTTACAAGAGGTTATTCACTAAACGTTAATTGTACATATTTGCAGGAAACTTCAAAATTTGCAAACTACTTCTGTACTAAGCAGTTGCTACTTTGAATATCTAATTCACTAACTTCTCATACTTGGAAGTTTTGTCGAGAGTTAGTAAATATTTAATTTGCAATTTCAAGTAACTTGCAGTAAAGTCTTAACGATATGGTTTTAGTAAAATGGAGCTGTCTTATATAATGTGAAATAGTTGAAGCACATCACCAAGTTACAAATCAAACATCGTTTTACAGTATAAACCCTCTGTAATTAACACAGCATAATCCCATCATGTGTTTGTACTTCAAAATATGTAGCTTAATAAATTGTCAGTCAACGTGGTTGCCAATAAGCAACAAATATATGTACCAACACTAGTTTATATTGGAAAGGAACAGCACACGAGCCTTTGCACAGCGTGTCTAAATAGTATTGTAATAAAGACAAAATACTCTAGAACTGAAAAGGGCACACACATTAAACTAACAGTGCATTGATTGGCAGCTACTAGCGTGCATATAAAGAACTAAAATAGAACACGCGGAAGCGAAAGATCTAGAAAGATCCCGAAATTTCCGTGTTAAACTGTATGAATCGACAAGAGCTTCAGTTGAAGTATGAATCAACAATTACTATTACATAAATTATGGAATAAATTGTTAAAGTAGATGTGTTTAAGGTCTATATAAATTAAGTGATGGTGTAGGTGAATTGTGTAGTCGAATAGCATAATAAACCTGGTATAATCGCGTGTTAAGAAGCAATCTAGTGTTAGTAAACATACTAGTAATTATCATTAATAATACTTGTAGTGATATTTCAGTATGTTAGTGTTTATCTGTTTTTGTTAATGATCTAGCTTATATTGGACCTAATACAGAATAGTAGAATGAAGCTTGTTATAGTATGAAATATATAATCTGTCAAGGTAATCGCCCACTTCATCAGAAAACAAGAAATAAGGGTTGTTTAGTATTTAGTTTACATCATAGGGCGCATTGAATTCTTTTTGCGAATCAAATACACCACATACAGTTTAATTTTTTAAAAATAAACATGTATCCTTACATTAGACACAATCGATAAAGTATTTTCTTTTCCTTAACAATGTAAAGTTATTGGACATATACAAAACGAATTAGTGAAGCTATTTTGCTCAAAACATTTATTTAAACAATTCGGAGAGGCATAACATAACAAATTTACATTTTAGAAGCTTACATAAAAAGAATTTGAAAACTTTATTTAAATAATCACAATATTTTCACAAATCTACATTTTAAGTCTGTTGTATAAAAACGGAATGAGTGATAAACTTGTTTTACAAATAACCAATTCAGATGTGATGGATATCCCTTTATTGTATTGTAATTTTTTAAGCTTCTAATATCAATTTGTTTGTTTAGGTATGCTTTTAAACATCCACAAAAAAGAAGCCATTTGAGTGAGCATTTCTGTCTATCTACGGGTTACGGAATGTTCGGTAAGTACTTACTAGTCTATTATATCCTGCTTTCGAATTAAGATTTTATAGAATTTATGAAGAGCATTTATTTGAGTGTTGATTATTCCATTAATATAAAATTTTACTTCATTAGCAAAACACACTTTCGTGAAACTTGGCACTAGCTCCTACTCGAGCAGTACATTATATATCAAACTGGGCACTTTTGATAAAAAATATCCATTTCTAGAAACGATAGACCGAAACTAACTAACATGCCATGTTCTCTAATTTGTGAAAGTTCGAATGCTCGAAACCGCACTTCTCCATCTTTAACCGGTTATGAGCTACCGCAGTAGTAGTGTTATGGAGAAACTACGACAGCCCTTTTTAAGAGGTCGTAAATACCTTGTTAAGGGCATGTGTATTATTGAAAAGAAAAGTATGTATGTGTGAAGGGTATGTATGTGCAGGTGTGTGTGTGTGTGTGTGTGTGTTTGGATTTGTTAGGTCTGAGAATAACTATGGAGAAATTGCGACAGCCCTTTTTAAAAAGGTGTAAATATCTTGTGAAGGGCATGTGTATTATTGAAAAGAAAAGTATGCGTGTTAAGGGTATGTATGTGCAGGTGTGTGTTTGTGTGTGTGTTCGTGTAAGCATGTATGGGGGTAATGCTAATAGAGAAGTGGCGACGCCCTTATGATAAAAGTGTAAATATCGATCGGGTAGTTGTTTATTTTTGAAAATAAAGGTATATATTATTTTGTGTACGTGTATGCGTGTGGGGTTTGTGTGTGTGTGTGTGTGTGTGTGTGTGTGTGTGTGTGTTGCATTGTTTTAGTCTAAGGTGAAATATTGTAACGGCCGCGTAAGTTGTGCGAATGTGTTTTGTTTTAAAGATGCGTTTTTTTTTGGTATCGTAGTCGTCGTGGTCGTCACGTGTAATTACAGTATTGCCCGAAATAAACAGTACTGAAACTAAGTTGGCGGTGTTTTTATGCGTGCGCTGTCACACTCAAGTTAGCTAGTATAGACCTGTCAAGTAAACCTCAAACAAGTAATTAGTAGGGCCTAATTGTTAAAAATGGTGTTAAGTACAGAGGAGAAAGTGTTTCTGGTAGAGCATTATTTTCGTTCATACGGAATCGGCCGACATAATGGTGCAAGTTTGCTATATGTGTCTGATCAATTCACACAAAGGTTTAATAAACGTTCTCCAAGTAATGCTGTAATTTTGAAGGTTATTGAAAAGTTTAGAAATACAGGTAGTGTATTGTGCCAACGAAAAGGAAACTCAGGGCGTCCCAGGACAGTTAACAACAACAATAACCATGAACGTGTTTTTGAGCAAATCTTAGAAAATCCGAAAGTCAGCCAGGCAAGGACAGCGTTACAACTTGATTTAAAAGAACTTCCTTTCAAAGAATCCTGAAGGAGCTGGGTACATTTTCGTATGTGATTCAGGTACATCAACAACTACATCCTCGGATTATCGCAGTAGAGTGGAATATTGCGCCAGAATTCTCGAATTACAGTATGAAAATCCTGAATTTTTGAAAAATGTTTGGTTTTCAGACGAAGCACATTTTCACTTGTCAGGCTATGTGAATCGTCGCACAAATCGATTTCTGGGCTTTGCCAGACCCGATGAGGTTCAAGAGGTTCCTTTACATAGTGAAAAAGTGAGTGTCTGGTGTGCTGTTTCCGGACACGGAATCATTGGTCCGTACTTTATCGAAGAGAATGGTAGGCAAGTCACACTTAATCAACAGAGGTACAGACAAATTTTAACACGATTTATCCCTGATCTACGTCAATTCTGTCGTGCACGTAACTTGGCATTTCGAAACCAATTTTTCAGCAGGACGGGGCAACTTGCCATACTGCTGCCGCAATTCGTCAATTTCTTCAAGAACATTTTCCAAGCAAATTCATATCACGATTTACTGACTTCCCTTATCCTTCACATTCTCCAGACCTCACACCTCCAGACGCATACATTTGGGGCATGGCTAAAAATGCCGTTTTCAAACGGGCACCACAAACCATCGATGAATTAAAGGATGCCGTTAGAGTCTTCTTCGCAGCCCTGAGACAACCCTTATTCAATAACATGACCAGAAACTTAGAACATCGTTATGAAGTCTGTCTCGAACGAGGAGGTGCACATTTAGAACATATAATAAAGTGTCAATAATATGTATTTTTTAAATATACAAAACAATTACAATTTCAGTACTGTTTATTTCGGGCAATACTGTAGTTTATGAAAAAAAATATATAAAGGTGTATGCGTTGTATATTGAATTGTTCGGTATAAATGGTTTTATGACATGTGTGTATTTTTTGCCCCGAAAATAAAAAAGTCTGCTCTTTAATTCGTATACATTGTATGAATCAATGCATAGACGATGACGAAAGTGTGTCTGGCCCGGACGTATTGGGGTAATAAGAATCGTTTATTTATAAGAGTTCAATATAAAGGTCAAGTATGTGGCGACTTCTTTGTATGTGAGTTTGTAATAATTTAAATAACGCAGAGATTCCAGATTGTCGGCAAAAATACGGGGTCATGATTATCTTAAAAGGTCGGACACGTGCACGACGTTCAAGTAGTCTTTTAATAATTGAAAATGTAGCGCTCGATATGTCGTAGGCAATTATGATGAAGAAGAAGAAGGCTGGAAATAACCGCAAGGTTTTTATTACAGGTGTCAATAAAAAAATAGCGTGCTGCGTTTGTATCTGAAAAAAATTGTTTCTCCTTTACTACGGATAATAGTTTTGTCGTCTTGGTAAAAAGAATATCTAAAATATTTTTCTATTTATTATTGTGCAATTATTCGAACGGTAAACATCGTGTGTCGGAAGTGTAAAAAATGTCTCAAGCTTCGGACGAATTAAAAATTCCAGACGCGTCTACCTCAACACGTGCAATTTTAAAACAATTGAAAAGTGCTTGCAACGTAGGTCGAAAACGTCACTATGAATCGATGCTGCTAAATCTGAAATGTAATCAGATTGCTTCTAATGCAAAAAGTAAGCGTGATAAGGCGATCAGAGGGGCAGATATTAGTAAAAAGAATGAATCCGGCGATAATACTAGTGCGAAGGACGAGGGTTATGCGAACGACGTCGAAGTCGACGATCCTAATGAAAATTTCGATAGATTAACATCAAAAAAGAATGTCAAAAGACGTAGAACGTCGAACAATATCGTGTGGGTCGATTTGAAATCGGCTTTCGCCCGCAGGATACGTTCAAGTGCTGTGGTCAATTTATATCACATAGATCCCATGCAATTTTTAGAAGATGCATTCGCCCTAATAGAGCGACGTTTGAGAAAATGTTTGAGAAAATTCGGCTCTCTTAAAATTAATTTCCTGTTTAACGGTGAATACGTAAAGCCCAACGAATCAACATCATCATCTTCAGAGGCCGTGGATACATCGTTATCGTCATCAACGTCATCGCTCAGACATTTTACTACCAAAAATTATAAAATTTTAAAAATTAAAGACTTTCAAACTCAAGTTAAACCCGAAGCCATTCAGGAATTGAACAATAAACTAGGCGAATATACCGAAAAGCAAAATGGGGTAACTCTTTCGAGAATATTAAATTTAAGCGTCAATATAAATCATGCAGGAACATATAGTAGGCATTCTTAAGGAAGGGGGGTAAGAAAATTGTCTACGAGATGATATGTTTATTTTTAATCATATACTTTTGTAATATAGAAGAATGTTGACGGTCGAGGATTTTAGGAAATTACCGCTCGAGTATATCGAGAGGCATGCAAGTAAAGACGTCGCCAGAAATTTCGATAAATTACCGGAGTATTTGCAAAAATAATTACGGATGCATAGCTATTGTTTAGCGCATGGCTCACAATCGTCGTCGCATGCAGATCAGATAGATGGACCTCCTCTGCAAATAAAATCGTGTCCTGCGCATGTTCTACCCCATATGTACGCGCACACACAGCGCAGCCCTGCAATAAAAACCTATGAATGCAATTAAAAATGCTCATTGTTCGAAATGACTGCTAAAGAACCGCCCGCAGCCGTCGCTGCATATCTCGCCT
Organism: Platerodrilus igneus; assembly: GCA_036346225.1. Lineage (NCBI taxonomy): Eukaryota > Metazoa > Arthropoda > Insecta > Coleoptera > Lycidae > Platerodrilus > Platerodrilus igneus. Next base: position 572,915 of record JARFIW010001423.1, on the reverse strand, counting down.
ACTCTTTAATATGTAATAATTACCTATACATATTTAAACCGAGCGTGCCCTCCTGGCAAAGAAATCCAGTTTCCGTAGATCCTCCGAATGCATTCGTATGTTTCGAGGTTGTTGAAAATAAAGACGTTTTGGCATTGTCGAAGTCTGAGTCGTCACAACAAATAAGATGCTCTCGCTCTAAAGATTGGAAACGTATGGAATTAGTTACCATGCAGCTGAAACAGCAATGGCAGCAGCAACAGAACCATTCGGAAGAGGTTCCCTTATTGCAATCATCAGAGACGTCGCCGTCGTCGTCGTCGTCGTCGTCGTCCGCGGTATCGAGAGACCTTTTAATTTATAAAAGTTATCTAGGAGGAGGACGCCTTCAACGACGAGAAATAGAAAACGTAGATGGATCCGGCGACGGCGAGGACGGCAACGACGACGGCAACGAATGGTTGAACAATGGATGTGCGGGCGACTGTGTCGGAGACGGAGTTGGCATTGATCCTTTTCTGATGTTTAAAATAAGATTTAAATATAATAGCAGTTTTACGGAGACCAAATGGTACGTCATGCCATGGAATCATAAACGAATCGCCTTCGAAAGAGAAAGAGAGAGCGAGAAAAAAAAAGATCGAGAATTTGATAGTTTAGATGGTGTATGGACGTATTTAGAACACATCGTACTTATGCAATTAATAGGAGCGTGGGTATACTACATCTATTACAAATATAAAAATAAACTATGCGCATGAGCAACATCGTTTGCGCTCGAACGAAGACCTACGTATGCAAAATAATTTTCTGTTAACTGGGCGGTATCTTCGTTCAGGGTGTGTGTGTCTGTGCGTGTGAAATTTTGCACTGAATTAAATAGCAATTATGGTGAAGTATATTCAAGACAAAAATAATCATACAAACGATAGTGGTTACGACAGTCAAGTATTTTTAAATAACGATGATGATGACGTAATTTTGTCATCATCATCATCTACGTGTGCAGTATCTGGATCGCCGCCGCAAGTTTTCTCAGGTATTCATGTCTACAATAACGATCAGGTGATGGATTCCCTGATATGTAGCACCGAATACCGATTGAATTCCTCCAAGGAGAATGCGCAATGGTGCGCTCACGGCCATACGATCGAAGTGGGCTTAACCAAACGAAAGAGCAATATGGATTTTAGCCCTGTTATCAGACTTATATGCCCCAACAGATTTTGTAAAGAAGGCGAATTGCAAATGGACGAAAACGAGTGGAAAGATTTGTCGTCTATCAATATCGAGCATAAATTTAGAAAAATTTTTTCCAACCGGTCGGATACTGCCAAGGTTGCATCTGCAGGCGCTACCACCGCCTCCGTAGTCGCAGACGTATGGTACTGGAGGCGTGAAATGCATCAGACGATCGACGGATACTTGGAAGTGGAATTTAAAGACGAACACGAGTCTATTCTTAGTGTCGAGGTGCAAAAAACTGCTGCGGCTCTCGCCGCATTAGAATCAACAACAACAGGCTCCGAATACAATGTTGCGCGAATTTCTCTCTCCCGCGAAGAATTTGCAAAAGTGTTTACTCTAGCGCCGCTTATAATGCTCAAATTAGAAATAATTAAAGGACAAGATTTTCAAGAGTTCTACGATAGAAATATAGAGTGCGTCGCCACTTGCCTTCCCAAAGAGTTCGGAGCTTACGCGTATAACAGGTGCAAGAGCAGCAGCGGTGACGGCGACGATGGAGGTGAAGGCGGGCCCCTCCCCGCGGATGCTGGACTTTATTCGAACATGCAGGATCAAATCTTATGTCGAGTCGAGATGATAAGCTAATACGTATTTGGAAATCCATCCCTAAGTGACCTAAACGTTCTTTACGATACCAACAGACTGAGCTTGTTAGAAATCACGCACCATTTCCCTCACAAAATTGTCGATGACGTATTATGTTTATATCAAAAGAATTTAAATGTCGAAATGAAACCTTTGTATTTTAAAGATAGTTTATGATCCTTTTTTTTGTAAATAAAATTTATTCTGTATGCAGTTATTTTTTTATATATATATATATATATATATATATATATATATATATGTATATTTAAATTGTTACGTTATTGCAGGAGAGATGTTAGTCAATGTTGGTACACGGGAATGAAGCGTTGTTCAACAACCTCTTAAATAAATTGCCTTTCGAACTGCACCTTCCTGGTCATAACTTCTGCAGTCCCGGAACCAGGCTGCAAGAGCGTTTAAACCGCGGAGACGAAGGTATTAATCCTCTAGACGAAGCGTGCAAGCAGCACGAGATCGCGTATTCGCATCACAGAGACGTGGAGCGCAGACACGAGGCAGACAAGGTCTTGCAAGAAGCGGCTTGGCGGCGAGTCAAGGCCAAACATTCTAAGTGGTCCGAGAAGCTCGCAGTGTTGGGCGTAACAGCTGCAATGAAAGCGAAACGCAAACTAGGAATGGGAATAGACAAGAAAATGGTTGTGAAACTGGATCGCCGACAGCGACGACGCCGACGACAAAAACGACGACGTCGAGTACGTTGATGCTCGGGTAAATTCAAAGACAATAACGGCAACGTCGGCAGAAAATGCTCCTTCAGAGGCGGTCTTATAAGTAAAATATCTAAAGAAATCAGAAAACAAAGCATCAAGAGTAAAGAACACGAAGATGCTTCGCATAATCGTCTCATTTTGAGCGCGATGAATGCCGCAAAAATTAGTCAACAGGATGGGAGGTCGTTTGAAAATTAAAGTACCGCGCATAATACCGGTGCCCAAGCGAATTGGCTTATTGCCCTTGATTCCGATATTTGCGGGTTTTTCGGCGCTCGGAGCACTGGCCGGCGAGCGTCGAGCGTTGCAAACTCCATCAATTCGGCCAAAAATGCAAAGAAGTATTTCGACGAGAACGCGCGTCACAACAGAGCCATGGAAGAGAAAAAAGTCGGCGACGGATTGTATTTAAAGCCTCACAAGAAAGGTAGCGCCTTGTACTTGGAACCTTATAGGGGGATTCAAAAAACGGATGACTTCGACGGTGTCGAGGAATGCTAAGCTCGCCACCACCACCACCACCCTTACACCGCCCATGCGCGCATTGACCAATCTCGATCTGCACAAATATGCTAAAGGTGTTCCGTATTTTAGAGGCGTGTACATGCGAGACGAGTTGCCGCTAAAAAGACGTGACGGAAGCTTAGCACCGCCGTGGCGAAACGAAAGTAGCATTATAAATTTAGACGATGAATCCGGTCCGGGCACGCATTGGGTCGGTTATAAAAAAAAGAGCCAATACGGTGATATTCTTCGATAGTTTTGGAGACCTGAGGCCTCCCGAGGAAGTCTTAAGATATTTTTACGGTAGCGATATATATTATAACGTGGAAAGGAAGCAAGACTTTAACACGATCGTGTGTGGTCATTTAGTGTTGAAATTTTTACATTAAAGAACCATAATGCCCTCGGTGCGCTACAGTTATGTCTAGGACATTCACGATCTTCGGGTATGGAAATTCCATCAGCAGCGGTACGCTATACCCACCTGTGAGACTGAACGATTGCGGCACGTACACCTGCGGCTTGGTGGGTTTTTACACGTGCAACACCGTCCGAAATATTTACGAGGGAAATAATAAGTTCTATTACGATAAAGATAAAGAAATCACCATCGACGAGGGATGCTACAAAATAGACGAGCTAAACACGTTCCTGAGAAAAAAGATATTGGAGTCGGCTAAAGCTAACAAAGAAATTAATTCGTCCGCGTCTTTGGACAACGACGGATTGGTTGACGGCTTGTTTTCTTTAAGAGCTAATAATAATACTCTAAAGTGCGAAATAAAATCGAAATACTCCGTAGACTTCACAAAGCGCGGCAACATCGGTCGAATGCTGGGATTTTTTGATCAAATTTTAGAGGAAGGTCGTCCGCATACGTCCGATCGCGATGTGGAAATAATTTTGGTATCTAATATTTTCGTAGATACTAACATTACGACGGGAGCGTACCGCAATAACCAACTTTGTCATAGCATTTACGAATTTGGCCTAACCGCGCCCCCAGGCTACATCATAGAACAACAACCCAGCAATATAATTCGTTTCCTTCTGTGCCTGGACGAATTCGATAACATTACGTTGAGACTGGTGGATCATACGGGTGAAGCGGTTAATTTTTCGAAGGATACGTACCTTTGCGTTCGCCTAAAGCTAAGACGCGAATAATAAAATTATTATTAAGTTAAAATGGGCGTCGTTTATGATGACGAGCGTCAGCAGCAGCAGCAGCAGCATCAACGTTACGACGCATGCACAACGTTAGCCGCATTCGTCAATAGACCTAAGAAAAAATCCGCGCGTTGGGCATTGTTATCGTCGTTGCTGTCTTCTTCTTCTTCCTCAAAAACAAACCTATATAAAACGCAAAAAAACGTTCTCGAAATCTGCAGTCGCGCGCAAATCATCGTTAGGCCATAACGAAATAAAAAGCGGGAGAGGTGTGAAAAAGCGACATCATATTAAAAAGAAGAAGAAACCCGCTCTTAGTCGCGCAGACGCAAGTTTTTTAAAAGCGCTCGGCTACAAGCTTTTGAATACGAGTAAGAAAAAAAGGTACTAGACATGGCTAAACGTGGCGGTAAAATACGTGGAGATTTTGGTAGTAGCACGAAAATGGTCGCAGATCACATCTCGTCGGCGATTAGTTCTCGTTTGAAGAAATTACGTTTCGACGAGGTAGCCAAATTAGACGTATTTAAAAGGTCTCGCTACGAAGAGACAATTTCGAAGGAAGATTATTATTCGTATTTACCCTTCACGCGAAACACAGACCACAGCGATAGAGTGATTATAGAAATCCAAAATTCCGATGTTATAACCGCAACCTACGACAGTTACATTAATATTAAGGGAACGTTTTCGGTGAAAACCGAAAGTAAACCGTATACGATAACGAACAACGCAATATTTTTCTTGTTCGATGAAATACAGTACAAAATGGGGAGCACGCATGTGGTTGCCGTTTGTAAGCAGCCTGGTATAACGTGCACGATGAAGGGTCTCGCTTCGTATCACAAAAAATTCTACGGTTTGAGCAATAGCACCTGGGACCCTCGAGGAGATACAAACGCCGACATTTTTAAGAACGGACGCTTCTCGTGCAATGTTCCTCTAAAGCATATTTTTGGATTTTGCATAGATTATAAGCGAGCCGTCGTAAACATGCCTCAAGAGCTTGTTTTAATTAGATCCAAGAGCGATGTCAATTGTTACAAAAGCGACGAAAACGAGCTAACATTTAAAATTACTAAAATATCGTGGAGGTTCCGCATTTAAAGCTTAGCGATGAATCGAAATTAAATTTATTCCATCATTTGCATAAAAATCCCAGAATTGTGGTTTACTTTCGTCGCTGGGAGCTTCACGAGTTGCCGTCCTTTCCGTCTTCGAAAATTCACGTTTGGCGTATTAAGAATTCGAACGAATTAGAAAAATCTCGATGGATTCTATTTACTCTTCAGCATGGCAAGTATGATAATGCGAAGCAATCGGCAGCCCAGTTCGATCACTGGAATCTGACAAATTTAAAACTATACCTTAATTCCCAAGAATTTCCACTTCAAGATATGAATTCGGACTTTGCCAATAACGATTATTCGACCCCGTTCATGCACTATTCGAAATTTCCGGAAAACTATTATGCAGGCGCGAGCAATTTGAGCTACGCTCTGCGTTGTTTGAACGACTATCAGCAGTTTGGCAATTGTCCCGTGTTCCTGATCGATTGCAGTCGTCAAGAAGAATCTATTAAAAATTCGGCCGTTGATATACGTCTCGAAATCGAATCCAGCAACATTTTCGATCGAATCACTAAAGCATACTGCTTAATTTTGCACGACTCTATATTTGAATACGATCCGTTTACTGAAATAGTTACGCGTCATATTAGCGAATAATAGACATGAAGGTTATTAAACAGAAACAATCTCTACCGGTTGCAAATATGGATCTAACGGTCGAACAGGATGATCCTTATTCCCATTTTGGAACGCGCAAAAAGCACGGAGATCTCTTACCGGCTAGCATAAGATGCATCGTATGCGGACCTTCTGCGTGCGGTAAAACAAACCTGATTTTGAGTTTGTTACTGGCACCCAACGGATTGGAATTTGAAAACGTTTACATTTACTCCAAGTCGCTATTTCAGCCCAAATACAATTTATTGAGTCGAGTTTTGAAACCGATCAAGGGACTAGGCTATTACGAATTTAGCGAAAATTCTGAAATAATTTCACCGCATGATGCTAAGAGTAATTCGATTTTCATTTTCGACGACATTCAATGTCACGAGCAAAACGCGATTCGTCAATATTTTTCAATGAGCCGTCATAAGAATATAGACGCGTTCTACCTCAGCCAATTGTATGCGAGAATACCGAAGCTTCTTATTCGCGACAATACAAATTTAATTATAGTTTTTTCGCAAGACGAAATGAACTTAAGACATATCTATTCGGAGCACATTAATACCGACATGAGCTTCGAAGATTTCAAAAAGATGTGCCGTCTAGCGTGGGAAAAAAAAGACAGCGATAGTAGTAAAGCCGGATACGGATTCTTAGTGGTAGACAAAGAAAAAGCCATAAACGAATTCCGCTGCCGTAAAGGATTCGATCATTACATATGTATTTAAAATCACGACGTTCGAGCGAACTTTCATCAACGCGATGTCTGCGGCTGCGATGAGACGAGGACGACGACGACGTCACTCTACGAATTTAAATCGAGCCGTAGTGCAGGCCACTAAAACAATAAGAAAAAAGTTTTTAGATTTTAAACAAGATCAAAATCGAGCTCAAATGAAATACGGAATGAAGCATGCTCAATTACTAGAACCGTTAAAATCGCTATCAAAATTCTCTGCAAGTAAAAATCCTAATTATATTCGACGTCAGTAAGCGGAGCACGAATCTGAAAATGTCGACGACGGTTCAGATGTCTTACTTAAAAAGTATGCCGACAACCTGTCCAAAAGCGAGTATCCCAATATAGACGATACCGGAATCGGCATTCAATACGACGACCTTTCGAATAAATGGTCTATGGGCAATTCAGAGTTAGCTATTGCAGACGACGGATCTACGATTAATATTAGAAATAAAAAATATCTTATTACGGTGGGCTTACTTCGATTGTTAACTTATAAGAAAATCCCTTCGAATAAGAAAACGTCTGCTGGCAATCCTTCCGAGCTAGATGTAAAAAATTACATCGATATTTTGAAGAAAACCAATGCATATAATAAACTCTTTCGCAAGGATCTGACTAAAACGCCCAAATATAAAAATTATATCGTACCGAATTTAACACCGTCGCCCGTGGCGACTACAATATCTACGCCTCCTCCCTCGCCGCAGCATGCTTTGTCGTCGCCACCGTCGTCGTTGTCGTCAAGAGAGATGAATACAGCATCGGCGACTCCTACGATTCCCATGCAATTACGATCCAAAATAACGAAGAAAAAGAAAGATCTCGGTATGGATAATTTATCGAAAAAAAGACAGCCATCGAGTAATATAAGCAGAATTTGGCGATACAAAAAATTCGATAATTCTAATCATAAGATAGAATACGTTCATTGGGACTCGCCAGCCGAGCTGGTAAGCCGGCTTCGTTTGTTGATGGCTGAACGTTCGGCGGGCAACAATAGCTCTCAGAATCAAAACGAATTTCTTTCTATTATATCCGAATTAAAGGAGGCAAAATTAATCGCCTAATAAAATATACACGTCCTATAGAATAGTCTCAGAAATAAAATGGTCGTCGATAAATTTGGAAGAGCGTATGTTGCCAGAGACTCTGGAGGCAGTGGGTTTGGAAATACCGCTGCGCGCGGTCCTCCTGGTGTAGGCTTTAAACTAACTCCGGAAGGCGATTTTAACATAGAAAATAGAAAACTTTGCAACGTAGGCAATCTCGTAACCGGAACGGATGCGGTAAATAAACGAAGCGCCTTGGTATTGGACGAGGACGAGAAAATAGTTAACTTGAAGGATTTTAGAATAGTGAATTTGGCCGATCCTAAAAAATCAAACGACGGCGTAAACTTAAAATTTTGCAGTGAAGAACTCAATCTGCGTATAGGCAAAGCATTGGAAATATGTTTGACCGCTTCATTTTCGGGAGAAACGCATGCTAATAAGAAACTTAAATTTGACGCCAAGTCGCGATCCATTGTAAATTTGCACGACCCCGCAGAGCTCGGCGATGCCGTTAACAAGAGATACGTGGATTCGACGTTGGCAGAAAAAGCGCAAAATTTTATGAAACTATCCACGATCGACGACGGTAAGGCCAAGAACTTCGACTTTTGAGGCTTGAGAATTGTCAACATAGGCGAGGCCGAAGATAAGCACGATGCCGTTTCTAAGTTCTATGTGGATGCGAAAATACAAAATCTTATCAATGGTGTCGCCATTCACCCTGATAACGTGATCATTCGAGATGTATTGCAATCGGACGTTCAAGTGTTGAACGAAGTTGTTTTAAACACGAACTTCCTGATTTTCAACCACTTGAAATTAGACGGGGTCAAGACGTCTGCTGGAGACGATTTACAATTTCACAAAATTAATACCGACGTTATAAGACACCTGCACGTGTTATTGGAGCAAGATAAAGCTTCGTCGTCTAACTCTCATCGTCATGTCAAACCTTAAAAATGTCTAAGAAGTATAACGATAAGGAAATACTAGTGGTTGAACTGCACAGAGGAGTTAGAATAAATTTTCCACGTCGAAGAACGATCATCAAACCTTATCACGACTTATTCCAAGCCGATATTGCTGAATTTATTCCATATTCGAAATATAATAAAGGGCATAAGCATATTCTACTCGTGATCGATTGCTATTCGAAATATTTATGGACGAGACCGCTTAAATCCAAGAATGGGTATGAAGTCACATCTGCGATGCGCGAGATTTTAGATGAAATTAAAAGATCACGGCCGCCTTTACCGAAAAATCTGCAAACAGATAATGGTACAGAATTCAATTTGCACGGCTGATGAAGGAATATGGCGATATTAATCATTATTCTACATATAGCACAATCAAAGCCGCTATCGTAGAACGTTCAATCAGAACGATAAAAAAACAAACTGTATAAAGCTTTTAGTCTGAGAGGTAAATGGAAGTGGATTGATATAATCGATTTGATTGTATCGAAATACAACGATACGGTGCATTCCACCACTAAAAGAAGGCCCAAAAATGTGACCGCAAAAACGCTTCTGAAAGTTTACGATAAATTAAAACTGGCGACTAGAAAACCTCGTTATGCTGTGGACGACTTTGTACGTATATCAAAATATAGAAGTATTTTTTCTAAGCGCTACAATACAAACTGGAGCGAGAAAACGTTTAAAATATGCAAAGTGTTTCGAGCAAATTCGACTACTTATTTACTCGTCGACATGCATGGCGATCCAGTATTGGGACAGTTTTATAAAGCTGAGCGGCAGAAAACCAGAGTTCCAAATATTTACCTTATCGAGAAAATACTAAGGCGAAAAAGAACCAAAATTCTCGTCAAATGGTTGGGCTTCCAAGAGCCTTCTTGGATTCAAAAAGCTGATCTTATATAGATTGTTACATTTAAAAATAAAACATTTGTTTTTTATGTTTTTTATTATATAAATATGTTATAATTAAAAATAAAAAAATTTGTTTCTTTTTTTTGTTGATTTTTTTATTATACATTTTTTTTGTGATCTTGTAAAAATAAGAAAGAGAGACGCTACAACTGCAATACGTTGACATGCAGCAGCACTTAAAATGCATTCTTTTAATTCATTTAATACATAATATAAAAAATTAAAAAATACAATGCGGTTTTTATAATATAAAAATACAAAAAGACAATGCAATTTCTTTCTTGTTACAAGATTTTAATTATTTTCAACGAACTTCGTTCGTTTATGAAATCTATTTGTCTGTGTGTCTGTCTGTCTGTGTATCCGAGGCCTTTTTAATGGTCGGACATCAATGTGTGATACATCAATCGATTCAGCTCGGTGTCCAGAGCTTAAGTTTTGATGTCAGTTAAAATCGGGCCACGGGGACGCCGAGCCCCCGGGAAAATCCACAGGGATAATTAAAATTTTAAATAAGTTTAAAATCAATATGCGACACATATTTGAACAATTTATGGCATTTCATGCCAATTATTCCAATATTATAGACATTGTTTAAACTTAAATTTTGATTACCGAAAATAATTATTCATAAAAAAAAAATATCTTATCTTATTGATGAGAACTAATATATAGCTTTTAAAATATTTATTCAATAAAATAAAATATATTAAAATGTCTCTTTTGTTGTTTATAAATTTTTGTATTTTATCTGAATACTTATAATTATTACAACATAATAATTTTAATTTCTTTAATTTGTTTTAAAGTAAGTCTACATTTGGAAGTTCGTTGCGACAATGCCTTGCATTTTCAACTTGTTTATAATAAACATGCAATTCACAAAATAAAATATGGTTTTATTCAAAGGTCCTTTATTAGATAATGCCCATGAGGCAAAGTATCTATTCCGTTAGATAAAATGTATCTTTTATCATCTTGATAACTAAAGCAATTTTCGTCTGACGTATGGAATATACCTTATGCAAATATGATCGTATGCTATTTTGGTCTCGCTCTATAACTACTTTATTTCGTAATGTATCGAGGTAGTGATCGAAACAGATTTGCTGATCAATAATGTACTTTTTAACACCCTTAGCCTTCTTTATTATCTCACAGCCTTCTATTTTTAAAGAGTACATTTTCGATCGAAGGCCTACAAAGTGCGTTAAAATACGACCTCTAGTTTCGTCTTTCATAAGACCAATGATTTTTTTATTAATTAAAGGAATTTTATAGATGTTATCGGGTTCATAAGCGCTCGTATCAAATTTTTCTAGATTCGTCTTTATACACTCTTCATAGAAATCATTGCACGTCACACTATACAAAAGGCTGTCGGTGTCCATGTAGCATAATTCGCAATTATTTGCAAATTTTGCCTTCATGAAATTGTAGTGAAAATTATATAATTCAATTTTTGATAATTCTAAGATGGCCATACCTATGTAGATAGGTTTGTTGAACTCTATCTGTTTTGCTCAATTCAATCGCGACCAGATTTTTGTCAAAAATCGTTGCCGAATGAAAATTTGGTTTGGAAATTAAGGATAGAGCACCATACCGACCGCTCCAATGAGTCACTAATTTTATGACACGTCTTTTCCTAACATTCTCCATTGTTTTACCAAAAATGGAATTGTTTGCAAATTTATACAGATTTTGTGCAAATTCCGTTTTAACCTCCGTGCGCATTCTTGTATTTAATTCGACAAACGATCTCAACCAAGGAGACTGACCGAATTCTAAAACCTTATGAACGCGCGTCATAACTACGCCCGCAGATAAATAAACCTGGAGATTTCTGTAATGCACAACGTAGTTGCACTTTTTCATGAGAGTGCACATTCATTTTGAAAATTTCGACCCCGGAGGCGTGCCCTGTTCTGGGCACATCGGCAACTCTTTCTGAGCGTCGTGAATGTCCGTAGGAAATTCCAAGTCGCATTCAATAATATAACCTTTATCGCTCGTAATGCTCACCGTTGTAACATTAAATTTTAATATTTCTTCAGGCGTTAGCCATTTGAAATCCCCGTAAAGCAAATTGCAAGATTCAGCATGACCATAGAGATTATTAATATCTCCGTAAAATAAAAATTTATTAGGCTTGGATGGACCATGCGTTTTGGGATAATATTTATTATTGCATTCTACATATCGTTTTACAACTTGAGTAAGGCCCCCCCGAATGCCCCTTTCGATCATTAAAAACATGTCGACGTCACAAATTAGTTCTAGCCTGATTTTAGTATATAATAACATGCTAGACCACGAGTAGCTCGCCAAAGTCTCAAAATTTAAGGGATCCAATTGTATGTTTCAAGACAATTTTTTCTAAAGTCTTGGAATATATCGCAAAGTAAAAGAATGTCGAATTTTAAATATAGGTCCGCGTAGTCGCCTAAATTTTTGCATTTAAAAGTGCTCCATACGGTTTGCGCATCAATATATTCCGATTCTTTAATATGTGATTCATTAAGATTGCTATACAAGCATTCTATAGGAGGAAGATTTTCTTCGCTTAATTTCAAAATGTCATCCAAATACTCGTAGGGAAAAATACCCTTGCGCATTAGCAATTTAATGCGATCCGATTTTAGTGAACTAAATTCCTATTTTAGAACTTTAAAGTCATCGAAAGACAACTCGCATGCTAATTTTTCCAATGACATTGCCATAAAGCGAAAGGAATCTATGAATCTGAACGTCACATTTCCGTCGTTGTATTTTTTAGAAAAAGTTATGTATTTTTCATTATTGAAGGGTATTATATTCATGGGACCTTCGAAAGCGTTAGCAAGCTCTTTAATAATAAAATGAGCATCATAATTGCTCAAATTATGATAGACTACGGGAATAATTGGAAATAACCTAAAATTTAAATTACAGCTGCTATGCGCAACACCTCTTACAGAACCATTTATGTGATCGTGATCGATAACCTTTTCGTCGTCCGGCAGAAAATCGACTTCGCAAATAAAGCACGTTTTTGCCGTCGAGACATCTATAGAGGACGTAGCAGGCTCATTTTTAAAAAATGCGCCACCATAACATATGGCAATATGTTTTAATTGCCGCACAAACCAAGAAATGCAGTCTGTGCCTGTGTATGAACTGTAATATGAAAGAGATTCGTCATATCCACAATAAAAATAATATCCTATTGAAAACGGAATATGTTCTTGGTATTTGAAAGTGCGTTCTGATTCGGAAGCTCGATCGTTTTTTTTAATAAGGCAATCTATGTCGGAATAAACCACCAGGTATTTTATACCTAAAATCTTTAAATTGTAAATATTTGTTTTTTTCGGCGGGTAAAATAACACGACACTCGTTAAGTTTTTCGCATACTTGCTCGTCGGCATCGAGACGTTTGCGATCATAGAAATAGGAGAGACATCTATCGCATACGTAAAAGTGACCCGTATGTTTAGTTAATTGGCCTCTCACAAGTGAGGCTAAATTTTTTATAAGACAATAATTATATCTAACGCCCCGTTTATAATCTTTAATATTTTTTTTCAATCTTCCAAACTTTTTCCAACTTTATCGGCCTCGTGGTCGTCGCCGTCGTCGCCGTTGACGTCTTCGCTGTCGTCAGAATTAAATTTTGATGACTCGTCGACATACACATCTTCAACAATTAACAGATTAACGTGTTTATCTCGTTTTTGGCTAGTTAATTGTACCGGTGTTACGATGTATCGAGCGCGTTTTAAAATAAGAGCAAAAACATTTACAGAAATATTATTCTGCTTTTCGAATTTCGATATATCTGATATAAGCATGGGGCTGACCAAATTTTTCATATTAAAAATTTCTGCAAAATGCGGATACGAAGTTGTGCGACTATCATGTTTACCTACTGTAGGCTTAATTATTCCAGCTAAAACGCTCCAATAAAAGCATGAAAAATCATTGTTTCTAATGTTTAAACTGGCCTTTTTGTTTTGAATTGCTATAGGAAGAGGCATGAAACAACTCGCGTGAAACAAATCATAGCATTTATTAATATTAACGTTTAGAAATAATATTTCGGATAGTGTGAATCCTAAACCGTACGTTGCGTCGTTCTCTATTTTATCCAATAAGCGTGTTGCGACATTGCACGCAAACCACTCGTTGAACTTCTCTAAATTGCCGAAACAAATTAAAGAGTTGGGCGTTGAAAGATACCTGGTTTGAAACTCATTTTCGTTACGCGCGACGGAAAATTTGAAAAAATCGCACGCTAACACGACATTAATTTTAAGGTTTACCGAGTGATTTTTAAAAATCGTATACAATTTGGATAAAATCAGTTTTTTACAATCTTCGATAAATAAATTAAGATCTTTATGTGCAACATTAATAATTTGAACTGTTTAAATTCTCGATTTAAACGCAGACATGATTGGCTTCCATACCAATTCAGGATGTTGCGGCGTGCCCCGAAAACACATCCATTGTTTAGGAACATTCTGCCGGAGTAGTTTTTTAAATAGCATTTTATATCTTTTCATATGGCATAGAAGATTTTTGAATAGGTTTAGATAACTAGACGAGAGCGAAGAAGTTTGTTTCCCAGTTCTTAAAATCGATTCGGTGTTGTGAATGTATGATTTTAATATTCGAACCCAATTACGAAATACTTTAGTTTCACGACATTTCATTAAAATTGCGTGCACTTTTCGATACAACTGTAGCATCTGATTACAACACATTGAAATGCCCACGTCCGCTTCGATTTTTCTGTTAGTTAACATTTTTTTCGTATTTCAATGCCAACTATCTGTATTTTGAGCCGTGCAATTTTACTAATACGTTTGGCGTATCGTCTTTGGGCGATAAATCGCACAACCATAAATGGCTTCTAATTCGGCATGCAGTTCCCGTTTTGCCCCAACAAGTTGTACGCGTTTAAAAATTTTATACAAAAGGATAAGTTTATAGCATATTTTTCTGAATCTGTAATTTTTAGATGATTTTATAGAAAACATATCTGTCGTTCTAATACATTTACTATAGACAAATAAATTGCTAAGTTCATGCAAGCGCATGCGGGGGTTTTTACAAATCAGCAAAGAATTAATAAATTGAGTTGAAAACACGAATTCTTTATTCTTTAAGTCCACGTATAGGCAATCGGTTCTTAGAGCTGCATAAAAGAAAATGTCACTTTCACATTTATACTGAAAATTAAACACTGTTTTTAATGGTGATACGGCAGATTGATCTACAAATTTAAATGACCTAATACCGACCGAAATGCTTTTGCTAATATTATAAAATACTTTTCGGCCGTAATTACATAACTCAAAGAGCTTTTCTTTCATACGAGACACGTCGGTGAAGCAAAACGCTATTGTGTTAGAATCCGAACATTCTAAGTACGTTAAATAGTCGATCAAATTAAACTGCATGCAAAATAGAAAAAGGGCTCGAGAACCAATCAAAAAACCGTCCCGATATTTAAATTCTTTTAAATCAGCAGGCAATTCCTTGCATGCGATTCTATAAAAATTATGCGGATAATCCGCAATTAGCATATCACGATTGTAATAGGTTGCTGATCTAATTCTATATTTAATCCTCATAACTTTAAAAAATCAAGATGAAAAAATACTAAAATTATAAAAATTAATTACCATGTATAGGTAGGTATTCTAGTGTGATGACGATGCGGATGGCTTTTGCTCTTGCTGTTCTTTATGTTCCTTGGAAGGATCCGTGAGGGCTAATGATGGATCCTTTTGTTTTTCGCCCATGCAGCAGAAGGCAATGCTCGCCGCAGGATTAGGTTTACCTTTAAAATAAACAAATTTCATATTAGTTTTTTAAATAAAAATTAAAAAATTAAATACTAACCAACTTCGAATGCTCCTAGGTAGTGCAAGCAAAGGCACTCCTGTTTGTTTAGATCCTCGATATCCTTGTCGCTAATTACGTCCACGATTCTCTGCGGAAGGAACACAACGCATTCTTCTAATTCGACGAGAATGAGCCGAGAATTTTTTTTCGACTGAAAAGACTTAATGCTCAAAACCTGATAAGGGCGCTGTAACTCGAGATCCTTCACTTTTACGGTCTTTTTCTTATCGATTCGGCTTACTGAATTTATCCTTTTAATTAAGTCCATGCTATTTCTAATTTCGAACATAATTACATAAAGTTAAAAAATATATTTAAAATTCTTAGCTGTTTTAATGCGCCTGCACGATGAAAACACGTTGACGATTCTCTAACTTATTTTACAAGATAAAAAGCCTTACAAGCGATCTCTATTTATATCACGCTAAAAAGACATACAATTTATTACGCATCTGATTAGCGCTCCCAAGCGCATACACAATGATGACATTAAAATAACAATTAATTAGAATTAAATAGCATTGCCCTTGTCTGGGCAAAAAAAGCTCATTAAATTAAACGATCTCTTTTATTAGTCGGATATTGAAATCACATAAAAATTAATGATCCATATTTTATTCAAAGATGTAGTTGAGAAATTTTCCCCGATTTGGTATTGATAAGAAACATAAAATTTCAATCGTCTATTATTTCGAGGATCTATAAACCCATATTTATTAAAAATAATGGACTCCTATATAATTAATGGTTTAAACGATGTGACTAAAATTAAAATATTCAATACTCATTTACATATAAAGGCTATTAAAACTAACACAAATATATCACGCACAATGTTGCAAATTTTTTCAGTTGAAACAAATTAATTGATTCCATATATATATTCCATACACATTATTACAATATCTCTATTCATCCGGGGGCTTCTTTGATCTGTATAATGACTAACAGATATTTTTAAGCAGACTAAAAATTTATTCGCGATGATGTAACCATCAAGTACAGTATTTCTTTACGCGTTCAAAAAAGCTATCCTTTGTGCATACAAAATTTAAATCAAAAGCGATCACCGACTTCAAATAATAAAATAATTATAGAAACACACACACACACACATACTTGACCTTTTATATTGAACTTCTAAAAATAAACGATTCCATATCAATACGTGCTGCAGACAGACTTTCATCATCGTCGTCGTCGTATTTATGCTTTGCTTCATACAATGTATACGAATTTACGAGGGGACTTTTTATTTTCAGCAAAAATACAATTCCGTCATCGTCTATGCATTGATTCATACAATATATACGAATTAAGGAATGACTTTTTTATTTTCAGCAAAAATATACACGTCATAAACCATTTATACTGAACAATTCAATTACTGAACAATCAATATACACCTTTATATTTTTTCATAAACCAATTACACGTGACGACGACGACTACGATACCCAAAAAAAACGCGCTACAAACGCAGCACGCTATTTTTTTATTGACACCTGTAATAAAAACCTTGCGGTTATTCCCAGCCTTCTTCTTCTTCATCATAATTGCCTACGACATATCGAGCGCTACATTTTCAATTATTAAAAGACTACTTGAACGTCGTGCACGTGTCCGACCTTTTAAGATAATCATGACCCCGTATTTTTGCCGAGAATCTGGAATCTCTGCGTTATTTAAATTATTACAAACTCACATACAAAGAAGTCGCCGCCTACACATACTTGACCTTTATATTGAACTCTTATAAATAAACGATTCTTATTACCCCAATACGTCCGGGCCCGACAGACTTTCGTCATCGTCTATGCATTGATTCATACCATGTATACGAATTAAAGAGCAGACTTTTTTATTTTCGGGGCAAAAAATACACACACGTCATAAAACCATTTATACCAAACAATTCAATTACCGAACAATTCAATATACAACGTGTTACGTTATTCTTGGGCAGCCACGTTGGGCGCCAATTTTATGCTACGTTGTTCTTGTAGCCGGGCGTAACACACAGAAATAAAAGAAATGACCGGGCTCAATCGGAGATTAGGGGGTTGTAGAAAGCAGACTAACATATGATGTACGCGGCTGTAAGAAAGTAGTGATTAATACCTGCAAAAAAGAATTAGAATAGTAACCTGCAATAAAAAAAAATTAAGCATAAGTTATTCTGTACTGAAAAAAAAATGTAAATAGACTGTTTGAATAATCTCTATAATATAGTAACGATAAAAGCAATATAAAAATTTTTAGTACAAAGTGAGGTAAGATTGGGGAGTAGCAGAAACGTTTCCTCACACACCAATTTAACATAAATCAAGACAAAATTTTTAACAAAAGGTAGATAGGTAAGCACCATTGATGAGTAATTCAGCAGTATGAGTCTTTTTTTTTCTTTTAATTAATAGCATGCAAGTCTTTTGTAAAAGGTGGCAGAACGACAAAGATATCCCAAAACAACGAATAGATATTTATAATAAAAAAATAGGAAATAGTTCACTTACAGAAAGTCCTGCAAAACGAAGTACTTCACCCTTGATTGTGATGGGGTTGATAGAATTTAGTACACTTTACACTAACGAAGCACTTCACCACACTTCACTGGTGTTAGCCCCAGACATTATCATACTGAATGGAACCATGTGGCATTGATAACTAATGTTAATTCTATTTCCTGAGACAATAATTCCGAAGTATTTTGTAACACTAGTTTAAGTTCAACTTTGTAAACCGGTAATCGGTTATATTTCGCACATAACGAAACTTGCGCAAGCAATAATCTATTTTAGATTCTTCGGTGTTAGAAAATTCAGAAACTACACTCTACCGTTAATATACAACCAAGCAATTTTAGGAATAAAGAACAATTACAAACGGACAGATATTTAAAGTAATAATAAGTATGAAATAGTTCACTTACACAACCAGGAGCACCGGAAGAGTTTCTATAGAATTGGAATAATTCGGCTACTGATCTAAAGCCTCCTGATAGTTTGGTAAGCCGGATGCACTGGTGTAGCTTGGCAAAAATTCACAGTCTATTCGCGGGGGTAGAAGTTGTGGTACAACAGACAGGAACACATGTAACCCACGCAACTAAGGAAAATTAAAGTTAGTATAATTCCGATCCAAACATACGCCAAGAATTTTTCGTATTGCGGATCTGCTTCAGCAGAAAGAACTTCGTTAACTTCTAAAGCTAATTTCAGTTGGTAAAGGCATTGTTTGGATACGGTGAAACACTTAAAAACACGATCACGCTCACAATCTCGTCTTTAAAATAAAACGGTACGTTCATATTATATTTACTTATTATTAACTGAGTAATTCCAGCGTTCTGATAGCACGTTATTACAAAGAAAACTCAACTAAGAAAAAAACAATGAGTAAGGCCCGCGTCAACCATACGTACGTCCGTCAAAACCTTAACAACGCAATCCTTATCTAGGAACAAGGAACAACTGTAAACTCAAAACTGTTAAAGCAAAAAGAACCCGTGTTTTCAACGTAGTTAATATCGAGGAAACAAAGATCAACTGCACTGCTAATCTGTTTATATAAACTCGTCGCTGTTATCGCGACTTGTATATTAACATTCTTTTAACATCCAAATAGTAAGGCAGCACTCATATCTAATTACAAGCTGTTTTAATTCTCGATAAGTTGGAAAGTACTTCACGGATAATCCAATTTAAATTAAACCTGGCAAATTATTTATTAATGAAGATCAGTTTCAATTAATCTACATTTAAATTAATACGACCAGTTAACTTGCATACAATCGGAAACCATTCTGAAGTATTTACTTATACAAACAATGCAATTTTAGTACGCTGACATTAAATGAGCGTAACAAACGCATACACCTTTATATATTTTTTTTCATAAACTAATTACAAGTGACGACCACGACGACTACGATACCAAAAAAAAAACGCATTCTTAAAACAAAAACACATTCGCACAACTTACGCGGCCGTTACAATATTTCACCTTAAACTAAAACAATGCAACACACACACACACACACACAAACCCCACACGCATACACGTACACATAATAATACGTATCTTTATTTTAAAAAATAAACAACTACCCGATCGATATTTACACTTTTATCATAAAGGCGTCGCAACTTCTCCATTAACATTACTCCCCCCCCATACAAGCTTACACGAACACACACACACACACACGTGCACATACATACCCTTAACACGCATACTTTTCTTTTCAATAATACACATGCCCTTCACAAGATATTTACACCTTTTTAAAAAGGGCTGTCGCAATATCTCCATAGTTATCCTCAAACCTAACAAATACAAAACACACACACACACACACCTGCACATACATACCCTTCACACATACATACTTTTCTTTTTAATAATACACATGCCCTTTACAAGATATTTACGACCTTTTAAAAAGGGCTGTCGTAGTTTCTCCATAACACTACTACTTACCGCGTGTGCCCATATTTGTGCAATTTATAAACGTGCCTATGACTTTGTTGTTGCTAATATTTTTTTATAACTGTAAAAATATGCTTCAATCAGTTTTTAAGAAGAATTGAGTAACACCGCTCGATTTTTAACTTTGATGTAGAATCGAAGACTTAACTTTTAAAGCGCGGGCCGATTTACGACAAATTTTAGAAACGTCTGTAGGGCATGTCTTTAATTTAATATCACCCGTAGAATTAATAATTGCCGTTATTCATGTGAAAAAGAGATGCTTTCTCTGCGAAAACACGAAATGTTTAAAATTGGCAACAATTTTGATTTACAAACGAAAGACATGTCTTTCCCACATTAATTAATTCAACGAGTGATAGTAAATTAAAGAAATGCCACACGGTTACAAAGTTTACCGATAATGAGATCGCTATCTAAAAGTTAAGTCTTCGATTCTACTAAAAACGTAAAAATCGAAGAGTGTTATATCAGCTGACCTTGATAGCCCCCACTACATTGGATTTTTCAATGCTCCACTCAAGATACTACATTGGCCAAGAAGTGAGTTCTTTTACATGAAAATTTTGAATTTTGTTGAAATCTTTCTG
Source organism: Platerodrilus igneus (assembly GCA_036346225.1). Lineage (NCBI taxonomy): Eukaryota > Metazoa > Arthropoda > Insecta > Coleoptera > Lycidae > Platerodrilus > Platerodrilus igneus. The sequence goes on along the minus strand of JARFIW010001423.1, from coordinate 552,294 downwards.
TTCCAAGCAAGGTACAACGTGCAAGACAAAGGGACGTACATTTTACATTTCATCCGAACGAGGGTGCATTTTTGTGAAAAATGCTCAACTAACCTCTTTCAAGCGGACCATGTCGAGGTTCGAACCTGGGACCTCGGAGATAGTAGTCACGCGCATAGTAACTACGCCACGGATGATGTTGGAAGCCACTGAAATGCCTCTAAGTCATCAACCACTGCTTTCCAAGCAATTGGTTCAAAACTGACTAATATTTCTTGTATTATGGCCAGCTGCGCAAACTTGTTGATAATGAACGGTTCTTCTGATCAGAGGCTAATCGTCAACGATGGGTTCAGTAAATAGTCTTAAAATTTCTGCAGGATTGCCCTCGAATATGTAGGGCTTTACATATCTTGCTCCAATATACCATCCCAAACATTAAGACTTATCTGCCTTGATTTCGTCGAGAAACAGTAACATGTGAATTGAGCCTTGCCCAAGCATTATTTCTATTGTCTATATCTACGCTATTAATACAACCCTCGCCAATCCAGATGATATTTTATTCCAGATCTGGTTGTTCTTTGCATTTTCTTAGGAACCATTCACAAAACTCAAACCTCCGCTTAAAATCGTTAAGAAAAAGGCGATAAATTTTTTTAGCCCTTTAGGCTTAAAACTTAGTTCCTTCGTAAAGCTCGGGCCGTTTTTTCCAGATTTTGTAATAACCGCGACTTGACTGGTTTGGTAAATTTTCCCAAAACAGTAATTTCTTCTAGCTCACTATCTGTTTCGCGCATTATCTGTTCTGGACCTAGGTTGTATAAATGATCCATACCGCTTTAAATTATATTGCAACCTTACAAAGATACCTAGAAATGGTTACCTTCTTTCAGGAAATCAAAAAAATAAAAATTACTCCCATCTATGCACCTGCTGCGATATGCATTTCATCTAGTAGATTTTTTTTTTATTACGGTTGCCTACTACTGCTTTTTTTCATGTTTACTTAACGAGAGTTACTTTTAAGAAGTGCTTATGGAAACTATGTAAGTATCTAGATATTTTTTTGAATTTTTTTTGAATATAATTTAGAGAATATAAAGTATTGAAAGAAAAATTGTATCAAACAAGTGACTGAGAACAACCCATATTTTTTTTAATTTTTGTTTTAGGTGAAGACTAGAATTGAGATTAAAAATTACCTTGAGGTAACTAAGCATTGTATTAATTATTTTTGCTAAGTACTGTGTAAATTCTCCGGGGTATATTGGATAAATATTGTTTCCTCCACGGCTCGGTTTCCCTTTTTGTAAAATGTTTCTTTTGATTAAAGGTTTAGTAAATAAACTTTCTCTCTGGATGTTTTCTCTTACCTTTTTTTGTGACCCATTCCACTCTACGACTTTTCAGCTAGCACGGCATTCGTTCGAATCCTTTTTGTTGCAGTACACGGTACAGGCTATTTTTATAGCGTACGTTAATTCTTTCCTTGTCCGCATGGAACAACGTAACAAAATTAACGATAAAGGAAATCTTTTATTCTTTCCTTGTACGCATGGAAGAACGTAACAAAATTAACGATAAAGGAAATTTTTTATTAGGAAAGCTCAACGATTCGAAGTAATCGTTCACTGACTGTTGTACAAGTGAAGTGCAACGTAATGAACAAAAATTTAAAAATTAAAAAGGCTCATTATAAGCTAGTAATACGCTCAGTTGATTTTACATGTTATCGCATTATTTTCTTTAGATTTCTAATTTTTTTTTGAGACGCACACTACGGTCTCTTGTGCATGAATAATAATGTTGTATTTTAAGTACGCTTGTGTTGTATAGCATTGGTTGTATAACTATTCGTGTCTTAATCCAAAGATATAGTGGCGTCTTATCATTTTTGGTCCTTACCATCTTTTACAGTAAATCATACGCCCCTTTATTGCATTCATATGAAGTAGGGTTCAGAGCTAGATCGCATACACTCATTTTCCGCCTCTGGCAGTAGAGACAACCCAACATCACACACCTATAAGTTTTCATAAAAGCTATTTTATAATTGCAAATCTCAAACGCAAATAATCAAAACAAATGAATGACGTAATGCAACAAAATTAACGCCGAAACAAAAATATGGTCGTAAAATTAGTTGCGTATTTTTTACAAACATAGACGAAAGTATTAAGGTTGTCTTTCCTCGGCGCAAGTACAAATTGTATTGCTATCTTTACTTTGTACATTGGTTAAGTTTTTAAGAATTCTTGAAGGTATGTTGTGAATTAGAACGAAAACCTACGAGGTAGTTTTCTTCTTGTGTGATTTCTACTATTAAAAACATAGAAAAAGACAGATTGGTTCGATAACAATAGTAATTGACAAAGAACGTACTTTAAACCCTTCGAAATAATCTAATTTCATAAAAAATAAACATGCTGGAATAGTTTAAATAAAGTTAAAAACATCTATCATATTCATTTTTGTAAAAATATAAAATTGGTTAAAACCGATTTCAAGAAAGTTTATATTTAAAACTGTTTTTTTACGAAATCGGTTTTTGTGTAATCCCTACTGTACCGTGTTCTTCTAACGGTGTTTGAAAACTATTGGAGCGTTAACATTCTTCTCATTCGTGTAGACTTGTGAAGAGCAGTAACTCTTCAATTTTAAAGCTCTCATGTAAACGCAACTATTGAATTAAAACAGTTTGCGCTTAACACGAAGCTTGTTATAATACTCAAAATTTAAGATTAAATGGCCGTTATGGTAATCCATGCGGACAAGAGAAAAGTAAAGTACAGTAAGCAAAGGAAAACACAGCCCGCACCGAGTACCTCAACAAAACCAAGAGGGAATCCAAAGAAGGTCGTACTAGCTGGAAGTCGTAGAGTGGGATAGGTCACACAGAAAGAAAAGGAAACCTCTAAAACAGAATGTTGTTTACAAAACCCTAAAAGAACAACACGAGTTAAGGTTCGGGCCTTTGGAGCTTTGTTTTTAAAAAACAATTTCAAACTCTTAACACATTTATTTATGAAATTTAGATTAACTTGTACATAATACAAAAAATAATTATTGTACTAGTGAGTAGCTTGAACAACGAAGTATGGAGTTCGAAGACTGACTCGGTTGAGTAGCTCAAACAACGAAGTATGGAGTTTGAAGACTGACTGCCGGGCATTGAGCTCCCGGGCTTTTTATAATAACCTGTCCCTCACACGGCTTGTGGGAACTTGCAGATCTCATGTCTGCTTTACACTTTGTTACAATGTAATAATCTTAATTCTAAGTAGCTGCGGTATGTTGACCGCCTGTGACCTGCCACCTGCAGTATCACTGCCCTCTCGGATGCAAAGTTGCATTCCGTTCTCATGAACTGTCGATAACCTCTCTGGGTTATCCTTGTGTTACAAAGTTGCATTGCACTTATACTTTATTTAACAATTTCTAATAATTCCTATTAGATTCAATATATCAATATATATAGGTAATTGGGGGATACATAACTCCTCCCACCGTAAATGAAAAATTAAGGTTTTTCGTAATTTTTAAATACATAAATTCATTATTTAAATTTATTTAAAATTCATTGTTTCTAAGGGTATACTTATTGTTTCCTTTTTTCTCTTTGTTTCCTTAAATCTAGAACTGTTTCCTTCATTCTTACATCTAAGGTACATTTTGTAAAATACATATATAATTACAAAAATTATTAAAATGATCAATACAATTGTCCAAACACTTATATTATTATAATGTAACTTTGGCGTTTTGAGTTCACTTAATTGTTCTTTATAACTTTCCACTAATTTCACGGCGTGGTTGAGATCGTCTAAGTCTAGATGCTCTAGCTTCATAGGTTTCTTAATTATTTCTTCGTCTTCTTGTTGTATCTTGAACTGTAGTTCCGGTAGGTTTGCAAGTTTCTTTGTTGCTATGGGATCTTGGTAAACTCTGATTACTTCATCTTTCAATTTCACATAACAATCTTCTTTGAGGGTAATTAGTTTGCTTCCGATTAATGCTTGGTTATTTTCATCTTGGTTTCAGTGGATGGTTGCTATTACTTCTGTTGGGAAAATGGCTATCCATTTGTTATCTGTAACTTTTTGAATTTTCATAATAGTTATTTGCACTTGTTTGGTTTCACAGTTTTCGTAATGATTTGAGAATTTTAATAGTTGTACTTCACAAGGGCTGTCTTCTTTAATAGTTATTGTCGTCATCGATTGACATAAATATTGGTTTGGTGTTACTTCAGTACATTTTTCGTTTGTATAACCATATCTCAGTTCATTTAGGGATAGGAATTTGGTTTTGGGTATGATTACTTGGTATGTGCTAGTAACCTTTGTTGGAAAAGCAAATAAATGATAATAATGATAATTGTTACTTTCTACTATTGAAATTTCTATTAAAAATATTATTTCGTTATTCTTAATGTTGCTAAAATTTGTTGCATTAAAGTAAGGGTTGATATTATTTGAGTAAATATTGTAATTTGTATACTGCCTAGTTTATTGATAGTATACCGGGGTTGTTTTTTATTTATTGTTATTACTTGGTTGTCCGTTCTACCTGGGCGGAGGTTGACGGTAAGGGTGATGACTGTCCATCTGAAATTACAGGGTGTCTTAGGTTTTTTAAATGAATGTACTTTGTTATTTTACCGTTGTCTACTACTGCTATATTTTTATCTGATATTTTCTTAATTTTAAATGGTCCTAAATTTCTGGGTGCTGTTTTATGTCGCTTGCTCTGAAAGTTTTTCTCGTATACGGTTTGTCATATTGAAAATTTATTTGAGTCGGTATTTTTATTTCGGGTTGTGGTGATACGTTCTTTATCGTTCTCTAATTTATCTTTTACCTTGTCATAAGTTATTTTTAGTTTTTGTTTGTGGTTTTTCGCATATTGTTGATATACTTCTTTGTTGTAGTGTATGTCATAGGGATTTCGTGAATCTGAATGTCCTAAGGTTAATTCTAAGGGTGTAAAATTTGTTGATGAGTGAATAGTGTTATTATAGGCGATTAGTGCGTATGACATTAAATTGGTTATATGTTCCTTTTTATAATTTATTCTTAATAATCGAATTTGTTCTAACAGGGTTAAATGTAATCGTTCGATTAGTCCGTTTGATTCAGGGTGGTTTTCCGTTATGAAATGAATTTTTATTTTGTGGAGTTCTAAAGTGTTTTGTATTGTCTCGTTTTTAAATTCGCTTCCATTGTCTAGAGTTATTGATTCGGGTGTTCCGTAAAATGTGAAATATTGTAAAAATCCTTGGGTCACGTCAGTGCTATTTTTGGATGTGATTGGTATGGCTTGGCCTATTTTTGTGAATGCGTCTATAATTGTTAGATAGTTTTGCGCTTCTACTACTAGAGTATCGGCATGTAGTTTTTGAAATGGTTTGTCGGGTGTTTTTGTTAACATTAAGGGTATCTTTGGGGGTTTCCTATCGTATTTCGCTTTGTCACATAATTCGCATTGGTTAATGAAATCTGTGGTCAAGTCCTTCATGTCTTTAAAATAACGTCTTATGAGTTGTTTTATTGTTTCGTTAATTCCACGATGGTTGGTTTTTCCTTCGTGTTGATTACTAATTACATCGTTTATTTCGTCAGGGTCGTCTAGTGTTATTAGTTTTCTAGTACATCTGATGAGTTCAGGTCCAGAGTTGTTGAATAGTTTAATGTATAATTCTGAAAATCTTTGGTATAAATGTTCGGTGTTGAAATAAAAATAAAATCGTTTTTTCTCGGGGGTGTATTCTTTTAAAATTTTAATTATTTGTTCCTCGTTGTCATCTTTAGTTATTTGAATTTGATATATCTTTTTGTTATCTACTTTTGTATATTTTACTGGGTTGGGGTTATTTAAAACTTCGGTTATTATAAATTGATTGGGTTTCATATAGACTGCTTCGTTTAAAATTTTAATCGCGTTTTTTGGTTCTTCGTTTTGTGTCGAATGTATTGTGTCGATCTCGTCTGGATCTTCCCGTATTTCTGTTTCGTCTACGTTTCCTATAATGGATTCCGTTTCTAATGCATTGAGTTGGATTCTGCTTAGAGCGTCTGCGTTGTTGTTATAAATTCCTTTTTTATATATAATTTCGTAATCGTACTCTTCGAGTCTGATTCTCCATCTTTGTAATTTTGAATTCGGTTCTTTCAGTTTGCATAGGCATACTAGTGGTCTATGATCGGTGTATATGTAAAATTTTCTTCCGTATAAATAAGGTCTAAAATATTTTGTTGCCCAAATTATGGCTAATAATTCTTTTTCTATAGTGCTATATTTTTGTTCGGTTTCATTTAGGGTTCTGGATGCGTAGCTGATAGGTTTATCGCTACCTACTTTTCCTTGGCTCAATACTGCGCCTAATGCTACATTCGATGCGTCTGTCGTCAGTATAAATGGTTTTGTAAAGTCTGGGTATTCTAATACAGGGTGATTCGTTAATATGTTTTTAATTTTGTCTACGGCTTTAATAAATTCCGGGGTGTGTTCAATTTTGTTTCCCTTTTTTAAACAATTAGTCAGGGGTTTGGTTATCTGAGCGTAACCTTTAATGAATTTGCGGTAGTAACCACTAAGTCCTAGAAATCCTTTAATTTCTTTGGTTGTTTTTGGTAATGGGTAATTTAGAACTGCATTTGTTTTGTCTGGATTTGGCATTACTCCTTGAGGTGTTATTACATGTCCTAAAAATGATACTTCTTTTTGTAAGAATTCGCTCTTGTCTAATTGTACTTTAAAATGTGCTTGTCTAAGTCTTTCGAATACTTCTTTCAATCTTTCTATGTGTTCTACCAATGATGTAGAATAAACTATGATGTCGTCAAGGTATACAAGGCATTTTTCATTGTGTATTCCTCGTAGTATATTGTCCATGACTCTCTGGAAAGTAGCGGGTGCGTTCTTTAGTCCAAATGGCATTCGTTTGTATTCGTAATGTCCTCTAGGTGTGCTGAAGGCTGTTTTTGATATGTCTTTTTCTTCCATCTCTACCTGATGGTATCCTGATGCTAGGTCTAATGTTGTAAAATATTGGCATTTGCCTAATTTGTCTAAGATTTCGGTAATATTTGGTAGTGGATATTTGTCATCTACCGTTTTTTCATTTAACTTTCTATAATCTATTACCATTCTGTACTTTCTCTTTCCGGTTGCGTCTAATTTCTTAGGTACTATTAACACGGGGCTGCTCCATGGTGAGTTGGAGTGCTGGATTATGTCTTGTTCTAATAAGTCTGCTACTTGTCTGTCAGCTTCTTCTTGGCTTGCATGAGGTAGACTATATGCTTTTGTAAAAATTGGCTTATCGTCTGTTAACTCGATATTATGTTTTACGGTGTTGGTGAATGTTAATGGTATTCCTTCACAATGGAATATGTCTCGGTATTCAAAACATAAGTTTTTAATTGCTCTTTCTTCTTCTTGATTGATATCGGTCTTAAAGCGGATGTTAGTTAAATTTTCTCTTAACATTTCGTCATGTTCTTTTGGGTTGTAATCGTTTTCTAAATTTTCGTCTATTTCCATTTCGTTAAAATTTAGTTCTTCTACGTTAATTGGGTCTGTCAGTGATAATTCTACGGGATAGTCGTTTGAATTTAATATTGTTGTGGTTGCAAAATTATCTTCTATTTGAACTAAGGCAGTTGGGGTTTCTACTCCTTGTTGAAATGTCATATGATTTATTATTCCTAAATTTTTGTTAGATTTTACTGGGATTTTTATTTTTCTTTCCGTTCGGGGTTCTATAGTGTATTTTTGTTCAACTTGTGTGTTTTGAAATTTAATTGGGATTTTTCCGTATTTTGTCCTTAATAAGCGATTTTAATGTCAATGTTGGCTCTAATTTTCTTAGAAGGTCCATTCCGATTAATCCGTCATATTTGTCGTTAAATTCGAATACACAAAATTTATGTTTCATTTTAACATTAAATGTTCTCGGTAAGGGTATATTGGCTACGAATTGGTGTAGTGTTGTTTGATGGGCTGTTTTAATTTTAAATGGTTCTCTTTCTACATAATCTAAATAATGTTTTTGTACGGTTCTGGGGCTAATTAATGTTTTTGATGATCCGGTGTCGATTAATAGTTTGAATTTGACGTGGGGTATTTCTATGTATGGTAATACTAAGTGATTTATGTTATTTAAGTTTATTAAGTTTGGTTGTCTATGAATGGGTCCATTTGAAAATTTGAGTTCGAGTTTTCTTCGTCGTACTCCTCGTAAGTTTCGTATTGTTCGTCACGTTCGTAAGTTTCTGCATGGTTTGGTTCATTCTTCGTAGGTGTTTCAATGTAATTATTCTGGTCAGTGTCAAATTTTTCTATTTCTTGATGGAATAATTCCTCTGATGTAAAATTGCGTTTCTGGTGAGGGTTTGGTCGGACATGTGTTATTTTTGTATTTTGTCTGGTGTTACCAGATGAGGTATCCATTGGTGTTGGCTTGTAATAATTATTAGGGTTGTTATTATTATTAGTCATTGGTGTATTTCTATTGGGGTTTGCGTTGAATGCTGGTCTTTGTTGGTTTAAGTTTTGATTAAATCTTGGTTGGAATGCGGGTTTCGTAAAAGTTGGGTTAAATGTTGGTTTTGAAAAATGTTTATATTGATTATTAAAATTGGTATTGTTGAAACTTGGGTTATTAATTCGCGGTTGATTTGTTTGTGCGTTAAAGGGTGTGAATTTTTGTTGAGGGGTTGTTTGTCTTGTAGCTTGTATGGTTTTTATTGGTGAATAACTTTTATTTGCGTTGGGATTGTATAGTATGTTACGGTAATACATTACATTTTCTTCTTCTATGACTAGGTTCATAGCTTCCTCTAGATTTTGGGGTCGTTAGAATCTGATTTTATCCGATAGTCGTTCTGGTAAAGCGTTTATGTATGTGTCTAGTGTCATTTCGTCATACATTTTTTTTTTAATGTCTAACGTTTTGATCGGGTTCTTCGATTTTTAATTTTGTTAAAATTAAACTTCTCACGTCTTGGCATTTCATTCCGAATTGGTAGGGGGATTGATTGTGTTCCATTCTAAGGTTTATTAAGTCTCGTACCAGGCATTTTATGTTACGTTGGTCTCCAAAATATGCAATTAGTAGCTGTTTAAACTCTTGCCATTCCTGTAAATCGTCCCTACTGGCGATTAAGGTTAGTGCTCTTCCGGTTAGTTTACTAATTATCAAGCGTATAAGCAATGAATTTCTTTGGTCATCTCCGGGTTTGTAGAAGGTTTTTAGGAACATTTCAGATGCTCCAATGAAATTTGAGAGATGGGCCTGCGTGCCATCAAATGTCTGTATTGTCTCCAAATAGAGTCGCATTTCTGTGCTACTCATGTTGGTTAAGGGTTGTTTTCGATTTTGGGAAATTTAAAAAAAAATTTTTTTTTTGAATTGAGGTTTATTTTGCTATTTTTATTGTTATTTTTGCTTCGGATTTACAGATTTTCCGTTTGGGTTGTAAAATTTCAAATTTTGTAGAAATTGGGGTTGTTTTTGCTATTTATAGCGTTAATTATGCTTGGGATGTATTAATTTTTCTTTTGGATTAAATAATTTTGAATTTTGTAAAAATTGGGGTTGGTTTTGCTATTTGTGATGTTAATTTTGCTTTGGTTTTATTAATTTTCCTTTTAGATTGGGTAATTTTGAATTCTGTAAAAATTGGGGATGATTTTCCTATTTGAAACGTTAGTTTCGGTTTGGGTTTATTATTTTCCAATTAGATTAGGTAATTTCAAATTTTTGTAGAGATTGAGATTTATTTTGCTATTTTTCAGCGTTATTTTTGGTTAGGATTTGTTAATTTTCAGTTTAGATTGGGTAAGTAAAAAATTTGGTAAAGGTTGAGGTTTATTTTGTTATTTTTCAGCGTTATTTTTGGTTGGGATTTGTTAATTTTACGTTTGGATTGCGTCGAGTTATTTTTAAAATCGTAGTCGCTGTTATTTCTATTTAATTACACAGTGCGGTGATGTACTTGTGAGATCTGTATTCAATAATGTTGAATTTAATTACCGTAGTCTTGGATTTGCTTGTTTTCTATCTTTCTGAAGAATAGTTTCTTTACTCTGTTTTGCGTTAGTTCAGTTCTGTTAACTCGTAATTAATAATCTTTCCGTGGGTTTTACTGAGTTGCGTAATTATGACTTGAGGTTAACCACGTCTGCACTTTATTGTTGAAATTGAATACTAAAGGATGTAATCTTTGTTATTTTGTAATAATTGCGTACATATAACTATACTTGTTGAGATTATTAACACTTACAGGTGTTAATAGAAATTTATAGGAATTACTAATTTACTTGCTAATGCTTTGCGAAAAGTGTTACGTCTAGTTTTATTTTTAAATACTTCGGTGTTCACGACTTGTAATTGAACTCTCCGTTATGTGCATCTTCAGGTTGCAATTATGAGCGTACGATAACGTTTAGCGTTATTCTGTATTCGCATTGGAATAATGCACTTTATAAATGCTGATTAATTAATTGAAAGACGTTTAGATTTTATACCGTGTTTGTACTGCAATTTATTTATAGCTCTTTGTGGTGTGATTTTCATGCGCTTTCATGGATTAATTACTTGTGGATATTAAATGCAAAAACTGCGTCGCTTTTATTGTGTCGTGATGAGTTTATTACTTATGATGCAAATCGCGTTATTGAAAGTTATACTTTAGTACTGTGCAAAAGATTCTGAAAGCTATTTCTTTAAGGTGATAATGATATTGCGTTCGCAGACTTCGCTTATTTTAGGTGGTTTTAAGTTACCGTAGTTTTTAGTTAATGCAGAATGCTCTTGCTGTGGTTCATACAGTTTTATAGAGGTCAATGTTCTAATTAATCGTTTTTGTGATTGCTTTAAAGGATTGGCTTTAGCTTTGAAATTAATTTCGCGTTCTGTGGTTTTATTTTACCGGATTGAAAACGTGGGTTTAAATCGCGCTAGTTAATGTTTCTTATTTTGGTGTTAGTGAATGTGCGCCCGTTATTTTTGGATTATTTTTGTTCTAATAATTGTGGTAAGAATCTCTTAATATCAATTCTCATTTACTATTTAAAGAAAAAAATATCTCTTTAACATAGGTTAATACTTTCTTAAAATAAGGTCTCGTTTTTTTGGAAATAATTCACTTTGAAATTATTTTCAAAACAATATTCATAAAATAAATTCATAAAACAATAATAATAAATCAATAATAATAATACTAGCATATATCAATTATAGTTTTTGGTTAAAAAAGGTATGGAAATGAACTTACATTAATTTCATCTGTTTCTTTGGTGGGTTCGATCGATTCTGTATCTTGTCCACCTTGGTTTGTTTGTTGGCCTTAGACGATTTTTGTTCTTTGTCCAACTTGGTTTGTTGCTGGATTTAGACTATGCTTGTTCTTCCTCCAACTTGGTTTGGGTTCTGCCAAAATTTCGAATTAAAATTGTTGGTCACCAATCTTCCGATTTTTGGATTTTCAGTGCCCTTTTGACATCCGTTACGACTGCGCCAGTTAAGATTCGGGCCTTTGGAGCTTTGTTTTTAAAAAACAATTTCAAACTCTTAACACATTTATTTATGAAATTTAGATTAACTTGTACATAATACTAAAAATAATTATTGTACTAGTGAGTAGCTTGAACAACGAAGTATGGAGTTCGAAGACTGACTCGGTTGAGTAGCTCAAACAACGAAGTATGGAGTTTGAAGACTGACTGCCGGGCATTGAGCTCCCGGGCTTTTTATAATAACCTGCCCCTCACACGGCTTGTGGGAACTTGCAGATCTCATGTCTGCTTTACACTTTGTTACAATGTAATAATCTTAATTCTAAGTAACTGCGGTATGTTGACCGCCTGTGACCTGCCACCTGCAGTATCACTGCCCTCTCGGATGCAAAGTTGCATTCCGTTCTCATGAACTGTCGATAACCTCTCTGGGTTATCCTTGTGTTACAATGTTGCATTGCACTTATACTTTATTTAACAATTTCTAATAATTCCTATTAGATTCAATATATCAATATATATATAGGTAATTGGGGGATACATAACTCACGTTATAAAAAGGAAAACCAATTCAAAAAGCCATTCATCTAGAACATCCTGGAGGATTTACACATTACACCTTAATCTATTCAAACAATTAATACACTCAACTACCTCGATTTAATTTTTAACTTAAACTAAGAATTAGCAAAGCCATTAAGAGTTGTCCTCAGTCGCTTGGTTGCTAACATTTTTTTTCCTTTAAAATTAATAGAACAAAAAATAGTTACTTACATAGTTATACAGGGAAAATGCATTCTCTCTTATATCTAAAAAAAATTATTAGGAAATAACCGTCCCACCTAGACAATGGTGTAACTTTATATTTTTTTTAACAAAATTTATAGAACAAACAATGCTGAACTATTATCTAGAAAACACTCAACTAATAACAGCTGTCACCGTAACATTTCTAACGACTGCAGCGAAGTTTCAAACTGAAACAATTGTGGTTGTGCGATGAGTAATCATATAAACTTATAGAAAAAGAATCAAGACCCAATTTTTCTTAAAAAAAGTCAGTAAAACGATGCAGAGAAGAAACAAGTCTAACAGCTTATCATGACTTTCCTGTCTCAAACTTATCACAGGGTGATTATGAAGGTTCTGATAAGTCACGGTTGAGTCACAGCATCTTTTTGTGGTTGACATCTGTTGGAACACATGGCACGTCATACTGTTAATTTAAATATATAGGGTCATCTACTTGACTGAATAGGAAATTGGTGTGAGGTCATATTATTAAATAATATCTTTCATAGTGGACCAGTGTAGTCGTGATTTAGTACCATAAATTTCCAACTTTGGAGGAACGCAGGATATTTGGTTTATGTAAGAAATCCTCAATTCGTTGCAAGATAGAGACGGTTACATACAAATCTAGCACCGTGTTGATAAACATTGCTACGTAACTTGACGTAGCCGGAAGAATAGTTAATACCAGGATAACTATCAACCGCGGAGATTGGGGGATTCGCCTACATACCAGAAAAATAAAAAAAAAAGCACGTCGCACACAATTATCTATTAACAATAAACATAAATTAAAATTTCTTGGTTCACATGGACAAAGAAAAGTATTAAATTTAAGTTATATTATAAAGGACAAATTTTATAATAGATCCACGAAGTACGCATTCGGTAGCTAACATGTAATGAAACTCATTTAAAGAGAAAGAGAAAAGTATCGGCTGTAAGAAAATCAACCTTACGAAAAGGAACACATACAGAGCACACTTCAATTATGTTAACTAGAGGGACAGAAATGGATAAAATTTCAACGACTTTAGATAAAGGACTAGAAGTATTACTGTTAGGAAAGAAGACAGCGTTGGCTGTAGGAATATCAACCTTAGGAAAAGGAGCAGAATCCAATAACACTTCAACCATATTACATAAAGGAACAGAATCAGGTAGAAGTTCATCAACGTTACAAGAACAACCAGTATCCAGTAGAACTTCGCCAATGTTAGATAAAGGAGTGTAATGAAGTTTATTAACATGAAAGAAAGAAGCAGCAGAAGACAGAATTTCATCAACTTTACAAGACCAAACAGCAACAGGAAGAACTTCATCCACCATGGATGAGGAAGCAGAATCGGGTTGACCTTCGTCAACATTAGATAACAAGACATCAGCTAGGATTTCACCAACCTTAGTTAAAAGAACAGAAGCAAATAGTATTTTGTCACCATGAAAAAAATGAGTAAGAGTAGGTAACGAAACAAGATCAGGCAAAACTTTGACGACAACAGCAACATACATCACCGCTACTACGGGTTCCCTAACTTCAACAGGGCCTCCGCAGACTGAATTAGAAGTTATCGTCACTTCAGCTACAGCTATTATTGTAGACATGACAGATATTTCTTGAGTAGAACAATTTAAGAAAGCAGGAACATGTAAAATTTTGATAGCAACAGCAACAGACATTAAAGAAACAGTTTCATGAACTTCAACAGGACCTTCGCTGACTAAATTAGAAATTATCGTCAATTCGGCTACATGTGTACTTGCAGACACGACAGGAATTTCTTGGGTAGAATCGTTTAAAAAAGCGAGCACGACCTCTTGAGGAGCTAGCTGCAAGTCACTAATTTGAATTATGGGTTGCAATGGTGGTGGAGGCAGAATCTGGGGTGAGAGTCAATAATTAGGGCGCGTAGAAGCAAAAGTAGAATAGGATGTAGAACTAGAGACAAGAGAAATTTTGTTCGAAGTTATATTTGCCGAAGAAGGGTATGTTTTTATAGTAGTAGCAGGATGATCCGATTGAGGTATAGGAGAGAACGTAGAGTGAGAAGCAGAAAAAGTTAGGCATCTAGAGGTGAGGGCAGAATTTGAAGGATTCTTCGAAAACCTATTAGGACTAAGATGACAGTGTGGACAGTTGTGGCGAGTAACTCCCTTATATCCACAATCATAACAGTGGAGTACTTTAGGACGATTACAACGGGTCGAGACATGACCAGATTTGTCTCAATTAAAGCATAAGACCTGACGAGTAGACGTAGAACTAGAAGGAAAAACAGTAGAAAGTACGGAGGAAGTATCCGATCTACCCGTAGGCATAGGAGAAACATTAACAACTAAGTCATGTGAACTAAAAGTATTTTCCTTAATAGTAGCAGATCTATAAGCAAAATCAAGGGGTAGGAATTCTGAGTTTAATAAAGTAACAACGTCGTCCCAACATTTGAGAGAACGCTGATGTGCTCGCAAGAGAGGTAAAGCCTTTCCGGTAAATAATTCCGGAGTAAAACGAAAAAGTTGCTAAGCATAAATATTACGCGAAACACTGAATTCCTTAATACGAAACAAGAATTCCTGTAAAGAACCTTCACCTGAAAAAGAGACATTCAATTTAGCGAGCGGGTATCCTTTAGTAGAGGTAATAGTATTGGCAGCAGTAGAGGTATCCAATTCTTCCTCGGAATCAGAAAATAGATAAGAAACTTCTTTGGTAACGGCGGTAGCTACATTAAGAATTTGAGAAGTGGAAGAAAGCTGTTGACTAAAATCAGCAAAATTAACACGTTTGAATTTTCTAACAGTCGTCTCAGCATCCGAACGAATGGTCTTTATAGCGAATAATAATTTATTTTTCATAAAGGCTTCCTCCTCAGAGCTAGCCAACATCAATTCGCAACGTCGCTGAATGTGTACCCATAAAGAGCGTAAACGAGCAAACTTATTATCAGTATCATCCCCAGCAAAGTCGTCAGAAGACGGTCCAAGCTCAGTAAGCGCGCGTTTAATAGCCTCATGATCCTTCGCAAATGTAATCGTATAAGAGCTAAGAGTAAAAGATTGATTAATTTCCACTTGAATCGCTTTGCGGACGGTTTTACGCAACCCCTCGACTTTAGTGTCAGAGTCAAATCCTCGAGAAGATAACTCATATTGGAGTTCGGGTTTTAACAACCTATTTACGTCCAACACCCACGTAACCATTGTGACAAAAAAAATACACACTGTATATCAGAGTAATGCGAAATCCAACCTCAACCGAATAAACTATAAAATATCAGAAGCGAATCGCAACACAACGATTCTATCCAATACGGAATTAACAAACGGATTAAATTTCAAAAAAAAGTACTAGATGTAAGAGAATAAAGTCAATACAATCAGAAATAGGGCGCCAGAGCATTCAAAGGGTCTACAATTATTGGCAAACACACAAGTTCAATAATCTGACATGAGCTAAGCAATGATATTTAGCAATCACAGAAGAGGACAAAATCAAAATTCAAGAAGATCGAACCAACACAAGGAATAAAGAAAACCGATCCTCATATGAAGAACACCAAAGAGCCGAAAGAAAAAGAAAAAAATAAGCAATAGGTCGAACGTAAAGGAAGAAAAAACAAGTAGCATCAGGCCGAGAAATGCGGGTAATGTAGGAACTTAAGCACTAACAACAAAAAAAATATCGGAGCAAAAATAACTAAAACAACATCTGGGCCAAAGTTATACGAAACAAAATCGGAGCGCAAAAAAATTAACTAGAACAAACTCGCGGCCCCACGCCAGGGCGTCAGAAAAAAGTAAATACCAGGCTAACTACTAACCACGGGGATTGGGGGAATTCGCCTACATACCAAAAAAACTAAGAAAAAGCACGTCCTCACGATTATCTATCAACAATAAGAATAAATTAAACTTTCTTGATTATCATAGACAAAGAAAAGTATTAAATTTAAGTTATATTGTAAAGGACAAATTTTATAATGGATCCACGAAGTGCGCATTTCGTAGCTAACATGTAATAAAACTTATTGGAAAAAAAGTATTTCTTAGATTTTCTCAATAGCAAGTGTGTTAAATTAAAGTATTTAATGTAGATTTTTTCAATAATACGTGTGTTAAATTAAAGTATTAAATGTAAACTAAGTTGTAGTAAGAATTAAAGAAATATATCCAGAAGCACTAGCAAAGCTAGCTTTTAAACATGTATGGTGAACTGGTTTCATAACATCACCCGCTGATAAATAATAACCTTCGATATGCATAGAAGAAAACGCGTCACATACCTCAATGCGTCGAGATGCTTTTCTTGCAAGTTGTCGGGTGTGAGTCAGCACAGCAACGCTACGGTAGTCAGTATTTATTCACCCTGCCACCGTAACTGCAGCAGCGGTCTACAGACAAAAGCAGTTGGTCTACGTCAACGAATAGTTGGGCCTACATAAAGAAAGAACCAATTTGGCCTCCAGCTAAGAGCGATACACGCAAGATATCTCCTACTTGTCGAACAAAAAAACGTGCATCGCTGTATAAAATATTTCAACGTACAAGCTGCAAAATCAAATTAAAAATTAGTTCAAATAGCACGAGTTCGAACTGCAGTCCTCGCATTATCAAAACGCGATTAGCAAACTGGAAAACACGCTATCAACTAATAGTGAGAACCATTACTTTGGTAAAGCTTTAGGTGGGAAACACAAAAGGATGCAATTATACGTTATCGGAATGTTTAACAAATTAACGGATACCCAAAACAAGGTATTGATTATTTAATTTATCGAATAAATTTTCGTTTTAGAATGAATAGATTTGAAAGAAATGTTATGATTGCGCGTACTATTGTACCTAGGTAAAATACAGGTTAAGGTTTTGAATTGAAACAGAAACTAGGTGAATGAAAAGCGAATTACCACAAAAAAGGACGTATTTGAATTTATCGTCGAAAATAAACGTAACAGTTATCAAAGGGTTATTGACACCTAAAATAATGAAAGTATAAACAAGTGACACGTTGATTACTGGGGAGCACGTTGCAATAAAATTTGAAAAAACAAAAATGATAAATGGATAAAACGAAAACTCTGTAAACAATGTTCCAAAACAAAAATCAGAAGAGACACAATATATAAGTGTGCATCTTGCCCAAACGAACCTGCTCTATGTTTAGGGGAGTGTTTTGCAAATTTTTATAAATCAATTTGATAACATTTTTTTGTATAAAATTATACTTATATTGCTTTGTGTTTTTAGTAATGTAAGGTTTGTGAATTTAAATTCTACATAATGTATTCAATATTTATAGTTTTTTATAAGCTAAATAGATATTTGTCTTACAAACGACCAACGGCGTTTTTTGGCATTGTACTAAAAGATTATGAAGTACTGCCGACCATGCCTATGGGCGTTTTTGTTATATTCTTCAAAGTGACCTTAACTTGAGTTTAAATTCTTTGCTAAGATTCAAACAACTGTCTTTAATATTCAAAAAATAAAAATAATATAGCGGCAACTTGCCGTGCTTCATAATAAATTTTGTAGTTAATGTGTTAACTAGCTCTTAATTAGTATCTATGACCATTTGTACATGACAGACAAATTTTATACATGAACAAAATATTGCAATAACAAAACAAAAAAAACCGAAATTATAACATTTCGTAATCTTTTCTTAAACTTAGAAGTATTTGCATATACAATACAATTTGGAAATTAGCATGCCTAAAACCATTCATAAAACACCTGAAAACTTATTAAAAACAATTACTTTCTTTAACTCAAACATAAATCTCGAAATTTAAGAATCCGATATACCCCTTAACGTTTTGAAATCATCCCTTGAAATTGCGTGAAAGAAATGCCTGCCCTAAACAGGCTGTCACATTCTGTTTAGTTAAATTATGCAGAGATTCTGTTTCCTACGTTATGCGGAGTGGAGGAGTTTCTCTTTGTGACGAGCATACTTGATCTCGCATTAGTTGGCAGAAGTAGAATAACTGACCTAACTATATGAACCGATCTGTTTGCGACGCTTTTCTTTTCAATTTTTCAAGTCTACTTTACAACTTCATTTGATAATTAAATTGCTTTTCTACATTTCACAGGATGTTTTTTATATAATTAAAAGATTACACCCTGTAAAGATTGTGAGTGCTGAGGTATATTTTTATCTTAGAAGATTAAAATCGTCCATAACAATTAATTGAGGTACCATGCTAGCCAGTAGGCTATTTATATTTAAAGGATCTTCTTATTTATGTGATAATGTAATCAAAAAATATTATTTCCAAATGTTTCTTACTTTTCTTTGAAGTCGTGCTCTATTTCCTGTCTCATAAGTTTCTTTTAGCTCGAATCGAGTTTCCTGGATATATCGCAATTTATTTTGCGGAAACGCTATTGAAACCATCGGTTCATTTCAGACGTTTTAAAGGGTCTTTTAGGATAAAGTAACATTAAAGTACACAGATGTGACAAAATCGAATACCTGTTTGGAATCTTAATTTAGGTTAGGAACAGTATTAAGCAGTCATTGAAGGAATTCCATTTTCTAGGAGCTCTCTTGTTTTATGTGGTCTCTAGCTTGGCCAAACTAACTTCTAAGGCTGAAAAAAATAGAAGCTTAAATGCTTTGGAAGGAATTCAGGACAACTTACTTCGATGGACACATTTTCTCAACGCTACTTTCCCAGTTCATCCTTTTCATAGACCCATGCTAAAATATTTTTTACATATTTATATGATATTCAGAGATGATTTAGGTAGACATATTTGTTTAAGCATTTCGTAGGTTTTTAATTTAAAATCAATTAATTTTTATTTCATTATTTACACACGGTAATAAAAGAAAGATTTTATGATCACAAAATATTTTGGGAACTATAACCCTAATGTTTTCCGTATTTTGAGGCTTTCTGTGATCAAAAGTGGTTCTTAATTCTGTTACGTGATAAATTGACTTTACTTTACTCTACAATTTATTGTTAATCTACAGATGCCGACGCGACGTAACAGTTAATTTGTGAACCGGATAGTTTTCAATGGTGCGAGGTTGGTTCTATGAAAGCAAATATACTATTCTAATGGATGTACAATTTGCAATACTTCTACTAAATACTTGTTCGCTTATTTTGAAAGTCCTTTGAGCGCCATTTCACCTAAACAAAACGCGCCAATAAAGCCTACTCAGAAGGTGTGTGTTAGGAGTAGCGGTTTAGTGGTTATCACTGCTAGTGTAGCTTGATGAACCTCGCTTACACCCTTACTTATCGCTTCCTACTACTAGTCTACCATAAAAAATGAAAACTCCACATGGTGCATACCTAACCTATATTGTAAACATGATTAAAGCTGTGAAAATTCAACAACGAAAGAACTATGGATATCCCTAATTTGCCAAATATGCGTGTTGCTAGATAAGAACTTAACATTGTGAATGATAGAGATGCAGTCAATTTAATTTTTACTACTATTATGGGAGTGAGAGATCGGTATGCACAATACGCTTTAAATAAGCCTGCATCAATTTTAATAGTCCTTTCTAATAATGATATGCTTCACACTTTAGTATTATTTCTATCAAACACAATTATTAAATACAATACAACATTAATGTTTATAAAATAAATGATTAAAATTTAATCGACCTACATTTTTGTATCTTCAAAACTTTGTCGACTTCCAACTAATAGTTGCACAAAAGCACCCAACACGGGTAACTTTTACTTAACGATATATTTACGTCCATGCTTTTTTACTCGCGTTCGGGAATACTTGTTTTCACTAACAGTTCGAAGGTTTGAATATCGTTATATAAACCTTGATTCTCAACCTTGTTCCGCATTTTCTTCGTAGTCCGCGTTTAAATTTGAAGCTCTGTTGAGTGATGTCTGGAATCAAATAACCGATGAATGAATAAACCTTCCTTCTTACTATCCATCGGTTTTATTAGGTTTTCGTTCCAGCGTCATTGCATGCTAATTTTGTTGTCTGAGATTATGCGTCTAAACTATCCAAATTTTAAGATCAATGTCATCTGTCCGGGTAAGCCGTCATTTTGTTTCCACAATTTTAAATTTAATACCGAAAGCTGCGTCATTCGTTGTTTCAAATCTGTATTTTTGAAACATATCTTCCATAGATAATAGTTCTTGAACTCGTGTGAATTCCTACAACTAATTTTGTTATGACGGTTATTTCACGGATTTCTATCTGTAAATTTTTTTATTTAATACGAGGAAGAGTAATTTACCGTTATTAATTACCGTTTTCTTCTAATGTACTAGATGCCTTTCTATGTTAATTCTGCATCCTAAACTTAAACCAAAATTTTTACAGACTGCTTTCAAGCTAAAAGTTTATCTGAGTAATTGAAGTTAATAAACTTGTTTTTACCACTTAATGTCTCCTCAAGTACCGCGCTAACGTTACAACCTTACGTTCGCCCGAGTATCTGTTTATGCGTGTGTGCGTGTTTGCTAACGTGTTGACGAGCGCAAACAAGTAAATATACACGCACACGTGTCTACCTGCTATCGTGAATACGTTCACGTAAACAAACGGATATTCAAAAGTGTGTGGGTGCATAATTGGTACTTCGTGCGCGTTTACTTACGCGTGAGTCTATGAGTATACGTACGTGCATAGAGCCGGCGTGCGTAGCAATGTCGCGTCTACGCTATGTGGGTGTCTGCGTGAATGAGTGCGCACGTGGTTCATGAATGATTATGCACACGCATGCCTAGTTACCTTACATGTGATTTTTCAATGCTCCACCCAAAGGTACTACATTGGTCAGGAAGCGATTTTTTTTACCTGAAAAATTTGTAATTTTGCCAAACCCTTGCTGTTCCAAGTAAGGTAGGGATCTTTAACGTGCGTGACAACCCTCACACACGGGATCTCCATTTTACCTCTCATCCGAGTGAGGGTTAATTTTTGTGAAAAATGCTCGCCTAACATTTTTTAAGCGGACCGTGTCGGGATTCGAATCCGGGACCTTGGGGGTAGTAGTGACACACATAGCACTACTCCACGTAGCCGCCTGCATGCCTAGTTACCGGTGTGCGGGGTCGAATATGTAAGTGTTAGTTATCCGGCGTCTATTGAAACAGGCACCCGCGTATGTATGAACGTGTGTGCCTGAACGTGCATGCGCTCTTACTATCATATGCTCTCGTGTACGCGCGTTGCAGCGTGTGTGCGCGCTTGTGAGTGTGGGTCTGCTATTATGCACACGCACGTGTGTACGTGCGTGTGACCCTTAGTGCATGCACATGCGAGCATGTAAGCGTTTGCTGCTATTAATAATTTCGCCTTTAAAACTTTGATTTTGCAGCTTATGCGTTGACGCACTGGTAAAAACTACTCGTTTTGTTACTCCAAGAGCGATGCACTCTTCTCCTCTATCAAATGTGTAGATTTGGTGTGGATCGGTAAGCGCTCCTGAGTTGTTAATATTAGTAAGATTTTCCTGTTTTTTTAGCTCTTAGCTGGAGGCTAAGTTTCTTGTTGCTTAGACCTATTATTCCTTGATGTAGATCAACTGCTTTTGCATGTACACCGCCGTTGCAATTACGGTATAGCATGATTGTTGCTGACTACCGTGGCGATGCTGCGTTAATTCGCTTCCGAGGGCTGACAAGATAAGTATCCGGACACATGTAAGTGACTTACTTTCCTTTTCTAACATACCCAAAGATAAACCCGATTTTAAATTAGATACTCTAATGTTTGTTCTGGTAAAATTCTTATTAGAAAAGTTTTGAACTTTAATGCTTTTGCTTTTTGTACTCAACCCATCTGCTCATACGAAAGTTTAAGCAGTATTCTTTTTTGTACTGATTGAAATTATAACAAATGCTTCACATGGGAAAATCCTTACTAGAAAAGTTTCTAAATTTAATGTTCTTTAATTAACCCATCCGCTTATACAAAAGTATCAGCGTTATTCTTTTTGGTACTGATTAGATTTATTGCATGTTAGCTACGAATTGCGCACTTCGTGGAACAATTAGTGAATTTTCCCGTAGATTAAAACTATTTTATTAAACAATGACCTTAGTTAATTTTGTTTTGCGGTTTCGATAGAAATTTGTTTATTTGTGTTTTTTTATTATAAATAAAAATCGTTGGATGTATTATTTTTGTGTTGCTAGGAACCCATCCCTTCCCCACATTGGTAGTTAACCTGGTATATTTACGTCATGATACGAAGTATAATTTCTGATGCCCTGGCGTGAGACCGCGATTTTCTTTTGTGATTAATTTCAGCTCCGAGTTTGTTTTAGTTAATTTTGCTCCGATTTTTTTTTTATTGTTTTTGCCTAAGTTCCTACATGACCCGCATTTTCTCGGCTTGATACTACTTATGTTTTGTCCCTTATTGGTGGGTTAATTTCAGATTATTGGACTTGTGTTTTCGCCAATAATCCTAGTCCATTGAAAACGCTGGCGCCCAAAATTTTTCTTTTTTCTTCCCTCCCTCTCTGTACATTTTGTTCTCCCCGCCAAATCTAGAGTTTTTTTTCTCCTCCGATTTTTCTTTATTCTACAGCCCTATTCTAATTTCTATTTTGTTGTTTCGATTCCATTGGTATTCCTGAAGTTTATCCGTCGGATATGTTTTAGATTGCCCTGTATTCGCAATAATTTTCTTTTGAGCTTCTACCGAGTTACGGTTAGTCCTTATTTAGTTACTTTCTCCTAATTTCTTTTTTATTATTACTAAAAATGACTTCTTTTTTGGCTTCCAACCCTGGTCTTCCTGTGTGGGAGTGGAACTTGAAATTTTCTGGTATCCCAAACACTCTTATTGTACATGATTTTTTGAGACAGGTTGAAAACTCTGACGAACTCACTATGTGTCAGAATTGCAGGTATTTGAGTCTGCAGTGGATTTGTTTGAGTCGAACGCGTTACTTTGGTATCGTGGTTATTGGCATGTTTTCTGACTGGTAGTCGTCTAATTTACTGATTCATCATTTCGAACCCCGGATTTTGCTTATAAATTTGCTACTAATGAAGAAAATACTTTTGCTTCACATGACCGAGTTGTTAAGATTTCTCTTACGCGTACGGGTAGATCCGATACTTCTTTCGTACGTTCTACTGTTCTTCCTCCTAGTTCTAGTTCTACTCGTCCGCTTATACGAAAGTATCAGCGTTATTCTTTTTGCATTCTTTTATTGCATGTTGGCTACGAGTTGTGCACTTCGTGGATCAATTAGTAAATTTGTCCATAGAGTAAAATTGTTTTATTAAATAGTAACCTTAGTTAATTTTGTTTTGCTGTTTCGATAGAAATCTCTATATTTGTTTTTTTTATTGTAAATAGAAAATCGTTGGCGATGTATTATTTTTGTGTTGCTAGAAACCCCTCCCCTCTTCGCATTGGTAGTTCGCCAGGCCATTTACGTTTTCTTACGGCTACGTCATGATATGTAGCAAACCGCTTTATTCCAACAGTCACTTTAATATTTTCGCTACCCAGAAAACAGCTATTCCGGATAGGTCTCCTTGCTTTTGGTGTTTTACGATTTACTGCCTGATCCGTTATCTTTCTCTACTATAGTTTAAAAGTACACAATAACTTTTGATCAAATTAAAGGAATTATTAAAATAAAGGCTTCTGTTCAATATGACTTCATCATTGGGGTGACTGAACATCTTTTCACAATTATCATCTTTACCTATACACGGTGGTATTAGATTTATGACATTAAATTGGTAGGTGAGAAAAATTGAATGGCTAAACAAAAAAACCCTATAGAGCATTTTACTCTTGGACCGATTTTTAAATGCTCGACCTAGTTCAACTTAGTGAAAGTTTTAGGACTACTGTTTTGATACGTATTTGTTGGAAATAACTCACTTATATTGCGTTATCCCGAACAAAATTAAGCAAAAAGAGCAAAATATAGATGTTAAAATCGACGCAAAAATAATTAATACTTTCAGCTACCTTAAATTAATTTTTAACCTAACACAAGGATTAACAGTCTCTTGGTTACTGCAATTTTTAAATCGTTTATGTTCAATATATTCAATTAAAAAAATTATCTACATAAATATACTTACCTAGTATCCAAAAGCACTTCTTAAAAAGTAACTTTTGATAAATAATTATATAAAAAAATAATCTGACAATAAGCAGTAGCAATAAAGGATAAAAACCCATCCACTGATCGAAATGCACTTCGCAGCAGCTGTAGCAGATAAAACAATTAGGTAATAACGCTACACTTTAACGATCGTGTAAACACGTCCGGATCTCGACTAAATTTCAAAAATCACGTTACGACAGGTTACGAACAAGATTTGGTAAGTGGGCTAGGTAGCGTACGGTTAGAACTTTATAACTGAGGGAAGGTTGCCATATCAAAAGGGAGTTGCTCTAAGCGATCCAGTAAAGTAAGAACTTTCTTTATTAATTTAGTACGTAGAGCACGTTGTTCAAGCGATAGACTAACAGTGGGACGTAAATTGATGCGTTTCAATACATACATGATTCGTGAACGAACGGTAGCTACGGGTGAATTAGAGTTTACTAAGTTACTGTGTAACTCTTCCAACTTGGTATCAATAATCTTTAACTCTGCCTTCGGGTTTACTTTATAAGGTAAAAAAATCAAAGGATAATTCCAGTTCGACCAAACAACGAAACCATGCTCTCATATGACCGTAGATGACACAGATGCTTCTCTAATCAATAACTCAAAACGTATACAATTTATATCCCTCCCACGATACACCATTTTAACTGAATAGAATATACCCGAAAAAAAAAATTAAATTTTCAAAAAAATTAAAGAGTAACAAAATAGAATATATGAATACTAATAGAACTCGAATTTCCAGCGAAAGCACAATTCTGGTAATACAGCGAAAGGCAAAACTTACAGAAAACTCACATATACCTGAAAAGGAACAATATAACGGACGCAAAGAAAATTTTTATCACGACGAAAAGGTGTGTGCATGAAAAAAGTTCCAAGTCAAACATCGAGTAAGAAAAGAGGTTTCAAAAATCGAGGCAATCATTAAGTAGAAAGAACGGTATCAAAAATCAGAGGCCCAACGTAGAGTATGCCAAATTCATGTAATGTACTTCGTACTCCGTGCAGACAAGAACAAAGTAAAGAAAGCAAATAAAATCCCACGCACAAAAAAGGAATAAGGAGGCCCTGCTAGCTAAAAAGAAGTAGAGTGAGGTGGCTCAGAAATATAGAAGAAGAAAACTTTAGGAAAGGAGTTTTATTTACAAAACCTCTAATTAAAAAAGCATTTTACAGGAAAAGGAAAGCCAACTCTTCTATAAAACAACATTTATCCAAAACAGGATTTACAGAGTACAAAAATTTACGCAAAAATAATTAGTTAATACCCTTCTTAATTAGATTAACCTAATTTTTATCCTCAGCTATAATACCCACATAAAACAAAATTAAGCAAAACAGCAAAAAAATTATATAGTGGATTGTTTCAGGTCAACATCGGCTGAAAAATAATTAATACCCTCCACCTCAAATTAATTTTTAACCTAACACAAGAGAGCAAGAGAAAATACATTATGGGTTGTTTTCACTCCCTAGATTACTTGAATTTTTAAATCGTTTATGTTCAAAATATTCAATAAAAAAATTATTACCTTAAAAATACTTACTTAGTGTCTAAAAGCACTCCTTAAAAAGTAACTCCTAACAAATAAATATATAAATTTTGATTTTATATTTTTATAATCATCCCATCTTGCGTTATTTGTCTTCCTAGGTAACAGAAATCCTTAACCTCTTGCAAGTTCTCGTTTTCTATTTGTATTCTGGTTTTTGACATATTTTCCCTTCCTTTACATACTAGTACCTTAGTTCTATTTTTGTTAATTTTCATTCCATATCTTTCTGTTGGTAATGTTTTCATTTCATTACGAGTTACTTCCGACTCTTCCTTGCTAGATGCTAATACCGCTATATCATCTGCAAATTTCAAACACATCAATTCTTTGTCCCTGTCTAATAATTCCAAATGTCTTTTTGCATTTGACAGTATTCATTGTCTTTTTGAGGAACAAGTTAAAAGTTGACGTGAATAAGGCACATTCCTGTACCGCCTTTTTCCTAGTAGTTACTTGTATACGTTCCTGCTCTAATTCTATTGCAGCTATTTGCTCTTTCTATAAGCTATGCACTATCCGTCTTCCCTAAAACTTCTTTTTGAGTTTTTCTAACATTTTTTCCGTTTTGCATTGTTGGACGCTTTTTCCAGATCTACAAATCCTATATACACACCTTCACCCTTTTCTATTGCGTTCTTCATTATCACCCTTAAAACTAAAATGGTCTCCCGTGTTTCCCAGTTTCGCATAAATCGAAATTAATCTTCTCCTAGTATTCCTTCATTTTATTCTTCCATCTGTCTTTGTACAGTTCTAGTTAATACTTTTGACATGTGCCATCATACCTATTGTTTGAAAATTTTCACATTTATCCGCACCTCTCTTTTTTGGTATAGTGGCTATAGTGTTACGTTTGAAATTTTTGGGTATCTCGTCTGTCTCATACATATAAGTTAAAAATTGCAAGAGACGTTCTGTTATTGATTGTCCGGCGACTTTTAGAGTATAGGATATCTCAAGTCATGCTTTTCAATGTCCGATTTCTGTTCTAGTGCTTCCTAGTTCCGGTACTGCATATAAATTCCAATATATTCTTGCTATCTTTACATTTTCTATAATGAAGTTTTGTACTGCGCCCCTTATATTTCTGCTATACGATTTTGTATCCTTAAAATTCATTCTGATTAGATTGTGTCTTTTGTCTGCCTTTAATGTTTCCATTTTAATTTGTACTTCTTTGTACCTTTCATCAATCCATTGTTTAGCTTCCTTGCATTTGCGAATAATTTTCTATTGTATGGTTTTGTATCTTTATTTTCCCGCTTCGCCTGGTCTGATTTGTATATTCGCCTTTATTCTATTAAATTCAGAATATCCTTTGTTATCCATACTTTCTTACTGTTTTTGTTTATATCCCAGAATATCTCTGGCTTCCATGTTTAAGCTGGATTTAATGTTATTCATCCTGTTTCTATTCCTTAGTAGAAGAAACTTTTGCGATGTTTTTCACCAATTCATTTGACTTTGTTTCAAATCTTTTATGGGTGTCTTTATCTTATATTTCTGTAAGTCAAAGTATCTTCCATTTCTTTTTTTAAATTTTTAAATTTAAGTGCTGTTTTCATAAACACTATTTGATCACTGCATATATCTGCTTCTAGATATCCTCCAGTCTACTACTTGGTTCCTAAACCGTTGTCTAACAAGAGTGCAATCCAATTGATATATTCGTATGTTTCCTGGCATCTTGCACGTATATCGTCTTCTATAGTCTTTGCAATTTCTAAATAGACCTGCGTCATTACCATTTGTGACGTCAAATTGTAGCGACGATGCCATTACCAAAATCCTATTGCTTCCATGACTATAATAGCGCCATCGGTAGAATACAGAGATTGAAAATATTTAATAGCAGATGTTAAATGTGATTTGTTACTTTTTAAAAAAGTATTTTTTAGGATAAATTTTTATCGACAATATTACAGATTAAAGTCATTAATTAACAATATCTTTTATTTACTTCTATATTTTTACCACTGAGCATATTTTAAATATAGTTGCGTATTTCTAATACTCCTAATTTTATGGCCATTAGTATATTATACCAGAGACGGAATAATAACCACAGTTATTCAAGATGTTTCGTATTGATTAAAACTCAAACTATAGTGGAATTGAATTGTGCAGTGCGCTTGCGCCTCTTAAAGTAAAACGCGTGCGAAAGTGGTTTTGTGACGTTTATCGATGACTCTTCTTTCGACCTAGTAACGGGACGGTTGTGCTTGACAAGCTATACCCAATAAAGTATAGTGCTTGCAACAGTGCATTCAACTGACTCCCCCGGGGGCATTCCAGCAACATTGAAGAGGACCACACACCAAGGACAATATTGGTGAGTGAATTTATGCCTTCTGTCTGTTTGTTTTTTACATGCATACAACTTTCGCATTTAAAGCTCAAGTTTTGTTCTACTTCGCCATACAGTCCACGATTAATAAGACGCGCCAGCACATTAAAATAAGTTAATTAATTTACATTTGGTCCTTCTTCGCGTGATAGAACCGTCCATGGTTATTAAATTAATTCATTTCGTTTAGCTTGTATGTATGTAAAACTTCGATTAGCAATATTCGCATCATATTTCTATTGACTTAGATATAAAAAATTCGATGCACTAAAGTCTATTAATTAGAAATCATTATTTCATTATAGATATATTACGATTTAGCAATAGTTTAGTTAGAGAGCATTATTAATCATTTTACAGACCTAGTTAAATAGTTCGTATAGAAAACCTGTTGCAAATGGGATTCAAAGTTGTTCTATTGTAAAATTTTGTATACTTGTCTAGTAGGTCACTCCTTTTGGCTTATGTACAGCTGCAAACAACATTCCAGTTTTATCGTATACCTACCTGCATGTTTAAGGGTTTATAACCACTAAATATTTTAGCTTATTTCTTGTTTGAATGACTAAACCCTTGAGGCACTCTATAACCTTCTTGTTAAGGGTTGTCATTTCTTTTAAAATACATCGTTTAAAATACAATAGGAAGCTTTAGGGATCTACCTACTCGTTTCGCATTTTACTTTACAAATCGGGTAATGACTTTATTGGATCATTTTCGGTGATTGAATTTACAATAAGATTATTGTCGGTTGTTGTTAATTAAAATAATTGTCGTTTGTTTTTTCATACAAAATGCCTGACACAAATACTTCTGTAACTTTATTAAAGCTCTACGCTGCTAGGATTCATGAAATCTTCGAACTTTCTGAAAAGGCACAATACAATGATTCAGTACACAAGTTATTCAAATTGAAGTGTCGTATGGTGGAATCTATCTACAAGGATTTTACTGAAAAATATGTTTCTGTATTTGTAAACACAGAATCAGAATTGCAATCTGCTTTAGAGAATTTGTGTAGAAACGTAGATGACGAATATTATTCTATTCTTTTGATAGAGCAAGAGATATTTTCTGCTGAAGTGAAAACTCCGTCTGCGAATCACACAATTCGACAAGACAATAATTTTACACCTAGAGTAAAATTACCAAAAATTACTCTACCACGTTTAGATAATGACCCAAAAACCTTTAAGACTTTCAAGGATATGTTTGATGTTTTGATAGATAAACAACCGCATTTAACGGACATTGAAAAGCATTCCTATCTTCTTTCAAGCTTGTCGGGTGAATCATTGACATTGTTGCAGTCTATTCCTATTTGTCATGAAAATTACAAATTAGCATATGACACTTTATGTTTTAGATATAATAATAAACGTCTTTTGGCTAATCACCATTGGGGTTTAATAAAAAACTACCCGCCTATGCATGCGGAAAACGTAAAACAGCTTCGAAATTTAATTGACTGTTTCACAAAAACTTATCGATTTTGGGATCATTACAATTTGATGTTGAAAGTTGGGATTTCGTTCTTGTAGATCTTTTATTATGTAAACTCGATGAGGAAAATCGTAAACGATTCGAATTGCATTTCAATTCTACTGATGTGCCTACATTCAATTGCGTCAAAGACTTTTTGTCAAAACAATGTGTAGCCTTAGAGAATCTTGTCTCAAGCAAACAACCGAAAGTGCTTAAAGGTACTATTAATAAACAAGGTCTCGCTCGTTCGAATTCTGACTTGAAGCCTAGGACATTCTTAGCTGAGACTAATACTTCTCCTAAGAACAATTCGTTCTCCTGCATCCTTTGCAAGGGAAATCATGTATTGTATTCGTGCGAGCAATTTCTTAAATTGTCTCCAAACAAGCGTCACGAGCAAGCCAAACATCTTCGGTTATGTTTGAACTGTCTTCGACCAAATCATAACATGTCTTCTTGTCCGTCAAAGGTTTCGTGCAGAACTTGCAATAAAAATCATCATACATTGTTACATTTTGTGCCGTCGATTGCTACGTCACCACCTTCTTCAACTCCAACTCGTGAAGAAAATTTGCAAACCAGTTCGTCTAATAATGCTACTTGTACTACAACAGTTGTGTCTGAGGCGACAACTTGTCTAGCTCTGCTACCCACGGTTTGTTTGGAAATTCTCGACAAGAGAAATCAACCTCAAATTATTCGTGCTCTAGTAGACACTGGGAGTGAAATTTCATTTATTACGGAGTCTTGTCGTAAGTCTATTGGTATATCGTCTCGTCCTTCTTCGATTCCTATTTCTGGTTTGGGCCAGACTTCACACCAAACGTTAGGTGTGATATCTGGAACAATTCATCCCATTCAGGAATATGATTCAGTCTCGACGGACAACAATTTGAAAATAAACTTAATGGTTTTGCCGTTTATTTGCGGTAATCTTCCAAACAAGTATATTCAATCGTATTGGTCTCATTTGGAAAACATAAAACTCGCAGATGAAAACTGGAGACATCCTTCTCCAGTACAAATGTTATTGGGCTCTGATGTTGCCAGTCGTATTTTGCTCGATGGGAAAATTGATGGCAAAGAAATTTCGCCTGTTGCTGTCAACACCATATTTGGTTACATGTTATTTGGTACTGTCGATCCCATCTCAACCAATGTTATTCATTCGTTCTTTGTATCTATCGATCCTTGTATGGATATTGATTTTAAACATTTTTGGGAGCTTGACGACATTTCATCGAAGAGTTTGTCGTCCCCGGAAGATGACCTTGCTCAACAATCTTTTGATAACTCGTTGCATCGGTTACCCAATGGTAGGTTCGGCGTGAGCCTCCCATTTAGAGAAAATGTTCGTGAGTTTCCGGACTCGAAATCTATTGCCATTAAACGTCTATTGTAACTAGAGCGTCGTCTCGAAACTAATCCAGACTTGCGAAATTTGTATGTAGATTTCATGCGTGATTACAAAGCATCTGGTCACATGTCGCTTCTATCAACGCCTCCAGCTGACAATAATGCGTATTTTATTCCACACCATGCCGTGTTCAAACTAGAAAATAATAAACCTAAATTGAGAATTGTTTTTGACGCTTCGGCTCGAGCTTCGAATGGTATTTCATTGAATGATACCTTACTCACTGGACCTAAGCTCCAGAATGATATTGTAAAAATACTTTTGGCATTTCGTATTCCCAAGTTCGTTTTTGTCTGTGACATAAAACAAATGTACAGGCAAATATTGATATCAGAAACGGATCGTTCTTATCAATTGATACAATGGCGATGAAATCCTTCAGAACCAATTTCAACCTATCAGTTGAACACAATTACGTATGGAGTTTCATCCGCTCCTTTTCTCGCTATTCGCACTATCTTAAAACTAGCTGAACTAGGAGAAAATAGCTATCTATTGGCTGCTCATGCTTTGAGAAACAATTTGTATGTTGATGATGTATTGACTGGGCCGTCCACTCTCCAGGCAACTCATGAACTAAAACGTCAACTCATCGAACTACTGCGTGCTGGCTGCTTCGAACTACGCAAATGGGCTAGCAACAGTCCACTACTGTTAGAAGATATTCCTACTGAGTATCAACAAGTAAAACCAAGTTTAGTCGCAAATGATCTTAAGTTTACCATAAAAGTGCTTGGTCCTCAGTGGCACTCGATACCTGATAATTTTTCATTTGAAATGCAGCCTTTAGAAAATCGTCTTTCCAAGCGGATTTTACTTTCGACAGTTGCTAGGATTTACGATCCTCTAGGATTTATTACACCAGTTACCTTTTCACTCAAACAACTCATTCAACAATTTTGGGTGCTGGGGTTGGATTGGGATGATCCTCCTCCTGAATCTATTGTCATATTTTGGAAAAAATTTGTTGCTGAATTTTCATATATTGATTCAGTTCAAATTCCTCGTTATATCCCTATTGATGAATCCTGTAGCCTACAACTACATGGTTTTTGTGACGCGTCCGAGAAAGGATACTCGGCTATTGCATATTTTCGTTTAGTATTTCCGTCAGGAAAAATATCTGTTCACTTTGTTATGGCTAGATCAAAGGTCGCCCCTTTGAAATGTCTTTCTATACCCAAGCTAGAGCTATATGCTACCGTACTTTTGTCTAAATTAGTTCGTTTTGTTAAAACTACAAATATAACCTTTGAAAAAATCTGTTGTTACACTGATTCTTCTGTGGCTTTGACTTGGATTAAGTCACCTACCTATCGTTTAAAAATGTTTGTAGCTAATCGTGTTAGTTACATCCAAGAACGTATTTCTCCCAAACAGTGGAGTTACATTAGTTCTTCAAACAACCCATCTGATTGTGCTACCAGAGGTTTATTTCCTTCGGTATTGCCCGCGCATCCGCTATGGTGGGCAGGTCCTGAATTTTTGTCGTTGTCTGAAGAAAATTGGCCTTTGCCAAAATTGTTCGTCCCTTTTCTGGAAGCATCTTCTGAGGAGAAACGCCTTACTTTGATTGTTACTGTAGAATCAACTTGGCTGGAAGACTTATCAAACAAATTTTCGTCGTTACACAAAATTCAACGTATAGTCGCATATTGTCTGAGAATCTTTAATGTTAGAAAAGCTACCATCAATTCGCTATTTTTATCGTCGGTAGAGCTTCACGCTGCTCTTATGGTTATTGTCAAGGTGGTCCAACTTAGTTCACTTAAAGTTGAAATCGAAGCCGTTCGTCAAGGTGAGCCTTTGCCTAAACATCTGCAACGTCTAGGCTTATTTCTTGATTCGAATGACATTTTAAGAGTAGGCGGGAGACTGATTCATTCCAGTCTTCCAGATTCCAGCGGTATTACCCAATAAACACCGTATAACAGATTTGTTGATTAAACAAGTGCACACACAAAATTTACATTCGGGAGTAAACACAACGATGTACTTGCTTCAAGAACGATTTTGGATCATCTCATCTCTTCGCGCAGTTCGTAGAATACTGTCTAAATGTTATCATTGTTATCGTCTTCGCCCTATTCCTGTCAGTCCAGTTATGGGTGAATTGCCTTCATTTCGTGTTTCTCAAGCCAAGGCCTTTAGTTCCGTCGGTATCGATTTTGCCGGCCCTTTTACGATTAACATGCATCGTGCAAGAGGCACCAAGACTTGCAAGGCATATCTTTGTGTGATTGTTTGTTTCGCCACTAAGGCTCTTCATTTGGAAGTCGTATCAGACTTGTCGACTGATGCCTTTATCGCTTGCCTTCGTCGTTTTATTGCTCGTCGTGGTCGGTGTCAACACATTTTCAGCGACTGCGGCACAAATTTCGTCGGCGCTAGTCGCCAACTTTTAAAGGATTTCCGACACTGTGCAGAATCGTTAGCCATTTCGTGGCATTTTAACCCCCCGTCTACCCCTCACTTCGTAGGTATTTGGGAAAGCGCCGTTAAGTCGGTGAAAACTCACTTAGTTCGTGTTGTTGGAAACCAAGTGCTCACGTACGAGGAGTTTCATACTTTAATCACTCAGATTGAAGCATTGTTGAATTCAAGACCCTTGTGCAGCATAAGTTCGGATCCCAATGATCTTTCGTCACTGACACCAGGTCACTTTCTAACTTTAGAACCCTTGACAGCACCGCCGGACCCAGACTTGTCTCATTTGAAAATCTCTAGACTCTCTCGTTGGCAGTTGATCCAAGCTATGCATCAAAGTTTTTGGGTTCGATGGCACAATGAGTATTTACACCAATTGTATCAACGTGGTCGGTGGTACAAGTCCAAGAGACTCGACGGCGTTGACATTGGTACTTTAGTGCTCATCAAAGAAGAGGGTGTTTCTCCCTTAAATTGGAAACTTGCCAGAATTATAGAGCTTTATCCTGGAAGCGATGGGGTACCTCGTGTAGCCACCGTAAAAACTTTACGAGGCAATTTGAAAAGACCAATGGTCAAGCTATGCCCATTGCCGTCTCAATAATAAATATTAATTATTTTAGTGTTCTTTGTTATAGTTTAGTAAGCATTATTATATTCATTTAGTTCTACATACATACAAGACTCGGTACAAGTTAAAATTTTCGTGTTAAGTTAAAAAAAAATAGCCCAAAGCTATTTTGGTGGGCAGAATGATTCGTATTGATTAAAACTCAAACTATAGTGGAATTGAATTGTGCAGTGCGCTTGCGCCTCTTAAAGTAAAACGCGTGCGAAAGTGGTTTTGTGACGTTTATCGATGACTCTTCTTTCGACCTAGTAACGGGACGGTTGTGCGTGACAAGCTATACCCAATAAAGTATAGTGCTTGCAACAGTGCATTCAACTGACTCCCCCGGGGGCATTCCAGCAACATTGAAGAGGACCACACACCAAGGACAATATTGGTGAGTGAATTTATGCCTTCTGTCTGTTTGTTTTTTACATGCATACAACTTTCGCATTTAAAGCTCGCGTTTTGTTCTACTTCGCCATACAGTCCACGATTAATAAGACGCGCCAGCAAATTAAAATAAGTTAATTAATTTACACAAGAGGTTATGTCATTGAAATTATACTTTAAAGGTTTTGATTACACAAATCGAAAAAGAAAAGGAACAAAATTACAATTCCATTTGTAAGTAAAATTCACATTAACTTTGAATAATTAAGATATGTCACTTTAAAATAATCTTTTAGATTTTCCTGAAACCATCTACAAAGACTAAAGTTATGTTATGTACAATGCAAACGAAGAATTTAACACTTTCAAATCATCCTAAAATTTGTGGTGATCATTTTACTTGTTTGTTAGTATGCAACTGGATTGAGTACGGCATGTTTTCAAAGCATTTCCAACAACTAAAACAATGCATACAGGTAAAGGTTTTAAATGAACCAACTTTGAATTCTGTTGTTGAAGCATACCATTATTCAAGAAAAGAATAACTGTTACAGGATTATTACTGTTCCCAGTAAAAATCCAAAATTGCAAGTTATCTCCACAGTCAGTGTCATAAGCTAAAAATGAAAACTTTATAACCAAAAGGTTCAACGACTAATCATTTCGATGGAATTCTTAAAGATATAAACAGTAGTTTGTTGAATATACAAAAGCATGAAGGGGCAAAAATCTTCCAAAAAATAGGCATTTGCTTTATTACTCTTCGAGACCATATAATTGTTGCAGGTAATTGAGTAGTTTGAAACAAATAATTCAATATACAATTGATCATTTTTGTAGATTGGTGTAATATACTTTGACTTTACCTGTATTTAGCACCTCCAAACTTTAAGCTAGTGTACTATTGACCAGTTCGTCACCAGTGTGTTTATTTCATCCATTAAAATTGAAAGCTGTAGAAGCTGTTAGGATGCCTAAAATCCAATATTCTGAAGATGAATTTGTAACCCATATTTTAAAAACAAGATACTCAAGAATTTAACAAGCATTGAAAGCTTGTAGTTTAACAATAAAATATATATGGTTGTACTTGTTTATTATACATAAAGTTTAAGATAGTTATAATTAAATTAGAAGTACATCGTGTAAAAAGTTTTTTAATTCTAAGTAGCCATGCGTTTGGTTAACTAGTTCAATTTGATTGAAAATCTGAATCACTGTCATCACCATCACCAATGTTAATAATTAGAGGTGCCTTATCTTCTTGATAAAATTTGATCTCACGTTTCCACCAATCTCTGATAATTTTTTCTGCATCTTCTATTGAATGTGCCCAGATCTTTGGTGTTATTTTTTCTAATGCTTCTTTCTACATCTGTAAACAGTTTTCAACAGACCTCCCATCTCTTCCAGCATGTCGTTGTAGTAGCTCTTACTAACACCCCATACATTTTCAATTGCATTGAATATGCAGTGATTCGGTGGCAATCTTAACACCCTATGTCTATATTGTGCGGCCAGCAAATCCGCTAAAAATCTTTGGCGGTTTATGCCTAAATTTTTTTAATAAATACTGATATGTTATAAAGCACATAATTTTGACTTATATCGTGGCAAGTTAAATAAACTTTGCTTAAAATCATTAGTTCCGTAAGAAATTGCTTATTTAGTAAGTCGCTCTACAATGTTACTTTTTTTTCTAGAAACTGTTAGATGTTTTATTAACAAGTATAATAATACGACATGTTGTCTAAAATTATTGCAAATGATTTTTCTAAATTCTTTAATAATTAATTTTCAAATTTTGCTCATTCACTTACTTCTCTGCAGTAATTTAGGTTTTTTGTGGAAGAAGAGAAAAATTAATTTCAGCCCCATTTAGTAATTCATTAACATTTCGGGCTACTATGTTCCTTTGCTAGGTACGGCTTACGGCACCATTCTGAAAAAGCCATCTTTCGTCTAAAAACACAAAAATGCTACAGATTCTCTTCTTTTATTTTCGATTCTGGATAATATATCCAGAATCAAATTCCATTTATTCATAATATTTAGCAGTTCCATTAAACCTCTTCTTGGATTATCTTTCAGCCATTTAAATCCAAGACTGTATTCAGGGATCTTTCACTATACCATTAAAAAACTCATGTTTTAAGTTCAACCATCAAGTATCAACAAAAACGTGACAAATCCAAAATAATTACATGTTGCACTATAAATTTAACTGGAAAACGAATACGAACGATTTTCACACAGCCTATAAAGGTGATCAAACTAGCAACAAGTAGCTTAGTTCTGGGTCTAAATGAATCTCGTTCATCGTCTTTGGTTATTAGAGTTCAGTTTAATACTAATATGAGTTCTGAATAGCACTGTTTAAAGCAAAAACCAACCAAATATCAATATATAAAAACTGAAAAATTCATGAGGTCGTTGACACCAACTAAACAAGGAATGGCATATAACCTAAAATTTAAACGTCAATATTTAATATTTGGCTTTAAAATTATTGGCAACGTCGTAAATTGCTATTATTCAAACCAAAACTACAACATAAATATTGTACGATATTAAGTAGACAAACATCTACACAAATGGTTAGTACTTGTGTGACGTCGCGGATGACGAGGTCTATTTAGAAATTGCGAGCACTATAGCATGATGTTGAAATAATGTGTTTGTAATGGTTGAATTTTTTGTCGTAAAATTCTACCAGCCTATTTTTTCCGTCGTTTCTCGTGCCTAAACCAAACAAACCTACAAGCGCTCCTACCCTATCCTCGCCTACCACTGCATTAAAATCTACCGTAATTATTAAATTTTCATGTACTTTTACCAATCTTAGTATGTCTTCGGTTTTATATCCCTAAAATTCATTCTAATTAGTTTATATGCTTGTCTGTCTTTATATTTTCATTTTAGTTTGTACCTCTTTGCACTTTTCATCAATCCATTGTTCTTTAGCTTTCCTTCATCTGCGAATAATTTCCCATTTTATGGCTTTGTATCTCTGTTTTCTGTTTCGTATGATCTATTTTTGTATTTTCGTCTTTGTTCTATTAAATGTAGGATGTCATTTGTTAATCATGGTTTCTTATTTTCTGTTTGTGTATACCCCAGAATATCTCTGGCCGCCATGTCTAAGCTGTTTCTGTTTCTGCTTCCTTAGTATTTAAAATTTTTCCCGATATGTTTCAGCAATTCATTTGGCTTTTTTCCAATCCTTCGTGGATATCTTTATCTCTTAGTTTTCAAAATCAAAGTGCCTTTTCTCGTTCCTTTTTTTCAAATTTTTAAATTAAGTAGCGGCGTTCATAATTACGATGTTGTGGTCAGTGTCAGTATCTGCTTCTGGGTAGCTTCTGCAGTCTTATACTTTATTCCTAAATTGTTGTCTAGCAAGATTCTATTTGATATCTTCCTATATCTCCTGGCATCTTCCAGGTGTATCGCCTTCTAGCATGATGTTGAAATAATGTGTTTGTGATGGTTAAATTGTTTTTGTCGCAAAATTCTACCAACCTATTTCCCCTGTCGTTTTCGTGGCTAAACCAAATAAACCTACTACCGCTCCATCCCTACCCTCACCCACCACTGCATTGGAAGATCCCCGAAATTATTAAATTTTTATGTCCTTTTACGTATCTTAGTATGTCTTCGATATCTTTGTAAATTGCCTCTACTTCTTCCTCACTATAGCTAGAGGTGGGCATGTATGTATACTTCTATTATTACTGTATTTACCGGTTTAGATTCTAAACTAACCATGAGTACACTTTCGTTTTTTTTGTAAGTAGTTTTTTACAGTGTCCTATATATTTCGGCATAACCATCTTCACACCCAAATTTCCTTCCTCTAATCTCGTATGAATTACCCTAAAATCTCTGCTCAAAAACCCCCCACCCCTGTAGTCCCCTCCCGGAGATCCAAATGGGAAATCGTTTCAAATCCGGAATCTTTTGCAATAGAGGTTGTCATCAACTTAAATTAAAATTGTGGAACGTAGTTATATGGAGGTAATATGGTGGTTTTACGTCGTGTTTCACGTCGCAGTGGTATGCATGTTGGAATGCCGTGTCGACCCCTATGTTCCTGCCACTCAATTATCGAAAGAGCTGCTGCACTTTCGAGGACCTGTCTGGTTTCTCACTAAAGACCCTATTAACTTGGTTAGTTTAGCTCTCTAGCTTACCGAAACACGCAAATCATTCCACCCGTTCTATTATTCTAGAAGTTCTTTAAGGTGCAGGTGCATCTAGAACGGTTTATTTTGATATGAAACATTATTTTTTTGTGTTTAATTTTTTATTTAGAAATTATAAATTGTCATCTTGTACGCAATTTTTCAACAAGCATTTACATTCTCATTAAGCATTTACTATTTGTGTCCATTAAATACGCATTTTATGGAAATTTAGTTTTTAATCCTGCATTTAATTTAATTTTGTTCGGGTAACTTATTAAAGTAGTTAACTTATTGCGAGTAAAATTAATTTGGGAAGGTTTAATTTGAATCTAAATAAAATACGTTACGTTTGCGTATTTTTACATAGAATATTTATCTACCGTGGAAATAGCATAATATTAACTTTTAATTATAAAGGCGCACCCTTTAAAATCGATTTGTCAGTTTTACAATTAGGATTGCAAGTTGCGTTAGTCTGCAAAGATAAAGTTTTGGGCTAAATTTTATAATGTTTACCTTAACTTTGCATATTAAGCAGGTTAAGCTTTCCCTAAGTTTCTAATATACAAGGAAAGTTTCAAAGCGTCTAAAGAGTAAATCCGCTCCACCTAACTTATTAGCAACCGAAAATTGCCTTTAATAAAGGGTTGTAGTGTGAATAAAACAAATGTTACATCCAAAGGAAGTTGTGTTTTGGAGTTTCAGTGTATAAGTATCTATATAAAGATTTTACGTTTTACTGAAGAGTGAACGTTTCAATTTGTGGGCGCGGTTTTAACACTGCGTTACTCCAACAAGTCGTTTTTGATGCACTAATATCATTTAAACTAAGAGTGCAATATTAACGAGATGATATTTATTAAACAGCAAAGTCAATATATTTCAGAAACAATACAAATTAGTGACTGAGTTTAAAAAAATAACAACTTATTTTGTAATGCATAGGAAAAAATAAAAACTAAGTAACAATTTTTTTCAAATTCGTGCACGGTTCTCATTTATTGCATGGTTTGCGCTGAGGTGCAAATAATTTTCTTAAATTAATCTTTAAATTAAAATGTAATCTGTGCATTAAATTGAGGTGGTGGAGGTGCAAGGATGTGGAGTGGAGACTTACGGTGAAATTTAAAAAATTCGGATAGCTAGTGAAGTTGTTCATCAGACTCATGTATCATACTTTAAGAAAAATGTTGCAGTGCAACATAAATAATAGTGGACTTTGGTTTGTGTTGAATTTATGAAAGTTTAAGAAGGCATATGTTGATGCCATGGTTTTGGATAAATTAAATTTGTCATATAGTTGTCATTAGTTTTTTGTAAAAAGAGATCATATCAGAAATAAACCTTGCCCTAAACTACAAGATTTATAGTTTTTATTGTGTGTACCTTGCCTGTCTACACCTCCCGCCTAATCTTGTAGAGGTTCTATTTCTTTGCATCTCGATTGCCAATTTGCGGATTAGCCAACCGCAACAAAAAACGTTACTATTATTCGTCAACGGTATCAGAAGTACAACACTATAATTACGTTAGCTCGATGGTCGAGTGGGTATAACGGGTTTCCACGTAAACTAGGAGAGTTAATACACTTTATAGAAACCAACAATATAGACATTGCACTCCTAAACGAAACAAAATTAAAAACTCTCAAAATGTAAAAATAGAGGATACACCATCCTACGCAAAGATGGCATTAATAACACAGGACAAGGAGGCGTAGCGATAGTGATTAAAAATAGTGTACCCTAGTGCGAAGTGGACATACCCCAAAGTAGTATACAAACAGTAGGTATTAGACTGGTAAATAACACATCCTTAATCTATGCATATAACTCCCTCCAAAACAATTTTAGTGACATAAATCTCATAAAAATAACTAGTGTAAGTAACAAAGTAGTGTTAGTTGGTGACCTTATCGCAAGACACTATACGTGAAACTGTCACAGAAACAATCGCAACGGACTCACCCTACGGGAATTTGTAAATAGAAACACCTTAGAAATAATATAACCGGACACTCCCACGCTACACTCATGGAACGGCACAGCCCCCACAACAATAGATATCCTGGTAATCAAAAACATTAACTACATAATCACACCAGAATCACTCCCAGAACTTTGCTCAGATCACAATCCAGTTCTCTTCAAAATAAAAATACAATCACCGCCAAATTCATTTATAAGGATAAGATTATATAAGCACACCAACTGGAAACGGTTTAGGTAAACGCTAGACGATTACATCTAGTTAACCACAAATTATGAAACTCCTACGGAGCTATACGCTAAAGTGGATGAATTTACACAACTGATACAGAAAACCGTTCAAAAACACACCAAAATAATTAAAATCGACCCAACCAAAAACGATATCTCAGAAAAGATAAAAGACACGATAGTAATCAGAAATAGAATTAGGAAACGCTGGCAGCAGACAGCAGATCCACTAATAAAAGAACAACTTAAAAGTTATAACACCATAATAAAAACACAAATCAAAGACTACAGAAGTAAACTATGGACAGAAAAACTCGAAGCACTAAATCCACATGATAGTTCACTTTGGAAGATTACAAAAGCCCTTAAGAAATCTTACGAACCTATTCCACCACTTAAAATCAATAATCAAAAATATATCACAGACAAGGAAAAGGTTAACATTCTCGCAAACCAATTCGAAATCGTACACATCTCAACTACCGATAAAGCACAACACACAAAAATACACAACGATGTAAACAAATTTCTATTAGAAATCGATGCACTACAAGAGGAAGAAGTTGTAAAACTAATTACAAGCCCGCAGGAAGTCGCTACATTAATCAAAACACTTTCAAAAAATAAGGCACCAGGTGAGGATAACATACAAAATATTGTAATCAAAAACCTGTCCAAAAAGCCTATTCTACAAATAGTTTATATCATAAATGGAATGTTTAAACTGCGATATTTCCCACAAAAATGGAAATCAGCAACAGTTATCCCTATACCAAAACCAGGCAAAAACAGACAAGACCCAAATGCATTTCGTCCAATCAGTTTATTATCAACCTTGGCAAAACTAAGTGGGAAAATAATACTACAAAGGCTAAACACAGCAGGAGAACAACTCAACATTACTCAAGATTGCCAATTTGGATTCAAGAAAGGACACAGTACAACGCAATAACTAGTAAGAATCACAATTGACATTATAAACAATTTCAACAAGAGCAAGGTGACGACTATGACACTACTGGACATACAAAAAGCTTTTGACAAAGTATGGATTCCTGGCATAATTTTTAAACTAATAAAATTAAGATTTCCAAAACCCCCTATCAAACTAACACATTCATACCTCACAAATCGAAAATTCACCGTCAGAGCAAACACAGCACTTTCAGACATTAAAACAATTAACGCCGGGGTTCCACAGGGCTCCATACTTGGTCCAAAAATATTCAATATCTACACGCAAGATATTCCAGAATTCACTCGGACCACAACGGCAGTATACGCAAATGACGCGGCTATATACGCGCACTCAGACATTGCAATATTAAATTCACCACAAGTATAGTTTCACTTAGACATCCTACAAGAGTATTATAAAACCTGGAAAATAGCAGTAAACCCTGAAAAGACAGAAGTTATCACATTCGCTAGAAAATTCAAAAATACCAAAACATTCAAACCAATAAAATTAACAATACACATATACAGGACACAGATACAGTTAAATACCTAGGCGTACATCTAGACAAAAGACTTAATTACAAACATCACATTAAACAGACTAATAGAAAAGGCTACGCAGGTACTAAGGCACTATACCCCCTGCTTGCAAAAAATAGCAAAATGTCCCAAAAGAACAAACAATTAGTGTAAACGGTAATAACTAGACCGATCATAACTTACGTAGCACCGGTCTGGTGCAACATCTCACAAACGGCACTTCTTCCAATGCAAAGATTTCAAAATAAATGCCTACGTTTAATTACCGGACGGGACAGGTACACAAGAATACGAGATCTACACCAACTTGCAAAAATTGAATAACTCAGAACATACATTGACAAAATAGCACAAAAATTTTATAGCACAAAACTTCAGAGTAATAGACTCCTAGAAAACATAACTTTAACCAGACAACACAACACACAATACCATATCAAGCACAAACTGCCATATCAAAACTTACCAATATTTAGCGAGCAAGTAACATAGGCAACAAACCCAAACTATCTAAATGTAGGTTTTTCACTCATCCAGTTTTCCTACAAAAACAACACACATCAAAAACAAACACCGACTACTGAGAACAGCCACTGTATAGCAACATTAGTAAAGAAAGACAAACAAATACGCAGAAAGAGATGTGAAGCCACAAAGGCACGAACAACCCGAAAAAATACACCTTAACATATATTTATGTTATATTGTTATATCTGTAAATATTAGGTACTTATGAAGCATTAATAAACTTGTTTTGTTGTTGTTGTTGGTTCCCTCGTATGTACATCAACTAACAGGTTTTTAGGTACCTCATTTGATTCCTGCTCGGGTCAACTTTTTTCCGATTGATAACAGTGATATGCACGAATTAGTAAGCTACAAATTCGAAGAGAACACAACCACAATACTGAAAAATTCCGATTTGTCGCGCATGCAAAATGCAACATGGTAGTTCAACCTGCTATGTACTTTACTCAAAATCTACGCAAACATTTTATGGCGGGCGGGCGGTCGGAAATACTGCGGGGTGATGACGGACTGACACGTGGACTGGCGGGCGGTCGAGCGGGTGGGCTGGATGTTGGCGTGCGGGTTGACAGGTGAAAAAGGATTATTTAGTATATAAAGACATACTTTATTAATTTGTGAATGTGGAGTGATGTGAAGGTTGGTAGTGGGTGGTGGAGGTGGGAGGGATGTGGAGGGATTTTGAGTAATTAGG
The DNA here is from genome assembly GCA_036346225.1 of Platerodrilus igneus. NCBI lineage: Eukaryota > Metazoa > Arthropoda > Insecta > Coleoptera > Lycidae > Platerodrilus > Platerodrilus igneus. The sequence continues at coordinate 508,524 of JARFIW010001423.1, read as the reverse complement.
AGTGATGTGGGTGGATGTAGAGGTTGGTGGCGGGATTTGGAGTGATGTGGAGTGATGTGGAGGTGGGCGAAAGGGTGAGGGGGGTAGGATGTGGAAGGTTGTGGAAGGCGATGGAGGAAGATGGAGGGTGGTGGAGGAGGTCCTAGAATTCGCTAATTCTGTATGAATTACCCTAAAGTTTCCACTCCAAAAACCTCCCTCCTCTAGCCAACAAACTCCGCTGATTCCTACTATGTCTAGTGCTAATCTATCCATTTCAATTTTGAAATTCTCTAGCTTACCTATTTGCTTTATACTTCTGACCTTCCGCACTTCGACTTGCAGAATGTTCGCGACTCTTTTTTTATATCACAGCCCCGAAGTAATTCCTTCCGGAGATCCGAATGGGAGACCACTTTAACAACGGAATCTTTTACCCCAGAGGATATCATCATCTTTAATAACAATTTAAGTACGCTGTGTACAAAAGATTGATATGGTTATATTTGCAGATGATATTGCGGTATTAGCATTTAGCAAAGAAAAGTTATAAGTAGCTCTTAATGAAATGGAAACGGCTCTAACAGGGAGGTACGGTATGAAAATTAACATAAATAAAATTAAAGTACTAGTATATAAAGGAGGGGAAAATATATCAAAAACCAGAGTACAAATAGGAAACGAAAACTTACAAGATCTCATGCTTATGAAATCAAATAACGTAAAATGGAAAAAGTGCAAAAGATGTAAAACAAAGATTAAGACAAGGACGTGCTGCATTTAACAAAAAAAAAGCAACAACTACGTTCAAGGACAACTAACATAGAAATAGGGAAAAGATTGCTAAAAGCATATGTGTGGAGAACAGCGCTGTATGGCTATGAAACTTGACTGTAGGAGAAGCGGACAAGAAAATGTGGTGCTACAGACGTATCATGAAGATATCATTAACAGACACAGTTAAGAACAAATAGGTTCTAGAAATATTAGAGCAAGAAAGAAATATTTGGGAAACAGTAAAAAATAGGAGAGGTAGGAGAGACAGGATGACAGGTTGCATACTAAGGTATAAGAGAAGAGTAGAGAATATATTAGAAGCAGAGATAGGAAAAAAGGGAGGTAGAGATAGACCTGGGTTAGACTATTGCACGCAGATAGGTAATGATGCAGGCTGTGGGAATTTCATAGAAATGTGTAGGCTAGCTCAGAATAGAATTCTACGCATTTAACCAGGTCCAAGACGAAAAACCTAATGACGTAAAAATTGATTGTCTTAAATATGATGATTACTATAATTACAGGTGTTGGTTTTGCAAAATTCTCAACAATGTTGATTATACGAAAAGATTTAATAGAAAACTATTAATTCAGCGAATGTTTAAGAGTTGGCGGGTTCTAGTAGCAAAAGATTGTTTAACCCCCTGCACATATTACTGAATATCGGTGAAATAGGGTATATATTTAGAAAACAATAGAAGGATAACCGAGCTGTACCTAACAAGAAAGAGCATCGTTAATATTCGAAAAAAACAAATATAAAAAACAAGGAAGAAATTGTTGAAAGCATATGCGTGGAACTCAGCACGGTATGGTTTTCAAATAGGGGCAGTAGGAGAAGTACATAGTGAAAAGGTAGAACCTTTTTGGAATGTGGTGCTTCAGATGTGTGATGATGATATAATATGGATAGTCTCAGTTAATAACAAAGAGGTTTTAGAAATAGTAGGGAAAGAAAGATATCTGTGGAAAACAAACAAAATTAGGAGAAATAGAAGGACAGGACACGGTCTAAGGCATTTGGGTAATAGTGAGGGATACATTACATTCAGAGATAGAAGAAAAGAGAGGTAAGGAGGACCAATATCAGACTATTGCATGCATATAGTCAAAGATGTAGGTTGTAGGAATTTTAGAAAAAGGTGTAGGTTAGGTCAGAAGAGGAAACAACGCAGGTAGAGGTCTAACCAATTCTAAGACTGAAGACCTATTGATGATGGTAAAAGGATTAATTTTAATTGTTTGATGTAATCTTTATTCAAAAAATGTATAAAACTTGCCTTATTGTTGTTGTTATGCACATGTGGTTGATAGACAGGTCTAAAATAATGTCTAAATCTTACAAAGTGAGATATTCATCACAACCGACACAACCATACGTAAATAGCCTATCAAAACCGAATTACGTCTGGAAAAGCAATACTAATTACAAACTGCAGAAGCAATTCTGACGCAAATTTTTGATAAAATTCACCGTAGCGTTTAAACCCCTGATAATGAAAAATTGTGGTATCGGATTGGCATATTAGTCACCAGTCTAAAAAATTATGCAGAAGAAATTAATTTGATACTGCAATACATGCCAGCTGCAATAAAATTGTCAAATACACAACTCGAATCAGAATTATTCACTAAAATCAAGATTAATTAATATGAAAAAGGCTTCGAAAGATTATGAATTATAGATAAACGCATCATGTTTATTTGTAACCTAGATCATTGCAACGCAATGCAACCGTTTGGATATTTCAGCAATTTAGGATATAAACTGCTCTAACTGGTGTCATAATCTCTTTATTATGCCCGTCCCTCGTTCCACATTTATCTTGTTTAGAGTTTTATTATTGCATAAATAAAAGTCAATCTCTGCAGTTTTCATTGTTGAATGGTTTTGGAGCGTTAAAAATATTATAAGCATTAAAATCGTTCCATGCATCATGCAGTGCTTTTTCAGATAACTAGGGAAATTGCCAATATGCAATCAATAAATAACCTATCCTTTGGCGTACAATATGATCGTTTAATCGCAATGAAGCTGAACTATAAATTTTACAAATGAATCTGAAATTTTCAAAAGAGGTTGGTTAACTCCAATTTTCTAAACTTTACAGGAGGTGCAAAAAAACGAATTTACGTGCCTACATAATAAATTAATAATACGACGGAGGTAGTATTTGATACAATAATGCCTTAATATATAATTTTTGTCGTTTTGGGTTGCTTGAAAAATTGTTTCTTAGAAAGAGATGACCCGTTTTCAAAATTAAAATAGGCGTTACAGACTAAAATCCACTTTTAGAATAAAAACCTTTCTTATATATATATATATATATATATATATATATATATATATATATATATATAGTGAAATGTTTGAGGGAGCTACCAAAGGTTCTAAAGGTTGTTTAGTACAAGGTAGTGTATGCCAAGTAAAATAATCCATATATTTGATCACATAATTTGAAAATGTATGTTTGCCGTATTTTACAATTCAAAATGGTAGTTGAAATATAAGTGCCAAAAGGTAAATTAAAATGACTAAATGACGTAGTAAGATGTACAGTGCTCAAGGGTTTATACCGAGTTTGAATTTTATAGGCCATTGAAAGTACATTTGCCGTCCAAAAACCGGATGCGTCTATGGATGTTCACTATCAACCACGCATCCAGGTTCAAGTGTGATTTATTTTGGCTTTTTATTTTAAATAGAATCAACTTTTGGACAAAATTTGTAAGCTTAAAATTATTAGTTATAACAATGTCAAATGTGATTGAAGGACTGTAAATATTTAGGACCAATACTAGAATTTTATGTGAATTATGAAAGTGTAAAAAGACATGAATTATGGTATGTGCGACACAAACGTAGTGTGTGAATATTATTGGACGATTTTAGTTATGTAATTTTATAATTTAGTAGGCAAGAAATGTTATAATGGTCGCCTTGGAAAGAAAACAAAGGGAGATTATTTTGAAATTTTTTTTGTATAAAGACGTGTTTTCATAGAACTGCGCTAATTTGTGTACGATTTAAAGAGATTATTTCGAAAAATTTTTGTATAAAGACGTGTTTTCATAGAACTGCGCTAATTTGTGTACGATTTAAAGAGATTTTTTCGAAATTTTGTTGTATAAAGACGTGTTTTAATAGAACTGCGCTAATTTGTGTACGATTTAAAGAGATTATTTCGAAAAATTTTTGTATAAAGACGTGTTTTCATAGAACTGCGCTAATTTGTGTACGATTTAAAGAGATTTTTTCGAAATTTTGTTGTATAAAGACGTGTTTTAATAGAACTGCGCTAATTTGTGTACGATTTAAAAAGAGATTATTTTGAATTTTTTTTGTAAAAAGACGTGTTTTCATAGAACTGCGCTAATTTGTGTAACGATTTTAAAAGTTAATAAACGTGTTTGATTTTTGAATAGTTTTTGATTGAATAAAGAAGGGTAAAGAGCATCAGCGAAAGATAAATAAGCAACGACGACGATAATAAAAAGTGTAAAAGTTGGTAATAGTGCGACGGCGAAGCGACGAATACTTGAATAGATTTGGAACGATATTGGGAAAGGCGGAAGGAAAATCGAGTGGTTATACATAGGGACGAAGTTGGATTTGGATAGAGATTAACAGGCGGAAGGACATAGAGTGGTTATATAAGCGACGGCAAAGCGACGAATATTTAAATAGATTTGGGATTGATTTGGATAGCGATTTAAAGGCAGAAGGACATAGGGTGGTTATTTAAAGGAACGAAGATCGATTTGGATAGAGATTTATAGGTAGCAGGACATCGAGTGGGTAGTTAAAGAAACGAAGATTGATTTGGATATAGATTTATAGCGGGGCATCGAGTAATTTGAAACAGGACGGCGATTAGATTTGGATAAAATACGAAAAGGCGGACGGATTAAAATAGAACACGAGGAGCGAAATTAGGAGAGCAACAATTGGTAGTGGAGGATTCAAAGCAAAAATAAGGACAGAAGAATTAGCGCAGGGGAAGTAACATAAACGGGTATTCCAAATTCTAAATTAGGGTTATTTATTTCAGATATTTCATCTAAAATTTAAGAACGACACCTGGAGGCGATACGAAAATTCTATCAGATAGTACAACCGTGTAAAGACGCATACGGCAACGAGGATTTAGAGCCAGCAGTTGGAGAGGCCAAGAACGAAGTATAATCCAGGTGAGTGCTGAAATATCTTAAAACGTCAAAAAAAAGTCATAAATTTGTGGTAGTAATTTAATTTGGCACAAGGCAACGTTGATCGTAATAAAAATTTGCCATATACAAAAGTAGATTAAAAATTTAGTACTAAAACAAAAGAGTGTGCAGTTTGGTTGGGCATTGCACATCTACTTATAACGGAACTCACTATAAGTAGGTGAACACCCTGAGAATTAAGAGCTTAAATAGTCGAGGCATTGTAATAAACAGTTTAATTAAAGAACCAACCAAACGTTGCAAGTACGGGGCGTGCATTAGGTGTGCACATTACGTAAAAGGCGCGACAAAAAAGTGTAAAATAAAATAAATAAAGAATTAAAGTAAAGAAAGAAAGGGAGGGTAGAGAGAGTAGATCAGTAAAATATATATATATATATATATATATATATATATATGTGTGGTTTTGTTGTGATACGGTAGCAATACTCCTGCGCGCCCTTTTTGTGAATTAAAAAGGTAAAAAATTTTTAATCTGTTAATTTTTAATTTTTAATATATAATTTTAATTGCGTCGGCTAGCTCAGTTTTTAAATTACGCACGGAGCTTGTGACAAACAAAGGGTTAAAAAATTTTTTTCTACCTCTCTTTCATGTTCTAATCTATAAACCAAAATACCATTAATCACAAATTAGTAAATGTTCTCAAAAATATTTACAAAGTATGAAAAGTTTAAAGATTTTCTAAATAGAACTTTCATTGAAAAAAGTTAATAATTATCATTCCCAAAGATGATCAAAAATCCAGCAAATTAACTATTACTATTGTTATTAACTCAAGCTCCATGAACGTTCATTCATCTTCTTTAAATATTTACGTAATTTACGTGTGCTCAAAAAAAAACAATCCTTGCTGACACCTCACATAAATTATCATGAAAGCAATTTTTAAGGTATTTAAATTAGAAATATTCAATGAAATGTTAATTCTTAAATCATTCAGTTTAGAAATGTACAAAGAAATATTCACAAATAAAATAATAAAACATTCAGACTGGCTAACCTGTTATTTTCAGCTCGAATGCGTGCCTGGTCCAACTGCTTTAGATATTGTCTGCATCCCTTTTAGCATAGCCTTAAATCACTCTAGCGTCCTCCGTTAAACTCCTTGACAATTCATAGTTGAAGTAAAAATGCATGTTGCATTTCCTCATTTGTTTCAGTAATTATTTATAATCGCTTATCCATTATTTATTTAGCATTCTTCTCCAGTAATTATTTGGAATCGTCATCCAGTAATTATTTAGAATTCTTCTGCAGTAATTATTTGGAGTCGTCATCCATCCAGTAATTATTTAGAGTCCTTTTTATTAAGGTTAATATTAGAATTTAAATTAAAACAACTGCAAGACAAACGCTGTTAGCGAAAAACATCCTGCATTTATTTGCTAGTTTCTTGGAGGAGTTTTTGAGTATGATATAGAACTTCACGTTAATATGTTGCACCATATTAACCTTTAGTATAGTATTGGTTAGAATAAGGACCGCTGCCGTTAGAAGGGCCCGTGCAGAGAAGAGTAGGGAGAGGGACTTGAAGAAAAGTGATTTTCAAAAGAAGTGGGTTGCGAGTAGCTAGTTAATGAGAGTAGACGATGAAGTAACAAGCAATGTATTAAAATATAAGTTTACAAGTTATAAAAATGAACAATTATACACATAACAGCCTTCGTTATGATCTTGATAGAAAACAAAGGCACGGTCTGCCTCAAGAAACCTCTAAGACTCAACTGAATTATACCAGCTCTTGCAAATTTTATCGCGGACTCATGAAATAACAGTAAAAATGACGGATGGGTGCTACTAAGTCAAAATGAAGGATAGCAAAGTTAATAAAAATCATTTCAGATACCTTCTAACCACAGATCGCAAATCAACTCCACCCTTTAAACTATGAGATAATTGATATAGCATTGAAGCTCTCACTAAGTCTCTCAGAGAGTGACGTGCATGTAATTGCAATTTGGAACCATCATATCGCCTAATGTATAATTCTATAAGTAAAGGTTTTAATACAAATGATGTCCAAACTTATATACACAACGGAAAAGTGCCAGAAATTGTATCTCATACACAAATACATGAACCAAAATTCCTATTAAATAATGTGAGCAAATTCAATAGCTTTTTGCTAATTCAGAAGTCAGCGGAAAACGTTTCTAAGTAGCTTGTGTTGCCTAAATTATTTCAGCTACAAATCTACTCCTGTGGATATTCCTGTAACTTGGAACGAAAACTGCTGAAACAGCTTTCATAATCTCTATAATGGTGTACTCTTTATTATCCTCTATGCCGGACCCGTCTCCAGTTGCACATTAATCGTGTTTAGAGTTTTATGTTATGCAATAAAAGTCAATTTCGGCAATTTAACTTTTTGCCATTATTTGACATTTGTGGAGTGTAAATAATACGATTAGCGTCCAAACGGTTCCATAAAATTAAAATCCGAAGCTTTATGATGACTAGATCTCATTTAGCAAACGTTTCAAAATTGATAACATAGAAAATCAATTAATGAAACTTACAGAATTAACGTAACGCAAATACTTTTACATGCGTAACAATCGTTTACTTACGCTTTAGTACAAGTTACAAGCTCCACAAATACTTCTGTAAAAACGCTGCGTTAAACTATAAAGATGAACGCTTAAGCAGCAGCGGTAAGTTAATCTGAACTCGATGTTGAACTTAATGATTGAGGGTTGCTTATGAGTTTGACAAGTAATCAAGACCAGAGTAATGACATATAAAAATCACTTTCATATGTAAGCGCATCGATATTTGAAATTTAACCCATCAAACATTCAAATTTATATCATCATTATTAGGTTTTCAGTCCTGGAACCTCCATTGATTCCTATTCTGAGATAACCTATACAATTCCTTGAAATTCCGACAGCCTATATATTTTACTTTCTGTGTGCAATAGTTTATCTAGGTTTACCTCTATCTCTCTTTTTCCTTTTTTTGCTTATATGTATCCCGCACTATTCCCTCATGCCTCATGTCCTATCATCCTATCTCCCCTCATTTTTACTGTTTTCCACATACATCTTTCTTTCTCTATCGTATCTAGTACCTCTTTGTTTTTAATTTTGCCGGTCCAAAATATCAGGAGCACCCACCACATTTCAAACATATCAAAAGCTTCTGTCGTTTCCTTATCTGCTTCTCCTACTGTCCACGTTTCACAGCCGTACAGTGCTGTGCTCCACACATTTGCTTTCAACAGTTTTTTCATTATTTCTATGTTTGATCTTTTCGAGCATAGTAGTCGCTTTTTATTGTTAAATGCAACCCGGTCTTGTGCTAATGTTTGTTTATATCTTTTGCACTTTCGCTATTTTACGTTATTTGGCTTCCTAGGTAGCAGAAATCCCTACCCTCTTGTAAATTCTGGTTTCTGACTTATATTCTACTTTTTGACTTACATTTCTCTCCTCTGCATGATACTTTTGTTAATTTTCATACCTTATCTCTCGGTTAGTATTGTTTTCATTTTTTAAAAGCTTCCTTGCTAGAAGCTAATACGGCTATATCGCCTGCAAATCTGAGTGTACTAATCGTTTATCCCTGCATATTAATTCCAAATGTCCATCTATGTTTGACAATATTCATTTCCTCTTCGATATACAAGTTAAAAATTAATGGTGATAGCACACATCCCTGTCTAACTCGTTTCCTAATATTTACTTCTCCACTATCCTGCTCAAATTTCATTACCGCTGTTTGCTCTTTGTATAAGCTATGTACTATTCGCCTATTCCTATAACTCATTCCCATCTTTTTAGTACTTCGAACATTTTCTTCCATTTAAGATTATCGAATGCTTTTTCTAGATCTACAAACCCTATATACACGTTTTCTCTTTTTTCAATTGATTTATCAATTATTACTCTCAAAGCTAAAATGGCAGCCCGTATTCCTCTGTTTCTCTTAAACCTAAAATGATCTTCTCCTATTATTTCTTCAACCCGTTTTTTCATCCGTTTCTGTACAGGTGTCTCTTTTTGAACCCTTTTAAAAGGTATCTCGCTTATTTTGAAGATAGAGGTTTGCGGTTTTTGGGACACTGTATTCCTTTTTGTGTAAAACTAAACATGCCGCTAACAAAATTTACATAGCCCTCTTTGTTTTTGAGATACAGGATAAAATTGAAAATTATCACTTTCTGGACATTCCCCGTATTACGGTTGTTTTTTAACTTATTACAGAGGTGATTTGGTCTAACTGTGAGTGTTGGTTTGTGTATTTTAGGAAGTCTGTAAAATTTGGGAGCAGTAGCATTTTAAATTGTTAATTTTTTTGCTTCTTCAGGATTATATTATTCGATTTTTAAATCTGATATTATTTTGTTAGATTTTTGTTGAATGCTACTTTTGTGGAGTCGTTGTCTCAGGGAGTGTAATATTTTTGTTAGTAATGATGAATTTGGATAATCTTATATAATCAGTTTTTTTAATCAAGCTGTAACATTGTCTTTGTCAGATTGAATTCAAATTAAGTCTTTATTATTTAGCAAATATGTTAATGTTTTTTGGAAAAGTTGTTGTATATCAAAATTATATTTCGAAGTATTATGAAGAAAGTTAGTTATAATGTTTGTAGTGCGTGCTAAAAGTATACTTTAATTTTCTTCATTTGTAACTGATGCTGCCATTGCTTCCACATCAGCGAGTAATTTTGGTATGTAAATATTATTGGTTGTCGGAGGAAAGCTGAATTTAGAACCTAATGCTAAAAGATGTTTTATGTCATTCGGTATATCAACATTTAACAGATTTTTAAACCACGAATCTTGTATTTTGATATTATTTTTATCCAACTCCTTTAGTTTTTGTAACTTTCTTGATTGGGGATTTTGATTTTGTGGAAAGTCTTATTATAATGTATCAACATTCTCTTGAAAAATTAGAAAATAACGTCTTTTGCAAGAAAAGCAACATTCACTTTTATTTTTCTTAATTGAATTTCTAAATTTTTTAGATCATCGTAACTGATTAAAATTTTAAAATTTAGTTTTTTCTTTTTATATTTTCGTTTTACAATTATATACAATTATAAACCTTATTTCTGGGAAGTCCAATGGTTGTGAAGTGGGGGGGGGGAACAGCTTATGGCCTATGGCAAGTTCCCTTAGCACTTGAAGATTCGCCGATTTAATAGTTTTTTCAATATATTCTTTCATACAATCAACATTAGTTACAAATATTTCACAGCCAACACCTGTACCTGTTTATAAAAATCATCAGATTTATGTGCGCTTATTTTTTTGTCATTAGGTTTTACGCCTCAAAACTGATTGGCCGCGTACCTTCACTTATTTATATTCTGGGCCAACCTACATAGTTCCCTGAAATTTCTGCACAGCCTATATACAGCTCGATTCCTTCCATTGTTTTCTAATTACATGCCCTATTTCACCGAGGTTCAGTGGTATGTGAAGGGGGGGGGGGCGAGCCTCGCCGTGGACAATGTAGTAAGCGTAAGACTACGGATCCTAAGGTCCTGGGTTCGAAACCCGACACGGCCGACTGCATTGAATAAATAGCAGGTGAGCATTTTTCACAAAAATTACGCCCTCGTTCGGATGAGAGGTTAAATGGAGGTCCCGTGTGAGTGTTGTCACGCACGTTAAGGATCCACTAGCAACAGCAAGGGTTCCGCAAAATTCTAAATTTCAGGCAACAAAAACTCGCCTCCTTGGCCAAGTAGTACCTACAGGTGGAGCATTGGAAATATAAATGCACGGTATGTGAAGGGATTAAGCAGCCTGTGGCTGCCAACATCCCCCAACACATAGACATTTGCCGAATTAATAGTAGTCCGGTAATCCTTTTACACAATTAACATTATTCGAGAATATTACACAGCCAATACCTGTAGTTGCATATAACAATCATCATGTTTAAGTAGTTATTATTTTCGTCATTAGTTTTTCATCTTGGGACTGCTTGGACGCGTATCTCCATTGATTTCCATTCTGAGCTAGCCTACACATTCTTCTGAAATTTCTACAGCCTACATCTTTCACTATCTGTGTGTAATAGTCTTATCTAGATTCGGTCTCTACTTCTCTTTTTTCCTATCTCTGCGTCTAATATATTCCGCACTATTCCTCGAGTCGTAGTATGTGGCCTATCATCCCATCTCTCTATTTTTTACCGTATTCCACATATTTCTTTCTTCCTTACCATTTCTAGTACCTCTTTGTTCTTAATTTTGTCTGCCCATGATGTCTTCATCATAGGTCTGCAACACCTTTTTCTTGTCCGCTTCTCCTAGTGTCCAGATTTCATAGCCATACTGTGCTGTGCTCCACACATATGTTTTAAGCAATCTTTTCCTTATTCCTGTGTTTGTTGTCTTTGAACACAGTAATCGGTTTTCGTGTTAAATGTAGCACAAACTTGTGCTAATCTTTGTTTTGTATCTTTGCGCTTTTCCCATCTTGCGTTATTTGGCTTCTAGGTAGCAGAAATTCTTCATCCTCTTGTAAGTTTTCGTTGCTTATTTGTATTTTTGTTTTTGATTTATTTTCCACTCCTTTGCATACTAGTACTTTAGTTTCATTTTTGTTAATTTTCATACCGTATCTCTCTAACTGTTTCCAGTTCTTTAAGAGCAGCTTCTAACTCCTCCATTTTTTACCCCAGAGAATGCCATCATGTTTATTACAATTTAAGTACGCCGTGTACTTGCGAGGTAATGTGGTGGTTTACCGTTGCCTTCCACGTCGCGGTAGTGTCCCTTAGACTGTCATACCGACCCCTATGGTCTCTGCCAATCTAAGTTCCGAAAGAACAGCTGCCCTCCTTCGCGAACCTGTCTTAGTCTAGTTCCTCACTAAAGACTTAACTACTTTGGTTGAATCTTTAGTTTGTCTCTTTAGCTCATTAGAACACGCAAGCCATTCCACCTGTTTTAGTAATCTAGAACTTCGTCAAGGTGCAGGTCCATTCGGAACGGTCTTTAGAAGCACCAACAAAATTTGATGCATGGTTCGAATATATACGAGTAGGCTTTCCCTGACAGGATGAAAATCATCTTAACGCTGCCTTAAGAGCTTCAGTCATTAAGCTCGTAATTAATTCTAAATCAACGACTTTGCTAGTAAAGCATATAAACAAGCAAATATAAGATTTGTATTGCTTCAAACTGGGGCCCTTTCGGTCTTTCAAGGTAAGTGGACCAGCCTAATCTAGACCTGTAATTGTAAAGGGAATTGAAACATTTACACGAATTTTTGGTAAATCGGCCATAATTGCATCTATTTGAGTTACTTTATATCGAAAGCATCTTATACAATTTTCTACAATAGTTTTTGCAGTCGACATGCCAGATTTAAGCCAAAACTTTTGGCGAACCGTATATAAAAAAAGGTGCGGACCTGCATGCTGCAATTTTGCATGTTCGTACTCAAAAATTATCCGAGTAAATCTATGTTTATTACTTTTTATAATTACTAAGAGAAGAGTTTTTAACCATCCACCCATGCGCAACAACCTATTTTTATCAAAAAACGATGCTAACGCAGACAATCAATTTTTAAACCTAACATCTTTCTGAAAAAGAATCATTTTGATTTCTTGTGTAAATGTTTTGCCTTGGGCTAATTTCACTACCTTAATTCTATTTTCATTTAACTCAAAGACACTTAAAGAACCAGTTTTCTTGTTTGGACGTCTAAGTTTATGGATAAATCGACAGCAATACGCCACTACTTGAATTAATTTGGAATAATTAGAAAATCATGAAAATAGATCGAAAGGCTCATTTATAGTTGGTAAGTGTTTTTTGTTTTGACTTTACTTCAGGAGGATCACATGAATCACTGAATTTGAAATGATCTGGTTGATAATTGTGCAGTTGGAGAAAGGAGGGTCCCTACCACCATAAGTCGCAATGTGTGAGCCCATCAGGTTGTAGCTAAATCTGCAGGATCTTGGTTCGTACTTACATGATTCCATCTACTAATATCAGTCAGGTGTCTAATCTCAGACACTTGATGGCCGATGAATACTTGAAGTTTACTAGGGCACGTATTTATCCAATGTAAAATAATTTGTGAATCACACCACCACAGATAATAATTAATATTGTTAGTCAAGGAATATTGGACAGAATGCAGCAACTGAGCCAGTAAAAGAGCGCCACAAAGTTCGAGTCTAGGTACTGTAATGATTCGTAGAGGAGCAACCTTTGTTTTAGCATATAACAGCTTTACATATATTTTATTTTTTGAATCAATAGTTCGTATGTAAATTACTGCGCAATACGCATCTTTAGACGAATCGCTGAATCCATGAAGTTCCTTTACCATGGAATCTTTGTACATTATGAATCTTGGAATTTGTAGTTCATTGAGCTTATTTAAATTTGACCGAAATTTGTACCATTGTATTGATAAATCGTGAGGTTTTTCTGTGTCCTAATCAATTTTTATTGACCAAAGCCTTTGCATCATTAATTTTGCAATAATAGTGCAAAGACTGGCTAAACCTAGGGAATCATTATCTTTTCAACAACTAATAAAATTGATCGCTTCATTATAGCAGAATCTGGTTTTCCAATATAGAGAGCATAAGATAACACATCTTGTTTGCAGAACCAGTGAATTCCTAAAGTTTTTATGCTCTCATTATCCCCTAAATTAAGGACTGATAATGAATCAGAATGGTCATGAAAGGTTTTTGAAATAATTGGACTATTTGAAGCCCATTTTCGTAGCTGTTTTGAGTATATCGCTAAATTTCTCTGCAAATTTTAATGGCTTAATTTTCATCGGAAAATCCTGTAATTAAGTCATGGACATAAAAATCCCTATCAATAATATTTGAGGCTTTGGGAAAGTCTGCTTGATTTTCCAAGGCTAACTGTTTCATACAACGTATTGCCAAATATGGAGCACCAGTCGTGCCGTACGTTACAGTGTTTAGATGATATACAGATAATTCCTTTGAAACTTTGTTTCTCGAAACAATTTGTTGGAGGTGTCTGTCATCTGGATGAACAAAAATCTGCTTATACATTTTGGCAATTTCCGCAATGACAACAAAATGGTGTTCTCTGAATCGAATTAAAATTTCAAAAATATTATTTTGTGTGGGTGGGCCTGAATGCTGGATATCATTAAGTGATATACCATTACTACTAGGGGGCGAGCCGTTGTAAACAACTTTTAATACCCCATTTTATTACCACCCAACTCATATATATATATATATATATATATATATATATATATATAATCATAGGCCCTAAATCGCTATATTCCTTCATAAAACACACATTCATTTTTAAATTGAATATTTTTTTGAAATGTTCTATCTAATTGTAACAAGTCCTTAATTGCCAAAGTTTTCGAATCCCCCAATTCTGGAGAGAAATCTTTTAACGGAATCCTCACTACAAACTTTCCATTATTGTCGTACAAAACGGTTTTTTTGTAAAAGTCCTCACAATCTTTTTCATATTTTAAGAAATATGCCTTCTGATTGGGTTCTTCGATGATCCAGAACCTTTGTAAATCATTTTCGATGGATTGTGTCACAAAACAGCACTGAATCGTTTTTATTGGATTAGATAATACCCCCGATACTACATATCCTAGAACTGTATTCTAAAGAATAGATAGATTTTTTCTTAACGAAATCTTACCATTGCTGGGCAGCGTCCAAAACAAATTTGCACCAATCAACAAATCAATGGGTTTACTTGATTGAAAATTAGCATTGGCTAATTGAATGTTTGAAGTAGTCTTCAAATTCAAAACATTAAAATCAAAAGCTGGTAGTTAACCAATAATTTGTGGAACAACGAAACAAGAATTCGTGGATTCAAATCTATTATACAATGAATGAATCATAATCTAACATTTTTTGCTTAAATTGGAAACAATATTATTAATCCTAGTTACACAAATGTTTGTGTCTTGTTGTTCTAAATCTAGTTGTTTGTACAACTTGGAAGTCACAAAACACGATTGACTTTCTAAATCCAAAATAGCTAAGGCTGTATGCGCCTTCCCATTCTTGTCATACATCAAAATTTCTGCCGTTGACAACAAAACATAATCCGAATCTGAATAGTAACAAAGGAAACAACTCCAGCATCAAAAATGTGATTTTCATTGGAATTAGAAACTGAATTTTCCAACACTGTTGAAGCGGAAGCGGCGGGTCTGGTTGAAGGTGCAGCAGCATTTGTAATTGGTTTAGCGGAATCCACAGGATTTGCAGGCTGTCCGTGCAATAAATGTGCAGTTTATGGCAAATTTTGTAACCTCTATGTTTGCACTACCTTGTAAAATTACAACAATTACAACATAACTTTAAGGATTTAATCTCATCCCATCTTTCGCGAACGGAAAGTTTTAAAAATTGTTTGCAATCGTAAATTACATGTGATTCCTTGCACAAATTAATTGATCTTTGTGAAGTGTTATTAACTACCAATGACAATTGCTTAGGTTTTTTTTATATTTAGTAGGCTCATTGGCTTCACTACTATTTAATTCTAGTGTTTCCAAGGAATTGGCTCGATTTTGCAAGAAGTCAAAAGATTCCTGAAATTTTGGCGATTGGTTGTTGGTTCGTATTCCCGTTTTATTCATTTTAAAATAAAACACAATTTATTTCGCGTTTTTAAACAACTCCAGTTGTTAATAAAACTATTTTGAAATTGGTGCATTACAATCGCCAATTGTCGTAAATATGCCGAATTATCTCCAATCAGAAGAGAAGTAGACGATTTGGCATTTGTTATCATTCGTTTTCGTAATTTCGAACTACAAGCAACAACAAGTGCAGCTGCTCCATATGGCTCAAGTGCGTGATTTCAAGTGAACCAAACCGCTTAATCATCGCCGTTTCCAGTGTACCGTACCTGCTCAGAAAACTACTGGAGGTATGTTCGTTTTGTTAATCAATAATAATTTGTACTTGTTACATTTATATTATAATTTTTGATATAAATTCAATCACCATACTGCCGATAACCATATGTCATTATACATTGTGCTGAATCACAAACATATTAAAAGGTCCTTCGAATTTCGCAATCTTTCGCAATCTTTACGCACCAGTTGTCCTTTTTTAAAGCGCTCCTATTCTCTAGAAATAACTTTGTCAATTTTACTAAATTTCTTTATCCACTAGCAGATTCCTTGTTTAACGTTTCCATATTAAATAATCTCTTAAGATGATTATTCACGAGCATTCTCGAGTTACTAAAGCGATTACACATGGTCATCCACGCGTGAATATAGTTACCTGAGCTAAATTCTAAATTTTGAATAATCTTTAAGCTTTCTGGACCTAAACTGGTGCGCAAATAGTGAAACTTTTGTATGTCCGATAAAGAATCATTTTGGTGAATTAGAGTCTCAAACGTATTTCTACATTCAATCCACACAAGATAATCAGAATTAAATATCGGCAAGGTAATCGCAGGCAACTTTACCTGTTCAAAATTACTCCTTACAATTCGTTTCGAAGTTTTGTCATTTTTTTTGGAGCTAGTATCACTTGTACGCGCATCGTTGTCGCTCCTAATTTCAGGTTTGGATAATGATTTAAGCAACCCCTTTGAAATTTCTAAACACTTTGAAAACCTATAAAACTCTACGCTTTTCATATTCGGTTTCTAAATCTTTTTTGCACACTACACTTCAATCTCTATTTGAACTTCATCAAATTCCTGAAACAACAATGAGAATTTGTCTCTTTCTTATTTCAATTTATTAATTGTTACATTATCAATCATCTGCAACTGATCAAAAGCACTTTTTATTCTGTTTAGATATTGTGCAAATTGTTAACCCTTTTTTTAATTGAATCGCGTTTTCGTATTAATTGTTTTAAATCGCTATGACTACTAGCCATTTTCAATCGTGTAATTTGTCAATAAATTTATATTAATCAAGACAAACGCAATTTTGCAAAGATGCAATGAAATAACTAATTATATTAATGTACTGCCCTTAATAAAAACTTAATAAATCATCTCCTTAGTTTTAGCGCTAAATGAATTACATGACATTCATCCAATTACCAAGTTGTTAAGATACCGTAATCATTGATAATTAGACCTTGAAAAGATATGCACTTTTTGCTTATATTGCATTTAAAAAGGATACAATCATGAGTTTATACACAAATCGTAAAGAAAATGCAACCCCAATAACTTAGTGGATGCCTAAAAGGTTAGGTACTAGTCAATAATCTTACAAAATTGGAAAGGACTCACTTTAATTCCGTTGTGTGATGTTAAATTGCAGGTACAGTCACTACAAACTATAAATAGTCAAAATTGCTTTCCACTTCTAATCTACGCTTGCATTCCAAAGGTTTCAACTTATCCAGCTCGGAGGACCATTTTTCCGATTTGCCAATTAGGCTCAATCGATATAATGGACTGCAATAATTAATTGCTGTACTTATCACGCTTTATTAAAACAGGTTACACTGAAATGCAATCCAGATAATACAAAATATTGTAAATGATAATCAAGTTCGGTAACTTAAAAATGTTGTAACGAAACGATATGGTCTCACGTTAAACATTCTTACCCAACTGATTTTTGTTCCGGGGTTGATGGGTACATAAACAATACCCTTAAACTTCTTTGGAGTGGACATGCTGATACATCGTAATGTACAAGTATATGCCATGTGACAAACTAAATCCAATTCAAGGGTTCTGGATTCTCGCGTAAATTATCAATAATTGTCCACCGGAAACATCAAATTGTTTTAAGCATAATAAATTTATGGTTACTTAAAAGTCAGTCTCACAAACATTTTCGTACTCTAATATACGTTGATTATCTAAAAAATAAGTAGGCAGTATCAAAGACAACCTTGATATCTTTTCACATGGTTAACAATTCCACCACTTCATACTCGAATGAACATAATTATGAAATTTAAACAAAACTATTTCCCAATGAGAACTTTTGCTTTA
Organism: Platerodrilus igneus; assembly: GCA_036346225.1. Classification (NCBI taxonomy): domain Eukaryota; kingdom Metazoa; phylum Arthropoda; class Insecta; order Coleoptera; family Lycidae; genus Platerodrilus; species Platerodrilus igneus. Next base: position 490,572 of record JARFIW010001423.1, on the reverse strand, counting down.
AATGTTTTATTCTATTAACTTGAAAAAAAGCTTGATAATGATTCAGTAGCACAATGTTGAAGAAAATTATTCGAAGCGACCGGTGTCATTTAAGCCTTGCAAAAGTTACTACAAGACGAGCTCAAAAATAAGAGCTAGGTTTATACCTTCTTAATAGAAATATTTGTAAGAAATTGCACCAGTAGCAGTTCAATCCCTGAAGTGGATAGGAAGCAATACACGCTGTTTTGTTAGCAAAAAGAATGTCGATTGGAAACTGCGGAAGCAATTTGGATATAAAATTATCGATTACATCAACTGCAGCTGTAAAATCGCAGTTCTGGGTCCGTCTATCAATATTTAGCGTCTATTTGATTTGCAATTTCACAACCGTATCGCCCGTTGATCTGGTTTGAAAATTATGTATTTTCCCGGAAATTAGTTTGATACTGGAATGTATAGTGGCAATAAATTTTCCAAATATACAACTTCAAAACAAATTTATACATCAAAGTGAACATTAACTAACGTCAAAAGCTTGGAAAGGCTTTGGAGAATTTATAAGTGGAAGGGTTTCTTTTATTTCTAGTTATTTTTACTTTAAATACATACGAGAGACGCGATCGTAACTTGGAACGGAAACAGTTGTCACAGTTTTCACAATTTCAGATTCGGAAAGATCGTCTTTGTTTTCTATCCTGCATTAGTCCTAGTTGCTTATTTAATTGGAATGACGTTTTTTGTAACCTTAATAAAAGTCAAACATTGGAATTTTTACGATTATTCGACGTTGTTTACTGCTAGCAATATTATTACGACGGAAGCAACTACGCGAATCAAAACATTGACACATTTTATTTCAAGTTGCTTGAATTTCATTTGCAAGGTGCTGGAGAATTCATTAAATAAACAGTCAATTGGTGACATGATGCAGGTTGAATGCATCCATTTTATTTCATGTAGAATAATTGTTCCCGTTCTAAACAGACCTGCACTTTGAAGAAGTTCTAGAATACTAGAACGCGTAGAATGGCTTGTGTGTCTCATTGAGCTAAAAAGCCGAACTATAAGCTTAACCTAAATAGTGGGATATTTAGTGAGAAGCTATACTATGACTGGGCACTGAAAGAGGACAGTAGCTATTTTAGTACTTACCAGTGGCAGAAACCATAGCATCCTAAGACACACTGCTGCGGTGGGGAAGGCAACCAGAAACCATCACATTACATCAAAAGTACACAACATACCAAAAACGTTTTCAAAAATGATGGCATCCTGTGGGATAAAAGATTTTTGAGTTAAAATAGTCCCCTGTTAGAATCTCCGCGAAGGGACTACTTTGTAGGTTGTGATCAGCAAGCTCAATAAGAAGAAAAGAACAAATGCTAATATTTTGAGAATCAGACCGTGGAATGTTAGAAGCACGAAGCAAGTAGGTAAACTAGAAAATTTGAAATGGATAGACTAGTATTCGATATAGCAGGGATTATCGAAGTTCGGTGAGGCGAGGGATTTTTGGAGTGGAGACTTTAGGGCAACTCACACAGGATCGGAGTAAGAAAATTAGGGTTCGGGTTAGTTATGCGAAAGAAGATAAGACACTGTATACAAAACTACCTACAAAAGAACAAAAACGTACTCCTGGTTAGATTAGAATAAACCAGTAAATACCGTAATAATACAAGTTTACATGTCTACTTCTAGCGAAAGTAAGGAAGAGGTAAGAACGATCTACTAAGCTATTGAAGGCATACTAAGTTTCGTAAAAGTGCATATAAAAATTTAATAATCACGAGAAATTTTAATGCAGTATATGAGTAGGGTAAAATCAAGGATCCCACCGCCACATTTCCACCAGCATCCACATTTCCACACACATCTGGACCAAATAGTTTTCTTCGACTAACCATTTTTCATCTTTCGAGATAAATGAGCATCCACATTTCCACACACGAGATAAACCTATTTTAAGATTTTTTTTACCGCTAACATTCTGGACCAAATAGTTTTCTTCGACTAGCCATTTTTTTATCTTTCATCTGAACCAAATACTTTTCTTTGTCTAGCCATTGCATCTTTCGAGATAAACCTATCTTGTTTGGTATCAATCAATATTAGAATTTTCTCAGCTACCCGAATCTCTAGGAATTTTTCAGATATCATCACCCCCAAGGGAGCTACCCTAATTTTAAGATTTCTTACCTGTAGCGACTTTTGAGCGTTCTTATAAATTTTCTTAGTCATGCGATACATCTTGTTAGCTTAGAATTTTACGCAGAATCCGAATCTGCAAACAGATTTAAAATCGGACTACTCCTTACAAAGTTACACTTTAAGCTCTCAAACCTCTAAATTTTGCTCTTTGCTTTATAAGCAAAACTAACAAATACTTTTCTTTGTCTAGCCATTGCATCTTTCGAGATAAACCTATCTTGTTTGGTATCAATCAATATTAGAATTTTCTCAGCTACCCGAATCTCTAGGAATTTTTCAGATATCATCACCCCCAAGGGAGCTACCCTAATTTTAAGATTTCTTACCTGTAGCGACTTTTGAGCGTTCTTATAAATTTTCTTAGTCACGCGATACATCTTGTTAGCTTAGAATTTTATGCACATCCCGAATCTGCAAACAGATTTGAAATCGGACCATCCCTTACAAAGTTACACTTTAAGCTCTCAAACCTCTAAATTTTACTCTTTGCTTTATAAGCAAAACTAACAAATACTTTTCTTCGTCTAGCCAATGCATCTTTCGAGATAAACCTACCTTGTTTGGTATCAATCAATATTAGAATTTTCTCAGCTACCCGAATCTTTAGGAATTTTTTAGATTGCGCCATCCCCCAGAGAGCTACCCCCATTTTAAGATTTCTTACCTGTAGCGACTTTTGAGTGTTCTTATAAACTTTTTTAGTCACGCGATACATCTTGTTAGTCTAAAATTTTACACAGAATTTGAATCTGTAAACAGATTTAAAATCGGACCATCCCTTACAAAGTTATACTTTAAAGCTCCCAAACCTCTACATTTTGCTCGTCTATGACATATGCTTTAACCAACTATTTCCCTAGAAATCTAAAACCGCAAGGATTTTAGAAACGAGTCCTTTATAAGCCATAAGTGCTTAGTATTTAAAATCATTTTTTTAAACAGTAATGTGCTATTCTCAGAATGTTGCAAAAACCCGACTTAAAATTTTTTCTGGTTTTAACATAATTACATGTACAATGCTAAATTGTTGGAAAATACATAGACAAGAACAAACTAATCGCTTTACAATTATGTGACGTATAGTGAAAGTAGTATAGAGGACAAACTAATTGCTTTACAATTATGTTACGTAAAGTGAAAGTAGCCTTTCTTTTATTAATTAGCAGCTATGTGATTTGAAAAATACAATAGATATGCTCAATGCCACCATTAGAAAATTCCGGGTTTATTAATCATACAATGAGCACTCTATTTTGGCCTCGATTGGGGAAAATACAAACGTCATTTAGTAGTGTAATTAACGGATTTCAAACGTATATAACGCGGTGTAATTAGAAAAAAATTCTATTAGTTTCACACGCTTTGTGTAAAACCCGTCGAAATTTTAAACCGTCGTTTCGTGTAGTTCTTTTGTGGAAAGTTTTGAAGGTTTAAGGGTAAGTATTATTAAAATATTATTAAAGTAGAACTGAATTTATTTGCAAACACCAATTATTATGTATTCTGTTATTGGTTCTTATTTGTATTTTAAAACATTAATTTTTCCAAAGTAATGCGCTGTTTTACAGATATATTTTTCCAAATTTTAAAGGTATGCTTTTGCTAGAATAAAAACAATTCTGACAAAATATTTTATTAAAATTTAATACATTAAACAAAAGACCTCAATAACAATACGTTTTCTTTAGAACAGCTTAAATTATTCAAACAATGGTTTAAACAGTGATTGTACCTATTACCGAATCTTCTTAATTCTTTGAGCTTTGGAAGTGAAAACACTTTCCATGTTTAAAATGTTGTTTGATAAATATTTTGAGAGTAACTGCCTTTTCTGTTCGCCTTTAACATAGATTGTAGCATTGGGTGGTATGACTTCTTTCAGCAAATCGCCTACATTTGTATATCCACTTGTGGACTGTCCATCCCAGCTAAGCCCATGGATTCTTTGCTTTAACCACTGAACTTGCTTTTGAAATCATCACTTAGGGTGTTATACTCCACAGCCATGTCCAGTATCTCATGCCATATTATATTATTCGCTACATCAAAATGGCAATCTCCTTGCAATAGAAATCACTAGTTTTGTATTGATATCCTTGTAAATCGATTATGAAACACATGCTTCCTGCTTCAAATCACAGATGGGAATGGGGTTCTAAGCAAATATCCCCTATATCCAGTTAAGGGACTTTACTCCCTTCTTTTATGATTTTTTCATCCAGGTAATTATCTGGATGATACTAAAGCAAGTCTGTTTTCTTAATCCAACTTTTACCATCCCCAACCACGACACTAATAATTCGCGCCCGTGCTTCCGTTTCCGTAAAACTTTTCCACTAAGTACGTGTCGGGTGCTGCTGTGAGCTGAATTTCATCGCCGTAAAAGCACCTAGAATTGGCCGACCTTCCAAATCTTGTAGCAGATAGGTTGTCGGTCTCGTTTTTGTACTTTAACAATTTTGAATAGTTCTGTACTCCAGTTTGGGTGAAATCCTCGATCGAATACTGCTTTATATTTTGATATACGCACAATGTCTCCAACCTTATACTTGTAACTTTTAGAAACGCTGTTAGCGGTGTAAAGTTTTATTCTTTCCGGATGTTCTTCTGCTCCATAGGTGTCATGTTAATAGCCCGATGCGGTGTATTATTGTATTCTTCCATAACCTTAGGCAAAATATTCACCCATTTATGACTGCCTTGCAAGTAAAATCTTCTGTACAATTTGTTTTTGATTGTTCTAATCAACCGCTCGACCATACCAGCTTTGATTGCGGAATACGTAGAGTAATGGTTTATCTTATATTTTTGCATAAGATTTTTAAAACAGCGGTTGTAGTACTCTTTCCCAAAATCCGTTTGTAGATTGATTTTACGTTATTTTCTCCTTGCAGCATTTTGTCCAATATTTTTTCATAGCATTTGTGACTTCTGATCCAGTTTTATTTTTAAAGGTTCAGCTAAAGCATATTTTGTGAAACAGTCCACTGCTATTATAATATATCTGTACCCATTGTTCACACGCGAGTAAGGCTGCATTTCACACAAGTCCGATTGGATAAGATCACGTTTCACATGTTTCAGATTTGTATGACGACGCTGAAAATTTTTTCTTGCAGGTTTAAATAATTCCTTAACGATGATTTCTTTACTCATTTTGCTTAACACTGTTGCTAAACTAATAGGGTTATCTTTATCCAATTGCACCTTTGACATAAACTGAAGCTTTGGTTTGTAGTATTTGTTTTTATAGCTGCTGGTGACGCTTCGTAAATCGATGCTATTGCAAGACCGAGCTCCTTCTCATTTGTCTCAGAAGTTGCAGTCAAATTAATAAAAACTGTATAAACGTTTTAAAGTCAGATACAAGCTTATCCAATTTTTCATTTACATACTGTTTATTAACTGCATCAGATGGCTCAACTGGTTGAGCAAGCATTGCGATACGCTGGTTTCTTGCATTGAAGGCTTTATCTTTACGCTGTATATCATCAGAACTTTTAGACAGTATGAAAAGGCTTGATTCACGAGCTTGATTACAGATTTCTTATTAACACAATCACTATCTTCTTTAGGATCCATTACATCCACTAGTCTTCTTTTACGAAAACTAATTGTTTCTTCTCCAGACTTGAATACTATAGTGCTTCTCTGATTAACACAATCACTATCTTCTTTCGGGTCCATTACATCAACTAACCTTCTTTGCTGCATATCGTACCCATCACCATCCAACGTTAGCACAAATCCTCGACCTGGAGGACCGCGCCGAATATCAGCATCTTTACGCTCTGAACGTCCGAAGCGGTCGATAGGCATTTTAAAACTGTGTAATTATTTACTGAGCTCACTGTATTATACCTTCTTCTCTCAACTCTTCTATTATGGACACCATCTCGTTAATGTTTTCCTCGCTTGTATTTCCAGCTCGGTTGGATGCGTTCAACAATCTCAGCCGATCTACAAGTTCATGTACATTATTCCAGTAGACATATTGCACCGGCTTTGAATTTAAACTTTTGTAAAACCGATTAGAAAAGCCTAAACCCGCTCCTTGGACTGTTTTCTTCTCTTTGGCTGTTTTCTTTCAGGATTCCTCCGAAATTCGGTGAGATATTTTTGCACATATTTGTTAAACTTTTGTTATTTGTTGGGAACCCGCTTAAATCGTGCACCGCAAATGGGTTAAACTTTCTTCTCAAAATCGAGGCAGATTTGATCATTTCCAAGTAATTCGGCAAATCTTCATGCAAATTGAAATCACCATCTTCGGGGCTGATGTCTTTGTAAACCAGCAGATTGTATAAACCCTCGTACCTGGATATATCACATTATTTAATGTTATATCGCTAGTTTCGGGTTAATTATCAATACACTTTTCCACAAACTCCATGTATCGGTTTCCGCATTATACTTTACTCCATAAATTGATTTGTCAATATTTTCGTCTTCGTCTCTAGCTAACACATCTGCATAGTAAAGATGGAACGGTTCTTCTGGAACGAGTTGTTTAATTTTCTTTATAGGTACGTCCATGTTTTCGACTTTAACCTTTGTTGTAGGTATAGGAATTTTTCGGTGATCGATTGCAACTGGGAAGCGGTTATTTGCAGTGGATCGATCAATTGTTTGTGCACTCTTTGAATTTTGCTGAGATGTAGCATCTCCCTTTTGTACGCTACAAACTTTTTCGTACAGCATCCTGCATAAGATGAAGACTGCGTTTATTCGCAATAAAATTGTTAACGTCCGTCATCATGAAACTTTGGATGAGAACTAACTGTTTTTGAATAATGTCAAATATTTATATACTCGTCGAAATTCTTCCTATATCGACCTTTATCCAAATCAAAATCTTTCACAACAGTTATAAAATTATGTTTTGAGTCACCCCAACACTGTAAACACATTTCTTTAAATTTCGGATATGTCATGTCACCACTTATATGATCCGAAAAGATATGGCGAAGGTTTGTATCATCCTGTTTCCATAATGCGATTACATTGGCGTTATCTCTGAGTCTATGTTTTAAGGCACTAGCGTAAGTTTGACATAGATAGAACGAATCTATTGCTTTATGTCGGCCGAACGAGAAAAATTGAGTGATTTTACTTTGCTCGTTTACAGGTATATCATCGAAAACCATAATTGAATCTTCTTTGGTATCTCTGGGTTCGATCAAATCATCGTAATTTTCAAACTCATGGTACCCAATTTCTTCTTTTAATGGTGTAAAACGTTTCTTAATAATTCGTATTTCGGTTGATATAAACTTTTAGAAAACACATAGACATTTTGGAATCTAAGTCCATTCTCGTGCAAGATCAGAGATATTAGAGCATTAGTTTTCCACAACTCGATGGTCCCGCGAAGATAGCTCGTATGTTAGACGGGAACAATGAACCATGTTTACCATCCTCTCTTGCACTAGCAATAGCAAAGTTATCATAATTCTGTATAGGTATTTTAACTTCTTGTATAGCATCACCCGTGTCTCTCACATTTTCCGACCTAGGAGCACCATTCTTCTTTTGAGGTTTACGGAGATCCAAATGCCTGCTTAACGTTCTTCTGGGTATACCATATAACCTACTTGCAGAGTTAACACTTATACCCTTTTGTATTTCACTAACTGCTTTCTCTAAAGATTCCTTGGTGTACATCTTTCAAATATAAGTTTAAACTGATTCAAATTGAAAATAATATTCCCTTATATACCGGCATGGGCAGGGGTGGGCACGCGCAGGGGCGCGCATGGGCAGGGATGTGCACGCGCAGGGGTGCGCATGGGCACAAGCGTGCTTAGGCGTACACCGGAGTACGTGAGAAACTGTCTTGGATCACCAAAAAATCTTATTAATATTAAAACAACATAGACTTTATACAATTTTATTAAAAAATATATACAAAATATTTAATTGTGAATAAATCTATTAACAATTTCCGTAAACGGATTATATTCAAACATAGAGTCATGTATAATTAAAGCATAAGCCTTCATCGACAGTTCAAAATTTCTTGAAGCTTCTAATTCCATTCTTACATCAACCGTTGCATCCTTGATGCTTTCAAATTGATGACGACAGTCGATTACAAAGACAGGTGATTCCTTAAACCTGTTGTAGTCCATTAAACATTTATTTGACGATTTGTTCGGGTAGTATTTTTCCATAAAAGATGCATAAGACAGGTACGCTGGCAAGTAGTCATTCTGCTCGAAGTCCAAATTTAATCGACCTTGAGGGAACATCTGAGAGTTTAAAACACTTTGACATTGGTTATATTGGCATTCGTAAAGCTTGTAGCATTTTCTTCTTTCTTATCATATTTTCCATTTTGCAGCGCTAGTAATATCCACCGAGCCTTCTCTGTTTCATTCGATACTTTAATTCTCCATACTTGCGACTTTGATTGTGTTAGAGACGGTAATTCGTGTAGTTCCCATTTTCTGAATGCAACCATTATAGATGATTGATTTTGCATTTCCGAAAGCAGCGACGCCTTGGCAAAGTCGCTTAATGTTATATGCGGAACCTCCCATGAAATACGTTGTATTTTGAACGTTACTGTATTTCCAATCGACTTGTAGCAATTTACGTCCGACTTGGATCTGATTAAAATCAGCTCTTGAGGCATGTTGACGATAGTTTTCTTGTAATCTTCAAAAAACCCAAAAATGGTTTTTAGCGGTATAGCACAACTAAACCGTCCATCTTGGAATATGGTATCTGGCTTCCACCCGGTATGTGTAATAGATTTTGTTTCTGATTCTTCCATGGATACTAAACCTTTAATAGTTCTTGTAATTCCAGGGATTCGACAGACATCTATTATTTGATTATTACCCAATTTGTATTGAATTTCCTCAAACAGAAAATATGGCGCATTTCTAGTAAATTCGTAAGCTTTAGGGTCTGGTTCTGCTGCTCTAATCGGGTCTCCAGTTGTTGACGCTTCCTTAATGTTTCCGTAGGTTTATAGGTGCCCTTTATAAATATAAAACTTTCATGAGGGTATGTGATGTTATCACTGCTCTGGATTTCAATTGAAATTCGATCGTTGTTTTCTGCGTTCAATGTAAAGGGAAGATATGTATAATAATCTTCCTTTATTATGGTTTCGTCTAATTTATAACCTCCAAACACATCCAATTTGGGTACGTCCTCATATTTAAGTCTTCCAAGTTTAACGTTTTCATCACTGTGGAGATCTAAGCTGCGTTTACTTCTGCCCCCCATCATTTATAACTTTTAACCCCAAAGATTTTAAGAAACGTATTTCTTCTGCTGTAAGTCTCTCGACAACTTGACGCTTTGACGTCGTATTCACTATTGCTCGTCTGGGGGCGTTGTAGCGTGCTTTATATACAAAATCGATAGGCATTTTCAGCTACTTTTTATTTCCAGTCTCACACAGGTGTATGTTTCCGGGGAAAAGTTTACCAATTCACCCAAATGATCGACTAGTCTGATTGTAATATTATCGATTTCTGTCACGCTCAGCGGATAATATATGACGTGGTTAGGTTCCTTTTCCAGATTATACCCGGGTGGTACAGATAGACTGAATTCGAATATGCTGTGCGTAAGAAAATTGTTTCTGAACGATCCGCTGGTGATATTGGTTTCCACAAAAATGTTTGAGACCGATATTATGTTCACTTGCTGATTAGCGATATGTACGGTATCTGCGGCCAATTTGCGGTTGGTAAACCCCAAGATGCTTCCAATATTGTTTTTACGGTTTGCCCCAAAATCAATCGGTATACTGCTTCGTATAGAACACTTTAATGTATTATTGTTGGCACTCAGTTTAAAATATTTTTCAATGTTCTCGTTGATGTCCGGCTTCTGACTGAACCATTTTTTGAAGACGTCCTGTATATATGCATTTATTTCTTCTAATTCGTATGATCCAGGTTCAATGGTTATTTGCGATGCTCTGGATCGTTAAAGTACAAGTTGTTGTTTCCTGGATGTATGTTTTGCACAGTGTTACAAGTGTACAGTCCCACTAGACCCAAAGCATATTCACCATCTTGTTTCAATTTAATTGGTGGGTAAATGGATCCTGTCGATATGACATTACCATACCCGAACACGCTCACTGTTTTAGCCATTGTCACTAAGAAACTTTAACACTAAATGTCCACAATTGTATGTGTTGTAAGTCTGCTCCGGTACACTGTTGTAGTAAATTTTACAACCTCGAAAATATCTCTTTACTTCTTCCGGCGGTCTCAAGTCTCCAAACGAATCGTAGTAATACACACTATTTCTACGTTTTCGGTACCCCACCCAATGTGTACCCGAACCTTTGGTGGTATCCAAATTAATCACTCCCGATTCGTTGACATGCGGTCTAATCTTCTGTAACTGATCTCTAGAAAAGACGTTGCGAAAATGAGGAATGTTAGATGCGTGTTTCCTTATATCTACATCGGTGAGAGCTCTTCGAGGTAACTTGCTTAGTTTTTTGATACTTTTTTACAAATGCCACGCCCCTGTTTGTACGGTTTCAAGAATAATGCTGTACCTTTTTGTATGGTTTTAGAAACATTCCATTTCCTTTTTCCCAACGGTAATGGCTTCCATAGATCTGTTGTGTCGTTCGCTCTCCTTAAGCTGTTCGTTGGCTGTCTTGACATCATTTACTGCTTTAGCTATCCCGCAGCACCACCTGTTAGTGCTCCTAGGGCACTTAGTCCCCGCAAATATCGGAATCAATGGTAGAAAACCTCCTTTCTGTGGAACGGGTATAATACGTGGGACTTTAATTTTGTTTCTCCCACCGGCTCCTTTTATGATTTTTACCAATTAGAATACCAACATCTAACAGCTTTTTCAAGTTGTCGGAACCAACTCGGTCTACTGCGGAGCGTATTTTCTTCAAGAATCCGCCTTTAAAACTTATTTTCTTCTTTAAACCCATACCCATTTTCTCTTCGCTTTCATAGCGTTTGTCACAAACCAAGCTGCAGCTTTTTCCCCAAACTTTGCGTTTTAGACTTAACTCTCTCCCAGGCTTCTTCTTCTAAAATTTTATCTGCTCGGTGTCTGGCTGGAAGATCGTCGGGGTACTTGGAGTATGCAATGTCGTGGTCTTTACACAATTTATCAATTCGTTTATTCCAGGATCACCTCTTGCTAAGCGCTCATCCAACTTTGTACCAGGCCCGCAGTACTGATAACCTGGAATATGCAGCTCAAACGGTAACCTGTTTATAGCGCTGTTGATTAAACCCTCTCCAGAACAGATAATCATGTGTTTACTCAAAAAATCTCAAACTATACTAAATAAATAAACAACAACGAGTCTATTTATACTTTTTCAAAAATTTACAATATATTTATAATAACAATACATTTACATCCACGTCTCTTGGACTGTCTTTTATAAAATACTCTTTCTAGTTATCACCATAATCAGAATCTTCAGATTCCGACAAATTTAAACGTCTAAACATTTCCACTAATGTTCTTGTACGTATCACGTCTCGCACAAATATATCTGGAAAACATATAACCAGCTCCAAAGCATTTAGGGCGCTCTGATTCAATTCGTTGTAGAATAAAATATTGCCAATTCGAACTTCGCCTTCAATCAAGATTTTAATTCGTTTCTCCCTTCAGTCATAGTATTAAACCGATCGCAATCATTTAAATTAGAATTAGCAACAAACCCTACTAATTCGCTGTATAATGCTGGGAAGTCACGACTTTCCAACTGTTTAAGTTGATACTCAAACAACTCTCGCATATGGAATATTTTACGGCACTCCAATTCATTTATAACTATCGAGCTATCGCCCATTATTATTTTTAACTGGAACGTTTCGTTCTCGGTTGATCCAGACACTGGTGACAGAGTGATAAAGAACGGACCTCCTAGTTGTATGTGTAGATCTTCCATTTCGGTGCACCATTTAATCGAGTGTTTAGCACGTCACGAGAAAATACGTTGATTTGAAATTCCACTTGAAAATTTGTAAATGCTAACCAATTTTCGTATGTCAATTCCAGAACATGGCTGCCACAATATTTCTTGCTACACACCAATCGTAATACGGGTTTTATTCTCTGGTTTATAACAAACCCAATTTCCACATTATGAGGGTGTTCACCCAATTCACTTAAACTATACGTAAACTTATTAATCAGATTTTCGGTATACGAAACTTGTGCATCATTAACACCTGCAGACTCCATTGCTTTGCACTGATTTCACTGAGATGACTGAGAAGGAATCCTATGCAGATCATCCTTTTAAATGTTTCAGGGTTGTTGTTGCGCATGCTCCTCATTATCATTTGCAGTATGTTACAGACAGGCATGAACTAGTTTGTAATCCGATTCAAGGTTAGTTAAGAATATTAGGTTTTACTGGTGTGATTAGACTGGTATGGAATGTTACTCAAGGTTAGTTAAGAATATTAGGTTTTACTGGTGTGATTAGACTGGTATGGAATGTTACTCAAGGTTAAACGACGCTGGGTTTCTCCTAATTTAAAAGTAAACTAGCTAATTGGTTTTCACCGACGTGAATAGACTAGTTTGGAATGTTACTCAAGGTTAAACGACGCTGGGTTTTTAAAAGTAAACTAGCTAATTGGTTTTCACCGACGTGAATAGACTAGTTTGGAATGTTACTCAAGGTTAAACGACGCTGGGTTTTTAAAAGTAAACTAGCTAATTATACCAACAGGGTATAAAAGCACCTTGCAATGCAATATAATTCAGTATCTGTTTAGTCTTCGGCTAGTTACAACAGCTATAAAGTCTTTAACCAGTTTTAATTTCTTTATAGAAAAATGTCTTCCTTTGTCTGCAACGTCTGCGGGGCTGTCTTCTCAGAAGCGATAGTTTAAAGAGACATCTGCTCCAACAACATGACGTAGCATCGAAATCCACCGGCCTTTTGTTTGCGATGTGTGCCCGGCATCCTTCACCCGTAAGGATAGCCTAAAACGTCACAAAGATGCCAAGCATGGTGTGGTGGAACCAGTTGCCGGTCCATCCGGGGTCAAACGACCGGCTACGTCAATAGTTGAGGACCCGCCCCCAAGAGATTGCGGAGATGCGAAGAGTGCGATGTGGATGTAACCAACTTGGTAGCCCACCAACGCTCGAACGAACACAAAGCTAATGCTAACCGTGTCCTGGATGGGGTGTACAAGTAGTGAGCACGGCATTTAAAAGTCGAATCGCTACATACAGAATTAGTAATGTCGACTCTACAAGTACGTATTTTTTATAAGTATTTAGTGTTTAACTTAGTTATTTCTAGGTCTGTTGGATTTTCTCCGCAACCAGAGGAGAGATTCATAAGCTTAGTCGGGGAACAGCGGGCAATCCACACCTCCCTAAAGGTGAACCTGGAGGTGTTTGGTGGTTACACCAAGATGGCTGCGGCAGAGGGTGTTGAAGATATCAAATCCTTCAACACCCGAAATGTTGTGGTCACCTCATCCAGCAACCTAGGAAATGTTTACAACTCCTTTGTGGAGAGGATGTCAGCCAAGTCAGACGAATTTCAAGAACGAGATTCTGGTAAGTTTTGAAAAATTATTAATTTTTTCTAATTTTTAAATTTTAGGTTGGACGCTGAAAAATGTGTTATACTTAGAAATAAATATAAACAAGTATAAACCTCTTCGTGGGAGTCCTACATCGAGCTACCCAAATGGATTCGAGACAAGTGTGCGGTGGTTAATGTCCAGAACCAAGACAATGCATGCTTTGCCTGGTGTGTTGTGGCAGCCCTACACCCTGGTGCTCACGATCCGCAAAGAGTGCATAGCTACCCACACTACTCGACTGTACTCAACGTGACAGGACTACAGTTCCCAATGCCCATAAAGGACATACCCAAGTTCGAGGAATTAAATGCTATTAGCATCAACGTCTTTGGGGTAGAAGGCAAGTCCATCGTTGGACCCCTCCACTTCACCAAAAGAAAGAGGGATCGGCATGTCAACCTCCTTTACATCCAGAATGAGAATAACACACTACTGTTTGATCAAAGATTTGGGGAAGCTAGTGGGTAAGCAGATCTCTCGTGAGCGCACCCGCAAATGGATTTGCGATGGATGCTTGGTGTTCTTCCCATCCGAAGATAAATTACGACAACACTCTGAACAAGACTGCAACCACGTTACGACAAAGATGCCCAACCACTTTAACAACATCCTCGAGTTTACGAGCGTGCACAAGCAAATGAGGGTGCCGTTTGTTATATACGCGGACTTTGAAAGCGTGTTGAAGCCCATTTCTTCGGCAGCACAGGATCCCTCCGGCTCCTTTACCTAACAGCACCCACCAACACGAACCATACAGCTTCGCATATTATATTAAATGCTCTTACGATGAGTTTGGATAAGTTGAATTGTACAGGGGCCTGAAGCTGCTAAAGTGTTTATGGAAAAGTTGAAGGAGGAGGCCTGCAGATTGGGTAAAATCCTTAAAACCAACGTTCCGATGGCACCGCTTGAACCTCTGGAGGAGTTGTTATTCCACATGGTTGACGATTGCGGCATCTGCAGGAAACCTTTGGGTGATGATCGAGTGAGGATCACTGCCACCTAACAGGAAAGTTCGCTTCGCAGCACATCGCCAATGCAACGTTCAATACCGGATGCCAAATTTCATACCGGTCATATTCCACAATTTAAGTGGGTATGATTCCCATTTTATTGTGAAAGAGTTGGGCTGCGATAAAGAACGTGTAGAGGTGATCCCCAACAATAAGGAGCGGTTCGTATCGTTCACAAAGTATGTGAGGTTATATGGCGAAGAACCAGATGTAGAAGAAGAAGATGATGAAACCGATAATTCCACAGTTCAGCTGCGTTTCATAGATTCGCTTCGTTTATGACATCATCGTTGGATAAGTTGACGAAGAATTTAGAACCTCAACAGTTTGTTGAGATCCAAAATTTTCTCAGACGACAGACTGCGTAGTTTGCTGACAAGGAAAGGTGTTTTCCCGTATTCATACATTTCCGGTGTAAGTGTATTGAATGAAACCTCTTTGCCCGCAAAACATGCTTTCTTCAACGACTTATCTTCTACGGCTATTAGCGATGCGGATTATAAACATGCGCAGAAGGTGTGGGAGGAGTTCCACATACGAAACTTGGGTGAATACAGCGATCTGTATTTAAAGAGCGATGTTCTACTGTTGGCAGACGTTTTGAAAATTTCAGAAACGTTTGTCTAAGTACGTACAATCTCGACCCGGCCCAGTACGTGACAGCTCCTTCTCTCGCCTTTGATGCAATGCTGAAACACACTGAGGTGAAGCTGGAGTTATTAACCGATGTTGATATGCACCACTTTGTTAAGAAAGGCATTAGAGGTGGTCTCACTCAGTGTAGTCATCGGTATGCTCGTGCCAACAACAAGTATATGGAGTACAACCCCAGTGAACCCTCCATGTACTTGACATACCTCGATGCCAACAACCTATATGGATGGGCTATGAGTCAACCACTTCCACACGGGTTTTTCAGGTGGTTAAACATCGATCAGGTTAACCACCTAAAAGATAACATTTTGAATATCCCCATTACGCACAATATGGGGTACATCCTAGAGGTTGATCTGCACTACCCACAACAGCTTCAGGATCTGCATAACGACTTGCCTTTCTGTCCCGAGACCATGGTTCCACCAACACCGTCTTCTAGGACTCCGAAGCTACTCACCACACTTTTTGATAAGAAGAAATATGTAATCCATTACCGAACACTTCAACAGGCTCTGCGCAATGGTCTACAATTAACTACAGTTCACCGTGTGTTGGAGTTCGAGCAATCACCGTGGCTCAAACCTTACATAGATTTAAACACGTCTCTCCGTACTTCTGCCACTAACGCGTTTGAAAAAGACTTTTTCAAACTTATGAACAATGCGGTTTTTGGTAAAACTATGGAGAACGTGGACAAACGTGTTGATGTAAAGATTGTGTCGCGGTGGGAGCACGAGGGACAAAAGTTGTGCGCGAGTGGGCTTATCGCCCGCTCGAACTTTAACAGTAGTTTAGTGCTAGGTGAGGATTTGGTTATTATACAGATGGATAGGGTAAAAGTCACTTACAACAAACCCATATATGCAGGTTTTTCGATTCTAGATATTTCAAAGACCCTCATGTATGATTTTCATTATAACACCATGAAACATTTGTATGGAGCTAAACTCTCACTACTTTATACAGACACTGACTCTTTAGTGTATAGTATAGAAACAAAAGACTTGTATAGTGATATTAGTGCAAACATTAACAATTTCGACACTAGTGACTACCCTCGAGACAACAAATACAATATGCCTCTTGTGAACAAAAAGATTCGCAAGTTCAAAGACGAGTTCAACGGCGACTTGGTGTTACAATTTGTTGGAACTCGCGCAAAATCCTATTGCATTCTTAGTGAGAAGGACACGATTAAAAGATCAAGGGGTATCGCGTAGTGTGGTGGCTGGGATTAGTGTGGATAGTTTTAAGGACATTGTGCATAATAATTCTGGTGCCCTCATGCATAGCATGGTATGTATTCGGAGTAAAAACACGATTTGTACACCCAATTAATTAATAAAATTAGTTTATCGGCAGAAGATGACAAAAGGTACGTCATCCCTGGTAGTACTTCCACATATGCATGGGGCATAAGGATATTAGATAGTTGTTTATATTTTATTGTGTATATATAGTATGTAAGTTAGTTATAAGCATATCTACCCTTCCCATCCTTAATAATTCCTTTGTTCCCGGCGATATGTGTTTACCTCCACGTGGTCTCGCCGGACGGTAAAACATATTGTTGGATTAACAACAATATGTCTTATTGACTGAAAACATGTTTCCTTTCTTTTACTTTAATCTCTTTTTATTACAGGGCTATTTAAACAACCTATTAATCTCTTTTTTGTTACAGGTTAACCTGCTTGGATTCGGCTACACAAACAAAATAATGTTATACTTTGTAAAATTGTAATTAGTTTATTAAACTGTAAATCGGATAAAATAAATTTTAAACATTTATGTGCTTAATTTATTTATGTTGGTTAAAGGACTGTAGATATTAAAAAGGGGAGTTGATTAGAAATTGATCTTGCTACAAAATCTTAAAATGGGGTAGCTCCTGGGGTGATGATATCTAAAAATTCTTAGAGATTCGGGTAGCTGAGAAAATTCTAATATTGATTGATACCAAACAAGATAGGTTTATCTCGTGGATGGAAATGTGGAGAAAGATTTATCTCGCAGAGGGTATATGTGTAACTTTGCAGGGCGTGGTCCGATTTCAAATCTGTTTACAGATTCGGGATGTGCATAAAATTCTAAGCTAACAAGATGTATCGCGTGACTAAGAAAATTTATAAGAACGCTCAAAAGTCGCTACAGGTAAGAAATCTTAAAATTAGGGTAGCTCCTTGGGGTGATGATATCTGAAAATTCCTAGAGATTCGGGTAGCTGAGAAAATTCTAATATTGATTGATACCAAACAAGATAGGTTTATCTCGAAAGATGCAATGGCTAGACAAAGAAAAGTATTTGTTAGTTTTGCTTATAAAGCAAAGAGCAAAATTTAGAGGTTTGAGAGCTTAAAGTGTAACTTTGTAAGGAGTAGTCCGATTTTAAATCTGTTTGCAGATTCGGGATGTGCATAAAATTCTAAGCTAACAAGATGTATCGCGTGACTAAGAAAATTTATAAGAACGCTCAAAAGTCGCTACAGGTAAGAAATCTTAAAATTAGGGTAGCTCCCTTGGGGGTGATGATATCTGAAAAATTCCTAGAGATTCGGGTAGCTGAGAAAATTCTAATATTGATTGATACCAAACAAGATAGGTTTATCTCGAAAGATGCAATGGCTAGACAAAGAAAAGTATTTGGTTCAGATGAAAGATAAAAAAATGGCTAGTCGAAGAAAACTATTTGGTCCAGAATGTTAGCGGTAAAAAAAATCTTAAAAATAGGTTTATCTCGTGTGTGGAAATGTGGATGCTCATTTATCTCGAAAGATGAAAAATGGTTAGTCGAAGAAAACTATTTGGTCCAGATGTGTGTGGAAATGTGGATGCTGGTGGAAATGTGGCGGTGGGATCCTTGATTTTACCCTACTTATATGGAAGAAGTTGTAATAGGTTTATTTGGTTTAGGGGAGATATACTTGTAAAGTTTTGCGACAAAAAACAATTTAACCGTAACGACCACATTATTTCAACATCATGCTAAAAGGAGATTTACGTGAAAGATACTGAGAAACATAGAGAGATATCAAGTAGATTACATTTTTGGTAAACAATGGCCTACGAATCAAAGCTACCCAGAAGTAGACATAAACACTGACCACAACATAGTATTCATGAAAGCCACGCTTAAAACTAAAAATTTGAAAAAAGAGGAACTGGGATAAAGCACTTTGACTTTGAGAAACTAAAGAATAAAAATACACACAAAGATTTGAGAAAAATAAAACGAATTGCTGAAAAACATCAGGATAAATTTCTGATAAGAAGAAACTAGAAGCGGAATAGAAAAATATTAAATTCGGCTTAGACATCACGGCCAGAGATATTCTAGGGTATAACTAAAAAAAATATACAATCATATGACAAAGAATATTCTGAATTTAATAGAAGGAAGGTGAAAATTCAGAAACATGCCACACATAGCTAGAAGGCAGGGCTGCAAAGCCATAGAAAAATTATTCGTAAATGCCGGAAATCTGAAGAGGTACAAACTAAGATGAAAATAGAATGTCAGACGAAGCATACAAGCTAATTGTTATGAATTTTAAGGATATAAGGCCGCATACAAAACATTAAGGGAGCGGCTAGTGCAGACATCATTATAGAAAATATAGAGACAGCGGATATATGCCAAGAATATATATGCAATTTACATGCAGTACATGAACTAGAAGCAGTAGAACAGGAAACCGACATTGAAAATGATGACTTGATATATCCTACACCTACAGATGAATTTTAACTACCATTAAAGAGCCTAAAAAATAATAACTTGACGGGTCTGATAGAGTGCAAGTAAAAACTATAAAAGCCACCGAACCAGAAGTAATGGACCGTCTCTTCTAACTTGTCAGCTACCTGTATGAGACAGGCGAGATATTTCAAATGTAACACAATAGTCGCTATACTAAAGTAGATAGGTGCTGGTAGATCTACAAATTTTTGAACAATAAGTTTAACAGCACACATGTCAAAAAATCATTTAGAATTGTAGAACTACGGATGAAAAAAAGGACTGAAGAAATATTAGCAGAATATGTATTTGGGTTAGGAGTAGATAGGGGAACATTGGAAACCACTTTAACTTTAGGGATGATAATGGAGAAAACATAAGAACGAGAAAGTGTGTATGTGGGGTTGCTAGATCTGAAAAAAGCATTCAACAATGTAAAACGCATTAAAATGTTTAAAGTACTATAAAAATAGAAAAGAGTTAGAAGAATAGATGGATAGTACATAGCTTATACGAACAGCAAACAGCGTTAATAAAATTAGAGCAGAAACGTAGAAAAATAATACTAGAGCGAGAACGAGACAGGAAGGTGTGCTATTTCTATTAATTTTTAATTTGTATATCAAAGAGGCAAAGAATACTGTCACATGGAGAAAGATATTTGGAATTACGATGCAGAAACAAATTATTGGTAAGCTCAGATTTGCACACGTTGTATCGGTAGTGGCACCTACCAAACAAGAGTTAGAAATAGTTCTCAATGAAATAAAACTGTAATATAGAGTACTAGGAGGAAAATAAGTGGAAAACGAGAACACAAGTAGGAAACGGAAATTTACAAGTGGTTAACAATTTCTGCTATTCAGGAAGCCATATTGTAACGTATTTTTTTTTCGTAGTTACACTTCGTTCTTTAATATAAAATAAAACAGCTATAATATAAAAATATAATTTGTAAAATTCCGTACGATAAAAATAATACATAAAATTTATAATAGCATATAGACTCCTTTACCTTTGAGGTCTAAGATTCGTTACTAAGCTTCGTCGAGTTGTCAATTCGAGCACTTTGCTATCGACGTTTGAAGAGACAAGCTGCGATAAGCGGCGTATTAAAGTCAAGATGGTTTTCAGGCACATGGCCTGCGGTCGAGTTCGTAAAAGGAGAAATTGAAGTCACCATCATTAAAACAGTTGGTATAAATTAATTAAATAAATTATATTAATATTTTCCTCTTAGTGCAATATCATATATGGTAATATCAAAGAGTGTAATATCAAATAAAGCAATATCAAATAATGCAATATCACGTAACCATATGATATGAGAATATGATATACAATTTCCTATAAGTTTATCATATCAGTAATATGAAAGAATTAATTTCAAGAAAATTTAGTTTGGTTTTGGAGTACTAAATTATATATGATGTAAAATCAAGCAGAAGTTAGTTTCGTTAAATACTGGTTTTATTCAGAAGAGTTCTCGCAATTCCAGCAATAATTTCGTAAGTATTCACGTGGCTTTTATTTGTGCGTCGCAGAAAGCAGATGTTCACGGAGTTTCCGACAGCTAAGGTTATAGCCCGATTTCTTTTGTTCACAGCAGTATCTCTACACGTGAGTGTTTTTAGCATTTAATCACTTTCAATATTAGTTAAATTGTAATATGAAAATATTTGATTAAACTTTAGTCACGTAAAAATCGTTTAAGGAAAGAAAGAATTAAGTAACAAATTTTTTGCTTGTCAGAATGATTGCACATACAGATAACGTTAACTAAGCTAAAAAGTTGTGAGTGACATATTATGTCAGATATAAAAAACATATATTCAGCTGTCCAATTTAGACCTCACATGTCATGTTACGTTAATTTAAAAATATGTTTAATTATTTTGAAGTCATGTACTTTGATTTTTAATCAACATGAGGAATTCTTTTATTAACTATTAAGTAAAAGTAACTTCAGGTTGATACATGCTAGTTTATCTGCACTTAGGTAATTAAATTTCATTGTTAAAGTCGAAGTAGTGCTACTATGACTTGAAGAATATGTAATATGAATAATTAAGAGAACTCAAATCCTTACATAAAATTTATTAAGAAAGATTCATTTAGAGATCTTTATGTTAAATTTATTAAGAAAGATTCATTCAGAGATCTTTATGTTATTGAATACAAATCCTTATTAGTATATTTCTGTTCTATAAAAAATTATTAGTTGAAAATATTATAGTAAAACGAATCAAGAAATTTAATCAAATAGAATCTATTTTTTTGCATGACTTTTTTTTATTATTTAAAATACAAGTAAAATTTACAAGTCATCCCTGATCAGAAATTGTGTGTATTGATTACAAATACCCTGGGTGTATACCTTTGAAACTTAAATTCTATTATTTTGTTTTTGGTAATATTTTTGAGCACACAAACGGTGTCCATGTTGTGCATTTGTTTGTTCACAGGTCAAGTCGAGACATCTGTATGACATCAGGTGTTTGAGATTTTGGTAAGTGTTTTAAAAGCGTGAAATTCAAGTTTTATGGCTATATTAGTGGTGTTGATATAAGGTTTCCGCATTCCCCTAATACAAGCACAGTTAATTTTTGTAGGTTGTTGTATTGAAAAATACGGTGGCGCTCATTAAATACATTTTTGGTCATTTGACAACCCATGACCCCAGCTCATGATCTACCCAGAGCTAACACTCTACTAGCCGTTTATGTCCAAAGAGTTCTTCTTTTCCTCGAGCCGTTTTCCATCCCACTTCACCTTGGGCTTTCTTTGTTAATAAGAAATACTCGACCTTGTGATATCAGGTAATGGTTTAGGAAATATAAAGATGCATTTTGTTATCTGATAGTCACGACGGTAAAAATAAAAACAAAAAACAAATTTTTTGTTTACAATATAACACAAACGCAATAGATATAAAACAAAGACTGGCACACGGTCGTGCTGCATTTAAGAAGAAAATATAAATACTATGATCGAAGACAACAAACATGGGTACAAAACAAATATTGCTAAAAGCAATTATGTGCAGAACAGTTCTGTAAGGCTGTGAAACGCGAACGGTAGGAGAAAAGAACAGCGAAAAGATAGAGAACCCTTTGAAATGTGGTCCTACAAACTATTGATGAAGATATCATGGATAAATAAAGTTAAGAACAAAGAGGTACTAGAAATGCTAGGGGAGGAAAAAAATATCTAGAAAACAATAATGAACATGCGAGATAGGATGATGGGTCACATACTAAGCAATAAAAGAACATTTCGGTCTATATTAGAAGCTGAGAAAGGGAGATTACAGGGGTTAGGGGTAGACCTAGATTAGACTATTGCACATATGTAGTGAAAGATGTAAGCGGTGGAAATTTCATTAAAATGTGTGAATCGATGTACTCATCCAATCAGTTCTATGATGAATAATGGTAAATTGTTGTTTTCCGCGAGTAGCATTCTAGACCCTACACCTTGTTCGAATATGATGTTTTCCACTGTCACTTTTAAGAAGAAGTAAACTTGTCACTTTCGATATGCGTCATTAGTTGCGGAATGAAATCGCCAGCCGTGTATGTGTGAGCAGGCGTACATTAAATCGCTTTAACCGAAGTAAGTGGTTCTCAACCGATAGTTCGTAAACCCCCAGGTGTTTGCAAGATGTATAGACAGAATTCGAAAAATAACTTTGCAATAGTCGAATTTTAAACCGTTAACGTACAATAATGCAGAAATCCTAGTGCTGCATACACGTATTTACAGTGCTGTTAATAAGTTTTTCCAATTTTATTACGCCGTCCAAAAAATAATATCGGAAGCTCCTCAAAATAGGCATTTCTTGTCGGCGTTGACCTCCTCGTTAGACGTAAACCTTTGTCCGCCAAGGCTTTTCATCAAGTTGGGAAATAAGAAAAAGTCACTGGGGGCCAAATCTGGCTAATACGGTGGATGTTGTAATCGCAACTGCGCAGGTGTGCACCCGTGAATTGTCTTGATGAAAGAGGATCTTTTTCCGTTTCAATCAGGACATTTTTCTTTGATTTTTTTGCTCAGCCAATCTAATAACAACGCATAATACTTTCCTGTTATCGTTTTTCCCTTTTCCAAGTAATCAATGTAGATGATTCAGGGTGCATCCCAAAAGACCGTGACCACAACCTTGCCGGCCGTTCTCACCGTCTTCGCTTTCCTCGAGGCCCGCTCGCTTTCAAAAATCCACTGTTTTGACTGTTCTTTTGTCTCTGAAGTGTAGTGATGTATCAATGTTTTGTCGACAGTTATGTATCAACGCAGACAATCCTCAAGATTGCAATGGAAAAGCGCCAAAACGGTCTCAGAATCGACCACACGATTGGGTTTATTCTCCACTGTGAGCAAACGCGGCACTCATCTTGCCGAGATTTTTTTCGCAGCTAATTTTTCATGAAATATTTAAGCGATTATGCCTTACGATATGCCTGTGGCCTCAACTATTTCACGCACTTTTATTTGTCGATCATTTAAAATCGTATCGTGGATTTTGTCAATCATTTCAGGGGTAGACACTTCTACAGGGCATCCGGAACGATGTTCATCTTTTGTGGATGTACGGCCACGTTTAAACTTATTCACTCAATTGTAAATAGTTGCAAACACGTGTGCACATGTGCCATGAACTTCATCCAACTCAGCTTTGATTTCTTTTGCCGTTTACTTTTTTAAATACAAGTGTTTAGTCACTGCTCGAAACTCACTTTTATCCATTGTTATAATCAAATCAAAGTTTTTACTTCAATCAACAACAACAATGAAACTACGTGATGGATACGGCCGAAACTCTAACAGCTGACTAGTTAGGAGTGCTGCTTACTGTGAAAAATTTATTTTTAGTACTACGAGCGCAATCTTTTGAATTTTCTAAGGACTTCAAATAAATCTATTTCAAAATTAATTAACCATAAAGAAAATGTATAAACTTAAACTAAAGTTGAGGTTTAAATAATGGTATCGTTGCGCGTTGACTTTGCAGTGTGGCTGATCAGCAAGACACTAGCAAAAGGTAGAACTAGAGGGATCTGTATTACCGGGTAACAGACGCCAGCTCTGCCTACTGGTGCGACCTAAAGGGTCGACTTAAAACGTTACAAATCCAGCTGACTAATATTTGCCAATGGATTTGAATTTCTACGCATACGCTAAATTTATTAATAGCGAATCTGGCTGCTAGTTCCTGCACTACAAAGCTACAATATCGTTCTCCCTAGTCTAAGTATTTTATTCCAAGTTCAGCTTAAATTATTTGTCCCTATCGTTTACTATCGTTCCCTAACTGACTTATATTTCTAATTTCAATTTTCCTTTCTATATATACTACAACCAAAAATATGCGGCAAAACGTCAAACAAAACAAATCAAGCCACAAAACATTAAAACATATAAACATACTTTACAGGCACAAAATATAAATATATAAATATCTAAATAGAGCATAAAGCATGTATCAGTGCATAGAATAGCAAAAAATCATCACCCAAATTATCGATTGCATTCGCATAACCATTATGTCGGCTAGCGCCATCATACTAAAAACGTGCAAAATCTACTAATTAATACAAATCAATGCCTAGGCAAGTACCGCTCCCACAATATTTATATATACCTTGAATATAAATTTCTTCATCATCCGAAGTTCTGGTCGTCTGTCTATATCTTTTTATTTCTTTCTGCTATCACTTTTAAGTTCTGAGGGATACGCGGTTTCATTCTAGTTTAATTTCTTAGTTTAGTTGGTTTAAGTTAATTAGGGTTTCTTATTTATTTTGTTATTTATTAGCGCAATGTTTATAGTTTTGATTTAATACCCGGTATTCCGCGCGTATTAGGTGAGACCATGATTGATTTAGTGTGGGGTACATCGGGCGTATTTAGATATATAGGTGTTTTGTCTTTATTTCTGTTTTTTTGTTTTCTAAGTTATAATCATACTCAAATACCATCCCAAGTACAGTACTTTATTTTTCCACACACGCCTCTCGACCCCATTTACACGCGGTTCTCGTCGTCCAGTCTCTTAACGCTTCCTGCAATTTCCTTAAAGCCGCCCAGAACGCTTTGTGGTCAGCTACTTCTTGGACTTCTTCTAGGCTCTTAGATATTCTAGTCCTTCCGCGGATAGTTTCCTATCTGCTAAGTCGATGTTGCTATCTCGAGTGGGCATTCAAATAACACGTGACCGGCACTTTCTACACCTTCATGGCATTTGCAGCGACCGTTCTCGGTCAATCCGAATCTTCGCCGGTAGTCTTTCAAGGCCCCGCGTCCTCTTACCTCATCTTAAAAACGAGTTTCACCATCATCTTATCTCAAACTTCTACTCTCTGTATAAATTTGTGTGTCAACTTGCCCGTAGCAACGTTGTTCCACCTCTCTTTCCACTGTCGGATTGAAATTTCTCGCAGTTTTTTCTTATTTAGCAATTTCGGTACCTTTGAATGGGATGTGAGAAGCTCCCCTGTTGCTGCCCCTTTGGCCAACTCATCTGCTCTGGTGCTTCTTCTATAGCCGTCATACGACCTAACACAATAAAACTTCAAATTTCGAAACCCAAGTGCCCAAAGCGCAATCCTCTAGGTGTCCCCTTTGTCAGAGGTCAGGGCCGATTTGCTATCGCTGATGATAGAGTATCCACCTGTTTCAAAGTGGTTGATAACGTACTCTATAGCTTCTCTTATAGCTACCATCTTGCACTGAAAGATTATGTTTCAATCTAGAAGCGTTAGTTTGGAGTTGGAATACTTCTCTCTCCTCTTTATACACAACGAACGCCACTCTTGCCTGCCCATCGTCCATTCGCAAGCCATCTGTATAGGTTCTGATCCCCGTCGCAGTTTCATCGCTTTCAGCAAACTCGATCCTCTTGACATCAGCAGGATGCCCTAGCTGAGAAATACCAATCTTTCTTTCAACATCTCTTCTGCCTAGACCAACATTTTCAACAACTTTCCTCCGTTTCCCTATACCAACGAGTAGGCGTTCTTTAATCACCCTGCCGACAAATTCGATTGGGAGAATCCTACTAATCACCAAGACCGCCTCTGTAGAAGTGGTCCTGTACGCCCTCGCCGCCTTGACCGCAGCTATACACTGAACGCTCGTCAATCGTCTGACTTTCTTGACCTTAGAACCCTTCGGCCAAACAGATGCTAAATACTGCATCGCCGGTTCTATAGCTCCGGTGTACACTTTCCTCAACGATTCGCCTCTAAATCCCCAGCATATCTTTGCTACTACCTCTTCATTCTATCGAATGTTCCACTGACATATTCCGCGTGCGCCTTCCAATTCAATTTGTTGTCTAGTAAGATCATGCAAGAGAACGTTGTACTAAAACTGCGTCGTGCAACGAGCCTGTACGTTGTACGACATTGCATAACATCGTACCATTGAGGCGTCCGGTTGGTTGACAGATACATAGATAGGTAGAATTAATTTATTGCGGGCTATACCTAGGCCAGAGCCCATACTAGCCGTATATTATAGGTATTTACATATATCTAATAACTTAGAATCAATAATTTAGGGACAACTAGGGTTCTAGAAGTTTTGGTGATAGGGATTTGTGCCCCTACCTTAGTCGTCGACAGCGCACGTGGAATGGGGCTGATTGTGTGCATGATGCGAGAGTAAGTGTGATGTGGTAGTGAATTGCAAGAGTGTATTAAGTGTGTTAGTTGCCGCTGGTTATGGGTAGTTTGTTTGGTAAAAGGATTTCATTTAGGAAATGGTTGAATTCTTGAGGGTAATTAGTGACTAGGAAGTTTATATTAGGAAGTGGGGAGAACGGGTCAAAGTTTGTAGATTGCTTGAGGTTGATTTGTAGTAGAGAGGCTAGGGGACAGGAGTATATCAGGTGTTGTGGGGTTTCTAGAGATTGATTGTTGCAAGGACAGTGAAGGGAAGGAGTTAAATGGAATTGATGAAGTTTATTACGGAAGTTACCATGGCCGGACAGAAATTGCATTGTAGGGGGATTGGAGAAAGGAATGTGTGGAGGGATGTTTATGATATCAGGAAAGATATCAATTGTATATCTGCCGGTGCTGGAGTGGGACCAATGATCTCGCCAGGAATGGAGCAGGGAGTTATGCATTCGGGATTTTATGTCAGTTTTAAGGAGAGTAGGGTATTCGTCATAGTGAAGTGTTCTGTCGTGTAGGATGATTGGTAGGTTATGTTTAAGGTTTTAAATTTGGAGTGAGGAGTTTAGTTGGATTTCGATCGAAGGGATTTGAAGCAGGGTATACAAGGACGCTGTGTAGCTGGTTCTGTACGCTCTTGAAGTGTAAAGCAGGAAAGGTCTTATGATCGTGTTGAGCGTACGTCTGCAAGAGGGAGGTGTGTGCGGGAGCCAAGAATCTACTGCGTATCTGATGATCGGGATTATGATGTGTTTAATGATTAGTCTTCGTGTTGGATTAGTGAGGTGGACTGATTTTGGGGATGCGTGAAGTAGATTATGGAGTATGATTTGTGTTTTGGTTCGAAGTTTGGAGAGATGGGAGATCATTTTTAGGCGTGTGTCAATGTGGAGTCCAAGGTAGGGGCTGTTGTTGCGAGGGGAATTGGTTTGGGCTGAGGTAACCTTTGAGCAGGAGCATTTTTGTTTTAGATGGGGAGAGTAGTTGTCTGTTGGTTGTGGCCATTTCACTGTCACATGAAAGAAGCATAACGTTGAGATGTTCACATGTTTATAAGCCTAGCAAAATTGTGTAACACAGCAGCGACCTATTTTTGTTTTTTATTTATACCCATGATGAATTCAATAGAGATTTAATTAAGATAGAGGTAGGTTATCCTAAATTAAATGCCATTATGTTCTTTTCCAGACTATGTCAGATTTGACTTGCTTAACACCAGTTTATTTTTCGGCTGTGAATATATTAGCATGTTTGCTTAAAAGAAATGCTATAAGTAGGGCAATAAATAAACTTAAATTTTGGAGGAACTTGTTACGGTATACCGGGCGGACGAAGAAGATGGCACGAAAGCAACGTAATTGGTTTGCACCTATTACCACAACAAAGAAAGGATCGAAAAAATGGTGTACTATCTAACTACCGTGAAGGGTCGTAGAAAAAGAATTTAATGAGAAAACCCTCAAGACCGGTTCGTTCCATAGGAATTTACACAGTAGTTCAAGCTGAAATTAGTCATCATTTTCATCTCTGTATATTCATTTTAATGTTTAACCTTTTTAATTATAGTATTTTGCAGTTGATTCAGTCTTCAATGCAGACTCCCGTTAAAAAAAATTATAAAAAAAGTCAAAACACCTTTATTCGTTGTTATAAAATAAATGTCATGTATATAAACGTATACAGAACAAACCGCCATTTTAAATAGTGTTCCTCAGTTCATGTTCCGTCTGTTCCTGTAGCATTAAAACTACTTGCTAACACTGACCAACATGTCATTTCTCACTGAAAGTTGTTTTTATGTCTAAAACAACAAACAAACACTTGTTTATGGAAAGATCACTAAAATTGTTGGTGTCACATAAGATAAATAAACAGTGGAGAAAAATGCAACTTTTGTTTTGCAAAGTGAACGACAGCTTTAACTAAAAACACACGAATTCTATCTCTAAACTTCTCACAACGCTCATGAGTGATATATCTCCTTCAAAGTTATGCATGTGTAATAGACCAGAAGTATAATACGAGGGCCATTTTTTTTCAACCTTTGTTCGCTCCGTGCAGACGCTACGCGGGTAGCTGAAAGCGGGCATGCGCTGTATGCGACTGCGCAGCTATTGCACTGCACACTTTGCCATTGTTGACATTTAGGCATCAGTCGGCGTTGTGCTACAGCCATGTAAACATGTCCGCTATTATCGATGCTCTCGCCAGTGTGAACTGCGAAGTGTGATTCGTTTTCTACAGGCTGAAGGCTATAGTGCTGCAGAAATCTTTCGTAGAATGAGTCGTGTGTATGGGGAAAACTTCATGAGTGATGGTGTTGTGCGTGAATGGTGTCGAAAGTTTAAAGATGGCCATAATGATGTGCATGATGAAGGGGGCCAAGGACGCAAATCTGTCGTTTTAGATGACCTAGTTCAACGTGTTTACATAATGGTTAAAGAAAACCGCAGATTCACCATTACTGCTTTGTCTACGGAATTTCCAGAAGTTTCAAGGTCTGTTTTGTACTCTATTGTTACTGAAAGGTTAGGCTACAAAAAACTTTGTGCGCGTTGGGTCCCAAAATGCTGACGGACGGCCACAAAACTCAACGAATGGCGTCAGCGTTGGAGTTCCTTGAGCATTATCATGATGAATGAGACAACTTTTCGAACTCCATCGTGACTGGGGATGAAACCTGAATTCAATACGACACACCGGAAACCAAACGACAATCACAACAATGGATGCATTCAACTTCACCAAACAAACCAAAGAAATTCAAACAAACCTTCAACGACAGAAAGACCATGGCTACTGTGTTTTGGGACCAACAAGGTGTGTTGTTTGTGGAGTTTATGGAGCCCGGAACCACAATCACTGCAGCTGTTAATTGTGAAACTTTACGACGGTTGCGTAGAGCCATTCAGAACAAACGAAGAGGAAAGCTGACCGCTGGAGTTGTCGTGGACTACTTGAATTCATTGGCGGCAACTTTCTTTGAACAGGGTATTGAACAGCTTGTCCACAGATATGACAAATGTCTTAAACTCTTCGGTGATTATGTCGAAAAGTAACCGTAAGTGTACCAATCTTTTGGTAATAAAATTATTGTTTTATATGAACTTGTTTTTTATTTATAGCCTATCGGAGGTTGAAAAAAAATGGCCCTCGTAACAAACATGTAGATCTTAAATTAAATAAACGAACGAGTACAGTGCCTGCCTATCTATGCGGATGAATTTATAGAAACGTAACAAACATAAATTTAATGATTGGGATTGAATGCTTTTCAAATGAAGTCAACGAGGCAGAAAATTTTTTTTAGTATAAAATATAACGTAACATCCTGGTCTAGGGATTATTTACGTCAGTTACAAAATAGAACGAAATGGAAAGAGGATAAACTTAGTGTACAAGAAAGGAATGTTTAGGGGAAAATGATAAACTGCATCCTTCTGAGTGGCAACTAGCACGATTTATTAAGGTGATACGGGGTGAGCACAATAAGGTTAGGGTTGTCCATTTATAAGTTAAAAATGGTAATTTGGTTGTCAGTATCATAAATTTGTGTTCTTCCAAATGAAGGAGAAAATGATTAAAATTTGTTATAAAAACTGTATTATATTTATTAGGTTTGAAGTTTAGGGCTTCAGTATATCCTATAGATAAAAATTTTATACATTGCTATACTTGTTTAGTTTGTTTTTCTATAATAGATAATTATTGTGTTATAGTTTTAAGTGGTATATTTGTTTTTTTCTTAATCTTCTTTGGAAATTAAACCACTCATAGTTGTTAAAATCGTCTTTATTTAAATTTAGATCCATGTCCCAGGATCGTTGTCATAATATTAAAAGTTTCAAGTTTGACATTTATTACACAAATTGAAGGTGACTTTGATTTATTAATGTTTGATATATTTATTTGGCTTGAATACATTAGGTGAAAATGTAAAAGTTTAGAATAAGTATTGCTAGTAGTGAACACAAACTCATGTTAGTACGATTGTACAATATTCGTTTATTTTCAATCCAGGTACAGCTAACATTCAATCAACAAGAAAATATTATAAAAATTTTTTAGTGTTTTTCAAAAAACTGTTACTAATCTAAAATCTCAAACTGACGTCCAAACCAAAAAACTTGTTTCTAAAAAACCGTGTTTCAGTTTTTTTTTTGCTTTCTTTCCCCACATGGTTATCTAGCCCTTCTACTACAGGAAAGCGTAGACGTCGCGTGCGTAACAACCCATGCATGTGGGCAAATCATGGATTTTTCAAATTATATGTTTTTTGTATTTGATTTAAGCTTCTTTAATCGAACTTCAAATGGTCTGGGACTTTCCCCAATATAAAACTTATTATATTCGCACGGTATTTTGTAGATGCAGTTTCTTGAATTTGTATTGCGTTTCATTTTGTTAATTGTCATCTTAGTGTATTGTTGGTTTTAAATACTGTTTTGATTTTGAATTTGTTTTGTATTCTTTAGATTTTTCTTTTCATGTATGGTATTGAAAGCATTTTTAATGCTTATCGTTGTTTTTGTTTTGCTAAATTATGGCATGGTGAATCTATGGAGCTTACGATAGGTCTCAAATGAATGTCTATTTTATGAATTTTTGGTAGACCGTAAAGGTTGGAGGTTTGCTGTAATGTGGGACCACTTTGCTTCTTTCTTTGTTTTCGAACTCATTTTTAAATTTATATAGAGTGTTAGAAATTAAATATGTTGTATAATTTCTTTGATTAGTTGTATATATTATTTACTGTTTAGCTTGATCATGATTGGTTGATTTGTATTATACACTGTTTAATTTTAGTTATCTAGTTTACGTACAAGCGCATCGTTCAAACGTAGTATTTGCTTTCCTTTGTGAAGGACAGCATCATCTCAATTCTTTTCACGTCACTTCTAAATGTACTCTCGCGCAACTAACATGTAGCCGCTAACAGTTTCGCTGTTTAATTTATAAAGTATGTTCAGTTGTCAATCATGTAACCATTCGTAGTCTATATCTACAGTTTACGTGCAAATAAATGCATTAATCATTTCTCCAATTTTATTTTATCAGCGAAGGTTTGTCTAAGCTTATTAAATTATTGATGAGCCGCCATCCTTCCAAACATAGAGTTTTGTATATTTTGTTGTCAATTGATTCTGTTAGGTCTGTTTCTAAACCAGTGCAATTTTCAGTATTCAGCAGTTTGTTGACTTTTGCATTATAATCGTTTTTATTCATTATTTCTGTTGCATTGCCTTTGTCAGCAGGTAGAATTATCGTTTTTTAGAGTGCGAATTGCTTCACTTCGTTACTACATACATTTGGTTTTATTTTGTGATTGTTTTCTATTTTGATTTTACATCGTATTCTAAATTCGTTTGCTTAATCTTGTTCAAGTTGATTCGTTGTTTTCTCAGTACAGCTGATTATTTCAAATGCTGGTATTGATTTTGGTGTTACTGCAAAGTTCAGGCCTTTTGATAGAATTAGTTTTTCTGTGTCGTTAATAGTTACGTTCGATATAACGGTGTTTA
Source organism: Platerodrilus igneus (assembly GCA_036346225.1). Lineage (NCBI taxonomy): Eukaryota > Metazoa > Arthropoda > Insecta > Coleoptera > Lycidae > Platerodrilus > Platerodrilus igneus. The sequence continues at coordinate 458,190 of JARFIW010001423.1, read as the reverse complement.
GCATGGTGTCTCTGTTTTTTAACGTATTAATTGGCGCGTTACTTTTCTCTATAAATAGATTGTTAAATTTTCTTTGGCCTGGAAAATTTCGATTCGTAGTAGGTGTTTGCACTAAAAGAATTTTAATAAAATTATCATTTGTTACCGTTATTCATATGAAATTTAATGTACCCTCAATATCTTGTTTTAACTTATAAATAATGTGACGGTGGTTTTGTAATCTTTCTCTCATCACACTATAACTTGCTCTTTCAAAAATCCTTAATACTTTATTGCTTGTCTGACCAAATTTGATTCTGAATTCTCTTGGTGTTATTTCGTTGTTTCTGCATTTTATTAAGAACGTGAGCGAATTTTTGAAGTGCGATAGCTTTAGGTTTAGATTGTCCAAGTGTCTAACACAAATACAAATTTCAGGTCTATACCTGTGTTGTAAAGACCATTTTAACAACTATGGGTTGTTTAATTCCCAAAGAAGATTAAGAAAAATACAAAACAAACCACAACAAACATACAGGGACGAGTATATATAATATATTTGTATTTTACATATTAGTATTTTAGTAAATTTGTCGGGTTTGTTTTAATAATAAGGTGCTGAGCTTTTTGCACAAACGTAGATTAAAAAAGGTTCATAAAAACCAGTTGGGTTGTAATGGTGCCTTTTTTACTACTTCAGTAAGGTTCTAGATGTAGCAGCAAAGTAATTTGTTTTAATTAATTAATGCTACAGGCCACGTCATTTTATTAATGTTTTATTTTTTAAAACATTCTAGAAATGTGGTAAACATAAGCCTATAGAAAGTGTTGATTTTAAATTGTGTTTGCCACATAGAAAATACTCAAACAATAATTGGAACTTGAACAAACAAAACTATTGAACTGAATTGAATTGTTAACAAATTGGGTGTCACCAAGTGTATAAATTACACCTCTCAACAATTTTATTCTTTATTTCAATATGGTTTCTCATATTGACATCACAATTTGGCATTTCGATTTAGTTTTGATATTAGAGTTATAATAATATGCTAGAACATTTAACCATACAGTGTAAAAAAGGTTTTTATTATTAAAGGATATTAAAATTAGTTGAAATTTTTGTGTAAACGATACTAGCTATGAATCACTAAAACCTATTTATTTTGGAATTTATTTAAGCGTAGAGATTTACTTCAAAGATAGCACAAAGGGCAATTTACCATAATGATTTGTACATTAAAAACTTGAAAAATATACTTCATCCTTTGGATACAATGCATACGGGAACACCAAGAGACGCAATGAAATATATAGCTATTATTGGGTTCGTCGTCTTTCGTCTTCTCTTTAGGTTTCCCGTGTATTAAGAATTCTATATATCAAAACGCAAAACTAAGCCCATTGAAGATGCTTCAAAGGCAAATTTAAGAATCAAAATGAAACAAAGACATGTTGATCACTTTGATCATCGACCCACGACTTGATTTGTATATTTTGCGTTTCAGAGTTCTTTTAGTGAGAATACTTTTGTGTCTTGAGTATTATATTTTGTTTGTGAAAATATTCTCTTCCGATTTAGCATACGTTATTTAAAGCCTCCTTGTTTGCGATAAATAAATCCATTGTTATACTTTGGAAAATGAATTCAATTGATTTTCAGCGTGCAATACTTCCAATTTTAACAAGCTCTTAGAGAGCTTTGCTTTTTCTTTCAAGGAGAAGGTTACCGCAAATATTTATTCAGAAATCTTAAAGAACTTTCCTCTTTCACGTGTAGCTATCGTTAAATGCTATAGTATTTAGTATATAGATGTATCGTTCAACATCCCTATTATATAGATTTACTGGGACAGATCATGTAAGTTTTTTATATGAAATAGATATGTAATACAACAAAAAAAAACAGTGTTAGTATGGGAAAAATGTTCAAATGCTTATATGCACGCCGACGATAATAGATGGTTCTTGAGGTTTAAAGAACACATCATGCACTGAAAATAATGTCTCTCGATTATATTAGGATTTCTGAAGGGATTATTAGGTTTTCACGACAAAAACGAGACAGCAGACCTTACGAATAAATTATTAGGACGCAGTGCACTAATATAATATTAGTCTAAATGTAGTGATTACATAGTAGGAAACTATAATAAGGTGTTCAGAAATTCAGAACGATTTCAAGGAGTGAGTAAAACAGAACATTGGGAATACATCTATATAGATTATTAGGAAATACAGATTATGAAACAAAACCTGTAGTAATGCCGTTCGAGATCGAGATTTCTCGTTCTCGTCTCGAAATTCGAGACGAGATTGAGACGAGAAACTAAGATCTATTTCGTGACAAAAACGGGAAACACTTAATTCTCGAGTCGAGAATTCTCGACTATTCTCGAGTTTTCGAAATATCCAGTAAACAAAAACAAATTTCAGTAAATAAGGTAAAGGCTGCGTCAGTACGAACTTCGGAATTCTTGTATTAAATAACGTTCCTATCAAAATAAGAAGATGTTTCAATGTAACAATTTAAAAAATTGAAACGGTTATATTTATTTTAGTCGATATTAAAAGAAAATTTTGCTTCTTCAACTACCTAGTAGCATCCGAAGAGCATCGTCAATGATATTGTGTTACTATAATTGTCTTCAACTGCAGTTCAATTGTTCAAATCTGGCAAATGTTACAAGTAACAAAACTAATAACCGACTTTACAATTCTGACTCCTGAAACTATGTGTACCTCTTTATTATGCTAGTTTTAATAGTTAGTTGTAAAACTATGCTATAAACACAATTTTACTATTTGAAGTTTCAACTTTAAATTAAGATACAATCGTTTGTTACAATTAGCAATTATAAAATGTTTTTGTGATTTATGTGCGTAAATATATAACTTTGAAAGTTATTTTTAACAAGGAAGCAATGTTAATTAGAACAAACAAATTATACATGATCAATTTTACTCCGCTTATAGGCCGTTGTTGAATATTTATTAGAATATATGGGTAAGCTGTAAGAACTAAATGTGAGTGCTAATTTTACATTTATGATTTTATGATCTTAATACAAAGCTTAAGCGATGTAGAGCTGGAGGTTATGTTTAAAATAATACGCTTTCTCAGTAAAGCCATTCAAAAATCTTAATCGTTTCTTGGCATAGTTGTCGAAGAACGTGTTTTGGTGATTGTACTTGCACCTTATGAGGCATAGCGATTATGTCGATAATTCAGACGCACATTAAGAATACCTAGCAAAACATTCATTACATAATACTGAAAGTCAATTACAATTTTCTCCAATAAAGGATTACAATTTTGAAAACAAATAGGGACTGTCAATTTATAGACATTGGCGAAACAAAATAACACGCATGTGGAAAATGTTGATGACGTTTTAAATTCCTATAGGTACTTTTGTACTATAGGTTGAGCTCAATATAGAGTAAATACATAAATTTTGTTCAAAAATTATAGTAATTTTATTTGAATTACTTTAGAATAAAAATTCCAGAGTTCTTAGTGGCGCAATCTTAACTATTGCTATCTGTAAACCAAATGTATTTAGCTAACCTCCATGTGTAGTTTTGTGTTTGAATTGAAAATTAATTCTAGAAATAAATAAAACAAGCAAATGATTTTTGTATACTTTTACCAAACCAAACTATAAATAAAATATTAATGTTGTATATACAATACTTTATAAATGTATATGTAACGGCGTTATTCTAATAATTTATTATTGTGCCAAGAATTTATACACAGTAGTGTCTTTGCCGATTCGTGACTTAACCTATTGTGATGTTTCCGAATAGTCAAACCAGCTTTTGAGAAAAGTCTCTTGGCGGGTACACTAGTTGCGGTGACACTGCATAGATCGCGTGCCATTAAAGCTAAACCTGGGTAAACAGATTTATGGTTCTTCTACCATTTTAGTATATGTTCGCTTTTATATTCTCTGGGACAATTTAAATAGTTGTCAATTTCTTGACACCAATTGTTATTCACGAATTGATTTTTTTCATAAATGGAATACACATCTAATTCACCATCGCCACTAACATTGATATCAGAATTTTCGACTAAAAAAGTTGGTTGGGGCTGCGACGGTACGTAGTACTTTTTTTTTATATATATCTTGAAATTTTTTTATTGGCGCTTCTTCTCCCTACGTGGTCAAATTCAATGTTTGCGTTTTATGTAGTGGATCTGAAATAAGGAGGGCACAGTAGATCCAACTTGTTTTATGATAATGTTTTAACATTTTAGTATGTGCAGCTTGATAGGTTTAAAACAAATTTTCTTTGAGTTTAGATCTCAATGAATTTCTTCTTAAACCCTGAATAGCATGTTCTATTTTGTCAAGCAACGTATTAAAGCCTACTACTACATGCGATAAAGTGATATAATTTTCTCCACCAAGACTTTTAAAATGCTTTAATAAACTCTGAATTTTTGAATAAAGTTTCCATTCAGTTTTAGTAATTTTAAAACCACCTAATTCTTTGATGTTTTTACACAATGCATTTAATGCGCTCTGCATGTTAAGGGCGACTAATATCATGTCGTTCGTCGAGTTCCAACGCGAGTTAAGGTTCGTGGCTTGGGAGCGGCCTTTTTAAAAAACCAGTTTCAAACTCCTTAACAATTATTATTTTATTATACAGAAATTAAATATGAAATTTGGACAAGTTACAATCACACTTTACTTAAAATCGAAATTAATTGATAAAAGTACTATTTTGAGTAGCAAGTAGAATGCAATGTAAAAGCTGATCACTTAATTGACTGTCGTCGACTGGGGCTCCCGGGCTTTTTATAATATTCCTACCCCCTCACATGGCTGTGGGAACTTGCAGATCTCATGTCTGTTTATTCTTAACTCTATTCATAATTACATTGTTGTAATCTTAATTTCTTAGTAATCACGGTACCTGACCGTCTGTGACCGCCTGTGACCTGACATCTGCAGTGTCACTATCATCTGTGATACAAAGTAGCGCATCCGTTCTCATGAACGTTAATAAACTTTACAAATTGTCTTCGTGTTACAATGTTGCACTTCAATTGGCGTATTCTTAACACTTTCTAATAATTTCCTAATTATTCTATTTTAATATGTATACATCAATTGGGGGATACATAACTCGCGTTGAAACATCGATATTTGTAGACAAGTACTTTAAATTTGCTGCATCGCAACAACTTTTTAATTTTTGTTCCCAGTTTTCAGACCTTTTTATTTTTAAAAACAATTGTTGCAGCTTCGTTACCGACGAAAGATTTTCGGCGAAATCTTTGTCCGTACCTGCATCTGCATCAGTTTCTTATTCACAAAACTCTTCTTTTCTTCTACTACTACTTCTTTAAACTCTGCTTCTTCTTCTGCTTTAAGCATCGTCTTTAGAAAAACTAAAAGGTAAATATTTGGTTGCTATCCATCCAACCAACATTTCATCCTATTCCTGTTCTTTACCAATTGACTGAAATAAGAAAAATAAGTTTTAGAATATGAATAACCAATTAATCATGATACTTTTGAGGTTCTACAATACTACGTTACTTATACGTTTTGCTTACAAAAGTCTAAACTCTAAACAAAAGATATATGTAAAAAAAAGGCCAAAACGGCAAGAAATGAAAGCGATTTAAAAAACTGCCAAGTAAATTTAAAAATTGCAAATAACTAGTATCACTTAATTCAGTAACGATTATAACTATATCCTTTTTATAACTTATTTTAAGTGAGTTACTTCTATTATTGTTAATCATCTTCAAAATGGGATTTGATTTCTGTTTTCGCGTAGACGTTCCTGGTTTACAAAAAATACTGTTATAGACTGCAGCGTGTTGAAACATTAGGTGTTTTTTAAGCCGCTAGTATTAGAGCACTTCATTTTTATAACCGTACTGATATTCTTTGTTAAGCACAGTTTGCATGTCTCGGTTTTATTATTCATGTCTTCCACATTTATGTGGTAATAGTCGCTCACTTTTATTTGCGATATTTTCGCTATTTTTGCACTGGGTATAAAAGCTTCTTCCTGTACATTTGATGATGTTGATGACCATGATTCGGTTATGGAAGGGAAAGTCATATCGGAATTGTAGTCGTACTGATTATCCTCATCTAAATTGGTGATGTTCGCACTACAACTTGAGAGAACAGGAACATACGTTCGATCAGAAAAGCCTTCATCGCTGCTATATGGTTCAGGATTATCGACCCTATTTTCATTTGATGTTTATATAAAAGGGCTACTTTTGATCGCTTCATCTTTCACTTTAAAATTTTAACAGAAGTTACAACCTCAAGTTAATATGAATAAATAAGCAAACTCAAAGGTCAGAGAGTTTATATATGCAGCAAAACACAAAAATATTGAAGTGAAAGCTTTTAGTTTTCACTAATTTATAGTTTGTACTTCAAGGATGACAGGTATTTGTTATAGGATAAATCGTTATTCTTCATACATATATTCAAATGTCAAAGCTTTTTTTTAATTATCTTAATTCCTTAGACAGGACGTTGCAGTTATAACAATGGATTTCAGAAAAATAATATCGTGGAAACTTATAAAAGGTAGATAAGAAAACAAAAGGCTTTTATACTTTTCGTACCGTTCAACTAGAAAGCACAAAGCAGGGTTCAGTATGCAATTTTAGGTATACATGTCACATGGTTTCTTAAACTAGTACATTGTTAAACAAAGTTTACAGGTTTTGCAAAAAAAATATTGAAAAGATAACGGAAAATTTGTCCCTTTCATTTATGCTGAGAAGTATTATTTGCTTAAAGTATTTCTTAACCTTCGACGTGGACCTGGTAACCTTGTTGTGAAACGATAAATAAATCGACCACACCTTATCCTTTTATCACAATTTTATAATGAATCAAAATAAACATGTTCACAGTAATTTACAGATAATCGAAGGACCTTTAAATTCTTATATTCAATTCTATTGCGTGTCAACATATAGTAATTGTAAATGGAAATAATTCAATTATGAATGCTTAGATTGAGTCCACACAAACTTCTTATTATATAAATACCTGGATTACAATTCAACATTGTATTAAATCAGCACGTAAATATGTAGAACTACACATCACTATATTATTTGTACACACAAGTTTGGAAGGAGCTTTATTAAACTCATATTTAATAGAACATCATTTAAGGAAGGAAGGACACGAAGTGACGTTCACGTACGCCAATTTACACCCAAGATGCAAGAGTCGCCTCTACCTGCTTAGAGTGGGGTGGCTATTTCAAGGTTTCTACTCGTCACAACAAAATGTTTTACAGCCTACATTTAAGTTGAGGCAAATCTCAACACCTTGGATAACTGTTTATCTAGATGGCGGATGTACCAAAAGGAGCTATGGCCACAATTATGATTCTGCTTCTGGATTGGTATTCTGTTTTTGATAGTAACCTTAGTATATATTGAAATTTTTATTTAAATTTTAGGCAGTTATTGTCGGGCAGAAAACAAAAAGGTTTTATATGTTGGTGTTCGGAATAAATTTTGTATAATTTGTAAAAAACATGCAAATGGACATCAACATGTCTGTTTTAAAAACTGGGAAGGAAGTTCGACAGCAATGGAAGCCGATATAATTGTGGAAGGTTTTAAACGAAACATTGACCTGCATGGGGTACGTTACAAGCGATTTATAGCTGATGCCGATTCGAGCGTCTATGTGAAAATTCAACAAAATGTTTCATATGGCAACAAAGTTAAGAAATTTGCAAAAATAGTATGCACAGAGTATATTAAATGTAGTAGTTTTGAATTTGTAACCTTCTTTTGAGATATTTGATGTTGATAGGACAATACAATACTACTCTATTTAATACACTCTATATAAAGCATCAGCAATTGTATTTTCATTCTGTAGGTTCAAAAACTAGAATGTACTAATCACCTAACAAAAAGCTACGGCAAAAGATCGTACGCTGTAAAAAGATATACGAAACAATTTTCTGTAACTTTAAGAAAATTGTTGACAGCAACAAAGATTAAACAGTTGCAAAATATTGCTCAAAAAGCAATATATGATAACGCCCACGGTGATTTGCCTTGCCTAACTGAAGATCTAAATAATGAACCACGGCTTTTTTGGGAACCATATCAATGCAAAGATTATTTTTGCGATAATGGGCGTGCAGTATTATCTGATGAATCGAATTTAGTACGTAATTCGTGTTTATTACGAGTAGTGGAAGGTAGGCTTATCAGAGAAATTGATACTCTGAGGGTTTTTATTAATTAGGGGCGCGGTAGATTAATTATTTGGCTAGCTTTATAATAATCTCAGGGGTAGGCTTCGGTCATCTTTAAAATAAAGCACACACGTAGTAACTATTTTTAATTAATGAAACTCAACCGATAAACTTAAGTGAGTGTTTACACATTTTAACAAACTATACACTTTATACAAAAAGTAATGAACACTAATAGTTTGTAGGGTATCTTAATGTACAAAAGAAGCCGACTCATACCCCAAACGCGCGAGTACGCAAGAGTCGCTACATCACGCCACAATGGCTTAAACGATACTCTCGATACACTGATAGCACACGGCACAGCGTATATTCGCGACAGGTGGGGGTCGCCTGTTCTATCATAAAAGATATGTTACAATACCTATATATAAAAATTTTTATTTTTAGGAGCTCTTTCTTTAGTGACTAGGAAGGTCGACTCGTTAATTGATAATGAAACAAACAATAGAGCTGAGCTTTTATGAGCATTGTGGCTAAATTTAATATGGGCAACCGACTAAATCTCATTTAGACATCTTCCTATAATATTCGAAGTTACTTATCAACGTTAAAGTATAATGAAGGTAATATCAAAGCAGGCAAAAATAAAAATCACTACATTTGCATTCATCAAACATGACTGAATTTGGCGATTTTAGGCTTTCAATGGCACCTGAGGTCTTAGATAAGCTTTGCCAAGAAAAGTTCAGGTAAATACACCAAAACATATTTTAGTAGACAAACTAAAAACAGGAAGAAGCTATTTGTAAATGATGTGAAAATCCCTATAACAAAAGGTACTACCGGCAAACGTAAAACGATCAAGACTAAAGATGATTATGCACCTTATGCTATTCAACTAGATATGGAACAACACGTGCTAAAACAAGAATGTGATCGTCTCCTGGAAACGTTAAAAATATATCATCATCATCATCATTAGGTCTTCAGTCCTAGAACTGGTTAGACGCGTACCATCATTGTTCCCTATTCTGAACTAACCTACAGATTTCCCTGAAATATGAACAGTTTGCATCTATAACTGTCTGATCTAGGTCTACATCTACCTCTTTTTTCCTATCTCTGCTTGTAATATATCACATACTATTCCCCAAAAATGCCTTAGAACGTATTCCGCCCTACTATTTCTCTTTTTCCCCAGATATCCTTGTTCCCCTACTATTTCTGTAACTTATTTGTTATTATCTTTGTCTGTCCATGCTATCGTCCTCATACATCTGAAGCACATCATTTCAAAAGGCTGCTACCGTTTTTCTGTCTGCGTTTCAGACTTGCCGTATTTCATAGGCATACTGTGCTTTGCTCCACACATATGCTTTCAACAATTTTCTTCTTATTCTGTTTGTTGTCTTTCCTCATAGGCGATGTTCTTTCTTGTTAGATGCAGTTCGATCACTTTCTATTGTTTTACAGTTATATGCCCTATTTCTCCGACCTTCAATGGTTGTGAAGGGAGGTAAGCAGTCTGTGGCTGGCAAGTTCTCCCAACACTTAACCATTTGGCGATTAAATATATTTTCCAATTTATCTTTTCGCTCAGTCAACATTAGTTGCAGGTATTTCGCAGCCATTAGGTTTTCCGTCTCAAAACTGGTTGGACACGTACCTGCACTTATTTATATTCTGAGCTAGCCTACATAGTTCCCTGAAATTCTTAAACAGCATGTGTATTCAGGTTAATCTTCTTTGGGAATTAAACCACTCATAGTTTTTAAAATCAACTTTATTTACGTTTCGATCCATGACCTAGGATCGTTGTCAAAATAATAATAAAAACTTCAAGTTTGACATTTATGACATAAATTGAAGGTGACTGATTTATTGATGTTTGAAATATTTGGTTTGAGTATACTAAGCAAATATTTTTAAAGTTTAACAGAATGATTGCCTTCAATTTGTGTTGCGACCTGGGATCGGCTTTCTTTAGGTAGCCAATACGCTTAACGTGAAATCAGCTGATTAATTTTTATTGGTGAATTTTATATAAATTCAATAACTTGCAATTGGAAAACATTTTTTAACATGTTTCTATTTATACAATTGAGAGGATGGTTATTAAAGAAGTGTGCGATTGCATTATTGAAAGGCTTCAGTAGTCGTTTTTTTATATTTATTTTGAGGGGAAAAATTCATTATGATTTAAGTTACCTCTTTGGTAGATTTTAACATGGTTCTGAGGCGACTCTATGGCGGGTTTACACTTGTCAGATACCAATGTTGTTCTATGAAGATTGTATATGGAAATGAGGCGACCCTATAGCGGGTTTGCACTTGTCAGATACCAATACTGTTCAACTGAGATTGTATATGGTTTTGAAGTAACCTTATTGTGGATTTATACTTGTCAGATACCAATGCTGTTTTATAAGGATTGTTAATATGCTTATTTTTATGTAATTAGTTATTTTATGTATAAATAGAAATCATGTATGTAGGCTGTATTTCATGTTAATATTGCAAGGAAAACCCACGAAAAACTTGCAATGCTAGCTAGATATTGTGGGCATTTGATTTTCATTTGTTATTTCTTTTGTTATTTGTTTTAGTAATGGAATCCATTGTTTACTGAAAGTCACGGATTCGTTTGCAACTCAGTTATTTTTATGTAGGGTTATATAAGCAGCTACTTTGATTTTGCGTTTTTGGTGGTTTTCTTCTTTTTCTTCTTTTCAGGGAGTATGTGTATTCCCTTTCTATTGTTTTCTAATTTTATACCCTATTTTACCGAGATTCAGTGAAGGAGGTTAAGCAACCTGTGGCTACCAAGATCCCCCAACACTTAGACATTTGCCGAAATAATGGTTTTCCAGTAAATCCTTTCACACACTTAACATTATTCGAGAATATTGCCCAACCAATTCTTGTAGTTACTTATAATAATCATCATGTTTAAGCACAGTTATCTTTTCGTCATTAGTTTATCCATCTTGGGATTGGTTGGATGCGTACCTCCATTGATTTCTATTCTGGGCTAGCCTACACATCTCCCTGAAACCTCTACAGCCTACATCTTTTACTATCTGTGTGCAGTAGTCTAATCTAGGTTTGCCTCTTCTTCTCTTTTTTCCTATCTCTGCTTCTAAAATATTCCGCACTATTCCCTCATGCCGTAGTATGTGGCCTATCATCCTATCTCTTCTATTTTTTACCGTTTTCCACATATTTCTTTCTTCCCCTACCATTTTTAGTACCTCTTCGTTCTTAACTTTGTCTGTCCATGATATCTACATCATACGCCTGTAACACCACATTTCAAAGGCTTCTACCTTTTTCTTGTCCGCTTCTCCTACTGTCCAGGCTTCACAGCCGTACAGTGCTGTGCTTCACACATATGTTTTAAGCAATCTTTTCCTTGTTTCTATGTTTGTGGTCTTTGAGCACAGTAGTTGCTTTTTCTTGTTAAATGTAGCAAGACCTTGTGCTAATCTTTGTTTTATATCTTTTGTGCTTTTCCCATCTTGCGTTATTTGGCTTCCTAGGTAGCAGAAATCCTTAACCTCTTGTAAGTTCGTGTTAAATACTTGTATTCTTGTTTTTGATTTATTTTCCCCACCTTTGCAAACTAGAACTTTAGTTTTAGTTTTGTTAATTTTCATACCGTATCTCTTTGTTAGAACCGTTTCCATTTCATTGAGAGCAGCTTCTAACTCTTCCTTGCTAGACGCTAATACCGCTATATCATCTGCAAATCTAAGCATATCAATTTTTTGTCCTTGCATAGTAATTCCAAATGTCTTCCTGCATTTGACAGTATTCATTGCCTCTTCTATGTACAAGTTAAAAATCAATGGGGATAGGGTACATCTATATCTCACCCCTTTCCTAATGTATACTTCTCTACGTTCCTGCTCTAATTCTATTACTGCTGTTTGCTCTTTGTATAAGCTATGTACTATTCGTCTATCCCTATAACTCATTCCAATCTTTTGAGTATTTCAAACATTTTTTCCAATTTACATTGTCGAATGCTTTTCCAGATCTACAAACCCTATATACATGCTTTCCCTTTTCTATTGTTTTCTCCATTATCACTCTCAGAGCTAAAATAGCCTCCCGTGTTCCCCTGTTTCGCCTAAACCCAAATTGGTTTTCTCCTAGTATTTCTTCAGCTCGTTTTCCATTCGTCTTTGCACAATTCTGGTTAATATTTTTGACACGTGTGCTGTCAAACTTATTGTTCGAAAATTTTCACATCTATCCGCGCCTTCCTTTTTTGGTATAGTTACTATGATGCTACGTTTGAAATCTTTGGGTATCTCGCCTGTCTCATACATATAGCTTACAAGTTGGAAGAGACGTTCTGTTACTGCTTGTTCAGCGGCTTTTAGAGTTTCTGCTTGCACCTTATCTGTACCCGGCGCCTTACCATTTTTCAGACACTTTAATGCTAATTCAAACTCGTCTCGAAGTATAGGATATCCCAAGTCATCATTTTCAATGTCTGATTCCTGTTCTAATGCAGTTAGTTCCTCTCCTGCATATAAATTCCCTATATATTCTTGCCATCTACTCACTTTCTCTACGTTTTCTATAATGACGTTTCCTTGTGCGTCCCTTATATTTTTGCTATACGGTTTTATATCCCTAAAATTCATTCTAATTAATTTGTATGCTTGGTCTGTCTTTCCTATTTCCATCTTAGTTTGTACTTCTTTGCACTTTTCATCAATCCATTGTTCTTTAGCTTTCCTGCATTTTAGAATAATTTTCTATTTTATGGCTTTGTATCTCTGTTTTCCTGTTTCGTCTGATTTATTTTTGTATTTTCGTTTTTCTTCTATTAAATTCACGATATCCTTTGTTATCCATGGTTTCTTATTTTCTTTTTGTGTATACCCCAAAATATCTCTGGCCGCCATGTCTAGGCTGGATTTAATGTTATTCCATTCTGTTTCTACTTCCTTAGTTTCAGATATTTTCCCGATATCATTCAGCAATTCATTTTACTTTTTTTCGAATCTTACTTGAATATCTTTGTCTTTTAGTTTCTCTAAGTCCAAGTGCCTTTTTCCGTTCCTTTTTTTCAGATTTATAAATTTAAGTGCGGCCTTCATAATTACGATGTTGTGGTCAGTATCTATATCTGCTTGTGGGTAGCTTCTACAGTCTTTTACTTGATTCCTAAACCGTTGTCTAACAAGAATGTAATCTATTTGATATCGTCCTATATCTCCTGGCATCTTCCACGTATATCGTCTTCTAGCATGATGTTGAAATAATGTGTTTGTGATGATTAAATTGTTCTTGTCGCAAAATTCTACAAGCCTATTTCCCCTGTCGTTTCTCGTTCCTAAACCAAATAAACGCTCCTTCCCTACCCTCGCCTACCACGGCATTAAAATCCCCCGTAATTATTAAATTTTCATGTCCTTTTACGTATCTTAATATGTCTTCGATATCTTTGTAGATGGCTTCTACATCTTCGTCACTGTAGCTAGAGGTGGGCATGTATACTTGTATTATTACTGTGTTTACCGGTTTAGATTCTAATCTAACCATGAGTAATCTTTCGCTCTTTTGTATGTAATTTTCTACACAGTATCCCATTTTTTTCCTCATAACTATCCCCACACCCAAATTTCCGTCCTCTGCTCCTGTATGAATTACCCTGAAGTTTCCACTCCAAAAATCCCCCGCCTCTGGCCACCGAACTTCGCTGATCCCTTCTATGTCTAGTGATAACCTATTCATTTTGATTTTTAGGTTCTCTAGCTTACCTACTTGCTTCATACTTCTAACATTCCACGCTCCGACTCGCAGAATGTTGCCGACTCTTATTTTTAACTTTCCGATCGCATCCTCCGAAGTAGTCCCCTCCCGGAGATCTGAATGGGGGACTATTTTAATTCCGGAATCTTTTACCCCAGAGAATGCCATCATGTTTGTAACAATTTAAGTACGCTGTGTACTTGGGAGGTAATGTGGTGGTTTCCCGTTGCCTTCCACATCGCGGTAGTGTGTCTTAGACTGCTATACTGACCCCTATAGTCTCTACCAATCTAAGTACCGAAAGAGCCGCTGCCCTCTTTCGGGGACTTGTCTTCGTCTGGTTCCTCACTAACGACCCTACTACTTTGGTTGGACCTGTAGTTTGGCTCTTTAGCTCATTAGAACACGCAAGCTATTTCACCTGTTCTAGTAATTTAGAACTTCGGCAAGGTGCAGGTTAAAAATATATAGTGATAATAATTGAATAATGACATAGTTAATATTTGGAAGGCTGTGGCGTAACTCTAAACTTATTACAACTTATCACTTTACCACACTAATACTTTTGAAAATCAATACGTATGCGAACTGTGGACAAGTTAGTTAACAAAACATATATTTAAATTCCCCAAATTAGTAGTGTGGTAAACGGTAACCAATTAATAAATACAACCTACCACAATTATTGCAGGTAACTATACAGCAAGTTAGCGTTATTGCGGCTACCACAGTAGGCTAGTTCGACAATTCCTATTACAAAATTCAGCGCATAAATCGATTGATGGCTTCCAACTTTGAAAATGTAATCAAGAGAAGGGTTGAAACTTCATGCCATAAGTTGGTGAAGACTATTTTGACTCCGACAGCTTTCTATTCCAAAGCAACTGAATTTGAGAAGATGTATGAATCCGTAGCATTAAGTTTATTGGCAGAAACTTTAGGCATAGAGATTCAACCTATTGGACTTTATAAAGGTATAGATTATCCATTTTTAGCAGCGTCACCCGATAGTAATTTTTTCAAACTACTTCATTACAACTTTCGTGAGTCATTATTCATCTTTTCTAGGGGTTAACTGGTCACAATACGTTGGTTGAAGTGAAATGTTTACCCAAAGTAAAAAAACATGGCATGCGTTTAGAGCAAGCTGCAAAAAAAGGAAACATTTGTTTGCAATATGTAAATAAGATGCTGAGCTTGAAAAAAAAACATAATTATTATTACCAGGTACTTTACATAAAGGTTTTAAAAAATGCAATCGTATAAATTAAATGTTTATAGATTCAGGGCCAACTTCGTATCTCGAAAAAGGACATATGTTATTTTGCCGTGTTTATTAGCAATGAATCGCCGTTGTGCATCGAGAAAATAACATGCGATGACGATTTGTGGACAAAAACAATGCTTTCAAAATTAGGGACTTTTTACATGAACTGTATTTGTCTGGAAATCGTACGCGGGAACTTAAAAAAGGACTAAGATGTGTTGATGCCGATACCCATCAATATTTCAATCATATATGTTTAAGCATTTCATCTTTTAGAAAAAAAGAAGATACGCTTGATTAGTGACTATCGACGTAGTGGATTAGGCCTACATGGGGGATACCACTTGTAAAAAAAGCACACCGAGTATTCTACCTCCAATCGCATACATTTTCGGCGTGTGTGTTTTAGCGAAAGGTGGTGTGAAAACGGGTATGGTTATACAGAATGATTATGTGCAAAATAGAAATCGTATACGGGTGTACTATGTCGAAATTGTTGATGATATCAGTGTACTTTGTTATTCTGTGCATGCTTTTAGATGTGATAGTTTGTATTTAATTTATGTATTTGAAACTTACTAATGTTTCTGTTGATTTTTGAGAATATACGTACAAATATATTTATATATACCTAATAAAGGGATTATTTATAAAAATGAGGTCTTTGGGTTGTTAGATTGGTCGAAAATAGACGTGCTCTGATTAGCTGTAATCCTATTAGTCTTCAATTTCTAGTTATAAATAGAATGGTGCATTGCTACATATCCTGTTTTTTAACTAAAAATTTCGACAATATGCACGTATTTAGAATTCGTACCAAAAATTTATTTTATACTATAATTATCGAAAAAATCGATTTTTAACAAACTCACTTTTATTGTAATCTACTGCAGAAGTCAACTTCTCCGACAATTTATTCGTTGCCGACAAACTTCAGAGTATGCAGTAAACAAATATACAAATCTTAATATCAACAAACTGCCACACTAACAAAACTTATATTCTTGCAAAATTTATAACATAAACATTACATTACACCACAAAATCTTGAGCAAACTTTACAATACTCGATGCATAAAGCATAACCACGGCATTTGTGTTAGTCATTCTATCGCCGCTTTTTATTGATGGTGCCAATGTACATAATGTCACAATTCAAACGTTGCAGCCTTGCACTTCGATTAAAAATCTATTTAAAGGGGCATTTTTAAAAATTTAACTTGTTCATTTTCATCTACACACATACACACACACGCGCACACACACACGCACGCACGCACGCACACACACACATACACGCATCCACACACACACACACACACACACACACACACACACACACACAGAAACACTATACAAAAAGAATTAGAACAATAAACAACACACAAACAGATTTACAGCTCCCGCACGGAAGGGAACCTATCCAACATGTTAAAATACACATGGGGTCATGCGCACCTAAAGAAATCATTTTTCATAAATTTTGCCTGTCATTCTGATCTACACGCCCAAAAAAATAATACAAAAAAACCAAAGTATAGAACTGTATACAATTCCAACAGCAGGCCTCGCGAAATCAACATCTACCTACATTCGCCTCCGGGCAAAACAAGGTGAGCAGCGGAACGGTGACACCTCCAAGAAGTTTTCCAGCTATGCGGGGCGCCAAGGAATTGGGACACAAACAAAATCGTTGAGGATGCACATCCGTCAGTCCTGTTCGACGAGCTACCAGACAATGGAGCGGCTTGTGGCGAATAGTCATCCTGTCGGCCGAAAACCACAGGCCGGTCGTATAGTTGGAGATCCGGGAAGTTACTTGCCCCATTTACAAACGGCAAAAACAACAAAATCTGAAAGAGAGATCAACGAAACAGCCAGAATCAATTAGATTAACGCTGTAGAAGGAAGTTGAACTTGAGAGGTCCAGGATCGACAAAGCTGTCCAACTGTATACAAAAGCACATTACAGCGCCCGTCTAGAAAACATTTCAAAATTAGATTATTAGAATATTGCTTGCACAGTAATTTTGCGCCATATAAAGGTGTTCAAAATGTCAGAAACGAATAAATTCAATACCACGAATATATATTATTCAACGAAAATTGAAAGCGCAACTATCAATTTTTGTTGATTTAATATATTGATCAAATAAGCCCTTCTGAGACGTTCTTGAATGTGGTAAGTTGCTAGGAAAGACTTTTATAAACCATAAAGCAAGCATTGGCAAGCCTATAGTTTTAATTTGTACCTAAGTGCCTTCAAGGTTTTTATTTTAAAATAACAATAAAGCCTAAATAACGCTTTGTGAAGTTATTTACTAAATATTAAAACTATAAAATCCAATTCATATTGAGATTGCTGTTGTGCATATCTAACAAAGGCAAACAATAGCCATACACTAAATATCAGTTGTCTTGTTATACTCGGTCCACGTGGAGTTGAATAGTATGTCAGCTATCTGTTAGATTTGCTATCCAAGGAGCTTTAACACTGTATTGCTCTGGTTTGATGCACTTGCCGACGCGATCTCGTTCTCTCTTTTACATTCATGGATGTAGAAAATGCTTCTTGCAGTCACGTCTAATTGCAATACACCCACTTTCATAAAAATAGCCTAACGACACCTTCGTAAAACTTGGTGAACTGTTGGGAATGTTCCTGCATACCGACTAGTTTAAATCCACACTGCGCTTATGGAAAATACTTCTGGCACAATCATAGATAGGAAAATTCAACAAAACAATTTATTTTTTGGTACATTGAAACGTATTATATTTTCTTGATCGCTAACCCCAAACGGTCACATTCTTTCCTAAATTGAGCTTAACTAATGCTCTCTTCTTAATACATACATCTGACTCTAGAAGTTGGGGTCAGCAAAACAAAGTCTTCCGACGTAACTAGGGTCTATTCCTTGGGTAGAGCTATGAGCAATGGGGGTAAGTCGAAATCTATTGAGGGTTACACTTAACAAAAAAACAAACAGGCGCCACCAAGTCCAAATTGATTTATTTTAGGGGCATAGCTATTTTTTAAGGGCGGACTTGGAGACCCAAAAAAAAGAGATCGCCTTCGTTGATACACAAACTTGTCTTAACAGAATAAGACGCTGTTCCTGTAAGAAAGAATAATAATTAAGTCACATAAAAATGGGAACACTATTTGCGTCCCTCAAGTATACCTAAAAAGTATAGAGAATATTTTCTGCATAATGGGATCATAAAATTTTAGTTCTTATTGCTTTTTGTTTACCAAGTCTGATCAGACTAGATCAGAATAAAAAACTTTAAATGAAGAATATTAATTTACTAATAAGAATTTTCTTGGTTTCAGTAAATAAAGTATCATTGTAATTAAATAAAAATAAAAATTTGAAGTACTTGCAAAACTGGTAGTAAAGGTTATCAACTAATCCTTACTCAAATATTTTATAATTCTATGTAACTAAAAATGCTAGAGTTTCTTTATAACCCAATCAGATCTGTGTGAGTCATTTACAAATGAATATACGAAATTTTCTCTTTAGGTTAACAAACTTAAATTTAGTTTGAAGTCAAAATAATCACCAAGATATTCTCTAATGTTATCTACAGTGGTTGTACTAAAATGCTAAACATGTGTTAGCCATTGGGCAATTGTTGACAATAGTGAACAAACAAACAGGTGATGTAATAGCAGCTGTTAAATTACGTTGAAGCCACGTGTGATCACGTATTTACGAAGCTAAGTGAAAGCAAATTTAATACTGGGAAAACCAGCTTATTTACAGGTAAACTGAATAACAATTTTGTACGTCTAACAAACAAAATGAAATAATGTACTTTCAGAAGGAAAGTACTCAGGAAATCTTAATTCTATTACGAACCCAAGAGCAGCAGTTGTCCCTTGATGTAATGGAAATTACCTCGCAGCGCGGAACAGCAACTAATTATACTTGCTTTCCATGCTTTAACACAGGTGTAGGAGCAAAGCGGGTTCCTTACTTGGATCACGGCAGCATTACTTTGTAACGTAATCTTCCGTTGTCTAAATTTATTTACTAAAATAATTTTTCATTGCGTAGCCAACAAATTAAGCTTTCTAAATTGTAACTTCAAAGGGATCATGTTGTCTCAAATTTTACAGTTGCGATTTTCGACGTGGTGTGCGATATATACGTTATCCATGCAGTTTTCTAATTTCTCGTTGGGATTTCAAATGTGTCGTTGCGAGTTTAAATGGGTCGTTGCGAGTTCAAATGGGTCGTTGCGCTAAATAAATTTTGTAAATTAGCTAATATGACAACGAATATACAAAATGTGGATTAGGTACTAACCGTTACTCAGGAAGTGTTTCACAAACATAGAGCGACTCGGAGGTCACTCGCCATTCTCTTAGAATGCATCTTGACGCTACTTTTAACTATCGACGAGTGCGCTCGCTGCTTTCTTGTATGGTGGGAGGTTCCGGATTTTAGTTCTCGAACCTCTCACGCGCGCGCCAGTGGCTGTGAAATTACACCGAACTCGGAAACAACTCGACTAATAATCCTTGATATTATAATACTATAAAAGTTTGATTGTTACTTGAATATTTATTTTAATTAATAAAGGTATTTTACTATTCATTGTACGTTTAATGAATGGATTCTCCTACTGCAAAAATAAAATTGTTACACTACCTCTTTCCTAAAAGAAAAAATTTTTCTTAAAAAACTTCAAATATAACTAATACAAAAAAATTTTTTTACAACAATACTAGCCTTTCCTATCTTCCTAACCAACTATGCAATTTTATAAATTTACTCAAATGGGGGACCTTCATTTATAATTGAGAGTGTGTTGGTAACTACGTGTACCTGACGTCCATCGGGAGACAAAATCGGGAGTCACAATCGGTAATAATCAAAATTGGGAGGGTCAAATTAGAGAGTCAAACACTCCACGGGACAAAAGAATTTAAATTTACAAAATTTCTTGACTTGAGATTCCTACTTCTAATAAGGCTAATATTTCTGACCTAAAATCAAACACTTACAATTTGCTTCTAATTTCAAAAAAAACTTCACTTCCAGGAGCTCATTTAGCTCTATTTACAAAAAAACAGGAATGCTTCCTCATCAGAACAGCATTACCATTCAAAATATCATCACTATAAGGTGAGAATCAAAAGAAATACCCTACTAATAGGTCTAAATTTAAGCATCATCACAAGGTGACAACCAAAACAAAAGTGACCTAATCAAAGGTTACTTATCAAATTCAAATACAAAGTATTATCACTTTATTACAAAGAGATAATCAAAACGAAGGTAACCTGACCATACGGTTACTTAACAAATTCAAATACAAAATATTATCACTTTATTACAAAGAGATAATCAAAACAAAGGTAACCTGACCATACGGTTACTTAACAAATTCAAATACAAAATATTATCACTTTATTACAAAGAGATAATCAAAACAAAGGTAACCTGACCATCAGGTTACTCATCAAATTCAAACCTAAAATAACCCAGTTAGGGTTGTAGAATCCTACACCCTACTGATCATCCTATCACTAATTGCTAACGAACAACTGATCTCATTAGTGATGGACCAAACGGTGAAAATCACCAAGTCAACTTTGACCTTATCAAATCTAAGAACTTCTAACGGTCAAAAGGAACAAGGGAAAGAACAATTCATTCTCTCCACCTTGACATGTAGAAATCAGGACCAATAGTTAAATAGCCCACCTACTTCTACATTGTAAGGATATCTGTCAAAGACATCCTCCAAACACATCTCCGAGCAACGCGCGAGCAAAACGACCAGCGTGCACCAAGGCACACCTCAACTTACAAAACTTACAAAATCTCAAACCACTTATTTCACTCCTCAAACAAAATACTCAATATTAGTGGACCGACACTAGATCAAGAATTGGAACAAAACAAAACAGACCACTACGTCATTACTTAATATCAAAGAGATGACCGGACCGGAATTAATCGTCAAAATCATCATTTTCATTTGGATCTGATACTCCAATTGGTTTCAAGTCCTTTATGTGCCATTTCCCTGCTCTTGTTCCATCTTCGTTTTCTAACTCATATACTAAACTGGAATGTTTTTTCCGAATTTTACTCATAACGAACTTAGGAGCTAACTTAGCGGAAAATTTATCACTAGCACTCGAGAGGACCTTATTAGTTCTCCAAACATACTCTCCGACTCGGAATGAAATGTCTCTTCTCCGAAGATTGTAGCGTTTACACGAACGTTGATAAGCTACATGCAAATTTTCACGGACACTTCCAAAATATCAAACAAAAGTTGACGATCCAAAACATAAGAAGGTCTACTACTGGAGACGACATCAACATCCTCACCAGGTATAAAATTATCCTTATAAGCTTTTCCACTTAAAGGTACCTGACGACCAAAAACTAAAAATTTGGTGAATAGTTGGTGGACTCATGTTTTGCTGAGTTGATCGCGTATTGGATCTTTGATATCTCAACATCCCACGTATCATGTTCTTCTACGTATGTACGGATTGCTGTACCAACTGTCTTATTGATTCTTTCCACAAAATTGCATTGGGGAGCATAAACAGCGTTATACCAAATTTTTGAATTTCGTACCTTGCACACAAAGCTTTAAAAATACGTCCAACTAATTGTGGACCATTATCACAAATAACAAATTGTGGTACTCCGTAGACAAGAAATACCTTTTCTTCCAAAACTTCTCGATCAAATGTGCGGTAGCACTACGTAAAGGTTGCAAAATCGAATACTTCGAGAACCAATCACCAACAACTAAGAGCCATTTATGTCCGCGTTTGGAACGAGGAAACGGACCCATCAAATCTAATGCAATGGTTTGGAATGGTAGTCCAACTTCTTTCTCCTTTCCCATCATTCCAAGGGGACCTCTATTGGGTGGTTTTGAGCACCACAAATCAAACATTTCCTACAAAATTTACGTACGTCAAAGATCATCTTTGGCCAATAATACAATTCTTGGACTCGAGACAAAGTTTTAAGGAACCAAAATGTCCTGCTGAAGGGGGTCATGACATGATTTAATGACATCTACGCGCTGAGACTTTGGCACCAAATATTTCCACTCTACAACATTCGCCGAATGCGGTAATAAGGAAGGTATAAACTTATAAATAAACCCATCTTCTACTTTCCATTGTGGGTAGCTTTTCGGTGACAACAAAATTTTCTTTCTCAAAGACTCATACCACAAGTCTACTGCATCAAGTTTAATCTCTACTAAGTTAACTTCTGGATTTTCTAAAGGAACACCACGACTAAGACAATCTGGAACTATATTGAACTTTCCTTTTCTATGCACCAAATCAAATGAGTGTTGCCTTAATCGAACTGACCATCTGGCGAGTTTTCCAGTTGGATTCTGAAGATTACTCAACCAAAGTAACGAAAAATGATCGGTGACAACGGTGAATCGAACTCCTTCTACCCACGGACGAAATTTCTCAATTGCAAAAATAACCGCTAAACACTCTCTTTCAGTGGTGGAATAATTGCGCTCAGTACGGCTCAGGGTTTTGCTTGCGTACGAAATTACACGCTCTTCTCCGTTTACATTCTGAATCAACACAGCTCCTAACCCAGTGTTGCTTGCGTCACACTCAACGATAAAGGGTGCCGAGTAGTCTGGCTGCGAAAGAAGAGGTGCAGAAACTAATGCTTGCTTGATTAGCACAAATGAATTTTCTGCTTCCGCACTCCAGTTTACAGTTTGACCTTTTTTCTTACTTTTAATGAGGTCATTAATAGGCGAAACTAAAGACGAAAAATTCTTTATAAAGCGCCTGTACCAGCTGCACATTCCTATAAACCTTTTAATTTCCGTTGTGGTTTTCGGACGGGAAAGTTAACCATCGCCGACACCTTATCGGGATCTGTACGAAGTGAGTTCGAACCTACTATATAACCCAAAAATTTAAGTGTTTTTTAAAAATTCACATTTACTTATATTTATGGTAAGGTTAGCTTCTTTTAAACGTTGCTTAACCTCTACTAATAACTTTAGATGATCTTCAAAAGATGACGAACATAATATTATGTCGTCCAAATAGCAAAATACATGGGGTTCAAAACGTGGACCAAAAATTGCATCTACTAAACGCTGTTGCGTCTGCGCAGCATTCTTCAACCCAAATGGCATGCATGTAAATCTATATTGTCCTCGTGAGATAACACTGAAGGCAGTCTTATCCTTAGACGATTCACTAAGAGGGATTTGCCAAAACGATTTTCTCAAATCCAGAGACGAAATGTAGTTCGCACCTTTCAACATACTGAGAATTCTATCTACGTTCGCAAGGGGGTACGAATCATGAACAGTTAAGTCGTTCAGGGTTCTACCATCAAAACAGAAGCGATATTCTCCATCTGCCTTCTTAACCAACAAAACTGGAGAGGACCACGGACTAGTACACGGTTCTATAACTTTAAGTCTAAGCATGTCGTCCAATTCCTCATTCAATATCTTACCCATATATGGTGACATGACATATGGTTTCTTGTGGAAGGGTTTGGCATTGCCTGTGTCTATGTCCAATTCGATTAGGTGAGTTCGTCCTAATCTATCGTCGCTGCTAATCTCACTAAATGAATTTATTAACTCTTGTGCTTGCGCACTTTGAGCATCTGAGAGGTCATGTAAACCACATAAAGAATCTTCAGTGTTCAAAGGGATGGAAGACGGACCTATATACCCTATGTCGTTCCCAACATTGCTTTGGATAAACCAATTATTACTTCTAAAGTCAGCAACTACACCAAATAATTTTGCAAAGTCACTACCGAAAATAAATGTATGCGGTAGGGACGGAACCACTAATGCATTAAGGATGCGGCAATCATTACCTATACAAATTGGCAAATCTACTGAGCCTACAACAGACTTTATTGAACCATCAGCTGTAGTGATACCTGTTTTGCTGAACTAAAAATTTTCAAGTCTAATTCTCTAACAATTGAAAGTGCTAAGGATCCTACTACTGAGGTAGTGCATCCCGAATCCAGAAGACCGGTAATGTCTCTATCTATTAATTTCACCATAATGTAGGGTCGATTATCACACTGCTTCTCAATGAACAGAGTATTATTCTTAGGCTTCGAAGAGTCCTGACAAAAATTTTAACAACTGTAAGCCATCTCGACCACTCGTCTTTACTAAAGTATTTTTCTTGTTTACAAATCATAACTGTAGCCTTATGACGCGGAACAGGATACCGACCACTATGTACCTGCCGCCTTACTGGTTTTTGAACAATGTGGACATGACGTTGCCTTAACGCCTTTTCGACCACATCCAAAACAAAAATTTTTTTTTGCTCTACAATCTCTAAACCAATGTCCACTACGGAGCAATTCCAACAAACAAAATGATTCCTCTTATCGGGACTAAAGGAATTACAAACCGAGGACTCTAAAGAGCTCTTATCCGCTACTGTTACTTGAGGATTGACTAATTTATTCTGAAACACCCTACTCTTAACAGCATAAACTTTCTCATTCAACCCAGGATGTTTGTTCTCATATGGATGCTTAGAGGGGTTGCAAATCTTATTAGGTTTATTAGAAGACGCCAAAACCGAGTTTAGTTTCATCAAAGAAGCTTCTTCTAACCTTTTACACAAATTTACTAGGGTCGACAAATCTTGAATGTCCGACAATGCAAGTGCCGAAATATATTCAGGAACCAAAATTCTTCAAAAAAAAAAAAAAAAAAAAAACCAAAAATGGACTTCAAAGGAAAATAAATTTAGAGCTAACAAACTTCGAATCAAATTAAATTTAGAACAAATAAATTTCGAAGCAAATTAATTTTTAACAAATAAATTTTAAGGTAAATCAAATTATGAACAAACAACTTTTGAGCTAAATTAAATTATGAACGAACGAATTTCAACAAATTACTCGTTGAACAAACAAATTTCGAGCCCCCAAATAAATTTTGATCAAACAAATTTCGAGGCCCCACGTTGGGCGCCAGTGAAACGTATTATATTTTCTTGATCGCTAACCCCAAACGGTCACATTCTTTCCTAAATTGAGCTTAACTAATGCTCTCTTCTTAATACATACATCTGACTCTAGAAGTTGGGGGTCAGCAAAACAAAGTCTTCCGACGTAACTAGGGGTCTATTCCTTGGGTAGAGCTATGAGCAATGGGGGGGTAAGTCGAAATCTATGGAGGGTTACACTTAACAAAAAAAAACAAACAGGCGCCACCAAGTCCAAATTGATTTATTTTAGGGGCATAGCTATTTTTTAAGGGCGGACTTGGAGACCCAAAAAAAAGAGATCGCCTTCGTTGATACACAAACTTGTCTTAACAGAATAAGACGCTGTTCCTGTAAGAAAGAATAATAATTAAGTCACATAAAAATGGGAACACTATTTGCGTCCCTCAAGTATACCTAAAAGTATAGAGAATATTTTCTGCATAATGGGATCATAAAATTTTAGTTCTTATTGCTTTTGTTTACCAAGTCTGATCAGACTAGATCAGAATAAAAAACTTTAAATGAAGAATATTAATTTACTAATAAGAATTTTCTTGGTTTCAGTAAATAAAGTATCATTGTAATTAAATAAAATAAAAATTTGAAGTACTTGCAAAACTGGTAGTAAAGGTTATCAACTAATCCTTACTCAAATATTTTATAATTCTATGTAACTAAAAATGCTAGAGTTTCTTTATAACCCAATCAGATCTGTGTGAGTCATTTACAAATGAATATACGAAATTTTCTCTTTAGGTTAACAAACTTAAATTTAGTTTGAAGTCAAAATAATCACCAAGATATTCTCTAATGTTATCTATAGTGGTTGTACTAAAATGCTAAACATGTGTTAGCCATTGGGCAATTGTTGACAATAGTGAACAAACAAACAGGTGATGTAATAGCAGCTGTTAAATTACGTTGAAGCCACGTGTGATCACGTATTTACGAAGCTAAGTGAAAGCAAATTTAATACTGGGGAAAACCAGCTTATTTACAGGTAAACTGAATAACAATTTTGTACGTCTAACAAACAAAATGAAATAATGTACTTTCAGAAGGAAAGTACTCAGAAATCCTAATTCTATTACGAACCCAAGAGCAGCAGTTGTCCCTTGATGTAATGGAAATTACCTCGCAGCGCGGAACAGCAACTAATTATACTTGCTTTCCATGCTTTAACACAGGTGTAGGAGCAAAGCGGGTTCCTTACTTGGATCACGGCAGCATTACTTTGTAACGTAATCTTCCGTTGTCTAAATTTATTTACTAAAATAATTTTTCATTGCGTAGCCAACAAATTAAGCTTTCTAAATTGTAACTTCAAAGGGATCATGTTGTCTCAAATTTTACAGTTGCGATTTTCGACGTGGTGTGCGATATATACGTTATCCATGCAGTTTTCTAATTTCTCGTTGGGATTTCAAATGTGTCGTTGCGAGTTCAAATAGGTCGTTGCGAGTTCAAATGGGTCGTTGCGCTAAATAAATTTTGTAAATTAGCTAATATGACAACGAATATACAAAATGTGGATTAGGTACTAACCGTTACTCAGGAAGTGTTTCACAAACATAGAGCGACTCGGAGGTCACTCGCCATTCTCTTAGAATGCATCTTGACGCTACTTTTAACTATCGACGAGTGCGCTCGCTGCTTTCTTGTATGGTGGGAGGTTCCGGATTTTGGTTCTCGAACCTCTCACGCGCGCGCCAGTGGCTGTGAAATTACACCGAACTCGGAAACAACTCGACTAATAATCCTTGATATTATAATACTATAAAAGTTTGATTGTTACTTGAATATTTATTTTAATTAATAAAGGTATTTTACTATTCATTGTACGTTTAATGAATGGATTCTCCTACTGCAAAAATAAAATTGTTACAACATTTTATAACAAGAAAACATTCTGAAGATGATGCTATAAAAATTACAACAATATTTTATTTAATTCAGCTATAAACAAATTCCAAAATGTTCAAAATTAAATTCACAATTTTGATTTTTATGTCATTATCTTCATTGTTTTTTTTTTAAAGCCAACACCACTTACAGAATTTTTTTAAAAAAAAGTTGGCCTATGTAAGATTGTGCCAGAAGAATAAGGAAAAAACTTCCCCAGTCTTAAGCTATCCGTAGTGAACTTAACCATATCTTCGAACATCAAATTACTTTCGCGAGTTTAATAATTGATTTATCGCTTTATTCTTAAACACCTCTTTACAAATCTATAAACGTTAACTAGGTTTATACTTTATATTCACAACCGTTATTATGGATCCTAATTCGGAGGAATAAAACTAAAGTTCAAACTGAAAAGTTTCTGAAAGAATACAAAATGAGGTTTATATTTCTACCCTAGCTTTATCTTCTGGCTGATGCATACATATTTTATTTGAGAAACTTTGGAGTGGCAAATACAACCTATACACATTTTTGGAAAAAAGTTGGTCTTTTATTTTAATATTGAAATTCGTGGAATTAGCTTCTATATTGAAAAGCAAATTCTAGCACTAACAGTGAGGGGTGTTCTATTAAACCGATGCCGTGAGATAAATATTCGAAAGTAATATTCTGTTGTTGTTTGAGAGAAAAAAGTTGAATGCTATCTTAATTCTTTGAGCAAGCACTTCAAGTCAAATAGTAAAGGTACTTTTATATTTAAAAGAATTGATTTACAAAAACGGTACAGTGTGTCAAGAATAATGACCACAGACCAATTTGCTAAATTCATAACGCTGATTTACTTTAAGCAGTCGCCAAAATTTTAAATTTATATAAGATAGTGGATGGTTACACCCTAAGGAAACTTTCTGCGATTGCAGTGAGACTGACATAAAATTGTTCTTATAGGACTCAAGTTAAGTGCCAAAGGCACGGACGTTCAATGCATCATGTAAACATGTTAGTCGCACGTGTCACGATACAAGACACTAAAACTTGTTACTAAAAGAACGTGCTAATAATATCACAGCAATATGGCTGCTGCATCACGTCCGCTTAACGTCATATCCTATTTATTTACAGCAAGCATCTTTAGACAAACTGACGAGTAAACTAAACCCCGAGAGTTTTTCAGAATGCTATTTCGTTTAAAGCCGACACCTCTTTTTGAAAATGTTTATCATCTTCCTTTAACTTTAAGGTTAATGTTACGTCGTCATCGAACAATTCGGTATTTTGTGACAATAAATACTTTGTGCGTGCATCCTACAGTTTGAGTGAAACATTTTATATACCGGCAATAACAGTGCATAAAGTGACAGTCGTACTAGAGCCTTTAGAAGCAAGTCGCCTTCGAACCCTTGAAAGGGACGGTCGGATTAGAGCTTTCAAAGCGAGACCGACACCCGGTCGAGCGTGTTACTGGTTCTCCGTAAAAGCTTTTGTGCGTGAAAGTGTCTATTGCCCCAGCGGCGCAGGACAAAGCTTTGTGCGTGAAAGTGTCTACTGCCCCAGCGGCGCAAGACTTAAGGTATTTATACCCTTCCTTAATTAGTTGGTAGTTGTCTTTTTTTGTTATTACATAACCGCTCCACCATTATCGTTATTGCTATAAAAGCAATTGGTCCTTCATTGTAATTTGCATATTTATATTTATACACACATTTATATCAACCTCCTTAACCCCAATCAATCATTGGCCCTATAAGTCGATCCGGATTCATTAGTCCTGTGGTTACACATGTCCTAAATTAAATATTATTGTGCATTTCAGCGAGCTTTTAATTAAGTAAATATTTTAGCTTTTTAAAGTTGTGTTCAAACTCCATATTTAGCGAGTTAAAATGTGTAAATATTATTTATACTGTCTTTAGATTAAATTAAGGATTTCGCCGTAATTAAAACCAGCAAGCGTTTTAATTACAAACAAATCCTTAACATAAAATTTGTTAGTTTTCAGTTTAAATTTATCTTAGCGGTATATAAAGCATAAAGCAACCTGAAAACTATAAATCGCTTTATACTTCTTAAACGAGAAACGAAAGGGTTTGCTTTGTATTTAAAAGCTATTGTACGTTTTTAGTATCAATACAAACCTTTTCAGGCGGTTTACGGTACAATATTGAAAATATCTGCAGAGGAATAAGGTTGTAAAGTTGCATCTTTCGGCAAATATGTTAAGCCACATGTTTTAAACGTTTCTGTGAGCTTTTGATGGTAAGCCGCTCGGGTTGTTAAGCGGTACATCTTATATTCACGCTTTTGTTTGACGAACCGTTAGTCATAAAACGTGATTTATTGGTTATACCCTATTTTACATTTTTCGTGCTTTGAACAACTCATAATATTTTAATATTTCTCAGTGCACATTTAGCTTTACCGTTTTACAACAGTTTATTGTAGTCCTTTCAGAATCTTTGAGAATGGCTCCAAAGAAAGCACATGTGGTAGAACTCCAATTACTGAAAACACGGATTTTAGAAATATTTGAGCTTTGTAGTTCTATACAAAGTGACCCAAGTTTAAAGGCATTGTTCCTTATTCAAACAAGGGAATACATGACCTTTATACAAATTTCAGCAAAATTTTAATTGCGGTTTTGGCCTCCTGTAACGAGGCAGAATCATTAACTTACAACGCTGTACGGAAGGAAGTAGATTCCGCTTATTTTTCATACTGCTGCATCTCGATACGATGCAAGAAATGAAAGCACCACAAATTACAGAAAATGCTCCAAGCAGCACGGTATCAAAATTGTTACCGTTAAAGCTCCAAATTTTTAATAATGAGGTAACTGAATTTTCATCTTTCATCGATTTATTTGACAGCCTGGTCTATAATAACGCGTCGCTGTCCAATATCGAAAATTAAATTATCTTATCAGTTGTTGTACCGGGGAGTCTTTAAGAATCGTTAAATCTGTACCCATTTCGGGGATAATTTTATTATTTCCTATAACGCCTTGCGTGAGAGATTTAGCAATCCGCGTTTATTGGCAACTTTGCATTGGAAAGCAATGAAAGACTTTCTACCTTTAAAATCAGAAGACCCTAAGAAACTTAGGGCACTTATTGATTGTTTTCGGAGAACCTTGCTGTTCTAACTAACTTAAAGTTTCCCACTGAACATTGGAACTTTATTCTGGTCGATTTGCTTTTAGAAAAACTTGATCCGTTCACTAGAAAACGCTTCGAACTCCAATCGGATCCGAAGCAAATACCTAATTTCGAGGATTTGAGATATTTTTAACCCAACAATGTGCAGCGTTGAAACCTTTTCTTCAACCGCACCTGTTTCTTATTCGACGACTGTCCATACATCTCACACATCAGTGCCTAAGAAATCCTCAGCGTTTCAATTTAAACCAAGAGTTTCTTCTAACGTAGTTTCACTGGACACACCAAGTAGCTCCAGTGACTCAAATAATTCATTTTCGCACCATTGTCCTTCCTGCAAAGGCAATCACTTAATTTATAGATGTCAATCGTTTCTAAAGAAAACTCCGACGGAACGTTTCGACATTGTCAAACGCTTACGCCTTTGTTTAAATTGCTTACGAACAGACCATGCGTCCATGCAATGCAAATCTTATAATTCCTGTCGAACTTGCGCCAAGCCGCATCATACCTTGCTACATTTTGAATCGCAACCTGTTTCTAGCCGTTCAGCTGAACCGACCGCTACACATGCATAAAAATGCCAATAGGACGCAGTCAGCCTCTCCTATTCCGGCAAATGTTTTGTCTTCACAGACGAATTCAAATCTTGGGGTTACTGTCTTACTCTCCACTGCTGTTGTGGAAGTTCAAGATCGTTCTGGTAGATACAAACCGATCAGGGTACTCTTAGATCCTGGTTCCCAAGCTAGCTTTATTCGAGACGATTGCGTGAGCAAACTTTGGCTTCCACGCATACGTTCTCAAGTTCCGATTTATGGACTTGGGCAGACAACTTCAGCAGTCAATAGGGTGCCGTCAGCTGCACCATTCGCTCTATGTTAGACTCTGAAAAATCTCTAGAAGTCACAACTTTTGTGCTTTCGTCAATATCTGGCAAATTACCTAGCGTTGAAGTTCCTAATAATTGGGAACACTTATGCGGCCTGCACTTTGCAGACCCGACCTGGAACTCTCCAGGAACCATTGACATGCTCCTAGGAGCAGATGTTTATCCGTTCATCATCAATGGCGGTGTTATACATGGCAAGTTTCTTCAGCCTGCCGCCATAAATACAATCTTTGGTTGGACTATTATTGGTCCCACAAAAAGCTTGCAGTCTGATACTGTCCAAGCATTTTTTACGTCTGTAGAAGATCCTATCGACCAGACCCTAAGGCGGTTTTGGGAGATAGAAGAGTTGCCATCCACGCCTTATACTTCTCCAGAAGAAGAAAAGGCAGATTTGATTTTTGAAAACACGTTTTCTCGTGACCCTAGCGGTCGTTTTATTGTTGCGTTACCGTTCAACGATACTTTGCCCGTTTTGATAATTGCTTTGACATGGCAAAAAAAAGACTATTTTCGTTGGAGCGCAAATTACATGCTCAACCGGAGCTACGCGCCCAATACAACAATTTCATGCAGGACTATCTTGATGC
Source organism: Platerodrilus igneus (assembly GCA_036346225.1). Lineage (NCBI taxonomy): Eukaryota > Metazoa > Arthropoda > Insecta > Coleoptera > Lycidae > Platerodrilus > Platerodrilus igneus. The sequence goes on along the minus strand of JARFIW010001423.1, from coordinate 426,377 downwards.
GGGTCATATGGCATTACTCGATTCTCCGCCCGTTGGGAACGATAATTATTTTTACCCCATCACCCTGTGTTTAAAGAAGAAGGTCATACTTCTAAAATTCGTGTGCTTTTGACGCCTCTGCAAAGGCTAAAAACAACGTGTCACTTAATGACACTCAACTGGCTGGACCTAGTCTCCAAAACGACATTTCGTCAATCTTACTGAAATTTCGTACTCATCGTTTCGTTTTACTTGTGATGTTCGCCAAATGTATCGACAAATTTTGGTTACCGAAGAACATCGAAAGTTTCAATTAATTGTTTGGCGGTTCTCCGCAGAAGAACCCATCCAGACATATCAGCTTAATACAGTGACCTACGGTATTAAGTCATCGCCTTATCTAGCATTAAAACTCTTCAGCAATTAGCCATTGACGAAGGCAAAGGTTTCCGTTAGCCGCTGACGCTATACGGTCAAATCTATATATTGATGATTTCGTCGCCGGTGGAGATTCTATACAATCGGCCCGCGAAATTAAAGATCAACTTATTCGACTTTTACATTTGGCTGGTTTTGAACTTCGAAAATGGAGTTCTAATTCAGTTTCTATTTTGGAAGGCATTCCGTCAGATTTTTGCCAATATACTTCTCTCGATTTCGATTCGGACGAATCAATAAAATATTAGGTCTTCAATGGTCACCTACAGAAGATATTTTCTCGTTTCGGGTTAAACCATTAAACCAAATATGTACAAAGCGCAACATACTTTCACAAGTTGCCAGAATATATGATCCATTAGGATTTTTAGCCCCACTAACACTTTTGCAAAACGCCTAATCCAGCATCTGTGGATGTTAGGTTTGAATTGGGATGACATCCCACCAGCAGACATTTCGTCTCAATGGCAGCAGTATCAAGAAGAGTTGCCGTTATTATCGTCATTAAAGTTACCACGTTGTTTACCCCTTCGGATCCTTTTACTTGTCATTTGCATGGGTTTTGCGATGCTAGCGAGGTAGGGTATGCAGCGGTAGTGTATTTCAGTTCATAAATCAAACTACTGGAGAAATAACTGTACAATTTGTAACCGCTAAAACCAAAGTAGCTCCAATTAAGCGCATTTCAATTCCACGTTTGGAATTATGTGCCGCCGTTTTATTAACCGATTTACTTTCTTTTACCATTCGGTCTTATCAAGGCTTGATTGACATCTCCGATGTTTCAGCGTGGAGTGATTCTACGGTCGCTCTCACTTGGATACGTTCTCCACCTTTTCGTTGGAAAACTTTTGTGGCAAACCGTGTTGGCCACATTCAAGAAATCATTGCACCTAGCCGATGGTTTTATATTAAATCTTCGCATAATCCGGCTGATCCTGCATCTCGGGGATTAATGCCAAGCGCGGTTATTTCATGTTCGCTATGGTGGGCGGGGCCTGAATGGCTTCACTACCCTAGTGACTCGTGGCCGCCTCAACCAACATTGTCAACCTCAATTGCTGAGGTAACTACGGAAAAGAAGATCCTAACATTTGTCGCTCAAACAGATCCAAACGTCATTGACATTTTACTAAGTCGCTTTTCATCGTTATATAAAATCCAAGGCATCGTGGCTTACATTTATAGATTTTCTAAACCCATGGCTCAACGTCATACGGGTCCCTTAACAGACATTGAACTACACAATGCTCTCATGATTATCGTTCGGCATGTACAAAATGTTACATTTTTAAAGGAAATAGCTTCGATTAAGGCAAACCGTAAATTACCTAAAAGCTTGCGAAAACTTTCGCCATTTGTTGATCCACAAAACATCTTAAGAGTAGGTGGGCGCTTGACACATTCTTCGCTTTCCTATTCCGAAAAGTTTCCTGCGTTATTGCCTCAGCGGCACCGATTAACCGAACTTATCATTCTGTCAACTCATGAAAGGTATTGCCATCCCGGTGTTAATACCACAGCGTATCTTATCCAACAGAATTTCTGGATCCTTTCTATTAAACATTCAATCAGAAATTATTTATCATCCTGTCATAGATGTTTTCGTACCAAACCGGTCCTGGTAACTCCTCCTATGGGAGACCTACCGGCAGCACGTATTACCCAAATCAAACCGTTCAGTATTGTTGGTGTTGATTTTGCTGGCCCTCTTTAATAAAGGCTAACCGCCTGCGAGGCTCTAAAACTCTTAAGGCCTATATTTGTATTTTTGTTTGTTTTGCCACTAAGGCAGCACATATTGAACTTGTTTCGGATTTGTCGGCAGACGCGTTTCTTGCCGCTTTGCGACGATTTATAGCACGTCGAGGACGCTGTTCTCAAATATTTAGCGATTGCGGTACTAATTTTGTAGGTGCCTATCGTCAGCTTACGAGTTATCTGCATAGTGCAGTAACCTCAGAAAGGATAAAGTGGTCGTTTAATCCACCTAGCGCCCCTCACTTCGGTGGCTTGTGGGAAAGCGGTGTTAAGTCGGTAAAGACACACCTATCTCGCGTAATCGGCGAACAAAACTTACCTTTGAGGAACTGTACACAGTTCTTACACAAATTGAATCTGTGCTAAATTCAATGCCACTCTGCGCTTTGAGTTCGGATCCAAATGACTTGCGTTGCCTAACACCAGGTCATTTCTAACTATGGAGCCTCTTTCTGCACCACCAGATGAGGACCATTTAACCAACGTTGTACCATTAAAAGCAGGTGGAAACTCCTGCAAAACTCCACCAAGATTTTTGGGCTCGCTGGAGCCATGAGTACTACATACTCTGAACCAGAAAGTTAAATGGCACTCTAAGGTAGGTGTCCGACAAGTGGAAAAGGACACTATTGTCCTCGTCAAGGACGACCAGCTTTCTCCACTTCAATGGAAGTTTGGTCGTATTATTAATACTTTTCCCGGTGCGGACGGTATTATACGTGTCGCTGAAGTCAAAACGGCACATGGCACACTAAAACGACCTTTGGTCAAACTAGCGCCGCTACCGGTATTTTAATTTTATTTTATGTTTAGATGTATATACACATTTTTACATGTATAGTAGTATATTCTTTTTACATATTTGCTTATTTACATATATATTTTATTTTTGCATAGTTGGTAATATCGCTCGCTGTAGTGCACCACCCTATCTTTCGTTACCTCCTTTCCTAGCAAGGTCAAATCCCATGTGATTTCCTTCACCCAACCTACTTCCTCCTTTTCAAAATTCTATGAATTTGGTGGGCGGTATGTTACGTCGTCATCGAACAATTCGGTATTTTGTGACAATAAATACTTTGTGCGTGCATCCTACAGTTTGAGTGAAACATTTTATATACCGGCAATAACAGTGCATAAAGTGACAGTCGTACTAGAGCCTTTAGAGAAGCAAGTCGCCTTCGAACCCTTGAAAGGGACGGTCGGATTAGAGCTTTCAAAGCGAGACCGACACCCGGTCGAGCGTGTTACTGGTTCTCCGTAAAAGCTTTTGTGCGTGAAAGTGTCTATTGCCCCAGCGGCGCAGGACAAAGCTTTGTGCGTGAAAGTGTCTACTGCCCCAGCGGCGCAAGACTTAAGGTATTTATACCCTTCCTTAATTAGTTGGTAGTTGTCTTTTTTTGTTATTACATAACCGCTCCACCATTATCGTTATTGCTATAAAAGCAATTGGTCCTTCATTGTAATTTGCATATTTATATTTATACACACATTTATATCAACCTCCTTAACCCCAATCAATCAGTTAAGGTACAAATTGTAATATTATTTATGTCTAAAACAACTATTAGTTTCTAGGGTACCGCACCTTATAAGGTATCACGGAACTTTTATAAGATCACTCTCGTGTCCGTCCGTCCGTCTGTCACAGAAGTTTTTCTCGAAAACTATGTAACGTAGGAATTTGCAATTTGGCACATTGCTAGGTCTTTATGACGTGCACATATATCGACAGTAAGAAAATAGAAAGAAAAAAATCTTTAGATTAAAATGGTGGGTGTTAATTCGGTCAAAACAAAAAAGTTTTAATATATATATCGTGTAAGCTATCACTTGAAAGAGGACTCTAAAAGGCTTACAAAAATATTTTTTTTATAATTTTCGGTCCAGTAGTCTTCATGATATATCTCAAAATGTGCCAAAAATGACCGTTTCCCCCCCCCCTCTCTGTTTTACATTTCCAAAGCTAAAATTTTTATTTTAATAGGGGTAGTGCTATTGAGTCATAGATTATCGTAAAACTGTAGGTTTTTTGACAGTGTAGTAGTTACTGGAAAAAAATTTTTTAAACACAGTAATAGACAACGAATTTACTAATGTACCAGTACCATGTGAGACAATATCTTCATTTTTCAGTTATCACAATCAAATTTGGATGAGATTTAAATATACATAAAAAATAAAAACAGCTTAATTTGGTTTATTGATTGCTCACTGTAGTATTGGTACGGAACCCTAATAGTGCGTGCTCGACTCGCTCTTAGCTAACTATTTTATTTTTTAATAAAATCCTTTTAAGATTCTGCACCTTAAAAAGAAAAAACGGAATACTCTTAGGATCGTTTTCGTGTCCGTCCGTCCATCTGTCACAGTGGCTTCTCTAGAAAACTATGTAATGTAGGAACTTGAAAGTTTGTATAATATTCTTTGATGATACACGCATACATCTCTAGTCAACAGTAAGATAACAAATCATTCTAATTTAAAATAAGAGGCGAGCTTGATCAAAAGAAAAAAGAATTTAATTAATATATCGTATGAAATGTCATTTCAAAGAACAACCATCATCATCAGGTCTTCAGTCCTGGAACTGCTTAGACGCGTACCCTAATTGCTTTTAGTCTGAGCTAACCTACATATTTCCCTGAAATTTCCACAGTCTACATCTTTCACCATCTGCGTGCAGATCTAGGTCTGCATCTACCTCTTTTTTCCTATCTCTGCTTGTAATATATCCCGTACTATTCCCCAGAAGTGCCTTAGAACGTATCCTGTCCTATTTCTCCTATTTTTTGTTTTCCACAGATAAGTTTATTCCCCTACTATTTCTATAATCTTTTGTTATTAACTTTGTCTGTCCATGCTATCATCCTCATACATCTGAAGCACAACATTCCAATAGGCTTTTACCGTTTTTCTGTCTACTTCTCCTACTGCCCCTAATTCATAGACGTACTGTGTTGTTTTCCACAAATATGCTTTAAACAATTTTTTTTGGTTTCTATGTCTGTTGTCTTTGAGCACAGCCGCTGGTCTTACTTGTTAGATGCAGTTCGGTTCCCCTTCTATTGTTTACAAATTTATACCCTATTTCCTCGATAAACGACTCCGTGGCGTAGTTGATATGCGTGTGACTACTACGCCCAAGGTCCCGAGTTCGAATCCCGAGACGGTCCGCTTGAAAAATGATAGGCGAGCATTTTTAACAAAAATACGCCCTCGTTCGGATGAAACGTAAAATAGAGGTCCCTTGCTTGGAACAGCAAGGGTTCGGCATAATTCAAAATTTTTCAGGTAAAAAAAACTCGCTTCCCGGCCAATGTAGTACCTTCAGGTAAAGTATTGAAAAATCACATGTAAGGTATGTGAAAGGAAGGCGGCTCTAAGATGTAGTTAGTATGCATGTGACTACTATTCCCAAGGTCCCGAGTTCAAATCCAGACATGGTCCGCTTGAAAAATGTTAGGCGAGCATGTCTCACAAAAATACTCCCTCGTTAGGATGAAAGGTAAAATGGAGGTCTTGTGTGTGTGTGTGTGTTGTTACGCACGTTAAAAATTCCTACCTTGCTTGCAACAGTAAGCGTTCGGCAAAATTCAAAATTTCTAGGTAAAAAAAAATCTCGCTGTCTGGCCAATGTAGTACCTTCGGGTGGTGCATTGTGAAGTCAAATGTAGGGTATCTGAAGAGGGTTAAGCAGCCTGCGGTTACCAAGATCCCCCAACACTTGAACATTTACCGAATTAATAAGTTCTCCAATATATTCTTTCGCACAATCAGTTGTATATAATAAGCATCAGATTTAAGTGCAATTATTTTTTCGTCACTAGGTTTTTCATCTTGAAACTGATTGAACGCATACGTTCACTTATTTCTATTTTAAGCTAGCCTACACTGTTTCCTAAAATTCCCACAGCCTCGAAACAGCTCGGTTCCCCTTCTGTTGTTTCCTAATTATATGCCCTATTTTACCGAGATTCAGTGGTATGCAAGGGGAGTTAAGCGGCTTGTGACTATCAAGGATCCCCAACACTTAGACCTTGGCAAATTAATAGTTCTCCAGTAAATCCTTTTGCACAATTAACATTAGTTGAGAATATTGCGAAACCAATACCTGTAGTTGCTTATAATAATCATAAGGTTTATTTATTAAATGGTTCGTTCGATTCTTAATTTTGATCGCGAAATGCAATTTGATTTAAGTCGCGAGCTGTTGCTTTGCAAAGATAATATTTGAAGTATGCGGTAAGCATACTGTAATTTAATAATTACAATATAACAGTGAATATAGAAGTGATGTTTTAAACGTAGCATACAAAAAAAAATGGATAAAAAGTGCTTCGTGAATTTATGCAAGTATTAATTGTTTGTAACATATTTGATTTTTGTCATTTAGTTAAGATAGAATAAGTTTTAATCATTTTATTTTTGTGAAGATCTTCACCAGGAAATTTGTGTTCAGAGTTCTTAATACTGTGACCTTTTTATAGATTTATTTGTCAAGGATTTTTTGGCCAAACAAACCTTACTAGCGTGCCTCTTCGATATACAAGTTAAAAATTTATGTGGATAGAGCGCATCCCTATCTCATACCTTTCTTATTATTTACCTCTCTACATTCCTGCTCTAATTCTATTACCGCTGTTTGCCGTTTGTATAAGCTATGTACTATTCGTCTATCCCTAAAACTCATTTCAATCGTTTCGAGTATTTCGCACATATTTTTCCATTTTACCTTGTCGAATGCTTTTTCCAGATCTACAAACCATATATATCACTGCATAGTTTCTCTGGAAACCATCGAACCGCGTTGGACCGTTATATTGTCGTAAGATTTACCTCGGCTGCTCCTCTCTTGACTCATAACTCCACAAAAAAACTCTTAAAACAAACACAGACGCTTACTTGATGCCGCTGAATCTAAAAACTCGCGCTCACTGCATCTATGCTATATCCTATAAGAAATTCACACCCTACAATCACACTCTCAAAATAACGTAATTCATAAAATACATCACACTCTATTTGCACGAAATAAATATTACATTTTCTAAATACGTTTCATTATGTACACTCTTGTCATTAGTAATGTCCACAATTTCATTTTCAAAAGCAATTCGATTCGATAACCTTATTAAACAAATATCTTATTAAAGTAAGAGAACGTTCCTAATACCTGACGTTAACCCCTTTGTCTTAACAAGAACTCATAGTAAAACTCCTTAAATATAAGTGCAAATTTACCGCACTACGAAAATAAAATAAGCCCCTTATACTTTTTTACAACAAAGCTTGGTTATCTGTAAATTAATTATCCTTGACTACCTAAATAAATTTTATGTAGATCTAAAGTCTCATAAATTTACAGTTTATTAAATACATCAGATAAGAAACACTCCAAAGCACAAAAAAAAATTAAAAGAACCATAGTAAATATTCGTCACAAAATGTTTTAATACAATTGGTTACTTAGTAACTATCTCCCAACAGGTAACCGCCAACCAGCCCTTGAGGATGATGTCGTCCAGTATGGAACTAGTCCCTGAAACAGCTCCCCGGTTGAATCACCATCACTCTGTGTATGCTACTACCCCAAAAACTCTTTATTTAAAAATAAACCATAAGCATCCAACTTCCAAAATTTATACTTTTTATTCCCATTTATCATAATTAATCAAAGATTGATGCCTTCACCATTAAACACTTCCGAATTTTAATAATTTTTGTACATTCCAAAACTACAATCGTAATCGTTTGTACTTACATACTACATCTACTCTATGCTTAGAATTCTTAATTCGATTTTAAATAACTTGACTTATCATCACACTACACTAACTTATGTGCAATTATACATAAATTTACTAAATGCTTTCACTAAAAGTAAACTCGATGATGCGCGAAGGAATGAAGAAAAATTAAAGAAAAATTAAGCGCCACCCTCTTGGAAGGTGGTTTATATGGGCATCCTACACCTCCCCTGTTTCCAAGTGTAACTATATATATTTACCTACCGCGTGAGGGTATCCAATTATCAATAAATAATAAAGGGGCAGGACCTCTAGCTCTATAGTACCCTCACGTTTCGGGAAATTGCCTCGCAAGCTGCTGCAATCGGTGAGAGGGGGAGAGTTCATTAAATAACAACACACTAAGACGAAATTCTGATTGTTTTATTAAATGGGCTACCAACTAAAACTTCACCTAATTACATATGAAAACAAACATATACAGTAATTAACATTATTTACAATAGGGCGCCACCATGGGAATTAAACGGCCCATGGACCAATCACGGTAACAGCTCTCGTCGCACTTTGTTCTTGGGCGATGAACCAAGATTGCAGGACGGAAAATAAGTCACTTCACAGGGGTTAATCTTTTAAAGTCTCCGGCTAGCACCAACACAACTTAACTAAACTTAACTAACAAAACTTATTTTTGAATAGTAATACAGTTCTGGGTGTAAACACCCCAATAACAAAAATTTATTAATGCTACCCTAGTCTACCTAACTTGCATAGTGCGACCGACCCATTTTTTAACCACGGGGTCATCAACAACAGGAAAAATACGACCTTGGCAAGGGTCAAATATTACAGTAACGGAACTCCTGACCGGAGCTTCGCATACTCAGGTAGTCTCGCGGCTTAGTGATTACAGGCCTCATACAAACGTCGAAACAACAATAAAATAGAAGACCCTTCTAAAGCGATGCGGTCTCTAAAACAATACTTTAACGGGATCAAGTTACTAGAACTGAGCTTTAACCCGACGTTGTATTTTATGGAAATCGACAGGTACTGTATTTAAACAAATACGGAATTATGATGCATAACAACGCCTTGAGTTCATGTTAATACCACATATACTAATTACTTACTCAGAAAAATAACTAACTTAGAAACATAACGGCACGCACTTGACTTCAGAGAAATAAACACATCACTGAATCTGGCAAATAACAGCCAGCTTTAACCTCTAACGCGTCTGGAAATAAACAACAACCTCGATTACCACGGGCTGGCATCCTTATATACATTTAAGTTAATTGAAAAATAACCCCTTGCCTAGCTCTCATACTCGACAAGGGATACGCCGGTCGTAAATCTTTAAGATTAATTAAACTGCCAATTGCACTAAGATAGCCACACAAGTAGCTCTCGGAACTAATTTTTAGTTGAGTATTCCGCTAATTGAAAAATTCCTTCCGACCACCCTGACATAAATAGGGTCCTAGAACATGATTGACATCTAATCATAGATAGCAACTAATCTGACATGTTTAGTGCCTTTCACGTAAAGTGCCATTAGAAAAATTAATTAACTCTTGGATTATATCTTCCTGGAGCTTCGCTAGAACGCTACTTGGGTGATCTTGCAGCGGTTTACAATTGCAGAATATTTATGCTACACGACCTTCATTCTAATAATTAGAATGCTAAAATTAAACTAGGAAATAACTATTTTTAGAAATACTAGAACTATTAGAGCGTATTAAAACAGTATGTTACACAAGTTCGCACGTAAATTTTTCAACCGACAATAATATTCTATGTAAAATCACCAACCGTTCACTCCTCTATTAAAATTACTCACATAACCGTCTCTATTTTCTTATGAAAGTTCCAACGGCTTATAGTTTCCCCTGAATTACGAACAACAAATACATTAAATTAATTGGTAAACCTTTAAAAACAGCCAACCGTCCCTGCTATTCAGCGAAAACTAACCTCAACCGAAATTGAGCCCAATTAGGTTTACGCCTTCAAACTAAAACAAACATTTTTAATCTCCCTCGTTCATATAGTGCCTCTTCACACATATGCATCCACCAGCTGAATATTTGCTATACCTAATACAAAATTGTTGCGCGTGTACCTGTATCGTCCAATCATCTCACACAATTTCGCTCTCTTGCTTTCAGTCGATCCGTGTGTGCTTATAATATTCTTAGAAATTATTGATTTTCTTGCCCTCTCTAAAATAAGTGTGTTTGTCGTCTCTCCTTTACTAACTCTATAAGTAAATCCCAAATTACGATGTTTCTCACTTGTATTCATGCATTCTGCTCCGTCCTTGTTCCTCTATAACAGCTTGTTTTTAGCTTCCCTCCTATACTACCTCTATAATTAAATCGATATCTTATACAAACATACTACTTCATCGTCATACCTATATGTTCTCTGTTCTGTCCTTGTTGTATATTGATTATACTAACTTCCAACGGTCCTTCTCCTTCTTAGAACATACAAAATTTTTATAGGCTTGTTTATTGTAACATAGTACCTTGAAATCTTTCCCCCTTTTAATCTGCACACTATGCTTTGAACATTTCTTGTTTTACCCTTCAAAATAATAATCCTACACTAACGAATGTGGAAAGTTTTTATATTTTCGTATACTAGCTTAAATAAAATTAAAAGCGGTTGTTTCTAACCCTTATTGTCCTATCTTACAAACAATATTATGCAACGTCCTTTTTGAATAAATACAACTAAATTAAATTAACCCTAAATTATCATATGTTGACTAGGCTCTATTTTAATTATTAAAAATACCTTAATTATCTAAGTAAGTTATTACTATACAATACGTTAGTATTTATCAACTTACCTTGTGTAAAAAAAACTACCTAAAATATATATATATATATATATATATATATATATATATATAGATTCTTTTTTAGCGAACGTAAATATATGGACAAGATGATATTTTAATTTTTTGGGATATTTTTCGTTCGGATGTTTTTATTAAATATTCATTTGCTGGTTCCTGACGTTTCGATTTTATTTAAAATCTTTTTCAAAGAGCTAAAAGTATAAAGATTATAACAGTATTAAAATTATAGTTTATGGCATACACAGCTTGAATAGAAAAATTTGACATTGACAATGACATAAAAATAAGCGTGTAAATAAGGTAACTTGTAGAAACTGCAAATTATGGATGTAATGTTTTGATCATGTGGGGTGTATAGTATGGTGTGGTGTGCTGATTTAAATATATTTTGAAAATGTAGAGGTAAATTAGTAAATTAGTTTTATAGATGGTTGTCTATTTTGGTGATGTTATATAGTTGTGAGTACACTATACTGAGGTTATTGATGTCTTGTTTGTTGTTGATGCAATTATTGTCTTGTATTATGCAGTAAGATTCTAAAATAATCGTCTTTTGTGGTTATTGTCTTCTGTTAATATGGTGATTTCATTGAAATTGGCTGTATGTTTGGTAGAATGTAGATGAGAAGCAAGAGCACAATAAGTCTTTCCAATTTTGCATCGCTGCGATGTTGGGTAAGTCTATTTTTAACCATTGTGAAGTCTGTCCTATGTACGTTTTTGCAATTGCATGTGATTTTGTAAATTAGGTTGCTGCGTAGAAGTGGATTAGTGGGGTCTTTTAGTTTTGTGAATAAATTTCGAATCGATTTTTCATATGTGTAAGCTATACAGATGTTAGGTTTTTAATATTTTAGAAATTAGTGGTGTTAAATTTTTGATGTATGGTAATTGTATGTATTTTTGTTGATAATTTCGTTTTGTTGAATAGGGTTTTATTGTGTTTGTATATAAAGTTTGTTTAATAGTGATTTTGGATAACCATTGTTATGAAGTATATTAAAAGATCTTGTTTATTTTATATAAAATTTTGGTTCACATATATTTTCTATTCTATGTTTTAGGGCTAAAGCAGTGTTTATTTTGTGGGTATATGAGTGATTGGAATGGTAGTTTATGTATCTTTCTGAATTTGTGGGTTTTTTGTATATATCGAAATTGATTTTGTTATCTGGAGTTCGTATAACGAGGTGTCTAGAAATGGGATGCTATTGTTGTTTTCTGTTTCATAAGTGAATTGTAGGTTCGGATTGAATATGTTGAATTGTTTTAATGTTACATTTATGCAATTATTAGGAATTGAGCATAATATGTCGTCGACAAATTTAACTAGGAATGTCATTTTGAATGGTAATTTGGGTAAAACTGTGTCTAAAAGATGATCCATGATTACTTGAGCTATTATGGGTGAGTGGGGATCCATTGGGGTTCCAAAGATTTGTAAATAATATTCTGATTGGAAGACAAAATAAGTATTGTTAAAAATTAGGTTAATAGTGGTTATGAACATTTCTTTGCTTAAATTGCAATTGGATTTAATAGTATGCCATTTAGTGTTAATGACGTCAATCAGTAAGTCTATTGGAATGTTAGTAAATAGGGATGTTACATCTAAAGATATTAAAATATGATTGTTAGGTAATTGAAAGTTTCTATAGGTGTCAACAAATTGAAATGTATCTTTTATGTTGTGGTCTTTTAAAGGGAATGATTTTTGTAGAATATCGGATATAAATTTAGCTATTTTGTAAGTAGGAGTATTGATGGATGATATAATTGGTCGTAAGGTATTGTTTTATGTATTTTGAGTCCGTAGTATTTACCGGGTATTGAATTATTTATGGTTAAAGTTTTTTGTCTTGATTTGAAATATATTTTTGAATGAAGTAATATATTTCACCATATCATAGACTCAAAATACTATAATCAATCATACACATCTACCTCAAATTACTATCAAAAACATGTCCTGCTTAAACGACACTGTTATCACAATCTCCAGTATAACAAAATGCAATCATTAAAACCAATTCAGAATTCTAATCGACCATCAATCACTTTGACAGCAACGTAAAGCATACATCTTCATGACCCTACATAATCGAAACTCTGATGTACCAAAATCAGATTTTGAATAATACAAGATCCTTTATAACTAACATTCAGTAACAGTATCAAAATCTACATTGAACACTTATATCACCAAACACTAAACCTGCACTATTAACCAAAATCTGCAAATTACAGCAAATGATGCATGTACACATCAAAATTTTAAACAGTAATTAACAGATTTATTAATAACTCTGAACAATGCGTATATGCTCCATCACTATGAAATGTCAAATGGTATTACAAGATCATAACCCCTAATCTCAGGCAAATTACGAAAATACAGCATTCAAAATACATGGACAGCTTCACTTTCAAATGGCTAATGCTGTAACACTGCAGCTGATGCAAATTGAAATTCTGTGCTACATCTAATTCATAAATGAAGCAATCGTATCATGAAATATATTCAAATACTAATAACCACAATACTTATTAGAAGTCTAGCAACATAATTACAATACATCACATTAAACTAATTCTAATAACCTGTATATAGGAAACTTATTAAGATAAACATATAATCAACTCGTGCGATGAAATAAAAATTCTCGTTTCATTAATTCAAATAGAATTTAAATCATGACAACCTCATATAATCAAAAATAACCAGTATTAGCTCTACTAAAAAACAAAGTACATTCACGTAAAATTTAGTATGTAATACTCAAATTTTAATAACGTATTAATAAAACTACAGATAATTATTAATATTTAGTTAGGATTCACTAAAATTTAAAGGGTATTAATTTTAATTGGAGTTAATTGAACCGTTAGTAACATATAATATCTATAAAACTTGTAAAACCCAATAAAATGCAAATCGTAGAGGGTTAGTTAGAAGTAGGATGTTTAAACACCTGCGTATTTTTAAAAAGCTCATTCTGCGTAAATGTTGCAGATAATTAATGGTTACAAAGAATCTTGGAGAAACCGTGGCTTAATATTTACGGGAAGGCGCGATACGGGGTTATTTAACCCAGATAGTCCACATGGACTGAAATAATCGATAATAAGGAATATCAATTTGCACTAATAAGAACAGGGTAGATAGAGACAGATAATATGCGCAAGACCGAGGCACATATAGTAAAAGGCGTGAGTAAAGCAACGTCATAGGGTTGCGATTGGTTGAAAGTAAAAGGCAAAATTTGAGAGGTAAAATAACATTTCTGTATAAAATTCAATTAGTTATTTCCAGAAGTTGCGAGCCGTGTCGAAATTTCTGAGATGTAACTGGGGCGAGTGCAAATTTCGTAAAAATCGCATGCCGGGCTGCGGAATGGGAACCTAGCATGCGAAATTCTTTAGAATTATCCGTTTTGGGGAACAGACCGACAGACAGGCTAACCGCTATATATACCGAGGTTAATATGAACAAGCTCTCTTAGATCTTCGACTTGATTCAATGCGTTAAACAGTGCTTTTTAGTTTTCCGGTTTTTGATTAAATAATTTAAACAGTTTGCTCGAATATTTTTGTGATGTAAAACAGCTTGTTCTTTACGTGCTACAATAAATGTACTTTAGTGCACTTAGAAAAGAAGATACAAGGTAATAAAGTTAGTATCACTGTACCAATTAGTAAAATTTACAACGACAAATGAATACACAAAAGTAGGCAGTTTTGGCGTATATTGGTGAAAGAAGTATGAATTTCCTTGCTATTTTTCGGGCGTATTAATAATTAAATGGTGCATAAACGTGTCTGGGTCCACAAAACAAGGTTCAGATATACACAGATGAGTTCCGGAAAAGCCCTGAAACAACTTTAAATAAATGGTGATGGAGAAAATTTTAAAAGCGTTGAGAATCAGAAGCCGTAAATACAGTATTGCCCGAAATAAACAGTACTGAAACTAAGTTGGCGGTGTTTTTATGCGTGCGCTGTCACACTCAAGTTAGCTAGTATAGACCTGTCAAGTAAACCTCAAACAAGTAATTAGTAGGGCCTAATTGTTAAAAATGGTGTTAAGTACAGAGGAGAAAGTGTTTCTGGTAGAGCATTATTTTCGTTCATACGGAATCGGCCGACGTAATGGTGCAAGTTTGCTATACGTGTCTGATCAATTCACACAAAGGTTTAATAAACGTTCTCCAAGTAATGCTGTAATTTTGAAGGTTATTGAAAAGTTTAGAAATACAGGTAGTGTATTGTGCCAACGAAAAGGAAACTCGGGCGTCCCAGGACAGTTAACAACAACAATAACCATGAACGTGTTTTGAGCAAATCTTAGAAAATCCGAAAGTCAGCCAGGCAAGGACAGCGTTACAACTTGATTTAAAAGAACTTCCTTTCAAAGAATCCTGAAGGAGCTGGGTACATTTTCGTATGTGATTCAGGTACATCAACAACTACATCCTCGGGATTATAGCAGTCGAGTGGAATATTGCGCCAGAATTCTCGCGTTACAGTATGAAAATCCAGAATTTTTGAAAAATGTTTGGTTTTCAGACGAAGCACATTTTCACTTGTCAGGCTATGTGAATCGTCGTACAAATCGATTTCTGGGCTTTGCCAGACCCGATGAGGTTCAAGAGGTTCCTTTACATAGTGAAAAGTGAGTGTCTGGTGTGCTGTTTCCGGACACGGAATCATTGGTCCGTACTTTATCGAAGAGAATGGTAGGCAAGTCACACTTAATCAACAGAGGTACAGACAAATTTTAACACGATTTATCCCTGATCTACGTCAATTCTGTCGTGCACGTAACTTGGCATTTCGAAACCAATTTTTTCAGCAGGACGGGGCAACTTGCCATACTGCTGCCGCAATTCGTCAATTTCTTCAAGAACATTTTCCAAGCAAATTCATATCACGATTTACTGACTTCCCTTATCCTTCACATTCTCCAGACCTCACACCTCCAGACGCATACATTTGGGGCATGGCTAAAAATGCCGTTTTCAAACGGGCACCACAAACCATCGATGAATTAAAGGATGTCGTTAGAGTCTTCTTCGCAGCCCTGAGACAACCCTTATTTAATAACATGACCAGAAACTTAGAACATCGTTATGAAGTCTGTCTCGAACGAGGAGGTGCACATTTAGAACATATAATAAAGTGTCAATAATATGTATTTTTTAAATATACAAAACAATTACAATTTCAGTACTGTTTATTTCGGGCAATACTGTATAACCCAGTTGGAATGGTGTAATTAACAAAGGGACGATGTACATTGAAGCTACGAGTGCAGTAACCTTTAGGTAAATTATACTATTTTGTTCGAACTTTGATATTTTGGTGTGTGTTGAATAACTTTATAATTTGTTTATTTGAAATGGACAGTAGTGAAATTGTACTAACAATAATATTTTAATTTTAAGGTGAAATTTGCTTGTTTAAGTAGAAAGGGTATTTAGTATTGATGTTCTGGATTATGATGAAAATATGGGTATGTCTTTGAGCTCAATTAGACGAACCTGGTTAATTAACGTAAAGGGTGGTAGATGCTCCTTTGTACTCAGACTCCGGTCTGCATATATTGTTATAGTAATTAGTAGGCATCCTACAAGGACTTTAATTCTGGATGCACATTAAAATGATAATAAATTTAATTTTGAAATTTTCTGATATTAAAATTTATGCTGAATATTAATTTTGAAATTTTAATGTATTGTGAATATTGATGTAAATAGAGTTGACGTTGATGTTTGTGGTAGGAATGTGTTTGTTTTTTTTATGTATGAGGATGAAAGCTATCTAGAGGAGCAGCCGAGGCGATTAACGGAAGAAAGTCAATGGACCAACACAGTTAAGGTAATGAATAGCTTTTTGTAGGTTTCACAGCATTCTTGACGCCCAAAAGTGAGGCTCGATTATAAAGCGTAGTTCACGGATTTTGTAGGTTTCACAGCATTCTTGGCGCCCAATTCGTGAGGCTCGAATTGGATACAGGGAATCACAGCAATATATATATATATACATATATATATATATATATATATATGCTTTCCCCTTTTTCTACTGTTTCCTCTATTATCACCCTGAGAGCTAAAATAGCCTCTCTTGTGCCACTGTCTGGCGTAAACTCAAATTGATCTTCTACTAGTATTTCTTCAACTCATTTTTCCATTCATCTTTATACAATTCTAGTTAATATTTTGGACACGTGTGCTGCCAAACTTATTGTTCGAAAATCTTCACACCTCTCCGAGCCTCTTTTCGGTATAGTGACTATGATGTTACGTTTGAAATCTACCTCCAGCGGCTTTTGGAGTTTCTGCTTGCACCTTACCATTTTTCAGACCCTCTGATGCTAATTCAAACTTATTTCTAAGTATAGGATATCCCAAATCTTCTTTTTCAATGTCTGATTCCTATTCTAATGCTGTTAGTTCCTTTCCTGCATTTAAATTCCTTATATATTCTTGCAACCACTTTCTCTCCATTTTCAATAATGACTTTTCCTCCCGCGTCCCTTATATACGGTTTTATATCCCTAAAATTCATTTTAATTAGTTTGTATGCTTTGCCGGTCTTTGCTATGTCCATCTTAGTTTGTACTTTTTATCAATCCATTGTTCTTTAGCTTTCTTGCATTTGGTAATAATTTCCCATTTATTGGTTTTGTATCTCTGTTTTCCGGTTTCGTCTGATCTATTTTAGTATTTTGATGTTTCTTCTATTAAACTTAGGATATAATTCTCTATTATCTATGGTTTCTTATTTTGTTTTTGTGTATACCTCAGGATATCTCTGGCTGCCATGTCTAATTTAGATTTAACGTTAATCCAATTTGTTTCTACTTCCTTAGCATCAAAAATTTTCCTGATATCTTTCCAATTCATTTGACCTTTCTTCAAATGTTTTGTGGATAGCTTTATCTTTTAGTTTCTCTAAGTCAAAGTGCCTTTTTTTGTTCCTTCTTTTCAAATTTTAAAATTTAATAGCGGTTTTCTTAATTACGATGTTGTGCTCAGTTTCTATATCTGCTTCTGAGTAGCTTGTATAGTCTTTTACTTGATTCCTACACCGTTGTCGAACAAGAAATTAATCTATTTGATATTTTTACATATCTTCTAGCAGCTTCCACATGATTGTCTTCTAGCATTATGAAATAATGTGTTTGCGATGGTTAAATTTTTTGTGGCGCAAAATTCTACCAACCTATTTTCCCTGTAGTTCCTCGTGCCTAAACTAAATAAACCTGCTACCGTTCCTTCTTTGCCCTCACCTACGACTGCAATACAGTGCTTCGTAATTATTAAATTTTTATGTCGTTTTACGTATCTGAGTATGTTTTCGATATCTTTGTAGATCGCTTCTACCTCTTCGTTACTGTAGTTAAAGGTGGGTTTGTATACTTGTATTATTACCGTACTTACCGGTTTGGATTCTAATCTAACCATGAGTACTCTTTTGTTCTTTTGTAAGTAATTTTCTACACAGTGTCCTATCTTTTTTCGCGTAACTATCTCCACACCCGAATTTCCTTCTTCTGATCCTGTTTGAATTACCTTAGAGTTTCCACTGCAAAAATTTCCTGTCGCTGGCCACCGAACTTCGCTGATCCCTACTGTGTTTAGTGCTATATTCATTTCAGTTTTTAAGTTCTCTACCTTACCTACTTGCTTCATACTTCTGACATTTCACGCTCCGACTCGCAAAATGTTCCTGACTCTTTTTTTAAGTTTTCCGATCACATCCTCCGAAGTAGTCCGCTCCCGGAGTTCCGAATGGGGAACTATTTTAACTCCTGAATCTTTTACCCCAGAGGATGCCATCATCTTAATTACAATTTAAGTACGCTGTGTAGAGAGGTAATACAGTAATTTCCCGTTGCCTTCCACATCGCGGTAGTGTGTCTTGGACTGCCATACCGACCCCTATGGTATCTGCCAATCTAAGTATCGAAAGACCTGCTTCCCTCTTTCGGGGACCTGTCTTAGTCTGGTTCCTCAATAAAGACCCTGCTAATTTGGTTGAACCTATAGGTCGGCTCTTCAAATCACTGAAACGTGGAAGCCATTCCATCCGTTCTAGCAATCTAGAGCTTCTTCAAGGTGCAGGTCCATTCGGAACAGTCTGATATCATATATAACATGTATTAGTGTTGTTTTTGTATTTTACGTAAGTTAAAACCCGACTGCACCGTTTTGTGCAAATTCCATCATCAATAGGTCTTCAATCCTAAAACTCGTTAGACGCATACCCTCATTGTTTTCTAGTCTGAACCAACCTACACATTTCTCTGAAATTTACACATTCTGCATCTATAACTTTCTGTGTGCGAAAGTCTGATCTCGGTTTCCCTTTTCCTCTCTTTACCTATCTCTGTTTGTAATATATCCCGTACAATTCCCCGGAAATGCCTTAAAACGTATCCTGTCCTTCTATTTCTCCTATTTTTTTCGTTTTCCACAGATACCTTTACTCCTCTACTATTTCTACGACCAATTTGTTATTAACTTTGTCTGTGCTTGCTACCATCCTCATAAATCTAAAGTACAACATTCCAGAAGGCTTCTATCTCCTTCTGTCTGTTTTTCCTACCGACCCTTTTTCATAGATATACTGTGCTGATTTGAGCAGTTTTCTTCTTGTATCCATGTTCATTGTTTTTGAACATAGCTGCTGTTCTTTCTTGTTTGATGCAGTTTGGTCACCTTCTATTGTTTTACAGTAGTATGCCCTATTTCCCCGATATTCAGTGATATGTGAAGGGGGGTAAGCAGCCTTTGGCTGCCAAGTACCCCAGCATCTGAACCTTTGTCGAATTAATAGTTTTTTCAATTTATCCTTCCGCACAATTAGCATTAGTTGAAAATATTTCACAACCTACACCTGCAGTCCTTTATAATAATCATCAGACTTAAGGGCACTTATTTTTTCGTCATTGGGTTGTACGTCTTGAAACTGGTTGGACTTGTAGCTCAGCTTATTTATTTTCTGAGCTAGCCTACACACAGTTCCCTGCAATTCTCACAGCAGCCTATATACGATTCCTTTCTATTGTTTTCTAATTATATGCCCTAATTCACTGAGATTCAGTGAGATGTGAAGGATTAAGCAGCCTGTGGCTGCAGAGGATACTCCAGCACTTAGACGTTTGCCGTGTTAATAGTTTTCCAGTTAATCCTTTTGCACAATTAGCATTAGTTGAGAGTATTGCAAAACTAATATGTGCAGTTGTTTATAATAATCACCATGTTTAAGTACAGTTATTATTTTTGTCATTAGTTCTTCCATGTTGCGACTGGTTGAAAGCGTTCCATTTCTATTCTGAGCTAGCCTACATATTTCCCTGAAGTTCTTACAGCCTACATCTTTCACTATCCGTGTGCAGTACTCTAACCTAGGTTTACTTCCACTTCTCTTTTTTTCTTTCTCTGTTTATAATATATTCCGCACTAGTCCCTCACGTCTTAGTATGTGGCCTATCGTCCTATCTCTCCTATTTTTGACTGTTTTCCGCATGTTTCTTTCTTCCTCTACCATTTCTAGTACCATTGTGTTCTTAACTTTGTCTGTCCATGATATCTTTATCATACGTCAGTAGCACCACATTCCAAAGTCTTCTAACTTTTTTTTTGTCTGCTTCTCTTTCTGTCCAGGCTTCACAACCTTACAGTGTCGTGCTCTACACATATGTTTTAGGCAATATTTTCCTTGATTCTATGTTTGTTGTCTTTGAACACAGTGGTTGCTTTTTCTGTTAAATGTAGCACGGCCTTGTGCTAATCTTTGTTTTATATCTTTTGTGCTTCTCCCATCTTGTGTTTTTGGGCTTCCTAGGTAGCAGAAATTTTTAACCTTTTGCATGTTCTCGTTACCTATTTGTATTCTTGTTTTTGATTTATTTTCCCCTCTTTTGCATACTAGAACTTTAGTTTTATTTTTGTTAATTTTCATACTGTATCTCTCCGGTAAAACTGTTTCCATTTCATTAAGAGCAGCTTCTAACTCTTCTTTGCTAGATGCTAATACCGATATATCATCTGCAAATCTAAGCATATCAATCTTTTGTACCTGCATATTAATTCCAATTGTCTTCCTGCATTTGACAGTATTTATTGCCTCTTCTATGTACAAGTTAGAAATTAATGGGGATAAGGCACATTCCTGTCTCACCCCTTTCCTAGTATTTACTTCTATACTTTCTTGCTCTAATTTTAATATCGCTGTTTGCTCTTTGTACTATCCGTCTATTCCCAAAACTCGTTCCAATCTCTTTGAGTATTTCGGATATTTTGTTCCATTTTACATCGTCGACTGCTTTTTCCAGATTTACAAACCATATATACGCCATCCCCCTTCTCTATTGTTTTCTCCATTATCACCCTCTCAAAGCTAAGATAGCCTCCCGTGTTCCCCTCTTTCGTCTAATCTCAAATTGATCTTCTCCCAGTATTTTTTCAGCTCGTTTTTCCATTCGTCTTTGTACAATTCTGGTTAAAAATTTGAAACGTGTGCTGTCAAACTTATTGTTCGAAAATTTACACATCTATCCGCGCCTCT
The DNA here is from genome assembly GCA_036346225.1 of Platerodrilus igneus. NCBI lineage: Eukaryota > Metazoa > Arthropoda > Insecta > Coleoptera > Lycidae > Platerodrilus > Platerodrilus igneus. The sequence goes on along the minus strand of JARFIW010001423.1, from coordinate 404,993 downwards.
TTTTTTTTGGCATAGTTACTATGATGTTACGTTTGAAATTTTTGGGTATCTCGCCTGTCTCCTACATAGCTTACAAGTCGGAAGAGGTGTTCTGTTACTGCTTGTCCAGCAGTTTTCAGAGTTTCTGCTTCCACCTTATCTATCCCAGGCGCCTTGCCATTTTTCAGACTCTTTAATGCTAATTCAAACTCATCTCTAAGTATAGGATATCCCAAGTCATCGTTTTCAATGTCTGATTCCTGTTCTAATGCTGTTAGTTTCTCTCCTGAACATAAATTCACTATATATTCCTGCCATCTAGCTACTTTTTCTACATTTTCTATAATGACGTTTCCTCCCGCGTCCCTTATATTTTTGCTATATAATTTTATATCCCTAAAATTCATTCTAATTAATTTGTATGTTTCGTCTGTCTTTCCGATTTCCATCTTAGTTTGTACCTTGTTGCACTTTTCATCAATCTATTGTTCTTTAGCCTTCTCGCATTTTATAACTTTGTATCTTTGTTCCCTGTTTCGTCTGATCTATTCTTGTATTTTCGTCTTTGTTCTATTAAATTCAGGATATCCTTAGTTATCCATGATTTATTATTTTCTTTTTGTGTATACCTCAGAATCTCTCTGGCCGCCATGTCTAAGCTGGATTTAATGTTATTCCTTTTTTTTCTACTTCCTTAGTGTCAGAAATTTTCCCGATATCTTTCAGGAATGCATTTGACTTTTTTCAAATCTTTGGTGGATATATTTATCTTTTAGCTTCTCAAAGTCAAAGTGCTTTTTTCCGTTCTTCTTTTTCAGATTTTTAAATTTAAGTGCGGCCTTCATAACTACGATGCTGTGATCAGTGTCTATATCTGCTTCCGGGTAGCTTTTAGAGTCTTTTATTTGATTTCCAAACCGTTGTCTAACAATAATGTAATCTATTTGATATCTTCCTATATTTCCTGGCATCTTCCATCGGTATCGTCTTCTAGCATGATGTTGAAATAATGTATTTGTGATGGTTAAGTTGTTCTTGTCGCAAAATTCTACCAGTCTATTTCCGCTGTCATTTCTCGTACCTAAACTAAATAAACCTACTATCGCTCTTTCCCTATCCTCACCTATCACTGCATTAAAATCCTCCGTAATTATTAAGTTTTCATATCCTTTTCCGTATCTTAGTATATATTCGGTATCTTTCTAGATCGTTTCTACCTCTTCGTCACTGTAGGTAGAGGTGGGCATGTAGACTTGTATTCTTACTGTGTTTATCGGTTTAGATTCTAATGTACCCATGAGTACTCTTTCGTTATTTTTACGCATAACTATCCCCACACCCGAATTTCTTTCCTCTGCTCCTGTATGAATTACCCTAAAGTCTCCACTCCAAAAATCCCCCGCTACTGGCCACCGAACTTCGCTGATTCCTGCTATATCTAGTGCTAACCTACTTATTTCAATTTTCAGGTTTTCTAGCTTACCTACTTGCTTCGTACTTCTAATATTTCATGCTCCGACTCGCAAAATATTTCCGACTGTTATTCTGAACTTTCCGATCGCATCCTCAGAAGCAGTTCCCTCCCGGAGATCCGAATGTGGGACTATTTTAACTCCGGAATTTGTGCCCCAGAGAATGTCATCATATTTATTACAATTTGAATACCCTGTGTACTTGGGAGGTAATGTGATTGTTTCCTATTGCCTTCCACGTTGCGGTAGTGTGTCTTGGACTGCCATATCGACCCCTCTGGTCTCTGCCAATCTAAGTACCGAAAAAACCGTTGCCCTTTTTCGGGGACCTGTCTTAGTCTGGTTCCTCACTAACAACCTTACTACTTTGGTTGGACCTGTAGTTTGACTCTTTAGCTCATTAGAACACGCAAGCCATTTCACCTGTTCTAGTAATCTAGAACTTCGGCAAGGTGCAGGTCCATTTGAAATGGGTAGTGGTAGTTAAGCAGTGAATATTATAAAGAAACGTAATAAGAATGTGTATATTATAGCATTATTTATATTTGTATTTGTATATTTATATATTTTGGGATATCTGTCATTTGATTTATTTTGCTTCGCCTTTTGTTTATTTAGGTTGTATTATATATATATAGCAGAAAAGTCCAAAAATTTTATGTTTCAGATAGGAGTCGATAGACAATGTTAGATAGGTTTCAGTTTGAATAAAATACTGAGAGTAGGGTGGATGATATTGTAAATTTATAGAGTAGGAACAAATGGCTGGATTCGCTATTAATAAATTTGGCGCATCATTATCAGGTATTTAGTCTTGGAACTGGTTAGACGCGTACCCTCATCGTTTCCTAGTCTGAACTATCCTACATATTTTCCTGAAATTTGCACAGTTTGCATCTATCACTATCTGCGTACGAAAGTCTGATCTCGGTCTACCTCTACCTCTCTTTTTTATCTCTGCTAGTAATATATCCCGTACTGTTCCCCAAAAATGCGTAAGAACTTATCTTGCCCTACTATTTCTCCTGTTTCTTTTTTGTTTTCCACAGATATCTTTATTCCTGTACTATTTCTATAACCTATTGGTTCTTAACTTTGTCTGTCCATGCAATCATCCTCATAAATCTAAAGCACAACATTCCAGAATGCATCTATCTCTTTCTGTCTGGTTTTCCTACGGCCTCTATTTTATAGACGTACTGTGCCGTGCTTCACACATAATCTGTGAACAATTTGCTTCTTGTTTCTGTTTGTTGTCTTTGAACATAGCCGCTGTTCTTTCTTGTTAGATGCAGTTTGGTCACCTTCTATTGTTTTACAAGTATATACCCTATTTACCCGATATTCAGTATGTGAAGGGGAGTAAGCAGCCTGCAGTTGCCAAGTTCCCCCAGCACTTTATCATTTGTCGAATTAATGGTTTTTCTAATATAACTTGAAATATGCTAAGAAATTTGAATCTATTAGAAAATACTAATTTAGCTAGATTTGGACAGTTTTAAGTCAACCCCACCAGTAAGCAGAGCTGGTGACTGGTATCAGATGTTACGAATCTTTCTTCTTTTCCTTTTTGCTGATGTTTTGTTGATTAGACACACTTCAAAAGCAACGCTATGGGCAACATTATATAAACTACCTTTAGTTTATAGTTTCTAAATTATATTTACCGTTTAATTAATCTTGAAGTCCAATTTATTTAAAGCACGTCATTTTTTGCGTTTAAACCCGATGTAGTACCTTCGGGTGGGGCGTTGAGGCCGTGGCCGTAAGTGCAGCGACCCTTACTCACACTATACTGCCTTTTGTAACGTGTAATATAAAAATGCATCAACGCTTCGCTTTTGAAAATAATAGACGTACGCATTTTTAAAGGTTTAGAAAAATATAAAAGATGTTTCTTTTACCAAAAACTTTAAACCCAATTAAGATTTATTAAACATACATATGACCATATAAGTATTTCCTCGAGTTTTATATCACACTTTTTATTGACTTTATACTTATGTACTTTGTTGCCTGTTTATAAACTTTAATCACGTGTTTGTTGCTTCATATTGCTTGCCATATAATTTTACAATATCCCGGTTTATCCTTTATATTCGCAAGCGTTATACGTATCCTAATTCAGAGCAATAAAACTAAACTTCTAAATGCAAAGTTTCTGAGGGAATACAAAATGAGGTTTACATTTCTACCCCAGCTTCTTCTTCGGGCTGATGCATACATACTTTATTTGCTTTATAAAAGTTCTGAATAGGAATCCTTTATAGCAATTCGGAATTTTATTCTCGAACCAGACATTCAAAGTATTAACGGTGTTATCGAAAACTATATAGGTACTGATGACGATCACAAAAGTAATTCTGTTATAACGTATGAATGTCTTTCTAAAGTAATGAATTTTCAAAAGTGTTTAAAGGAGAAGTGTGGAAAACTAGTTTTCTGCTTCTCTGAATCAGTACAGCCCGAATAGCAAATTTATCATCCACTGTAAAGGAAATGATAATACTCCAAAAGATTTTCGCCTCTTCCTTGCTTTAGCATTTAACGTGGGAACTATAACCCATAGAAATAATAGGCAGCTGAATGATATAGATCGAATTTTGTCAAGTCTACGCAGTAGTATAACTAGCAGGTACGCAGTCACCGGTGGTAATAGTGCACATAACAACTTATTTTGATGTAGCAGTACCTGAATTTTGAAAACTGTCCTACTCCACTTAATAGATTCATTAAGTTTATTTAAATTTACTAATTTTTGTTAGATGCTATAAATTGGTTTATCAATCAGCAGATGCCCAATTACAAGCTGCAATTGGCGATCTTGGATAGATGGAAATACATCAAAGCTCCTTGTTGATCATAAAATCTAGTGAACACAAGGCTTATTTTGTTTCAACCTATTTATGTTACTGACTCTTTCAAAATATTCTTAAAATTTACCTAACATCAAGTTAAGAGCTCAAAGGAACTTTACCAACCTACTTTCTAATTCCAATTCCGTTATTTCTTCTTTGTCGAGGCTACATGAACTGTTACGTGTAAAATGAGTGATGCGTTAATGAATTTTGATTTACACTGAAGGGGCGAGGAATCCGTAATAATATACGAGTGCGACGACTACCTGCAGTGGTGGGGGAGTGGGTTCTTATTTTTATAAAAGAAAATAAACAAATTTGAAATAAAAACAATCGATAAATGAAAATAATAAATAAAATGGCTGAAAGTTACACTAATCACATCCTGAAAGTCTTCTCTTACTTCTCAGAATTAAAAGTACCAAACCGTCTAATCACAGCACTCACTTTTGTTATTATTCGCTATACGGAAGACGATTATTCGGCATATGCCTCCTTTGCATCCGTTTTAAATTCTTTTGATTATACTTTGCTGTTCTCTATAATATGTTAAAAACACTCAAATTCGTGTCAAATTAAATAAAACTGCAAATAAAGTATTTTTCAAATACGATTCCGTCAATAGGATAGCTAGATATTCTTTACAAATGTGTCTGTTTACATAGTTTTGAAATAAATTCAGATAAAATGTAACCTAAATGTAAGCTCTATTAACATTAAATAGTTTCAATGTATACACATTTAAACAACTTAGTTTCTTAACCTCACTCTGGCCAGGTATTGCTAAAAGAAATTCCAAGGGAACCTTAAATCTAATTTATCAATAATGCTTACTCCAAATTTTACCATTTTTCATATTAAATTACATAAAGTTTATAAATCCCAACTTCAAGATACATCGTTTATAACAAACATAGAAAACAGCTCATTCTCTCTTTTTCGTCCTTTCCTTTGATTATCCGTTCCAAATTAATGTAAAATTAATACATACATATTTCTTAATATTTTATAATGAAAAATCTATGCTTAAATTTAACCAAGACTTCCGTCCCGAAATCATCGTTTACCGAAATAATCACTTTTCCTTTAAGTAACTTTCAAGTACATAAATACAACCTATTGACGTTTTCAGTCCACAAATACATAATTAATAGTTCTAATCAAAAAAATTCTATTTTACTAACTGTTGAGTTTCAGATTATTCAACAGCAATGTTTTTGTTGCATCAATTTCTTAGATTTTTTTTCATTACACTAACTATACCTATGACCTGTTCCTTTATATGATACATTATAATTTAATTAAGGGTTGCTATGGTTGCGGCCGCGTCCCCAATGCTCCACCGGAAGGTACTATATTGAGTTTAAACGCGAAAAATATAAACGTGCTCCTAATTATTTTAACTTCAAAATTAACACATCCTAAATAAAAATCTAACAATTGAAACAAAAACTAAAAATAGGGTTTGAGTGATGGTATCCCTAGCATTAATTTGGAGTGTGCCCGATCAACAAGACACAGACAAAATAAATGGGGACGGATCCGTAATGCCGGATATCAGCTGCCAGCTTTCCTTACCGGTGCGACCTGAAGGGTCGACTTAAAACTATCCAAATGTAGCTAGCTAATTTAAAATGGATTCAAATTTTCTAGGAATACGCCAAATATATTACTAGTGAATTCAGTTATTTTACCTGCTTTATAAATTTACAAATTCGTCTTCCCTGGTCTGAATAATTTGTTAGCCTAAGTCCGTCCCTAGCTTTCCCTATCATTCCCTAACTGATTTATACTGTAATTACAATCTTCTCAAACAATCTTCCTTCCTATATATAAGCTGCCACCAAAAATGGCGACAGAACGTCAAACAAATAATATCAAGCTACAAACAATAAAAACAGACAAAAATATAAAAACCAAAATAAATATTTATGTAAATATATAAATAAACATGTATAAGCATTAAGCGTTGAGCAGTGCATAAAATTGCAAAGAGCATAACCCACATTATCAGGAGAACTCGCATAAGCATTATACCGGCTAGCACCATTACGCACAAAACGTGCTCGTTAAATTATTTCAAATCTACTAATTGTCATAAATCATTGCTTATGCGAGCACAACCGCCACAATTTTGTTCTTATTCTCTATATGATACAGCAACTCCTATTGCCCCCTAGATCTAACATTTCTAACCCTATACTTTACCTAGTACCCCTTTTAACTAAACTAAGTGTCCTTGCGGAGATCTTTGTACTATTTTATTTGAACCCTTACCTTCCTAACTTTACACATTATTTTCACTTAAACTTAGCTCAACCTACTACTGTCCCTAACTTAGCTATTTACTAATCTCCAAAAGCCAGATCATCGGCAGCCAGAAATCTTCGGACCTGGAGACTTGACTAATACTAATCCTTGTGCGTCCCCGACAATCGGCAGCCGGAAATCGGAGGTAGCCCACGGAAAGTCAAATCTAATACCTACAATTACCCTACTTTGCTAAGGAATTAAACATTACCTAAACCTAAAAATCCTTACATACATTTACTTTGCTTTACACTGTGTTCTCAACCATCGACAACCGGAAATCAATGAACCCAGTGATAAACTTAACCCAGCTCACGCACGGTCCCGACCATCGGCAGCCCGAGATCGGGGTCCCGCCCTCGCGGTTCTAACCTAATATTAATTTACATTAACTAATTATTTAATTTCTAATAGTTGTATACATTGTCTCAGGTATCCTGGTTTGTACCACGACTGCCGGCTACTGGCAGCACGGGAGTCTTTCCCAGGTTGTGTTGCAGTAGATAAGTAAGTCTATATTTCTTATAATTATTTTTGCCCTAATATATGTTACATTTTTTACCTTCTTGTTATGATCTTCCTTGGCAGGTCTTCGTAACTGCTGAACGTATTGCACTTTGTATTTGTGCTGCCCTATTTGGCATATTGTACATATTTTCATTTCCGAGTATGTTGTATACATTTATTTGTCATAGTTGTTGTAACTTTTCGTCTTTGGGGTTCGGTTGCCATTGTTGACATTGTAGTATCATGTGTTCCGAGGTTCCCTACAATCCACATTTGCAAGTATCAAGGTCCATTATTCGCATCCTACACTTATAAGATGGATAAGGACCGTGTCTCGTTAGAAAGAGGATCATACCCTCACTTGGATTGAAATAGTCCATTTGAAGTTTCTTGTATGTTCGGAAGAAGCTGATAAACCCTTCTCCTAGTTTCACTGGTTTCTCATCTATGTTGCCAACGTAAATAATTTGATTTATATGATTTTTGGATGTTGCTTCTGTATCTAAAATGAGGCGTATTTTTTCTTGTCGGTTTTTCTTAAGCCAGTATAAGGATTCGCGTCTTTTAACTTCGAAGTCTATGGGGAGATTCCCAGTAGGATGGACAGTGGGATCAAGAACGTAGTCCTGTAGGTCTTCGTCAGCTGCAGCAAAACACCTCTCTGTGCCCTATTTATTATGGTCGTTGGTTTGACCAGTTTCAATAGATAAGCCCACGTACTTGCTCCGTATGCCACCATTGATACCATAATGGCATTTATATAAAATCGAATATTATTTAGTGATATTCTGTCCTTATGTTGAGCCACATTTGCCAGCTTGTGCTTAATGATCTTGATCATATCACTTGTTCTTGTTATATGATCTAAATCGTAAAACTCAAAATTTGCTTTAGCTAAATTAGTGGATCTTTAATGAAGAACCAAAACAGATCCTCAAAAGAGGCATTTAGAGTAGCAAAACTCTAGGGATCAGTATTTCATTCTAAGACCTACTACTGCAATGTCAAAGGTAACGGCGTAAAAGTTTAGTGTCTCGTCTAAATGAATACCGAAATATACGTTTTGTGTGTTTGTTAATATCCCCACCACAGGTAATATTATTTTCCTGTTTTGTAGTACTGTGTATGTTGTTTTGGTCCTTGATATTTCTAGTTTGTATTTTCTGGTCCAGTCTTCTATTAGTTTCGTGGTTGTTCTGATGTTTTTTACCAATATAAATTTTTTGTCTTCGCCAAGGACGACAGCGATGTCGTCCGAATGTGCAGTAATGGACAGGACCTTCGCCACTTCCACCAGGTCTTGTAGCATATCCTGTACTAGCACATCCCAGAAGATCGGTCCATAAACTGACGACAGTGGACATCCCTTTGTGATACGATTTGTAATTGTTTGTTGTACGTTTAAATGTACATAACAATCTTAACAGTAGTTTCTAAAGCTGCCGTATAGGTCCTCTGGGCAATTTATTGTCTTTAGTATTTAAAACAGTGCTGGCCACCAAAGATTATTGAAGACGCCTTTGATTTCTATTAATATTACTAATCTGTATTTTTTGTTTAATGTTGATAATGTATCTAATACGCGGTTAATTGAATCTTTGCTCGATTTTCCTTATCTAAAACCGTATTGATTTGAATTAATTCCCATCGTTTGTCTATGCGTTTGTAAACTGTTACATAGTAATCTTTCTTGGATCTTGCCCAACATATTTAATAGACCGATCTGCTTATAAGACCCCGTGTTTTTCGAATCATTTCTTTTCCTTTTGCCAATTACAAATACCTGTACCTGTTTCCACGTTCGTGGTCTTTTCGTCGTTCTAGACATTCATTGTATAAACTTCTTAAGGGTATTATCAGTTTTGATGCTAAATTTTTGATAACTTCCGCTTTGATACCGTCCGGTCCCGGTGCTTTTCGGTTTTTAGAGCACCTAATTGCTTCCATTGCTTCCGCTTCTGTAAAAGGGTCAGTTTTTGCATCAGTAATGTATCTGTTTGCCAAGTTGTTCCTCATTTGTGTTTGGCTCTCCGTTTCGGTGTTATAGTAATCGTCCGGTAATAAATCATTTAGCAGCATTTCTGCAGTGGTTTTCCAGTCGGTAGTTTGTTCTTGATTTGTTGTTGTTAAGGTTGAAAATGCGGGTGATGGTCGTATTTTTTCTCTTATTATTTTCCCGTTTGTCTAGAATTAGATTTTTTTTAACGAATGTATCTCAACTTTTTCGTTTTAGTCCCTGAATTTTGTTTTTATAATCCTGTTTTACTTTTCTGTACCTATTTAGATTATATATCCTATCAGAAGACATTACTGCCTTTTGATATTCTCTGCGGATTCTACGGACTTTTGCTCTCAGCGTTGTCAGTTCAGTTTTCCAAAATGTTGTTGTTATACTAAGTTTTAGTTTTTGGAGTTGGATGTTATTTCGCATTGCACTTGTTATTAATCTTGTTAGATCTTTAACATATTTGTTTGTCCTATCCTTGCGTTATTTTGGTTGGTGGATCATAATCCACCAGCCGTCCTTTCCAATCAGCTTTTGATATGTTGTGTTTGATGTGTATTTGATGTATTTCACTTATTTGGGATGAAATTTTGCATATCATTAGGTCGGTTACTTTGGGTCTTGTTATCGTGTATGGACCATTCCTGTACATAGTCGTGTACTTTCCTATTTGTTATGGTTGTATTTATTTTTTACGATGCACCTGCTCTTCTTTGATACGTTGCTATCCTACTAAATTTATTTTCTTTCAATTCCTCTAACTGTTCCCTTCTGTGAACCGTTTCAGTACTGTGCCGCATAGCCGACTTTGCATTTGAATCCGCCATTATTATTTTTGGTCGATGTCGATGCTCTGCGACTATTTGTTCTAATTTATTTATGTATTGTTCAATATCGTCTGCAAATTGGCAATAAATGTTTACCATAATTCAATCTCACGTGTTTTTGGATCCAATTTGTATGCAAGTACAGTTTTTGGATTATTGTTTTTGTTGTAAATTATAGCCGCTGATTTTGTTTTTTCGCCGTGTGTTATAATCCGACAAGTTATCGGCATACCTGGTATGCTGCTTTTAAAAGTGCACGGCTCTTGGATACATAGTGCGTCTATTTGTAACATATCTGATAGCTTTCAAAGTTCTCGGACTACAATTTTGCTGTTATTTGCATTGATATTCTCAATATTAAGATTATTCTTATCGAAGATTACTTCGTCAAAATCAATCTCTTCTTCTCTTTTTCTAAAGATCTATATCAATAGGTTTTTCAGTTGTTTTACCTCTGTCGGAACGCATTTTCCTCTTAGTTGTATTCGGTTTACACCGTCCGACACGTTAAAAGATTCGATCACCCTTTGGATGGTCCTTCCTTCTCACCCTTTTTAGTGCGGTGGTTAGAGTCTTTTCATCCTCTATTGCCGTTATTCTCATTTTCTGATCAAATTCGTTGTATATTTGCGAGGGAGCAAATGGATATATACCGTGTTTCCGTGTTTCTCTCGTGGTTCTAACGCCTCGTGTTTCATCGCATTTTGTGTTTCAGAATATTTATTATCGGTTTTAATTAGTTCATGTGCGTTATCGGTTTTACCTTCTTTTGGTTCACCTAGAGATACGCAAGCAATTGTGTACTCCGTATCTTCTTTATGAGTCGATTTGTGTTTTATCTTTCCCCAGAAGTGGTTTATTTGTCTACTTATTTTATTCTTCTTTTCTGTGGATTGTTTTATATTGCATTCTTCCTCGGTTTTAGTTTTTTCTGCGGTTTTAGTTTGTAGTTGTTTTTGTTTTAGTTCTTTAGATATAAATGCTCTGATTTGGTCTCTTATTATTCGTGATGGTGATTTTCTCTTTTTGTTTTCTTTTATTGTTTACGTTTTCATATTGTTCTCGGCATTTTGTACTTTTCCCCTTTTAATTTCTTAACGCCCTTTTCATAAGGATCATGGATTTGAAGGTCCATAATCTGTTAGGTGTTCCTTATAAATCTCCGCTAAAACGGATAGAATCGACAAATCATTCGCCAACAATTCTGGGATAAAGCTCGAAACTGCGTTAAAGCGAGGTAAATAGTTACATGAGTAATGTACATCAACCGTAATCGACGACTGTTATAAAAGATGCTCATCTAGTCAAAAACTGAACATAATAACCAGCGGAGGTCTGACTTGCTTCCGACAGTAAATCGTGACTTAAAAGTGCAGATCACCGGTATGTAGATTGTAGAACTATCTGTACGTGCTAAAGTTTAGGTGATGAGAGAGGACCAAAACCGACTTTCATTAATCCATACACTTGACATTCCAATGTTTCACTTGAAGGTACTACATTGGCCCGGAATTGTTTTCTTCTTACTTGGAGACTATGAATTTTACCGAATCCTTGCTGCTCCAAGCAAGGTAGATATCGTTAACGTGCATGACAACACTCACACACGGGACCTACATTTTACATGTCATCTGAACTAGGGCGTGCTTTTGTAAAAAATGCTCGCCTAACATTTTTCAATCGGTTTGTGGCAGAAGTCGAACATAGGACCTTGGAATCAGCAGTTATACGCGAATCTGTCTGATCCACGGAGCCGCCAATTTTCGTTCACCATCTAACGTACTGGTCCCACTCGTCCGTCGCAGTAGGAATGACTTTGCCTTCTACTTAGATGGAGCAACACATTTCCTAATAATATTCTTGATTAGGTGGTTAAGAACAAAAACCGTACGATTTTTTGCAGCGCGTCGTACTGCTGAGGTCAAAAAGCAAACCGTGTCAATAGTAATCTTCAAAATCGATTGTGGCTAACGTATGTCGCTTCAATAGCGGGTTCCTAAAAGGCAATTATTTCCAAAAATGCAAGTTAAATACAGATCCGTGACTGGTCGTCATAATAAAGTGAAAGAATTTACTTTCTTAATAACACAAATACTCGAGAACAAATTGACTTCTAGAAATGATAAATAGGTAAACTCAAAATAATAATAAGGATCGGTAGAGAATAGAACTAAAGGATTTTAACAGGTTACCTTTAATAACACAATATCACTAGAAGATTCACTATTTTACAATGAACACCGTGAGTACTCTTACAATGCGACGAATTATTCAATAGCTGCTACCTCAGTTTTGTTACATCCACCTTTGCAACGCTAGAGCTAGTTCTATAAACGACACAGCCCATTTGCATGTTTCTCAAGGGTTAGAGATTAATTTGCATTACCTGCGGTAGATAACGTTTAACTTTCAACAATTCGTTGAGTAGCAATCAAGGATTGAATATATTAAAACTCGTTTCAGTAATGCTAGACTAGTTTTCAAAGTATGCGAATTAAACATTCCTGCTTTTAAACTACAATTTCTGCAGCACAAAACTATGATACAAAGCGCAAGTACAATCGGAAGGATTTTTTTAGTACGTTTGATTATAACAACAGTATGGTTACGCTGGTCCAAGCTAATGTAAGTAGATTTGATTGTTAAATAAGAAACCAGAATAAGCTTGTACCACGCAGAGAAACGAAAGTAATACCTATAAACTAAGTCATGCAAATGTAGTGCTGCTGCGTATTTTGATGAAGTGCGACAAAGCTTTCGACCATTCGTTGATTCCTTTTACACGAAATGAAACACGTAGAACTTTGTATTTAAGGTACAGGCAAGATTTTAAAAGCCACAGAAATAAATATTTCGCATAATTTGACATGAGCCATAATCATATCCCAAGCAGCATTTTAACGTTGCAGCGACGTTGGTAACTCACAATAGACATCGGATTGCAACAGCGGCACAGCTTTCAAACAACCCATCTTAATATAAGGGTATATAAATTCAAATCTTTTAAACGTAATCATGTAGTCCACAATACGACAACTAAGTCGACATCGATACCAATTTCAGAACTAGTTTAATAATATAATAGTATGCAATAGTAAATAAATTCGTCGGTTTATATATATATATATATATATATATATATATATATATATTACTCATATTTAGACCAGGGTAGAAAATTAAATAATCACATCAAATAATTTTAATCACCGTGTAGAAGCTTTGGGAAAAGGTACGCGTTATTAAATAAAAGCGTGAAGCATAAAAATTCATTCGTTTTATTAAAAATAAGAGATTTAAATTATTTATAAGACGCTTTATATAAAAGGAAGCAGTATTAGAAAACTTTACGTGTAATTTAATTATTCCTAGTAAAGAAACAAATAAAAATTACGTGCAAAATTTATATTAATTAACTCAATTTTAAGTAACCGGTATTAAACAATACGTACAGATAATAATTAATATCTGATTAGGAGTCACTAAAAATTAAAGGGTATTATTTTAATTGGAGTTAATTGAACCGTTAGTAACATATAATATCTATAAAAACTTGTAAAAACCCAATAAAATGCAAATCGTAGAGGTAGGGTATGTTTGGAAGTATTATGTTTAAACACCTGCGTATTTTTAAAAAAGCTCATTCAGCGTAAATTTGGCAGATAATTAATGGTTACAGAGAATGTTGGAGAAACCGTCGCATAATAGTTACGAGAAATGCTAAAGGTGGGTTATTTCACAGTCCACATGGACTGAAATAATCGATAATAAAGAATATCAATTTGCACCAATAAGAACAGGGTAGATAGAGACAGATAATATGCGCAAGACCGAGACACATATAGTAAAAGGCGTGAGTGGAGCAACGTCACGAGGTTGCGATTGGGTGAAAATAAAAGGCAAAATTGAGAGGTAAAAATAACATTTCTGTATAAAATTCAATTAGTTATTTCCAGACGTTGCGAGCCGTGTCGAAATTTCTGAGATTTAACTGGGGCGAGTGCAAATTTCATAAAAATCGCATGCCGGGCTGCGGAATGGGAACATAGCATGCGAAATTCTGAAGAATTGTCCGTTTTGGGGACTAGACCGACAGACAGGCTAACCTCTATATATACCCAGGTGAATATGAACAAGCTCTCTTAGATCTGCGACTTGATTCAATGCGTTAAACAGTGCTTTTTAGTTTTCCGAGTTTGATAGAATAATTTAAAGTTTGCTCGTATATTTTGGTGATTTAAAACAGTTTGTTCTTTACGTGCTACAATGAATGTACTTTAGTGCACTTAGAAAAGAAGATACAAGGTAATAAAGTTTAGTATCACGGTACCAATTAGTAAAATTTACAACGACAAATGAATACACAAAAGTAGGCAGTTTTGGCGTATATTGGTGAAAGAAGTATGAATTTCTTTCTTATTTTTCGGGGGTGTTAATAATTAAATGGTTCATAAACGTGTCTGGATCCACAAAACAAGGTTCAGATATACACAGATGAGTTCCGGAAAAGCCCTGAAACAACTTTAGATGAATGGTGATGGAGAAAATTTTAAAAGCGTTGAGAATCAGAAGCCGTAAATATAACCCAGTTGGAATGGCGTGATTAACAAAGGGACGATGTACATTGAAGCTACGAGTGCAGTAACCTTCAGGTAAATTATACTATTTTGTTCGAACTTTGATATTTTGGTGTGTGTTGAATAACTTTATAATTGATTTACTCAAAATGAACAGTAGCGAAATTGTACTAACAATAAAATTTTAATTTTAAGATGAAATTTGCTTGTTTAAGTAGAAAGGGGTATTTAGTATTGATGTTCTGGATTATGATGAAAATTTGGGTATGTCTTTGAGCTCAATTAGACGAACCTGGTTAATTAACGTAAAGGGGTGGTAGATGCTCAATTTGTACTCAGACTCAGGTCTGCATATATTGTTATATTAATTAGTAGGCATCCTACAAGGACTTTAATTCTGGATGCACATTAAAATGATAATAAATTTAATCTTGAAATTTTCTGATACTGAAATTTATGCTGAATTTTAATTTTGAAATTTTAATGTATTGTGAATATTGATGTAAATAGATTTAACGTTGATGTTTGTGGTAGGAATGTGTTTGTTTTTTTTGTTATGATTGAGGATGAAGGTTTAACTAGGTGAGCAGCCTAGGCGGAAAAGAGTAAAGAGGCGAGTAACAGAAGAAAGTCAACGGACCAGTTAAATTAATAGCTTTTTGTAGGTTTCACAGCATTCTTAACGCCCAATCAGTGGGCCTCGATTCTAATTTAAAGGATTCACAGCATTCTTTGGCGACCCAAAAGTGAGGCTCGAGTTCCAAATAAAATTTTTGTGATTTTATTCCAGGAAACTGGCGATCTGAGAGAGAGAGTTTCTGTGTGTGTATAAATTTAGGAGTATTTTAGAGTGTGTGAGAGTGATTAGAACGTATGCAGAGAAAAGAGTGGTTAAGGAGTCAAGGAGTGGAAATTGGAAGTGACGATAGTGCATTGTGTGAGAAAAATTCTAAAATGGAAGAAGCTGGAGGCAGTAGAGATCAGTCGAGGACGGAATCAGGGGATCAAGGAAACGAGATGATAATGAGAATGCTAGAGAGAATGAACATGAATCTAATAGAGCTAGGGAAGAATCCAATAGAAAATTAGAACAGCTAAGCGATGAAGCTAATAGAGCTAGGGATGAATCGAATAGAGCGAGAGAGGACTCAAATCGAAAATTTGAGCAAATGAGTGAAGAATCGAACAGGAAGTTAGAGGAGATTAGTCAGAAAATAGATAAGACGAATCAAGAAGTTTCAGAATTTAAAAATAGTCTTACCGTAAAGATGGGGGAAGTTGAAAATAGGGTAGATAAAAATGAGCGTGATATTACAGGTCTTCGACAGGAAATGGGAAATTTAAGGTCCGAAGTACGCATTTTTTGTGAAGAAGAAATAAATGTAAAAATGACAGAAGTAACGGACTCATGTAGGGATCAGTTAGGCAGGGTAGAACGCGAAGTTAGTAGTATCAAATACAACATGTCAAATTTAACGGGGGATGGTCCCAGATTTTATACAGGTAGCGTATCATTGGACCAACACATGAAGTTTTATGGCGATAACAGGGTAAATCCACAAATTTTTATTAATAGTGTAAGAAATCTAGTGGGAAATTTATTTGACGAACAGACTAAACTGAATACGATAAAGGCTTTATTGAAAGACAACGCGGAAGCATGGTACAATTTAGTAGGACAGGACATAGACACCTACACGGACTTTGAAGACAGATTTTTAAAGCACTACTGGAGTGACCACAGACAAGACCAGGTACGAGACGACTTAATCACAGGAAATTTAAGGAGAATTTTCAGGAAGTAGGAGCAATATGCTATACGCAAGTATAGCATAGCAAAGCAACTGAACCCACCACTGACGGACCGACAAATTATCAAGTATTTATCACGACACTTCGAGGTAGAAATAAGACAACACGTAGCACTACAGAACATAGTGGACAGAGAAATGTTTTTAGAATTCCTGCAGAGGTACGACGACGTAAGTAGTGGACGACCTCGGGATAATAGGGAAAGACAGATCAACACAGTTAGGTTTGACAATAGACGGGACAACTATGCTAGAAGGGGGAATAGTTACGGATACCAGCGACAGAATTGGGAACAGCGACGACCATACTTTAGAAGTAATAGTTTAGGAAGGGGACCTGCACCGAGACTGGAACCTACCAGAAGGAATAGTTCACCGGACATGAGGGGGACTGCTAATACAGACACGGAACGAGTGGAAACGCCTAGGACATACGCTGAGGTGACGGCTAGACCAGGACCGAGTAGGGAAAACAGACCTGGACAGGATTTTTAGAACGCGACAGACCACTAGATTTCAGTGTAAGTGTATATGAACATCCACGTGAATTTTTCAAAATTGAGGAGGAAGTAGAGCCAGAAACTAAGGAAAAATTATGTTTGCCAATTATTAATTTAGAAATTTTTGAGAATAATGTAGAAGTATTACTTGATACAGGGGCAGAGGCGAGTTTAATATCGGAGGAATTCGTCAGCGAAATTAGGGATAAGGTTTGTGATAGAATTATGCCTATAAAACGTAGCCATTTAGTATCTCCAAATAAAAAGAAGTTTGCTGTAATGAATAGTGTTGTGGTGTTTAGGATAGATATAGGAGATTTAAGCTGTGAACAGGAGTTTGTAATTGTACCTGGACTGAAGTTTCAGAGCATTTTAGGTGTTGACTGTATGATGAAGTTAGGGGTTTTGATAGATATGGAACGGAAGGTAATAAGGATTAAGGATAGGGTAGTGCCATGGAAGGGCAGTTATGAAGTCACAGAGGATGACACGGGGTTGAGTATTAATGCAGTAGAGGTAGAGGATGATGAAGGTAAACAGATCAACACAATAAGATGTCCAGAGGATAGGAGAGTAGAGGTTCAAGCTTTATTACAAAAACATGCAGAATTAGTAGGGGTAGAAGCAAGCACAGCGTTAGGCTATGAGCACGTGTTAGAAGTGGATAATTCAGAACCGTTCAACTCAAAGGTTTATCCAATTCCAGCAGCATATCGGGAGCAGGTGAAGGCAGAATTAATTAAAGATGCACGAAAAATTAATCAACGGACCAAACCGCAATTCCATTGTCCACCATTCATGGACACATTTTTGACGAGGTTAAATGGCAAGTTTGTTTTTAATAAAGTAGATTTAAGGAATGTATTATGGCTGATTCCATTACACAAAGATTCTAGAAGGTACATAGGATTTTCCATAGAGGGAAAAATCGATAATTTTAAAGTAGTATCGTTTGGTTTGTCGGCAGAAAAGGAAAAAATAGTAAATGAGAAACAGACATGTGTAGAGACTGAAGAAGAAGCAATATTAAAGAGTCAGGATAATAGGGATGATAAGTTTATTGTATGTGAGATAATAGGGATGATAAGTATAGATATAGAAGGGGGAGAAATAGGGATGAAGAGTATTAGGATGGTGAGAAGAAAGACTTGGAGGGTCAAGAAGAGAGTTAGATTTAAATAACTTGATAGAGATAGGTGAATTTTAGTATAGATATAGAATAGACAGGAGAAATAGGTGTATAATAGAGTAAAATTTAAATAGAATAGAGAGTAGATATAGGTGTATATAGAAGAGTAGAAGTAGATGTTTATAGAAAATAAAGCTAGGTATAGGATAAATATGGGAGATAATTAGAAATAGGTTTAGGATGAGAATAAAGAGTAAATGTAGGAAGAAAATAAGATAGATTAAGTGTAGATATTTCTTATAAGATTAGTGGGGAGTTAGGAATAGAATAAGAATAGGATAGGTATATAGGATTAGGTAGGGGGAAGTAAAGTATAGTGAAGATTAGTTAAAAGTTAGAAATAGGATAGGTATATAAGATGTATATAGGATTAGATGGATAAGTAGGATGAAGTTAGGGATAATTTCAGTTTATAAAATTAGGTGAGAGTTAGGAATAGGATAGGGATATAGGATAGGTGTAAATATTTTTTTTGGATTGGATATAAGTTAGGTAAGTTAGATAGATAAGGGTAGAGAGAGATAGGCAATTTTTTTTGTAAATTTTGTTTGCGGGTTAAATATTTTATATTTGAATTCAAATAAGTGGGATTATTTGTATTCAAATAGGGGGAAAATACTCATATTTAGACCAGGGTAGAAAATTAAATAATCACATCAAATAATTTTAATCACCGTGTAGAAGCTTTGGGAAAAGGTACGCGTTATTAAATAAAAGCGTGAAGCATAAAAATTCATTCGTTTTATTAAAAATAAGAGATTTAAATTATTTATAAGACGCTTTATATAAAAGGAAGCAGTATTAGAAAACTTTACGTGTAATTTAATTATTCTAGTAAAGAAACAAATAAAATTACGTGCAAAATTTATATTAATTAACTCAATTTTAAGTAACCGGTATTAAACAATACGTACAGATAATAATTAATATCTGATTAGGAGTCACTAAAAATTAAAGGGTATTATTTTAATTGGAGTTAATTGAACCGTTAGTAACATATAATATCTATAAAAACTTGTAAAAACCCAATAAAATGCAAATCGTAGAGGTAGGGTATGTTTGGAAGTATTATGTTTAAACACCTGCGTATTTTTAAAAAAGCTCATTCAGCGTAAATTTGGCAGATAATTAATGGTTACAGAGAATGTTGGAGAAACCGTCGCATAATAGTTACGAGAAATGCTAAAGGTGGGTTATTTCACAGTCCACATGGACTGAAATAATCGATAATAAAGAATATCAATTTGCACCAATAAGAACAGGGTAGATAGAGACAGATAATATGCGCAAGACCGAGACACATATAGTAAAAGGCGTGAGTGGAGCAACGTCACGGGGTTGCGATTGGGTGAAAATAAAAGGCAAATTGAGAGGTAAAAATAACATTTCTGTATAAAATTCAATTAGTTATTTCTAGACGTTGCGAGTCGTGTCGAAATTTCTGAGATTTAACTGGGGCGAGTGCAAATTTCGTAAAAATCGCATGCCGGGCTGCGGAATGGGAACATAGCATGCGAAATTCTGAAGAATTGTCCGTTTTGGGGACTAGACCGACAGACAGGCTAACCTCTATATATACCCAGGTGGATATGAACAAGCTCTCTTAGATCTGCGACTTGATTCAATGCGTTAAACAGTGCTTTTTAGTTTTCCGAGTTTGATAGAATAATTTAAAGTTTGCTCGTATACTTTGGTGATTTAAAACAGTTTGTTCTTTACGTGCTACAATGAATGTACTTTAGTGTACTTAGAAAAGAAGATACAAGGTAATAAAGTTTAGTATCACGGTACCAATTAGTAAAATTTACAACGACAAATGAATACACAAAAGTAGGCAGTTTTGGCGTATATTGGTGAAAGAAGTATGAATTTCTTTGTTATTTTTCGGGGGTGTTAATAATTAAATAGTTCATAAACGTGTCTGGATCCACAAAACAAGGTTCAGATATACACAGATGAGTTCCGGAAAAGCCCTGAAACAACTTTAGATGAATGGTGATGGAGAAAATTTTAAAAGCGTTGAGAATCAGAAGCCGTAAATATAACCCAGTTGGAATGGTGTGATTAACAAAGGGACGATGTACATTGAAGCTACGAGTGCAGTAACCTTCAGGTAAATTATACTATTTTGTTCGAACTTTGATATTTTGGTGTGTGTTGAATAACTTTATAAATGATTTACTCAAAATGAACAGTAGCGAAATTGTACTAACAATAAAATTTTAATTTTAAGATGAAATTTGCTTGTTTAAGTAGAAAGGGGTATTTAGTATTGATGTTCTGGATTATGATGAAAATTTGGGTATGTCTTTGAGCTCAATTAGACGAACCTGGTTAATTAACGTAAAGGGGTGGTAGATGCTCAATTTGTACTCAGACTCAGGTCTGCATATATTGTTATATTAATTAGTAGGCATCCTACAAGGACTTTAATTCTGGATGCACATTAAAATGATAATAAATTTAATCTTGAAATTTTCTGATACTGAAATTTATGCTGAATTTTAATTTTGAAATTTTAATGTATTGTGAATATTGATGTAAATAGAGTTAACGTTGGTGTTTGTGATAGGAATGTGTTTGTTTTTTTGTTATGATTGAGGATGAAGGTTTAACTAGGTGAGCAGCCGAGGCAGAAAAGAGTAAAGGGGCGAGTAACAGAAAAAAGTCAACGGACCAGTTAAATTAATAGCTTTTTGTAGGTTTCACAGCATTCTTAACGCCCAATCAGTGGGCCTCGATTCTAATTTAAAGGATTCACAGCAATATATATATATATAAATATATATATATATATATATATATATATATATATAATCTTCACGTTTTATTTGCTGAATATTAATTTAAAATAATTCAATTTATTGGGGATTGCAGCAAATTAAGAAAGTCTACTCTTTTTTCTTTAACCCAAGCTTTCGAGATTTTATTTTTCTCTTCTTCAGAAGTAACTAAATAAATACAATGGTAATCAAATAAATAAATTTTAAAAATTAAATACTTACGAATGTGAGATTTGACTTAGATTTAAATTATTAATTTTAAATTACAAAAATATGTTTCAGAATTTTGAAGGTAAAAGTAAGTGTCAATGTCAATGGGTACTACAAGATTAAAATTAGTGATACAAAAATAATAATTCCTTGGATAAATTTTAAACATTAAACAAGTATTAAAATAATTAATTAACTAACAAACATAAACTAAAACGCAAGAGTATGTACGTCTGTATGTGAAATTTGTACAAGTAGAAGGAAGACGTAGAAGCAATAGAATCACATTCATTTTATCATATAAACATATATAAATGTATAGAAATACATATATGTGAGTGCATGTACACATGCAAACAATTCACATACAATAAATAAATAAAACAAAAAAGAAAGAACATGTGCAAGAATACACGTAAGTATAAACGTAAACATACAACCAACAGACACACAAACACCAACAAACAAACACACAACAAACATACACATACACAGACACATAAACAAAAAAAAAGCTAAGAATATAAGCACTAATGAGATTTAGTAATTATGTCTGTGGTACAGTTCTTGTTCTTATTTTGGTGTCTATTTCCAGTAGATACGCGTATATGCAGCTAAGATTATCTATATCTTTCTTTAAATTTAGTGCTTCTGGTTCTTGTGCAATTCTAACCATTTCTATGAATTTCCTTTTTGTAGTGTCCTTTTCTACATCTAAAATTACTGCATCAGTATAGTTCATTTTGTGGCCTGTTTCTATAACATGCATTGAAAGTACTGAAGAATTAACATTTTTTCTGGTATCACTTTTGTGTGAAGTAATTCCTTGATGGAGCGTCCTTGACGTTTGGCCAATATAACTTTGAATACAGTTACAACAAGGAATTTTGTAGACTATGTTAGATTTTAGTTCTTTTGAAGTAACATCTTTGATTTTAGTGTAAAGACTTCTGCTTAATTTGACTTTTTTAGTGCAATTTTAATTGTAGGGTTTTTGATTATAGATGTTATTCGTTTCGTTAGATCTCTGATATATGGTAAGCTTACGTATTTTGAGAGATTATGAGCTTCTGTTAGGTTATTGGTTTCTTCTTGTTGTGTATGCGGTGTTGGATGTTTTTTGATAGGTGTATTATATAGGAGTTTTGTTAGAAATCTTCTAGGATAACCATTCTTTTATAATATTTCATAAAGGATTTTTAAATTTTTATCGATAAAGGATTGATTTGATAATTTCAGTATTCTTGTTTTTAAATTCAAAATAGTATTAATTTTCATAAACATGGGATGGTATGACATATAGTTTAGGTATCTTCCAGAGGATATTGGTTTCTTGTACCAGTCTGTTACGATGGTTGTATCGTTTCTTATCACTTTTAAATCTAGAAAAGGCACAGAATTGTTTGTTTCACTTTCAACTGTGAATTGTATATGTTCATCGTAGGAGTTGAAAGTGATTGGTATGATGTCCTGTGCATTGTATGGTATGGCACAAATCAAATCGTCAACAAATTTCTTACAAAATGGCACAGTGAACGGTAATTTGGTTAAACATGTTACGTAATTCGTGGCATCCACGTTGGGCGCCACATTTATGCTACGTTGGCTCGTAGACGTGCGTAACCCAAAGAAAATCAAAGAAATGACCGGGTTCAATCGGAGAGTGGGGAGGGGGTTGTAGAAAGCAGACTGACATATAATGTATGCGGCGGTAAGGAGTTAGTAGCAATACCTGCAAGAAAAATAGTTAAGCAAACCTGAAAAAAAAGAATAAGCATAGCAGCAATGAAAAGTCTAAATTATTCAGTACCTTGTAGAATGTAAAAAAAAAAGAAACTGTTTAGATAAACCATATAATATAACAACAGTAAAAGCAATACAGAAAAATGTTTAGTACAAAGTGAGGTAATATTGGGGAGTAGCAGGAACGTTTCCTCACACACCAATTAAACATAAATCAGATAAAATGTTGACAAAAGATAAATAGATAAGACACAATTGGTATGAGTAATTTAGTAGTATTGATTTTTCTTTCTTTCTTTTTTTTTCTATGTTTTAAAATAGCATGCAAGTCTATTGTAAAAGGTATCAGAACGACAAAGATATGGTAAAGCAACGGATAGATATTTAAAGTAATAACCAGTAGGAAATAGTTCAACTAACAAAAGTTCTTCAGCAACGCTTCCTTGCAACTGAAGTGTGGGATTCAACAATGTCCTGCACTAACGAAGCACTTCACCCTTGACTGTGAGGGTATTGATGGAATTTCTTACACTTTACTCTAATCACACCTACGTATTTCACTAGTGTTAGCAGCAGACATTATCATGCTGATGGAACTATGTAGCATTGATAAATTTCTTGTTAATTCTATTTCCTGAGACAATAATTTCGAAATATTTTGTAACACAAATCGAAAAAAAAATGGTAATAAAAATTTAGAATCACGGGCTCTCAAGACACGATGTAATGCATTAAAACTAACAGTAACGTGAGGTGTTTTATTTGCTACCTAGGGTAACAAAGAAAATCTAATGCTTTTGAATAACGAAATTTGCGCAAACAATGATCTATTTTAGATGCTCTGTGGTTAGAAAATTCAGAAACTACAGTATCAACTGTCTTTAAATAATCCAAAGTATGCACTGATCCGATAAAACAAAGGGACACTAGACTAGATCGCACACACATTAATCCTAAAGAAAGAATCGGTCAGTTTAGCAAGTTCTACGACTCCTATTTCACAAGACAAACAACTAAAACCACAAATTAGTAAAGTACGCGTGTCACTAAAGTAAGTCCATCAAATGTTCCTTAAAGCATTTGTCTCACAAGAAAAACAACTAAAAACAATTAGTAGGCACGCGTAAGCAATAAAACCGTCCGTCAAATGTTCCGTAAAACACACGTGCAGGTCGAGTACAACAAGTTTTACTACTTTTATTTCGAACAGAAAAGCAACAAAAAACCAATTAGTAAAGCAACGCGTATCACTAAAACCGTCCGTCAATTACCTTAACCGCATTTGTGGTCAATCAAACACGTTCGCTATAAAGCATACTTTCTTCAAAAAGGAATTAGAACTACACTTTGTACAGTTAATATACAATTTTTATTTTACAAGAAAACAACTACAAATCGTGCCGCGCTTGTTCATGAACAATTTAAAAATTAATCCCGCCTTAATTCTCACTATTGTCAAAGCAAAGAGGAAACAGTATTTTTAACGTACTTAGTATATCGGAACAAAGAACAAAACTCCGACTGTTCATCTGTTTATATCAACTCGTTGCTATTACAACTTCTTATCGCTTCTTATCTAGACTTGTATATCCACATAAGGAACAAAATTTATATTTACGGCAAGACAAGAACGATGCAATCTATTCATTATAACACGACACATTCGTGCCTGTAATTTGTTTGTAAAATCTGCCTTGGAATGAAAAATAATTTGAATCGAAAATAAATTGAACAAGTTCTATGAATTTTTGAAGTGGTATTTTGCAGTGGTTTTTAATTATGTCCCATTTATTACTTATGCTTGAAATAGCACGACTTGAAGTTATATTTGTGAATAACGATACAATGTCCTGACTAATGAGAATGTATCCATTTGGAATATTAAAGTTGTTAATGTATTGCGCAAATTCAAAAGAATCTTTAACGTAATATGGATTTTGAACTTGATAAGCAGAAGTTAAAATGTCTTTTATGAACTGGGTGAGTTTACTAGTTGGAGAGTCAATTGAAGAAATTATAGGTCTTAGTGCAAGTTGAGGTTTATGGATTTTGGGTAAGCCATAAAACTTTGGACATGTCCCATTATATATTGATTTACTTTCGAATGAAGAACATTACAAAACAATACCCAGAAATCCAACAAGCACCATCCAACAGAAAACTAACAAATTAGTCAGTAACTTACTAAACGAAGGATATTTGGAAAAACTTGAAGCCAAAAAACTTATGATATATAATGTGACATATCCAAAGTTTTATGGCTTACCCAAAATCCATAAACTTCAACTTGCAGTAAGACCTATAATTTCTTCAATTGACTCGCCAACTAGTAAACTCACCCAGTTCATAAAAGACATTTTAACTTCTGCTTATCAAGTTCAAAATCCATATTACGTTAAAGATTCTTTTAAATTTGCGCAATACATTAACAACTTTAATATTCCAAATGGATACATTCTCATTAGTCTGGACATTGTATCGTTATTCACAAATATAACTTCAAGTCGTGCTATTTCAAGCATAAGTAATTATTAAAAACCACTGCAAAATACCACTTCAAAAATTCATAGAACTTGTTCAATTTATTTTCGATTCAAATTATTTTTCATTCCAAGGCAGATTTTACAAACAAATTACAGGCACACCTATGGGATCAATTATATCACCCATAATAGCACAGTACGTCATTGATGAATTATTAGACACCTGTTTAACCAAATTACCGTTCACTGTGCCATTTTGTAAGAAATTTGTTGACGATTTGATTTGTGCCATACCGTACAATGCACAGGACATCATACCAATTACTTTCAACTCCTACGATGAACATATACAATTCACAGTTGAAAGTGAAACAAACAATTCTGTGCCTTTTCTAGATTTAAAAGTGATAAGAAACGATACAACCATCGTAACAGACTGGTACAAGAAACCAATATCCTCTGGAAGATACCTAAACTATATGTCATAACATCCCATGTTTATGAAAATTAATACTATTTTGAATTTAAAAACAAGAATACTGAAATTATCAAATCAATCCTTTATCGATAAAAATTTAAAAATCCTTTATGAGATATTACAAAAGAATGGTTATCCTAGAAGATTTCTAACAAAACTCCTATATAATACACCTATCAAAAAACATCCAACACCGCATACACAACAAGAAGAAACCAATAACCTAACAGAAGTTCATAATCTCTCAAAATACGTAAGCTGACCATATATCAGAGATCTAACGAAACGAATAACATCTATAATCAAAAACCCTACAATTAAAATTGCACTAAAAAATGTCAAATTAAGCAGAAGTCTTTACACTAAAATCAAAGATGTTACTTCAAAAGAACTAAAATCTAACATAGTCTACAAAATTCCTTGTTGTAACTGTATTCAAAGTTATATTGGCCAAACGTCAAGGACGCTCCATCAACGAATTACTTCACATAACAGTGATATCAGAAGAAATGTTAATTCTTCAGCTCTTTCAACGCATGTTATAGAAACAGGCCACACAATGAACTATACTGATGCAGTAATTTTAGATGTAGAAAAGGACACTACAAAAAGGAAATTCATAGAAATGGTTAGAATTGCACAAGAACCAGAAGCACTAAATTTAAAGAAAGATATAGATAATCTTAGCTGCATATACGCGTATCTACTGGAAATAGACACCAAAATAAGAACAAGAACTGTACCACAGACATAATTACTAAATCTCATTAGTGCTTATATTCTTAGCTTTGTTTTTTTTTTGTTTATATGTATGTGTGTTGTGTGTTTGTTTGTTGGTGTTTGTGTGTCTGTTGGTTGTATGTTTACGTTTATACTTACGTGTATTCTTGCACATGTTCTTTCTTTTTTGTTTTATTTATTTTTTGTATGTGAATTGTTTGCATGTGTACATGCACACACATATATGTATTTCTATACATTTATATATGTTTATATGATAAAATGAATGTGATTCTATTGCTTCTACGTTTTCCTACTACTTGTACAAATTTCTCATACAGACGTACATACTCTTGCGTTTTAGTTTATGTTTGTTAGTTAATTAATTATTTTAATACTTGTTTAATGTTTAAAATTTATCCAAGGAATTATTATTTTTGTATCACTAATTTTAATCTTGTAGTACCCATTGACATTGACACTTACTTTTACCTTCAAAATTCTGAAACATATTTTTGTAATTTAAAATTAATAATTTAAATCTAAGTCAAACCTCACATTCGTAAGTATATAACTTTTAAAATTTATTTATTTGATTACCATTGTATTTATTTAGTTACTTCTGAAGAAGAGAAAAATAAAATCTCGAAAGCTTGGGTTAAAGAAAAAAGAGTAGACTTTCTTAATTTGCTGCAATCCCCAATAAATTGAATTATTTTATATATATATATATATATATATATATATAATAAAAACAAGTTATTTACAGTCCACAATAAGAAATTGTGTAAGAACAATATATAAAATAAGATGTGTCTGTAAACAAACTCTTATGAAAATAATAAGCGCTTATTGACCTATACAAATCGGGCTAATAGCTTTATAGCCATTAACAAAACGATAGCTTTATTACTTCACAAGGGGAGGAAACATCCCCTGGCCGACCGATTTCAGCTTCCTTAAGCTTCTTCAGAGCGAATTAGTTTCTAACAACCCTATGAAGTAATCGAAGCTATTTTATATATATATATATATATATATATATATATATATATATACACACATATATATTGTTGTGATACTGTAGCAATACCCCTATTCGCCCTTTTTATGAATTAAAAGGTATACATTTTTAATTTGTCAATTTTTGATTTTTAATATATAATTTTGATTGCGTCGGCTAGCTCAGTTTTTGAAATACGCATGAAGCTTGCGACAATACGACAAACAAAGATTTTTAAACCTACCATCTATCTCTCCTTCCTGTTTTAATGTTTAAACCAAAACACCATAAATCACAAATTATTATAATGTTTTCAAAAATATTTACAACGTACGAAAGGGTTAAAATTCTTTAACTGGAATTTTTCTTCTAATAATTGAATCAATAAATTTAATAATTATTATAACCAAAGATGATCAAAAAGTCAGCAAAATCACTAGTTTATTAATTAATAATTGAAGCCTGATGAACGTTTATTTAACCTCATTTACTTACGTAATTTACAACGTATAACCAAAACTAAATCCTGCCGACCTCTCACATAAATTATCATGAAAGCAATTTTTAAAGTATTTAAATTTGTAATATTTAATTAAATGTTAAATCTTAAGTTATTTCAGTTTAGCAAAGTGCAACGAAATATCCACAAATAAAATAATCAAATAATAATAAACATTCAGATTGGCTAACCTGTTATTTTGCACTCACTTATATCCGTCTCTGTTCCAATCGTTGTGTGCGTCCCTCATCTAGCGCCTTAAATATACTAGCGTACTGCATTAAACTTCTTCACCATAAATCAACTCTCTTGTTTCAGCATTTAGTTAAACTTGTTCCCATATTTATAGAGCCTGGACTCCAGTAATTATTTATATTTGTCTCCCGTAATTGTTTGGAGCTTCTTTAGGGATTTTTATGGGTTCTTTAGAGGTTCTTTAGAGTCGTTTTTCTATTAAGGGTAAAACGACAAACCATTAATTTTCCATATTCGTCGGAATTATTTCACACTTCACAATAACTTACTTAACGTATATATTTTTGGTCTTTAGAGACGTGGACTATACTTTACTTTATGAACAACTCATTTGTTTACAAATCCGGTCATATTTAAATGCATCGACTATCTATAGACAAGCGCAATGTTCGCTGTTTGTATAAACTAGGTTTTCGGATATTCCATGATGTTATGGTTGTATATTAACAGCAACGCGTTCCTTTTGTCATGTACGATTTTAAGTTAATAGCATTGATTCGCTTGGATTTTCATACTTTTAGATAAGTAAACCGTTGTTTGTTTAAATAAATTTGGTAAACTTTGATTTTTAATAAACATGCTTTGTTTGTTTCCAATAAATCAGGTGTCGATTTTTAATTCTCTAGTCACGTAGACGAAATACAGAGTATGGATTAAATTATCGGCGTTTTCTATTCTACGCATTACTAAACCTGCTTGTATTAATTAGGATTCTTGATACGTTATCCACGCGTGTCGCGTTTCAGCTCGCATTTATGTTATTTAACGACTTGCGGATTTGTTTTATTCAAATAAATCTTCAAAGTATTTTTTATTAACTAAATTAATTACGATTATTATTTATATACAGGGCGTTGTCATTTACTTTCTAGACTAATCATCGTATTTCCTGTTTTCTTCAGAAAACTGTGTCGTTTTTTGAGCTTTTATGTATTTTATGTGGAGTGCGTTATACTCTTGGTCTTAACTACCCCTAAATGACCTTTTTGTCTATGAGATAAATATGCGTATTGTTTAAAATAAAATTTGTGTCCGGAGAAACTTGAAAATGAAAACGAAAGATACTTTACCAATAACGCTGGGCGAAATATGTTGAACAAATTAAAGTGCCTTTAAATTATCAAATATTTCTCTAAGACTATTACAATAATAGTACGTGTATGAGTCTTGATATTTACCCTTTTGCATAAATAGAATCATGCAAAGCTTTTACAATCCATATTAATACAAAGTAATATCATTTTAAATCGTAAATTCCTTTAATAGCGCAAAAGCTACATTTTAAAAAATTCATTTATACAATGGTCGTGCACATTTGTGTTAAAAAACATGGCGACATCCCTTTTAAGTCTAACATAAACATAGAGCAAAAAAGGATTCTAATTCCGAGTCTCATTACAAAATTTACACTGGGCTTTTACCAATTCTGACATGTAGTCCAAACTGCACTGCATAAGAATTTTTGTGCAAACCAATTTGCGGTAGTAGTAAACTTAACTACCTTGCTATTGCCGATATATTTATTATTATATATATTATATATTTATTATTATTATTTTATATTTATTATTATATATTTATATATTTATTATATATATATTTATTAGTTGAAGCGTAGGATCTAGTGCCTACTGACAGAAACGCCACTTCTTCAAATATATTTGTATAAAAACACAACCAAAGCAAAATTAATTTGGAGGTTAAGAATTTGGTAATTAAAATTGTATTACTACCAACGTTGATCCAACGTCATTCAAAAACTTAATAATTACTGTCAATCACCCAACGTCTCGAGGACGTTCTTTGATTAGTTATATACGCCTTCGACCTATTTATAGTTGGTTGAAGACCACCGATCAACGTTTTCTGATCCCACTAAAAACTATGTAACCTATAAGTCCGATTCAATTGTCAAATGGACATTCTTGTATAACTTAGAGGTACATTAGTGAATTTCCCAAATCGTATAGAGGTTGCGTTCATATTTGAGCATATAAGATATAGACCGATCACAATTTATAGCAGCGATATCAGAATAAGCAAAACAGTAGTTGCAGTCGGTAAAATGTAAGTTGGGATATGCTTTAAAAATAAGGTAATCCAAATGACGACATTATCTGCACTATTCTTTTCGAGATAAACATCGATGACCTAATTCGCTTTAAACAACAATTTTGTCTTTTTTAATTAAGGAGATAACCTTGGATAATCGGGTAATCGGTGTATACGTGTTGTTCCGAGTAGCCGCATGAAGAGAGAATCGCTAGAGTCGAGTCAACCTTGAAGACACCATGCTAAATTCTTTCTTTAATAGGAACCCTAACTAAAAGTTATTCAAGCCCACATATACGGCTGCAACTTGCTGCATCGAAATATTCTATTTAAATGATTTTTGATTAACGGTAGTTTTTGTTTTATGTATGGATCTTATCGAAGAAAGTTACTTAATACTTATCGTGAATTATAAAATAGCCAGTTGTTACGGTGATTTTTTTAAATAGAGCGATTCTGCATTAAACTGCAATTATCGTAATTAAAACCGCTAATCTAAACCTTTTGTATGTTATTCTCAAATAATCCAACCTAAACAAATACACATTTAATACGTCCTGTACAAAAATGTTCTACAGTACGTGGAATATATCCTTCACCGCGTTTATAAATTCTGAATAATGCTATTGTAAACCATTTCTAAAACCTTACAGCTCGTCTTAGGCAAGTCCTTGTAAAATATTCTATAACCGTTAGAAATTCGTCAAGCAAACAAGTATTGGCTTTTCCTAAACACTCTTCCTCGGAAATACGTGCTAGTAGGTTGGTTATTTTAAATTGTTATTTGTCGAAAGAATAAAGCTCCTCCCTCATTAAATACTTTAATGCGTTGTTATTTGCGCGTTTACCGCGAAATTCTATTTTGTTATCGGCACGTGTTCAGACGCTCAAATTTTATGTGTAATAAAATCAGTCTGCTAATTAGGTTATTACGAGTATATTTGTAGCGTGAATCGATAATATACAAACTTCTATTTTTTTCTAAAAAGGCAGGCCACTTTATTTGTTTGGCAGTATTCCTGGTTGCCTGAATCGCAGGAATGTTTTAAAATGTATTTTGCTTTCCCATTCAAACAACGAAATTCAATGGAATTATTTATTGTATTTTGGTTTTCTTTATTGCTTGCATTCTACGATTGGTTTCGCCGTTGTTGTCTGGAATATATTTTTGCTTTCTTTCGAAGAACATATTTAATACTATATTGGTAAAAATGGATTTATGTTATTTCTTCCATAGTTTCAAAGCTGTACAAATACATTTCCAACTTTGAAAAAGCTTTCTTACTTACTCCGTCCTACTTATACGATACTTTTGTGATACAACGTCCTGTAAACGGTGTAATGTCGCGCTTTTAAAATGCGTTTGTGCTAGTACAGATAGCACACAGCGTAAACAAATACAGCCTCATTTCCTCATCCTAAAAAAACGATAGCTCCAGGTATAATGTATTTTTGTGTTTGCTTTATCTTGTGTTGTTGTTTTGGAAGATATACACTTCCCTATGATTGACTCCGCAATAAATTGTAGACCATACGTACGCTCACGACACGAATTATTATGTACTTATTCTTAAAGTTTGCTGTTTTAAATTTTAATCCGTTAGAGCATTTTTCTACTGTTTACTTTTCTATATAAATTAATACTAACGCCAACAACTGGCTGTTTAAATATTTAATGTTACGAGATGCGCTTTCTTTGCAAAGGTATTTATTTTAATCGATTAAAAGCAGCAGTTGCAATCTGATATTACGATTACTTATATTATTGTGATAACTTTTCGTTATATTTCATCAAATAATTACGTTTGATAACTCTTATGTTACTTGTGGAACGCCGATGAAATAGAGTAAAATAAAATAACGATTGAAGCTTTACTTAAATCTTGCATGTTGCTTGGCTTTAGAAAGAGCGACCCACTGAATGGCTTTACTATAGGCTTTCAAAATCGTATTTGTTCAGGGAAATTTGTTTTGGATTAAATGAAATAATAAGTTTTAGAATTAACCCAAAATGGACTCCTTTGAAAGGAAGCTACGTTTTATTTAAAATTCATAAAGTGGTATTTTTAACGAGAATGAATATTTTATTTCTGTTTTAAATAATATGTCTACACACGGAAAATATGCTCTGATTTAACAAGGATACAATACTTTTTGCAATTAGTCTTTCAGAAGCGTACGAAATGAAACGTGTTCAGTATTTTAAAAAGTGTGCTCATTTTCAATCTGCAATAAATGTGATACAATTTACATTGTTCAGAAGAAAATTACTCACACACGGATATTAATCACATAATTAAGGAGGACTTCGTTCTTGTGCTTCATAAACGCAATAAGATGTTTTTTTCTCTAAAAAATGATTATTTGCACAAAACTTAAAGTTGGGTTTCTCTTAAATGGTATAACACTACTATATGTGTCCTTAAAGAGTATTATTTTAAATGGGAATCTCATTTTATGCGCTAATGGAATACGCTTATGCATGTATACGGAGTGAAAATTGAATATTGGGAAATTCTACTTTTCTCCATTTTTCTTCTATTTGAACGATTTTCATAAAATTTTGCGTTCAGTGACTTTCATACACTTATTATCACAACAATATATATTTCTGTAATATTTGAGTGTTAAAATTCATTTCATACTTTATTTAGTGATTCAGCATGTAGAAACAATCATCTTTAATTTGAAATGTTTTTCTAATCTCTAGCATAGAAATTAATAAAGGTTTTGTAATATTTCAAGTTAATTTAGCAGCATCCTTTAGCGTGTGTTGTAATGTAGTTTAGCATAATTCTTTAATTATAAACAGTTCGTGTGTAAGATATCGTGGATTATAATGTAAATATTCATAAGGTATAGCGGGCGTGTAACATAGCTTTTAAAAACTCATATTATAAACAAGACACATATTTAACTATCATCATTCATAAGGGTAAAGCTTTAGCATTTTTAATTTCATAAGTTAAATTATAGCAAAGTTTAATATTTATTTCGAAAAGGTTGAGCATTTTAAACCCTTGGTTTACAACGGTTAAGTGGCTGTTATGTTATACTATTTACGAGAAGTAGTGAAAGTGTTTTGTAGAAACAAGTGTAACCGTCGCTTTGTTCTGGGTATTTATTTAATTGAGGCAGACAACGTGCACAAATAACAAACGAATTCTAAGAGTTGTTAGTTCGAGCTTTCAATTGTAATTGATTTATAGACTCGTTAAAAAAATATCACGCGTTAGGTGTTAGTTGATGTGGGGTGAAGACAGAGACAAAGAAAGAATATCAGGTATTATATTTAGAAGTGAGATGTGCATAGTTTGAACGTTGTTTAGAAAGGGTAATATTTAGGTGGAGAGCGTTATTTTTGCAGGTCGTCAACAGCGAAACAAGTAAGGATTATTTTATTAGAATGGATAAAGAAAAGATAGAAATACCATGTATTAACATAGACATAGTTTGAAGATTGTTTTGTATGGGGAAATGGTAGATAGGTCACAGATGGAACTTACAAACAAGGAACAAGAAGAGGCTATTAGATGGCATGAGGATGAATGGAGATAGAGCTAAATTAAAAGTAGACAACGCGGAAGGCAGAAAGTAAGAAGGATAGTCGATGTAGAATGCATGCTTGGATGAAAAATATATTACTCGTGGTAGAAATATACAAAATGGAATGAGTAGGAAGAGATAGAAAATTTTTTACGTATGTTGAAGGTAGACAGATAAAATATGTTGCATTAAGGACGTAGTTTAAATGGGCAGTTAATGTATACAAGATTTTAGAGTGGGATAGTTGAAATTCAAGAAAATGTTTTGTTTGTATAGTGCAAATTCCAGGATTTCGGTGGCAGTGGTGTTTGTATAGAAAATTACGAGAAATTGTGAACGGTTAGAAGTTGTTTTTTTGTATTGTTGAAAGTTGCCGGAATTTAGAAGCTTTAGAGAAGCAGAAGAAGACTATATAAGCGCTAACGAATGGTGGTA
Organism: Platerodrilus igneus; assembly: GCA_036346225.1. Taxonomy (NCBI): domain Eukaryota; kingdom Metazoa; phylum Arthropoda; class Insecta; order Coleoptera; family Lycidae; genus Platerodrilus; species Platerodrilus igneus. Next base: position 370,751 of record JARFIW010001423.1, on the reverse strand, counting down.
GGACTCTCTCAGATCTCTTAGATTTTTAGATCACTTAGATTTCTTAGATCTCTTAGATCTCTTAGATCTCTTAGATCTCTTAGATCTCTTAGTTTGAATAGCGTAAAGCTATCTCTGAGATTTTGACAAGCAGACTACGTTTAGCGTACTACTCCAAGGAAAAGTACTTCTTGTACAAGTCGAAACAAAGTTAATGTATGTAAGTACAGCCTATTAGATTTTCGTTTGCACTAAGTGTGCCAAATATAAAAATTTGAAAATGAAGTAAATGTCGGTTTGGAGATTTGGTGAATTAACAGCAATTGATAGAAGATGCTTGAGACTGAATTTTATACAATGGAAGTGGTAGATTAGTTGACTTCGTGCTGATATGGTAGCAGTTTGCAGTCCTGGGTGTTGCAATCCAGATTGGAGGCGTTCCTCTAGGCAGCAGTCGTTGATGGTACGATGACAGGCCCGTGTGTAGTGATTAAATCTAGGTAACTGTTGTTTTTTTTGCTTGCATTTCTATATAAACTGATGTTTTGTGCATTGTGGTACAAGGTAACAAACTAAAAGATAAATTGGGGGAGAGTTACAGATTGAACTTTTTCTGTTGTATTATTTTACTGTATTTTATTGATCTATGAGACCAAGTTTATTAATAACTACTATAATATTTCAAACACAAAATTGTAGTTAAATTATCTGGTCTATCTTGGTTTTCAGTGCGAGCACTGTGATTAGTTGCATATCCTGATTAAACGCATAATTTTGATGTGGTAAACATTTCTTCAGTATCTCTAATTTTTTCAGGTACCCTATTTATTCTCCTATATTTTTTTTGTAAAAATATGTTGGGTTGCAGTTCTAACCTATTTACACTTATCCGTTTTATTAGATTGCCCAAATATAAATAAAAGTGATGGTTTATTCCTAGACCCCTGAATTAATAGTTAGAAAAGCATTTATATTATTGTTGCAGCCTTACTTATTTCTGTGTAGAATAAAAAAGCTATTAAAATGGTTAAATATCCAGCAATAATTTTCGTTCCTTTACAAAGGACATGGAAAAACGATTTTACATTAAGGTAGAGTGTTCGATAGGGACTAGCTTGGTTTATTACATTCAACTATGGGCGGCACAAAACTTGTTCTGCTAACTACGTAAACTATTTGCATATTTCTCAAGGGTTAGAGTTTAATTTGCATTAGCCGTGGTAGACAAAGTTTAACTCTCATAAATTTGAAGGGTGGCAATCAAGGGTTGGATATATTAAAACTAGTTTCAGTAATGCCCGACTAGTTTTCAATACATGCAAGATAAAACATTCCCAGTTTTAAACTATAATTTCTCGTGATACATTGCTGATATAAACTTCCATTTGCTAAAATTACAATTTTCGCTTTGGATTAATGCCACTTTTACTATTATTCTGAACGCAGAACACACCCCTGCAAAGAATAAATCAGTAGGGAAAGATAAATCTGGCTTAGAACGTATGTGCGTGTTACTGTGTTCCCGTTTGTACATGTGAAAGTGTTGTACTTGCTTATATTCTTCTTAAATTCACTCTTCAAGAAACGTTTTTAAAAACACTATTATCAGTATCATGTAGTCATAAAAATTAATACTATATACATTTGAATTAACTTATTTGCAGTCCTAGTATCCATACGAAATATTTAGTTTGGAATTGCCTTTGGTTGCTCTATAGTTCTAAATTATTGGGATGGACTTTGTATATAGTTTATGTGTGCGTGTGTTTGCATGATATTCTGTGAAATCGTTGTTTCTTTCCCTCGAAAAATTCTAATAATAGAGCTGTATTTGTTGCTTTTTTGTCCATTTTGAAAATGTCATTTCCAATTTGCAGTCGTTTTTTAAATAATTAATTATTAAAAAATACATACAACAAAACAATCATGATAGTATTATACCCGAATGAACCATTAAATTAATTGCTATGGCCACAATTAGCCAATTAGCCACCTTCATTTTGTAAATCTTTTCTGGAATGATATGGTAATCGGTAAGTTTTGTCATGCTTCTTAAACTACCAAAATATGGATCCATTTTGTAAGCAGTTACTAAATGTTTCCATTTTGCAACTTTTTGCACTCTACCATGAAAATACATTAGATCGTGCTTGATTAAGTTATTTCTAACGCACTCTATTAAATGTGGGGGATCAAACAGAGGAAGTATCCTTTGGCCCTGTATTTCAAAATAAAACTATGTCTATTTCTTCGGATTTTTGAAGTATTTTCATCTGTGTTTCTTTAGCTAAATAATTCAGAGCTGCAGAGTTATTTGAACCCTTATCACAAATACTGGTACACACTAATAAATCAGCATCTTTGAGCTTTGTAATAAGATTTTTAATTATGCATACAATGTCCATGCTTTTCATTGATCCAGCTGTAAAGTTAAATATAATTGGTTGTTTCCACCTCTTTCTGATTCCACGAACCATTAACACCTGAAATAACAAAAAATATTCACGTGCAAATTATGTCATGTTTGAAGAAAACAGTATTCATGCCTGGGCATAATTTGCAAATTCGCACCTTGTAACGTTTTGCCTTACTAAGGGGTATTTATAAGGTTTTCCTTACTAAGGGGGTTATTTATTTTACTTCTATGTGACCAGCTGAAAGGCACAAGGATAGATAACGAGGATTTCCTGAAGATAAAAAGAGCCCACGGTTAGTTTCGGTGGAAAATGGCTCGTAGATGAGGAAACCTCCAAAGGTTAAGCGGCTAGTCGAGCTATTTGCTCTGGGTAGAACATGAACTTTGGGTCGGGGTTGGACCAAAATATAGAGGATATGGCGCCACCGAATTTTTATATACCAAGAAGACCTTACTTGAGTCTTTTGTATAAGGTGAATGCGGAAACCTTTACTCAAATACCGTTATACAAAATATTACAGAAACACAATCCCTAAAGTTTTCTTACCTTATGGCTCGATATTGACCTTAAAGATGCACTGCTACACCTGTAAACAGATTAAAACAAGGCTAGCACTGTTTGTGCATTCATTTCAAAAATTCATAATTAATTAGAATCAAACCTCATACATTCCGACTAATAATAATAGTCTTGACCAAAATGAAAATCTATTTTTTCAAGTTGCAGTTAAATTATTTACAAGACATCTTCTTTAAAAAATTTGATTAAATAATAATAATGAAAAATATGTACATATGTACTTGGTAATAATCAGCATCTCTTACAAATTGAGTATAGTAGTTTTTACATGATAAGAATCTAGCAAAATTTATACTTGAAAATGATCAAATCTGAGTTTTTGCATAATTAAATTTATATTACAACTTTATTTGGTCTTGGTAGTACTACTTGGACCTCACACTCTATGGCAAAATATTCCAATTAATATTTAATGAAATGCAAAATGCAACAATTTAGTTCTCTAAGATAAAATAATTTGTAATTCAAATAATCGCTTTAATTTTCGTTAAATCTAAAGGTTAATCTTTTCTATTTTTATATCGACATCTACCGTTTTTTGTTAGCACTAATGCAAAGATTAAAAATGAAACACTATAGATTCCTTTCACCAAAGTTTAAAAATAACTTGTTTGTCAATCACATAATAAACTAGGAAATTTCCACGTGAACAAACAAAACTTATTTGTCTGCTATACCAAATGCTACAGCTGACATATAAAAAACACAAATTACATACCAGAGGTAAATCCATCAGAAAAATACTTGCAAGGTATTAGGACCATTCCCGGAATGATAATTAATAAATTGAAATCTTCTTGTTTCAGCATTTACAAATTAGGAATTTTCATTACCACACAATCCAATTAGCTGGATACTGAATATCTAACAAAACATCACGTGCGTTCGCATCGACAATTGAAACACGCCAAACTGATTTCCACATAAAGTCAAATTTCAAATAGTTACCAATAAATTTTCATTGATTGCCAAGTAAATTTTATATATTTCTTAAAATCAAGTAAGCTGCACTGCAAGTATTAAATTAATAAGGCTTTAAACTCAGTAGTACTTACTGTTATCCTTAATCCATTTAAAACAATTTAACGTCCCGTCTTATGCGAACTAATACCTGCCAAGCGTGGACATAAAATGAGCTTCGCCGAGACGATCTCATCTAGAAAACGACTTTAATCTTTATAGTGACACTAACAAATGTCATTTTCTGTCACCGCTTAATTTAAAATTTTATACTCTCAAATCGAAAGCTTATAATGTATTCAACAATATATAATATTTATCACGTAGATTGTGTAGCGTTATCATATTTAAGTTGACTATTAATGCATTAAATAAATTAGATATTTGTGAAAATATTGCCAGAAAATAAAATCGTTACAACCTATTACCATGAATTGTATCGAATCCTTCAATACAATCTTCATTTTTATTATAACTTAAATGTGTTTGGATCGACATTGCATCAAATACAAGCATACAGTATTTATCTTGTTCATGTTTAAAATTTTCAACTTCAACTTTCAAAGCCTTAAATATGACATCACAAAAGCCAGGTCTTATGTAGATCCTATTAAGATATTTAGGTATTGTTTGGTTCGATGGTAAAGCAAATATGCATGAAAGAAACTTGTACGCAGAACCTCCCATTTGTTTCAATAATACTAATGCCAATAACTTATCCTCATTTGAATATATTTGATCTATTAATTTTTTACCAGCATTTTTTAATTGGCATTTAAAAAACGTTCCTGCATAGGGTATAAATTAGGGTACAAGTTTTTCAAAATTGAATGTACTTGAAAATTTGGTTGCTTCACACAGTCGTTTCTTGATAGACATTTTTGATTTATATGTATTATAACCAATCTTTCTCTGAAATAAGAAACTTGCTTATATAAAGTTTGTTTCTTATAGGCAAGTTGCACTTGGCGAGCTATTCCAATTGACAAAAAAATACTTTTTCTTGATGTAACTATAGGACAACAAAACGAAGTAAACGTTAGCGACCGTTTGGTCTCTTTGTCGCACGTTTTTGTGATTAATTTAAGTCGTCGTAAATTTATAGTTGTAAATAAAATAGAAAAGCTGACATCCTTTGTTCCGTTATATCCTGTCATAGAACCTCCTTTGTGCCTGTGGGAATTAAGTTGGACTAAAGAGGTAGTGATCGGCACTTGCTCATAGACATCGAAAAGAAACGTTTGTTGGTACGGTAAAGTGAGTTAAGTCATTAGTGTCTCCGAATGTGATTTTATGGATAAACCCTAAAAAAACAGTGATAGTGCGTACCTAACACGTCCAATAAATAGCCATACAGTCCTCTTTATTGAAAAGTAGAAACGACACTTATAGAACAATAGAACGGCTGAGCTAGATCGATATATAGAATTATAAAACACCTCGCGCGTTAACAGCGACCTAGATATTTTGTTTTAACCTAAATAGTGCTATTTAATAAGACTATAAGTGCTATGCTTTATCATATATACATACATTTAATAGATATGACAGGACCCTCGGTGAATAACTCAATCAGCTTATTACCTTAAGGAAATTTAGGAATATCTGTAATTAAATCCTTACTAGTCACATCGCCGACACTAAGGAGGAGTGATACAGATACAGATGAAACAAGAATGTTTTGACCTAGAAATAAACAAAGAGAATTTGCAAATACATTTGATAAAGTAGGTAAATAGACATGAAACTTCGCTAATTTTATTGTTTTCCAATTTTAAACTTTTTACACCATCTAATTATACGTATGTAGTCAATTGTATTTTTAGGTCCCTATAATAGGGGACAAAGAATACTAACCCTATTCACGTTAAATATGGGATGACGTCAAAAACAGTTATAAAGTGCTAGAGATTGTAAAATGTGAACGTAACTATGAATGTAGGTTTAATGATATTAAGATTTAGTGTGTAGCTGTTGGCAGTTCTGTTCGGTGTTGCAACAGTTTTTCCTTTTATTACTTTGACATTTCTCATTTTATTGTCATTGTTTAGTTTTGTGGTAAATCGTTTGTGCTTTATATTTGCTAATGTACACGCCTCTTGGAACGACAAGGGACGCAAATAGAAATTGCCTGGAGTGCAGTAGGCAGTAAACCAGGGTTTGTATGGTAGAGCATGGACTGTATAGAGTAAAAGGAAGGAAACATAGATTTTGAATACAAAGTCTCATAAATACTTAAAAGTACTCACCGAAGCACAACATCTGGAGCACCAACGCGGCACCTTTCTGTACTGTTTCTGGCCAGAGGTAAATAGGAACGGAGTAAAGAAGTGATTATGGTAGGAAGACATTATAGAAAATAATATTGAGAATTAATTAAACACGTTCGCGTTCGCGGATGGTTGTTTATCGACCGCCCACCAAAAATGAACATTTTTTAAAACAGATATATACAAACTTGAAAAGAAAATTGTATTATAACTGGGCATTTCCTCCCAGTAAGGGGCTACGGTTTACCCGCCGATACTCGGGATAGAAAAGAAACAAAATAAAACGCAATTTTTTTTTTTAAAACTAAATCTACGTTGGAGCAAGAAATAGGAAGGGGTATGTATTATTTTATTTACCGACCGAGTGAAGGAACCGTGGGTGGTTTTACCGACACCACGCGAACAACACCATCGCTACCGGGAAATAATTGCTCGACGCGTCCTAACGGCCATGATAGAGGAGAAGTTTTAATTCCGGGAAGAAAAACAACTTGACCTGGTTTGGGTACATTGGAGGAACGATTCCATTTGGGTCGTTGAGATAAAGTGAGCAAATATTCATTGGCCCACGCCGCCAGAACGACTGGGTAATTTGGCGCAATCGTAGCCAGCGCGAACGCAAATTTATATTTTCTGGCAGAGTTATCTCTGGAATACTTAATATAGGGCTTCCAATAAGGAAATTACCGGGAGTCAAATAATCGGGGTTGTCTTTAGTATCCAAGGAAAAGGAACACAAAGGTCGGCTATTCAATACGGCCTTTATGCGAGTGAAAAGTAAGAGGTTGTTTGCCAAGAGTGCGTAGTAATAGAGATTTTGCAGATCTTACAGATGCTACCTACATACCCCCAAAATTAGGAGCATATGGCGGATTAAACTGCCATTTAACTTGACGAGAAACCAATGCGGAAAATATTTCATCTTGGTTTTGATGAAGAAACGCACTAGCTTCCTTTAACATACGAGCTGCACCAATAAAATTCTTTCCACAATCTGAATAGATAGTATCAGGAGCACCTCTCCAAGAAGCAAATCGATCAAAACACGCCATAAAAGCATTAGTAGTAAGTTCCGAAACTAATTCCAAGTGAACAGCTCTCGTGCACATGCACACGAAAACACAAAGATATGATTTGAAAGAAGAAGCATTACGCCGAATGGAAGACTTAACAAGCAACGGTCCTGCAAAGTAAACTCCAACATGAGTAAAGGCACGAGTTAATTGCACACGGGACGGAGGCAAATTAGACATAATGGGTTGAGAAGGCTTGGAATTAAATCGGAAACATGGTATGCATTGACGTATTCGTTGTCGTATTGACGATCGTGATCCTAAAATCCAGTGTATTCTTAGAATAGGAGCTTGTGTGGTAAGAGGTCCGGAAGGCAAAGATAACGCATGATAGTGGTCGCAAATAAGTTTAGATAAAGCTGCCTTTTTAGGCAATAACAAAGGATGTTTGCTATCATAGTTCAATTGTGAATGATGTAAGCGACCGCCCACCCTAAGCAAACCTAGAGTATCGATAAACGGCGATAATTTTCTAAAAGAGGCGGAGAGAGGTTTTTTTATTTTTTATTTGCAACAATTCTACTGCAAAAAATTGTTGTTGAACAAGTTTCACGCATGTTTGTGATGCATTATGTAATTCATCACGAGAAATAGGACCTAGAATTTTTCCCATGGGGTGACGGCAATTATAAATAAAACGAATAATATATGCCATTGCATATTGCAAGCGACTTAAAGAAGAAAATTTTCCCATGAATTCAGCAAAATCGCACTGTTCTAATGCAACCAGTAGTGTAGTGATTGATTTTAATTCGGGTACTTCACTTAAAGGAACAAAAGAGTAGTTAAGGTTAAAACAAACATCATTTAAATTAGATGCACCTTTCCACCACAAATCGTGGTGTAATAATTGAAGAGGGGAGAGCCCACGAGAAGCGACGTCAGTGGGGTTAAGTTCTCCGGAAGCATGGCTCCATTGATCAATGGAGGTATATTCTAGAATTTGGCTTACTCGATTTCCTACAAAAGGTTTTAACAAATATGTAGACGTACGCAACCATGTAAGTACGACTTGAGAGTCTGAATAAAGTTTAGTTTCCGAAATAGGGTATGGAAATTTATTTGAACGCATAGAATGAATTAATTTGGCTAATAAAAGAGCTCCAGACAGTTCTAAGCGTGGGATAGTAAGATGCTTTAGAGGAGCAACCTTGCTTTTGGCTTGTAAAAAATTACAATTTACCGATTTATCACTAACAACATACAAGTAAACACAAGCGCCGTATCCCCTTTCGCTTGCATCGCAAAATCTTAGTAATCGATAAGTGCCGTGGAATTGAGACAAAATACGAGGAATTTTTAGCTGGGATAACATAGTAATTTGGTTACAAAAGCCTTGCCATTCCTGACACCACTTATGATCAGGGGTATCATCCCAATCAATTTGTTAAACCCACAGTCGTTGTAACATATGCTTTACTACAAATATTACTGGAGTTAACCACCCTAAAGGATCAAATATGCGGGCTATATAAGAAAGTACAGAGCGTTTTGTAAATTCGCCTTTAAAGGGTATCACGTTATAAGTGAACACGTCTATTCCAGGGTTCCAGACTAAACCTAGCATCTTTATACCACTAACGTGATCAGAAAAAGAAATTAAAGTTTCTAATTTCGTTTGTTCGAAATCCTGTAACAATTCCTCAGAGTTACTAGACCATTTGCGCAAATCAAACTGGCCTAGAGAAAGAAGTTTTACTAGCTCGTGCTGTAGTTGCTTCGCTTAAGCAATACTTTCAGCACCGCTAATTACGTCATCCATATAGGTATGATACATAATAGCTTCAGAAGCCAGGGGGTAAGAGTTTCCTTCGTCTATAACCAATTGCCGAAGAACTCTTTGAGCTAAGAAAGCGGAAGGAGCTAACCCATATGTAAGAGTTCTAAGCTCGTACTCAGAAATGTTGTCTTGTGGAGTTGGTCTGCAAAATATATGCTGAAATTGACAATCTTGCTTACGAAGTAAGATCTGCCGGTACATCATGCGAATGTCCGCACAAACAGCAATTTTATGCGATCTAAATATATTTATTATATCTGGTAAATTGTACTGTAATTTGGGACCACCATATAATCTATTGTTGAGAGAAAGACCTAATGAATCCACGGCAGATCCATTAAAAACAACGCGTAGTTTGGTAGTACTACTTGTTATTTTCGAGACGGCATGATGTGGTAGAATATAATCGGATGGATTTTCGGCTAAAATCATATGACCAAGATCAAAATATTCTTGTAAAAACATATTATAAGAATTTTGTTTTTCAAGAGAACATGAATGGCGTTTTTCTAAATTTAGATAACATTTATAAGCAATATGTCGATTGCCACCGAGAGGTTTAATATTGTTATTGAAAGGGAGAGCGACAGTAAAACGATCAGAGGCGTTTCGAGAATAATTTTTTAGATAATGAGATTCACAAATAACATCTTCTTGAGAGGGAACTTTGGGCATTTCGACTTTTTCTAATTCCCAGAAATTCCTTATATCATTATCTACTGAATCAGAAATAAAAAGAGAAGTTGCATTAACTGCGGTGTTAACATTAGGAACCTTTCCCAATAGCACGTAACCGAATATTATTTCAATTGCTACTGGTTGGCCAGGAATGATTCTAGTACGGTCAGAATATAGCACTTCGGAACATATTTCATCACCCAGTAGTATGTCTACGGGCAATGATTTATGAAAATTTTCATCGGCAAGCTGCAAACATTTAAATTTATGGTAAATACGAGAAGGCAGTGAGCAACCGGGAACGTTTCCCGTTATTTTAGGGAAGATTGAAGCACAGAATTGAAATTGATCCTTCGAGTGATTAAAAAACAAAGTGCATTTTACAGCTCCTTTGGATTTAATTGCAGAACCTGAAATGCCACCAACTTGACGGTAATCATGTAGAGGCTCCAACCCTAAGCGTTGGACACAAGAACTTGAAATTGCGTTGATTTGAGATCCGGAATCTAAATTGCATCTCACAGATTGCAACTTATTGTTTATATCTAAAACACGAGCTTCTACAGTACCTAATAAAACAGTGTAATTTTCTAGTGAATTTGTGAAGTTGCATGTCGAAACAACTTCAGTTGTGAGTGCAGCTTTCGAATCGTTAGATTCAGTAATGTGTTCCCTAGCAAGTGGTTTATGCAACAGAGTATGATGAGAAGAGCAATGGCACAACTTACATCTACCATCAGAATTACAATCACGAGTATGACTGCTAAGGCATTTAAAACATCGATTTAAAGATATAATAGCATCTTGACGATCGGCAACGCTAAGTTTTTTAAATGCCAAACATCCATAGATTTTATGGACTTCCCCACAATAGGGACAAATTATACTAGCGGTTTTAGTCGCCACTGAAGTCTGCGAATTTTTAACCAAGAAGGATTGGTTTAAACTAGATTTAAAGCGAAAGGGTGCACTTGGCCTTGGCGCTCTTTCCTTTTTAATATCTTCATAAAGCTCTGAAGTTTTGCTTTGCAAGGTTAAGAAATCGAACAGTTGAGTACAAGTAGGAACTGCCGAACCTACGTTTGAATCAAATGCGTTTTGAGTTTTGAATTCTAGGTTGCGATAGCATAAAGAAAACAATAAAAAACCAGCCAAATCTTCAACTTTGTTCGCTACCTTTAACGTGTTAACAGCATTAACATGAATATTAATAAAGTTTGAGAGCGATCCAGAGTTTTTAAATTGAAGTATTTTATTTAAGTAGTAGCTCGTAATTCTACGAGATGAATTGTAGCGATCCTGAAGCTTCGTAAACGCTTGTTCGTATAAATTGCCATCTAGAGCTAAATCCGAAATTAAAGCCAATGCTTCTCCCTTAAGAAGCATTCTCATGTAATGATACTTCTTGATTACGGGAATGTGATCATTTTCATGGACTAAACTTTTGTATAACGTAATGAAATTTTGCCAATTGTCTAAACAACCATCAAACGGAATTATACTAAGAGGTTTTAAATAACTGGTAACAGGTTGAGATGTACTTGTGATGATTGCTGTATCGCCGGCAAAAGTAGAAGCCTTTTGCTTCATATCGAAAAATCACGAACGAATAGCATCGACTAAATTATCGAATGAAGATCTTTGAGAATTTATCTCATCCTTTTCTTCTACAGTGGAATTACAACTTAAAATTTTATCGTAAAGAGTATCGAGTTGTTGCTCAATACTTTGCATTCGAACATATCTCGCTTCGACTGCTGAAAAGCGAGTAGCCGTTTTGACATAGTTTTGGATTTCCATTAAACGAGAAAAATAATTCTCTAATTTATTTTGTAGAATGTTTCTGGTAGTCATGATTAAATGTTTGTTACGCACAAATAATACTTGCACGAATTTTAGATTAAGGGTACTTCCAAAGAAGAGTTTATTGTTTGTATACAAATACAAATGTTATTGTTTTAAAACGTGTTGAATGACAACGCGATAACGAAGTTATCTGACTGAAGTATAAATGCAGTATATTTAAAAGTACACACGTGAAATTCAAACTGGAAAATTTTATAGCAATTTAATTATCTTTAGAATTAAAGTGTTATGATTATTTGAAATTACAATTAATGTTGGACATACGTATTTATGTGCTTGAATTGAGGATGTGAGACGAAGAACGAGATATAACGTAGTTTTTAATTCGGCTCGTACGGATCAAAAAACTTATGTACACGCCTCTTGGAACGACAAGGGACGCAAATAGAAATTGCCTGGAGTGCAGTAGGCAGTAAACCAGGGTTTGTAAGGTAGAGCGTGGACTGTATAGAGTAGAAGGAAGGAAACATAGATTTTGAATACAAAGTCACATAAATACTTAAAAGAACTTACCGAAGCACAACATCTGGAGCACTAACGCGGCACCTTTTAGTACTGTTTCTGGCCAGAGGTAAATAGGAACGGAGTAAGGTATGATTATAGTAGGAAGACATTATAGAAAGTAATATTGAGAATTAATGAAACACGTTCGCGTTCGCGGATGGTTGTTTATTGACTTTTTTAATTATGCTATTCCTTATCTTGTCTGGTTTGATAAAGAATACCACGTTGAGAGAGCGAAATGGCGCGAACAGCTAAATAAAACAGTTCTTTTCAGAACTAAAACACTTTTTTATACATTGCAAATTTCGAGTATTTAATATTTAGAATGCCTGAACATTTGGATTCGCGCGCACAAGAAATGGTTACTCTGATCAGGAAATGCACATAAAATAGCTTAACCATGACAACGCAACATTTATTTGAACTATAACGTCATCCCATAATTAAAGTGAATAGGGTATACTATAGTAAGCCTGCTTATCGTAAAAGGCGATTAAAAGGCGCAGCAATGGGCAACAGCTTTGCTGGCTAGAAGATATTGGAGGACAGTCGGTTGGTCTTGGGCGATCCTCAATAATTTACAAGGTTGTTGGGGGTTGACCGTGACAAATACGGCTTTTTGCTAAAATCTCTCTCTCTCTCTCTCTCCCCCGCGCTCACTCTCCAGGTTCGTTAATATTCTACAAGAAATGGTAGGATGGTTACAAGAAGCCACACAAAAAAAACATAAAGGAGAGTGTAATGATCCGTAAATTAACCTAAAATATTACCTACCTTATATAGTCGCGTCCGCAAAAGAAGACAATTATGCGACTATTTCACGAATCCAGAATACACTTATATCCATACAAACATGTAGAGAAGAATTTATTTAAGAAGAGCCTGTACGTCATTTGACATGCGCAAACCTTGAAAGTCAGTGGCGTATCGGATTTAATGATTTTTATGGTTTTGAAAACACTCCATTAGAGTATATATTTTAAAATCAAGTTTTGTTTTGTTGGTGGTTTAAATTCACATGGAGAATAAGCGTGTATATTGAAATTAGTTTTTGTGGATTATATTATATTACTTGTTACATTAAGCTTTCTTCAAAGTAGAAACTGACTAAAAATCATTTATTTGTATATTCTAGCTTTTTCATATTATTTACAGAATAGAGCATTCCTTGGTTTAAAGGTGCCGATATTAAATGTGTTCCTGTTCTATAAATTTACTCATCATAATATGTACATTTAGTAATCAGGTTTAATTAATAAACATAATATCAAAATTATATATTAACCAAAATAGATTTAACATTCAATGTAAAATAACAGCAAATTATCTGCACCACTGAAATGCTAAACAAACATGCCTTTTTATAAACAATGGACTAATCTGACACCGTTTTAGTAGTATGCGCATGATGACGCACAGGTTCTTCTTAATTAAATTCTACTATATCAATTTCCTAATAAAGCTAAAATGAAATAGAGCGTTTAGGGTCAGTCTGACCCCGTTCGGCTCTTCATGCTCTTTTCACCACTCGCCTGCCACATTCCACCTATCACTTCCGACCACAACCTCCAAGTTCCCACCTCCAACTCTCGCCCCCCAACCTCAGACCTCTCCCACCCCATCTCCTACCCCGGGGCGCCATGTTTTACTTAACTTTACCTAACCACCTCCATCTTTAATTCAATTCCCTACACTCAACTCAAAATGATGAACCAAAAATTGCAATTCTGACACAACTTTCCCAAAAATTAGGGTTCTATGAATTAGTTCTTATCTAAATTGCAGTCATTTTTTAGATTACTACGTCGTTAAATGTCTTTACTGTAGTTCTATAATTGTGTAGTTTAAAGAATGGACGTTAAAACGCTTACTTGTTGAGTTGATTTATAGCCGTCATCGCACGTTATCTTTTGATTTATGAGTTGTTAAACGCCTTATCTCACATTACAGTCTCCTAATTGGAATGTCCATTCATGTTATTTTGCTACTTATCCGTCACTTGCTCGTTTTCTAATTTGTTGTATGGGTTTCGGTACTCGATTAACAAACTTTGAAATTTCCTATCTGTATAATGAATAAACTTCTCGAAAACGCAATACAATTTACAATTTAAAATATATCATTTATATGTGTTTTATGTTATTTCTCAATGAAATGGAATGATTCTTGTTATAAAATGAACTGAACGTGTTTTAAATATTGTTTTAAAGAGAAGTACTTTTAGAACCACGGAATGGTATCAAATACTTTTTAATTAAGACGATTTTTGCGAATTTTTAATTTTTGTACTATGTACAGATACTATTATGCAATACAAATAAAACTTATCATGTCACGAGTTTTCGCACTCAAATACAATCTACACAGTGTTTCCAATTACGCAGTTATCACTATTAAGAGGAATTGCTTTATTTTCTCTGGCTTTGAAGTGTTATATGTATACAGTATGGTGTTCAATGACCTATTAATTGCCACTATTGTTAATGTATATTTTTGATTGTGTATATATTGACTTATATGTTGCAGTACTGTGTCCTGCTAGATACTACTATTCGCCCTAGTATCATATTTAAACAAACAATTACGAAGATTAAATTCAATAAGCCTAAGGTGATAAAAGTTTAGTTTCATGACAAATCACAAAATATTTAATAATCGCTTTTGAACCATGACAAAATCTTAGATCTTTAAATTATTAGCAGAATGTACAGTGATTCAAATATAAAAGTTAGATCTGCATTTTTTACAAGTTTACATGTGAGTTTTTAAAACAAAGTTCTTACTTCAAATTTTATTTGCACAGATATTTTTTTATGTAAAATATAGCTAATATAAAGGGTCTTTTAACAACTATAAAAAAATATTCTAATATTTAGATTTAAGAATCAAATTTGCAACATAAGATAACAAAAGTTGTCGAATATCGTGTGGTTACTCTCTAGAAGCAAGTACTGAAAGCGCATTATATTTAGTATAATTTTCATGCTAGAACATTTTAAATAAATGTATATTAAGAATGTTTATAAGATCTTTGAGAACAAATGGTCAACCAAAAAAAACTTCTAGTAATAATCAAACGCTATGCAGATGTTTTCAGTTCAACAAACAAACAAGGTAACAGATTTCACTTACTCGTCGATCGAAGAAATTGTGTTTAAAAAACCAGAAACAGGTAAAATCCACGTGTTCCAAGAACATCATGGGTTTCGATGAGTTTTGTTAGAATAAAACATAAGATCTTAAATCCTGTAATTAATAGCTTCTTATACAATGACACTAAGTATCGGAACTAGAACATCCATCACCTCTCTATAATGTTTAACATAGAAGAGAGATAGCTACTTCACATAAAATAACAACTGCATGATGCTTAAGTAGATAAGACCACAATTTGCTTAGTAACAAATAATTTTGTCTGATAATTGGAAAGTAATTCAAGTATACTGAACAAAAATTAAATCGTTGGTTATTTTACAAAGAGAAAAGACAATGATCGGTTTCGCTGTGGTTGCAACTCATCAGCGCATTTTTCTTTTCAAAACAACCAATAAAATTCTTGAATTATACACAAATTATGGTGTATCAATATACAAAACATTTCCAATCCGCCCTCTATGCTTGAATCTAATCAACTAACTATTGGCGACTTCTTCATGTCTCCAACGTGTTAGTAAAAATGGCAATAACAGACAAAATTTAATAACTAGTCTATGACAACTAAGGTGGAAATAAACATATGACCAATTACCCACTATAACTGTAAACGTACATGTTATTTTGCACTGAATAAAGATGTTAAAAAGCAGGACTGTACTTTTATAAGGGTTTCGATTAATAAAATAAACAAAAGCTCAAGAGTTGAAGACATTGTTATCACAATTGGTTCCTATATAATAATCAAGTAAACACTCACCTGTCCCATCTGATGACAGCTTTGACAAGCGCTCCTTTATGTAGACACTAGACATCATAAAGTGGAATGCTTGTTTAACATATAACAATAAACCAAAGTAGACATAGACTCCAAAAACTAAATAACCACATCACAAGTTATAAAATATAACTATGGAACAAATTAAATCCGTAATAATAAAACTGACATAATCTTTTAACAACGAAAGCGAAACAAATGATAATTAAAATTTATAAAATGGTGGGAGTGAACTCATACTTGATAATAAACATAAACTGTCCAAGTTTTACATTAACTGCTGTGATTTAAAGTGGTTGCCGACAGGTAACAGCAGAAGCTCAGTTTCCAAAATGGCATCTATGCAAGAGAAATCATTCTGTGTTATAGAGCATGCGAAACGTTCATATATTGTTACCATGCAGCGTTTGTACCGGTGACGGTTTAAATAGTGGAACCTGAGTGTGCTTCCCCTAAACTTAACATTGTTGCCGCAATTTCTAAAACAAAGGTGTACGCCGTTTTCCTTTATGGAAAAGATACTGACGGGTCTTTCATACTTCGAAGTGATGCAGTTGTGGTTGTTTCCACAATTGAAAGAAGACTCCAATAACTTGGTATTTCAACAAGATGGAGCTCCGCCTCACTGGCATGTTGAAGTACGAAATACCCTGAACGAAGAAGTCCAGTGGTGCTAGATCGGGCGAAGTGCAGATAGAGACTTAACGCTTTTTACGTGGCTTCCTAATCTCCTGGTCTCACTGTATGTGATTTTTACCTTTAGGCTCAAATATTTTGACAAGGACCCCGGCGCTTCCTCGCAACAACCTAGCTATTCTACACTCTTCGACGGGGGGATGTTGACCATATCACCATGCCAGAGCTGAACACAGAATAGACCAAAGAATTGCAGTTGACTATATCAAAGTAAACGAGCTGAACACAGAACAAACTAAGAATCGCAAGAAATTCCAACTCCTTTTTGTGGTACCAGAAAATCAGCACGTTCATTGGTCAAATTAAATTTGAAGACTCTTTTAAACTCCAAAATTGAAACACACAATTCCATTGGTTAAAAACATAATTAACGTTTTTCAACACAAGAAACGTAGGAAATGGAAGTGTATAAATATATTTACAAATTCTCCGAAGGACATTTGTTAGTGCTCACCATAGCCTAAGGAATCACCTTGCACTGCTCCCCATAGCCTGCAAAACATTCAGCGAGCAGCGCTCTCCATAGCCTGCGTATTCTCCGACGGTGACGCTGTCTGCCGCCGTACCTAGGGCACGTCACTATAATTCATCAATCAATAGATACAAACTACGTATTGGTGTTAAAGTCCCTTCCATAGATCACCGACAAGTCGTTATTGTGATTTCGTCTGTCAACTCTACCACCGGAACAACACCCCCTTAGAGTTCACCGGCGACGCACTCGATGAGGCCCACTACCACTACCACGATGCCTTCCAAAGGGTTCCAAAGAACACCGAAGACCTCCGAACTCCGCCAAGCTGTACATACATCCACACCATAATTCTTCATACCCTCATGTTGTCCCACAAGAAATACACGAAGCCTTCCGAAGAGTTTCGAAGACCACCGAAGACGTCTGGGATTCTTAGAACTGTAAATAAATTCTAACTATCGCTGTTCAAGGTCATAGTGGGCCTTACAAATAAATTCCGAAGTCCTCCGAAGAGTTCCAAAGGTAACCAAAGACTTCTGAACCATCTATACTTGTATATATTGTCAATTAGTAGTTTTTAATTTCATATCATAATTCTTTGTAACTTAACGTTGTCCCATAAGTAAAACATGAAGCCTTCCGAAGAGTTCCGAAAACCGCCGAAGACGTCTGGACCTCTTCAAACTGTAAATATTTTCTAGCTACCGTTATTCAAGTTGCTACTCGGTCTCACAAGCAAATTTCGAAGTCTTCCGAAGAGATCCGAAGTCTACCGAAGCCTTTTACACCGCCTTTAAACTGTATATTCATTTATTTAATAAGTGTTTAAGTTTATTTTGGTTCCACAAGCAACCACGAAGTCTTCCGAATAGTTCCGAAGATTACCGAAGACTTCCGAACTGCTTCAACTGTTAAAAGCATTCAGTTTTAACTATTTCACTTTTATTTTATGTATTTATAAAACTTATAATTATTTTTGCTTATACTTAGTAAACAAATAATCAAGCCAAGCCTACATGCTTTCAGACTGTGTTTACGCGCCACCAAACCCAGCAACCTTGATTGAGCTACAGGAACGCATTACAGTTTCATTTATAGCGATCGATAGGGACAAGTTAACGCGTGTGTGAACTTAACTTGACTACCGCATAGATAATGTGTTGTGCAACGAAAACAAACCATATGGAACGTTTGTGAAGGTATGACTAAGACTTGAACAGTTTTTGTTTATTTACATATATCATTCATTACTTTATGTGTATTACTTTTTGAAATACAGATTTTTAAAATCCGATTAATCTTTTATAATAAACCTGTATTATAGTGAAGCGAGGATATTATATCTTTTGTACAGGGTGATTCACAACTTTATAGAAATATTTTAACTGATGCTTAAAAAAGGGGCGTCAATTCATATTTATGCAAAAAAAAATTCTCAAAAACTAAAAATCCAAAATTTGAACAGATTTTAGAAGAAGGTGTAAACATGTAAATGTATAGTTAAGAGGTGACATACCACATCTAGTAAGGAGGCGACCCACCACAGTTTCTATTGGAAGTCTACTGTACCGTATGAAGTTGGGATTCGCGCAGTGTTCTTAACTTTATAGAAATATAATAACTAATGCTTGAGCTTGGGGATAGTGTTATAATGTTTTTTCTTTAGCTAGATATAGATTTTCTAAGGATGGCCTTTATTGAGGACGTAGTAGCCAAACGGTGTTGCGAAGAAAAGGTAGAATGATCTCGGTCTAAACTCGGGGACTATTCCTGCGGAGGCATGAGATGGTCGGGGTATTTTCTGAGACTAAACCTGAAATTTAAATAAACTTGAGCGCCACTGCGTCAATAAAGCTAACACAAAAAAATTATCCTAAGGATAGACGTAGATATACCTTAAGGGAATGATATCTGCCTGAATTTAAATATGTAGTAACATAATTTCTTTACTTTTCATTATCTCAATTAAAATGGATGCATTATTTATTTCTTTTATTAAACTGTTAGAAATAAAACGATAGTGAGTTTTGACAAGTATCTAATAAAATTTGTTTCTCTTGATCTTTGTACAGAAAAATTTTAAAAATTACAGTGTATATACGAAATACAAAAGTGAATGCTGATGAAAATATTACGTAGGCAATAATCACAGTTACTAACAGGCAAGGCTTGTCATAAAAAATTACTCGATATCTTAATACATTAGTCACATGCTATAATCAGAGATCTTTGATATAGCTCACAAAAATTGTCTTTAGTTTATACTTTAATCTTTCTAAGGTTTTACTGAGCTTCCTCTATATCATGTATTATCTTAATATAAAACTTACTTAATAACATAAGTGTCATCTGCTTTTAATAAACATGGAAAACTAAATTTGTATCATTACATATACTGTTTTGAAGTGTTGTTCTTAACAAATATTTAATACAAGAATACGGCTACATAACAAATTGCCAAATCATCTTACATACACTAAAGAAAAATATGATTTGTTTTAATAAGATAACCTTCGAACTCATAAATCAAACATTCTAAATCTCGTATTTGCTAACTAATTACTTTTCAGTTTAGCAAAGTAGACTTTTCTAACAAAACGTCCATCCCGTAAGAGTTGATGTTTCTTGTTCGTTATAAAGCAATTGTTCTCACCCCAGCTCGACGACATTAAGTGCAACAAAAATTACTGAACACATGTCTATTCATAGCATCGTGAGTCCGCCATCTTCATCACGAAAAACAAGAATTCCTTCCCAAAAGTTAACAATTATTTCTTGATTAGACAATAACTCCATTTCGAATGGACCTGCACCTTGCCGAATTTCTAAATTACTAGAACAGGTAAAATGGCTTGCGTGTTCTAATGAGCTAAAGAGTCAAACTACAGACCCAACCAAAGTAGTAGAGTCGTTAGTGAGGAACCAGACTAAGACAGGTCCCCGAAAGAGGGCAGCGGCTCTTTCGGTACTTAAATTGGCAGAGACCATAGGGGTCGCTATGGCAGTCTAAGATACGCTACCGCGATGTGGAAGGCAACGGGAAACCACCACATTATTTCCCAAGTACACAGCGTACTTAAATTGTAACAAACATGATGGCATTCTCTGGGGTAAAAGATTCCGGAGTTAAAATACTTCCCCATTCGGATCTCCGGGACGGGACTACTTCGGAGGATGCGATCGGAAAGTTAAAAATAAGAGTCTGGAACATTCTGCGAGTCGGAGCGTGGAATGTTAGAAATATGAAGCAATTAGGTAAGTTAGAGAACCTAAAAATCGAAATGAATAGGTTATCACTAGATATAGTAAGGATCAGCGAAGTTCGGTGGCCAGAGGCGGGGGATTTTTGGAGTGGAGACGTCAGGGTAATTCATACAGGAGCAGAGGAAGTAAATTTGGGTGTGGGGATAGTTATGCGGAAAAAGATAGGATACTGTGTAGAAAATTACTTACAAAGGAACGAAAGAGTACCCATGGTTAGAATACAATCTAAACCGGTAAACACAGTAATAATACAAGTATACATGCCCATCTCTAGCTACAGTGACGAAAAGGTAGAAGCCATCTACAAAGATATCGAAGACATATTAAGATACGTAAAACGACATGAAAATTTAATAATTACGGGGGATTTTAATGCCGTGGTAGGTGAGGGTAGGGAAGGAGCGGTAGTAGGTTTATTTGGTTTAGGCACGAGAAACGACAGGGGAAATAGGCTGGTAGAATTTTGCGACAAGAACAATTTAATCATCACAAACACATTATTTTAACATCATGCTAGAAGACGATATACGTGGAAGATGCCAGGAGATATAGGAAGATATCAAATAGATTACATTCTTGTTAGACAACGATTTAGGAATCAAGTAAAAGACTGTAGAAGCTACCCAGAAGCAGATATAGACACTGACCACAACATCGTAATTATGAAGGCCGCACTTAAATTTAAAAATTTGAAAAAAGAAACGGAAAAAGGCACTTGGACTTAGAGAAACTAAAAGATAAAAATATTCAAGAAAGATGCGAAAAAAAGTCAAATGAATTGCTCAAAAATATCGGGAAAATATCTGATAAGAATGAAGTAGAAACAGAATGGAATAACATTAAATCCAGCCTAGATATGGCGGGCAGAGATATTCTGTGGTATACACAAAAAAAAAGAAACCATGGATAACAAAGGATATCCTGAATTTAATAGAAGAAAGACGAAAATACAAAAATAAATCAGACGAAACAGGAAAACAGAGATATAAAGCCATAAAATGTGAAATTATTCGCAAATGCAGGAAAGCTAAAGAACAATGGATTGATGAAAAGTGCAAAGAGATACAAACGAAGATGGAAATAGGAAAGACAGACGAAGAATACAAATTAATTAGAATGAATTTTAAGGATATAAAACCGTATAGCAAAAATATAAGGGACGCACAAGGAAACGTCATCATAGAAAACGTAGAGAAAGTGGGTAGATGGCAAGAATGTATAGGGAATTTATATGCAGGAGAGGAACTAACGGCATTAGAACAGGAATCAGACATTGAAAATGATGACTTGGAATATCCTATACTTATAGATGAGTTTGAATTAGCATTAAAGAGTCTGAAAAATGGTAAGGCGCCGGGTACAGAAAAGGTGCAAGCAGAAACTCTAAAAGCCGCTGGACAAGCAGTAACAGAACGGCTCTTTCAACTTGTAAGCTATATGTATGAAACAGGCAAGATACCCAAAGATTTCAAACGTAGTAACTATACCAAAGAAGAAAGGCGCGGATAGGTGTGAAAATTTTCGAACAATAAGTTTGACAGCACACGTGTCAAAAATATTAACTAGAATTGTGCAAAGACGATTGGAAAAACGGGTGGAAGAAATACTAGGAGAAGACCAATTTGGGTTTAGGCGAAACAGGGGAACACGGGAGGCTACTTTAGCTCTGAGAGTGATAATAGAGAAAACAATAGAAAAAGCGGAAAGCGTGTATATAGGGTTTATAGATCTGGAAAAAGCATTCCACAATGTAAAATGGAAAAAATGTTTGAAATACTCAAAAAGATTGGAATGAGTTATAGGGATGGACGAATAGTACATAGCTTATACAAAGAGCAAATAGCAGTAATAGAATTAAAGCAGGAACGTAGAGAAGTAAACATTAGGAAAGGGGTGAGACAAGGATGTGCCCTATCCCCATTGATTTTTAACTTGTACATAGAAGAAGCAATGAATACTGTCAAATGCAGGAAGACTTTGGAATTACTATGCAGGTACAAAAAATTGATATGCTTAGATTTGCAGATGATATAGCGGTATTAGCGTCTAGCAATGAAGAGCTAGAATCTGCTTTTAATGAAATGGAAACGGTTCTAACAGAGAGATACAGTATGAAAATTAACAAAACTAAAACTAAAGTTCTAGTATGCAAAGGTGGGGAAAATAAATCAAAAACAAGAATACAAGTATGTAAATACTCCCTGTATGTTTGTTGTGGTTTGTTTAGCATTCTTCTTAATCTTCTTTGGGAATGAAACCACTCATAGTTTTTAAAATCTATTTTATTTACGTTTCGATCCATGACCTAGGATCGTTGTCAAAATAATAAAAACTTCAAGTTTGACGTTTATGACATAAATTGAAGGTTACTTTGATTTATTGATGTTTGAAATATTTGGTTTGAGTACACTAAGCAAAAATTTTTAAAGTTTAAAAGAATGATTGCCTTCAATTTGTGTTGCGACCTGGGATCGACTTTCCTATGGTAGCCAATACGCTTAACGTGAAATCAGCTGATTAATTTTATTGGTGAATTTTATATAAATTCAATAATTTGGGAAACATTTTTAACATGTTTCTATTTATACAATTGAGAGATTTCTGATTTTATGTCTTATTTTACCGAGATTCAGTGAAGGGGGTTAAGCAACCTGTGGCTACCAAGATCCCCCAACATTTATAATTGCCGAAATAATGGTTTTCTAGTTAATATGCTTATTGTTATGTAATTAGTTATTTTATGTATAAATAGAAATCATGTATGTAGGCTGTATTTCATGTTAATATGGCAAGGAAAACCCAGGAAAAACTTGCAATGCTACCTAGATATTGTGGGCATTTGATCTTCATTTGTTATTTCTTTTGTTATTTCTTTTAGTAATGGAATCCATTGTTTACTGAAAGTCACGGATTCGTTTTCAACGCAGTTATTTTTATGTAGGGTTATATAGGCAGCTTCTTTGATTTTGCGTTTTGGTGGTTTTCTTTTGTCGATTATTTTGCATCTTCCCATTTTATTTTATGACTGGAGTCCCATGCATGTTGGCAAATCATGGATTTTTCAAATTTTCTATTTTTATATATGATTTATGTTCTCTTAATCGAACTTCAAATGGTCTGAAGTTTTTCCTATATAAAACTTATAACATTCGCACGGTATTTTGTAGATACAGTTTTTTGAATTTTGTATTGCGTTTTTGGGTTTTGTTTTTGTTAATTGTGCTCTTAGTGTATTGTTGGTTCTAAATACTGTTTTAATTCTAAATTTGTTTCCTATTCTTTGAATTTTTCGGAGAATCCTTTTATGTATGGTATTGAGAGCATTTTGTGGTGTGTATCGTTGTTTTGTTTTCTTTTCTTTATTTTTAGGGTTTTTATTCATTTCTTTTTCTATTATTCTTCTAGGATATTTGTTTTCTATTAGTGTACATCTGATTAGGTCTTTCTCTTTCTTTAAAATTTCTTCGTTTGATGATATTAATTTTGCTCTATCATACATGGTTTTGATAATTCCTCGTTTGACACAGTGTGTGTGGTTTGAATCGAAGTTTAAGTATCTGTTTGTGTGCATTGGTTTTCTGTATACCGATGTATTAATTGTTGTATCGTTTTTGCTAACTAACGGAAGTTTTCCTTGTTGTTCTAATTCACATGTGAATTCAATAGTTGGTTCTATTTCGTTAATTGACTGTATAAAGTTTTTAATTAATTCTATATTATGAGGCCAAATAGCATAAACATCATCAACGTATCTCCACCAGATCAATGGTTTCAATTCTTGTGTGAATATCACATCTTTTTCAAATTCCTCCATGAATATATTACTGAAGATTGGGGATAGTGGACTTCCCATTGCCATTCCGAAGCTTTGTTTGTAAAATTGATCATTTATTTGAAAATATGTGGTATTTACGCATAAACCAAGTAATTCCATAATCGATGATATACTTAGTTTTGTTCTTTCTTTAAGATTGCCATCTTTTTCGAGTTTGTTTTTTATAATATTAAGCGTTTTGTTTATAGGGACTTTTGTAAAGAGATTTACTACATCAAAGCTTACCATTGAGTGTGTATTTTCAATTTTATGTTTGATAGTTTTCTAAAAAGTGTTGGTTGTTTTAATGAAAGAATCCGTTTTGCCTGCTAATGGATTTATAATTTTTAGTAGAAATTTTGCTAAATTATGGCATGGTGAATCTATTGAGCTTACGATAGGTCTTAGAGGAATGTCTTTTTTATGAATTTTTGGTAGACCGTAAAAGTGGGGTGGTTTACTGTAATGTGGGACCAGTTTACTTCTTTCTTTGTCTTCGAATTCATTTTTAAATTTAAATAGAGTTTTGTATATTTTATTTATTTATTTATTTATTTATTATACAAGTATGTAGCACGAACTTACAAGAGGTTAAGGATTTCTGCTACCTAGGAAATCAAATAACGCAAGATGGGAAAAGCACACAAGATATAAAACAAAGATTAGCACAAGGTCGTGCTACATTTAACAAGAAAAAGCAACTACTGTGCTCAAAGACCACAAACATAGAAACAAGGAAAAGATTGCTTAAAATATATGTGTAAAGCACAGCACTGTATGGCTCTAAAGCCTGGACAGTAGGAGAAGCAGACAAGAAAAAGGTAGAAGCCTTTGAAATGAGGTGCTACAGACGTATGATGAAGATATCATAGACAGACAAAGTTAAGAACGAAGAGGTACTACAAATGGTAGGGGAAGGAAGAAATATGTGAAAAACGGTAAAAAATAGGAGAGATAGGATGATAGGCCAAATACTACGGCATGAGGGAATAGTGCGGAATATATTAGAAGCAAAGATAGGAAAAAAGAGAAGAAGACGCAGACCTAGGTTAGACTACTGCACACAGATAGTAAAAGATGTAGGCTGTAGGGGTTTCAGGGAGATGTGTAGGCTAGCCCAGAATAGAAACCAATGGAGGTACGCATCCAACCAATCCCAAGATGGATAAACTAATGACGAAAAAATAACTGTGCTTATACATGATGATTATTATAAGTAA
Source organism: Platerodrilus igneus (assembly GCA_036346225.1). Lineage (NCBI taxonomy): Eukaryota > Metazoa > Arthropoda > Insecta > Coleoptera > Lycidae > Platerodrilus > Platerodrilus igneus. The sequence goes on along the minus strand of JARFIW010001423.1, from coordinate 345,245 downwards.
CTACAAGAATTGGTTGGGCAATATTCTCGAATAATGTTAAGTGTGTGGAAGGATTTACTGGAAAACCATTACTTCAGCAAATGTCTCAGTGTTGGGGGATCTTGGTAGCCACAGGTTGCTTAACCCCCTTTACTAAATCTCGGTGAAATAGGGCATAAAATTAGAAAACAATAGAAGGGGAACGAGCTGTATACACATGCAGTGTGAGAATTTTAGGGAACTATGTAGGCTAGCTCAGAATATAAATAAGTGCAGGTACGTGTCCAACCAGTTTTGAGACGGAAAACCTAATGACGAAAACATAAGTGCAGATAAATGTGATGATTTGTATAAACAACTAGTTGTTGGTTGCGAAATATCTGCAACTAATGATGACTGTGCGAAAAGATATATTGGAAAATATATTAAATCGGTAAACGGTTAAGTGTTGGGGGAACTTAGCAGCCACAGGCTGCCTACCTGCCTTCACAACCACTGAAGGTCGGAGAAATAGGGTATATAATTGTAAAACAATAGAAGGTGACCGAACTGTATCTAACAAGAAAGAACAGCGCCTATGAGGAAAGACAACAAACATAGAACAAGAAGAAAATTGTTGAAAGCATATGTGTGGAGCACAGCACAGTATGCTTATGAAATACGGGCAGTCTGAAACGCAGACAGAAAAACGGTAGCAGTTTTTTGAAATGCTGTGCTTCAGATGTATGAGGACGATAGCATGGACAGACAAAGATAATAACAAATAGGTTATAGAAATAGTAGGGGAACAAGGATATCTGTAACAATTAAGATGCCATATTCTAAGAATAACGAATTGTTTTATAAATATCCAGTATTAAACAATTCTTCTTCACTAGCATACCCCTCTCAGCTTTTTTAAAAGCACGTGTTTATCAACTACATGCCACGATAAGGATCATTCTTTCCTATTCTGCTCGAGGCGCATGAGCGTCCGGATCACGGCTGCACGGATTTTCAAATACGTTGGCTAAGCTTCTCTCGCCTAAATTCCGGCAACTTACATAGCATGAAGTGCATTATGTTTTGGCTACAACTAAAATGTTACGTGTTAAGTAAAAAAGCTTTTTAAAAAAATAACTAATGTTTACAGCATTGTGTTTACTGTATTTTGAAATTAAGGTAGCAACTCACCAAGTTATACTACTTATAGAAGGTGTTCAAAATGCCCTCCATTTTGTCGAATGCACAAACTTGCTCTTCTGGGTCAGTTTTGCAAAATACTTTGATAGATATTTTTTTCATAGTTTCGTATTTCTTCCACCGAATCACTAATGCGTCAGCGTAACTGCTCCACAGTATCAATGTTCACATTAAAGGCATACACGATACCTTTTAAAGCACCCCACAGAAAGAAGTCTATTGGATTGAGATCGGGTGAGCGTGCTAGCCATGGCACTGGCCCTCCTCTACCTATCCATCGTTGATCAAACTCCCGATTTAAATGCTGCCGTACGTGTACAACGTAATTGGTAGGAGCGCCTTCAAGTAAAATCCACATGTGGCGACGAACCTGAAGAGAAAAGTCATCCAGCAAATCTTCCAAATTATTTTGTAAAAGGTTTAAATAGCCTGCACCATCCAAACGGTGTTGTAAATAAACTGGTCCTAACAATCTATTACCTATCATTCCAGCCCAAACATTAACAGAAAATTTATGTTGGAAATGAACCGGCCTTGTTACATGTGGATTTTTGATAGACCAATAATGGCTGTTATGTCTATTAAATATAGCATTTCTTGTAAAAGATGATTCGTCCGTAAGATAAAATGTTATGTGCAAAATTAGGGTTAATGTCGTTTTGATTCACCAACCATTCACAAAACTGAACTCTTCGCGGATGGTCTCCAGGTTTTAAGCACTGCACACGGTGATAATGAAACGGATGCAGTCTTTCGTCGTTCAATATTTTCCACACTGTTGGTTGAGAAATATCAGTCATCGCAGCAATGGACGTGTACTAAGATTAGGTTGGTTCGAAACCAAATTTAGTACTTCGTCTTCGACGTTTTCAGCGTAATAGGGTCGAACTCTACCGCCTCCCAGTCCACAATGTGGACGTACATTACCAGTTTCTCTACCACGTTGCACCGTATTTATAAACACTTGCATATTTGGAAGCTGTCGTCGAGCATAACATACTCCGTACAGCTCGCGTGCGGATGCAGCGTTGTGCCTAGCTTCATCATGCGTTAGAACGATATCCAGCAACTCCACATTAGTAAAGTCATTTATAGTTATTAATTAAGAAATGTGCTGAATTTATTGAATATTAATTATGAGATTTACAAAGCTAGGTATTTACTTTAATAACGTTTGTTGTAAGCAACTCCTAACAGACTAAAAACATAATACATACTGCAGGAGCATTTAAGTCGTACCATAATGCGTAAAATAATAATACACCCTTTGTTACTAAAACTAACCAACATCGTAAATTTCTTGAAAGGATAACACATGTTTATGTTTTAGGTAAGCTTGTTTAGAATAGGAATTACGATTTAAAGTTTATAACCACAGTGCAAGGCAGTTGATTCTTTAATTATAGGCCGTTCAATGCCACCAACCCTTTCAATGTTTACCGAACGTAGCCTACGGTCATCAGTCACTTAGGCATTCGCACTATTTGCAGAGATCCTACTCTATGCCGCTATTATTACCATCAGCTAAGGAATCCCTATACAGTTGAGAAAACCCCGAATCACAACTTCGTACGATACAATGAACTACTGATAGAAACTGTGGTGTGTCGTCTCCCTACAATACATTTACATGTACACTCTTTCTTAAAAACATCGATTCAAATTTTGGGTTTTTAGTTTGTAAGAAAAAATTTTTTTTGCGTAAACATGAATCTACGTCCCTTTGTTAAGCATCAGTTAAAATATTTCTATGAAGATGTGAATCACCCTGTATATCAAGCATGATGCCGTACGTTTTTTTCATGGATAGTTTTTTCATAATAAAATACTATCACCTACGCATATAACAGTTATTCAACGTAAAACTTTGGGCAATGTTTCTTAAAAAAATTACTACAAAGAGCACAATAAAATAATAATCGTTTAATTTAGGGTGTGTTTACTATCTACATATAAGAAATGCATTTGATTTTGTCAGAAGAGTCGTGAAGGTTAATTAGATATATTAACACCCACCACCCCCATCCCATGACATTTATGAATCAAAATCAAGATTAACCATACTCGCTCTGCTAGTCAACCATTTCCAAAATTTTTATCATTTTCAAAAACACTGAATATTGTAACCGTTCTTCGCTAGAAAGATTATAAATACATATTTTAAGATGAAAATTTTAGGTATTCTACCACAGGTATCGCTATCAGCGATATCGATAACGAACATTAGCTAACGTCGTTATTTGACAATTTGGGGGGCCAATGGTTTGATCAATGAAAATAGTAATAATATTTAATTGCGCTTAGATATAAATTTATTAATCATTACATAATATCACCCCTGCATTTGCGTTTCTAAACAGTACACAAAAAGATCAGACCTCGTAACTTAGGAATTTGGATTAGATTTATTACTTGAAATTAAATACATTTATTCAGTACCTATATATTTTCAGTATATCGTATTTCTCATGCTTCTAAAAACAAGCAAGGTTTGGGCGTTTTTCATTTTTCAATCATTCGATTTGATATTAACGACGTTTTTAATTGGTCCATGTCGAAAGCTATGAATTAAAATCTAAAAAACTTTTATTATTCTGGCTAATTAGAGTTATATTTCCAGAATGTCCATGAAAGCTATAAAAAGGGTGAGATATGACACTATGATGTCTTGTCCCTTGAAAGAACCGAGGGAGATCGATTTCAGAAGTAGGTGGAATGTTTATTAGATACTGGCTTAGACTATTACACCAACTTTACAAAGGACATAACTTATTCGGTAAACGACGTAAACTATTTGCATATATCTCAAGGGTTAAAGTTAAGTTTACATTACCTACGGTAAACAAACTTTAACTCTCATAAATTTCAAGGGTAGCAATCTAGGGTTGGGTATATTAAAACTAGTTTAAGTAATCTTTGATTAGTTTTTTAGACAGGCGGGACAAGACATTTCTGCTTGATTTTAAATTAAAATTTTTAAACTATCAACTAGTTATCTAACTTACATTACAGGAAATACAATTTCTATGGCGTTCTTCTGTAATTTGATTACAATAACCATATTGAAAGTTTTGCTTAACACAAGGGTCATTTTCGTTACTTAATTGGCGAATAGCGGAATGCTTTTGCTTCTAGTATATTTGAAGTAATATTTATTGGTATAGCAGGTACAGCTGTTCATTTAATTCACATAAGCACGTGAACCCCCGACTCGTAATAAAAGGTTTTAATTAAAAATAGTTATATAAATTTTACAAAATATCGATTTCTAAATTACAATCAAATTGATGAAAAATTGATAAATTAACGGAATACGTATCTTAACCCTTTCCGCCCTTGTTAATGGCAACTGCTACCTTCATATTTAAAGCTTTAGTGTATTGTCACATATATTTACGATATTCTCCGGTAGACAGCATCTCGATTGACCATTCTCAACAGACACCATTTGTTGTTTTCAAACTACGAGTAACTAAAACTGTATGTATAACAAATTGATATGTGTGTGTGTGTGCGTGCGTGCGTGCGTGCGTGCGTGCGTGCGTGCGTGCGTGCGTGCGTGCGTGCGTGGTTTTTTTTTATAAGTTTGTTCATTTCAGTATGCACCATTACATTTCAGTAATACATACATTAATTTCTTATAAATAGCTGTTGGTATACATGAACTAAATTATATATGTTTAAAAAGAACAATTAAGTAAAGTTTCAAATGTGGTTATACAAACTAAATATAAATATAACATTAAATACAACAATATAACTAAGTAACTATGTAACATTTTAACATTAACAGTAATATTTATGCTAAGTATTTGGATTCTTTGTTGTATTTTAAACGTTTGGGTTGTCAAATATGTTCTTTTTATAATAATACATATCTATTCTAAATTTTGGTAACTCACAGTGATTTTTGATATATATAAATTAGTTTATAATGTTTTTGTACACATTTCATTCATATAGTTCGTCAAAATTAATTTTCTTAATAAAAGCAACATATGACTGTAGATGATGTTCTACTAAATCTTCTTTATTTACTGGCCAATTTCCTTTATTTATTAAAATTGTATTTCTTAAGATGATTCTTTGATACTTCAGCTTGGGACATCTATATATTAAATGATCAACTGTTTGGTCTTCTTTATCGCATATACATCTTGGATTTTCATTTAATTTAAAAATATATAAATAACTGGTTAATCTGCCGTGTCCCGTTAATATAATCGTTGGTTCAGGAGAAATTGGTAGAGGAACTTTTTTGCGGCGTTCAATTGTTAGGAAAAATGATTTTGTTACTCAGCCATTCTTAGTATTAGACCAGAGGGTTTGCCATTTTAGTTCGCTTTCATTTTGTAAGGTTTTGACTATATCCGATTTTGGGATTTGACTGTATATAATTTTGTTGTCTGGGAGATTTGTTGCTTGTTTTGCAAGTTCATCCGCTAATTCGTTTCCCATAATGCCACTATGTGCTTGTATCCATTTAAAATGTATGATCCATTTGGATTTCAATAACTGGTTAATGTAGGTTCTGATGTTAGTTATCGGTGTATTGTAGTTTGCTGGGTTTTTTAAAGAATCTATTGCTATTTTGCTGTCAGTAAATATGGCCAATTTTCTGTTTTCCAGTGGAATGTTTGTAATTTCAAAAAAAAATTTGAGAGCTTTACTAATGGCTAGAGCTTGTGCTTGGTTATTGCTACACTTGTCATGTAATTTGAATTTGCGTTTATTCATAATTTCGTGGTTTTTATATAGAATAGCACCTGCTACTACCTTTCCATCCTTTTTTCTACCATCTGTGTAAGCTATGTAATCATATTGAAAGTCGTCTAATCTTTCTTCAATTACTGGTATAATTGTTGGATTTAAGCATTTATTTTTAGGCGTTGGGGTATCAAACTTATAGAGTGGTTCTAAATTCTTTGTTATTTTATATATAGTATTAAGTTCGTTTAATTTGATAATTATCGGCATCGTTTTTGCTATTATGCAGGAGGCTTCATAGGATAAGGTTCTACGTGGTTTAGAAATTCTGAAATTTATTAGCCTCTGTACTCTCTCTAGTTTCTTTTGATTTGCTTTTCTAGATAAGGTTTCTACCCAAACAGGCGATCCATACGACAGTAGAGGTAAAATGGCTCCTTCGTAAATTACTTTCAGGGGTTCGTGTTTTAGTCCCCATTTCATTTTTGCCGATTTCAAAAGTTCATTTATCATTTTTAAACATTTAGTTGTTATATATGTAATATGGTCATCAAAAGTAAATTTTTCATCAATCCATATGCCCAAATATTTTATACTTTTTACTATTTCATAAGTTTTGTGGTTTAGGTAGATTTTTGTATCATGTCGAATTTTGTATCTTTTTCTAGTATCATAGCCTTCGATTTTTGTTCGTTAAAGTTCATTTTATATGTTGCCATCCAAGTAGGAATTTTTGATAGCTCTATATTAGCATTGTTTTCGCATTCAATAATCGTTTTTGCTTTAGTAAGTAATAGTAACTCATCTGCAAAAGCAATGATTTTCGAATTCTTATGATATTGCAAATTTAATAAGGAGTTATAATTTACATTCCACAAAACTGGACTGCAGCAGGATCCTTGAAGGCATCCTTTTGATAAATTTTCTTCTATTGAAAAAGTGTTTCCTTTAATCATTACCTTTCTATTTATGAAGTAATTTTGGGTTCATTTATATACGTTTTGAGGACATTTAAAACTTTTTAATGAGTTTAGTATTGAAGGCCACCATGCGGCATCAAAAGCACCTTTAACATCGAGGCTGATCATAAAAATGTAATGATTTGTTTTTAAACTTTCTTTCACAAATTCTTTTAAACACATTAAGGCATTTATAGTATTTTTCTGAGTAAAGCCAAATTGGATTGCACTAAGTAAATTGTTTGAATATAGGTGGTTCATTAGTCTATTAGCCAAAAGTTTTTCTAAAATCTTACCACCTACATTAATTAGATTAATAGGTGGAAATTTGGAAAGTTCCTTACTATTTTCTTTACCTGGTTTTATTGTTGGGACTATTATAGATGTTTTCCAAATTGTTGGAAACGTTCCTCTTTTTAAACATTCATTATAGATGTTTGTGATGAATTTAGGTAAGGAAGCAAATAAGATCAAGTAAATATCACTATTAATACCATCTTCTCTAGGGGATTTTTTGTTGTTCATATTTTTAATTATTTCCTCAATTTCAGTTTGAATGAATGGTTTGTCATTGTTTGTTTCTAAGTCATCATTAACTAGATTTCTTAAGTTTTTTTGTTCTTTGGTCAGAAATGTTTTAACAGCAGTTCTGCGGTTCCCTTATAATTTTTTGTGTATGTGCCATCAGATTTTTCTATTGTAGAAAGAGACATATTAGAAAAAGTTTTACTTCGTGAAAGTCTGTATACCTCATTCCGTGAATTGGAGGTTTCGGTCAAGCTGCAATACTCTTTCCAAGATTCGAATTTATCAATCTCTAGCTTTTTTGCATATAAAGCTTTTTGACGTAAGTATAGTTGTTTTCTTTCTTCTCTTAACGCTGTATTATTTCTTGTGCGTTGAAATCTCCTGCGAAGTGCATTACATTTTTTTCTTAATAAAGAAAGTTCTAAGTTCCACCATGGAACCGATTTACCTTTTGTAGTGAATTTATAATTTTTTGTTGTTCTAAATGAAGTTTTACATGTTTGTATTAGAATTGATTGGAAATTTTTCATAAATAATTCGAAATCTTGTATATCTGTTACTATTTGAGTAAACTAGTCATCGATAGAAGAATATTCCAAATTACAGTTATATTTAGTCTGCCACGGGTATTTTTAAGTGAACGTCCAATTTGAACGCCAGAAATTTTATGACAAAGTAAATGATCAGGTTGTCATAAATCTAGAGGAGGAGGGGGAGTGCCACGGCTAGCAAGAGTCGGAGAGTGGGGGGGGGGGGCAAGAAAAATAAGGATACCCGCAACGATTTACCTAGCTGAAAAATAAAATACGGTATTAGCACAAACATAAAATAAAGATAGATATTTATCAAATAGCAGAACACTAGTCCTGTCAAAGAAAATAATTATACATTATATTTAAATATAGAAACCAATAAGAAAAAGAAATTCATACAAAACGCTAGTCTGCATAATACCTGTGAGAATTTCCCAAAGAACTTTGTGTAGAATTTTTGCTTTTATTTTTTTTGTTTCTGTAAAATAAAGAAAATAATCATAGTTATACCTGGAGTTTACCACCCCAAATAAAAGAGTAAGATATAGTAATTTCACTTTAATAAATAATCTAGAATGCTCAAACAAAACAAATTGACTTTTGTAATGTAATGCAATAAACAACATCAAGTTTAAAGAAAGGTTTATTTAAATATAAATCAAGCTAAGCGACTACACATCTTGAGAGCTTCTTACGTTCTAAACAACAAGTTACAGTAACCCCTTACTTACTCCCTCTACTACCCTTAGGTCCATCGACCCACGCAGAAGGCCTGTAATATTTTACACATCCTCCGGCGCGGCGGTACAACTTAGCTTATCACTTCTTATTTCTAAAGGATACAATAATTGTATTGGGCGCCTAATTACGGTGCCATTCGCAATCTTAACGTAACAGGCACGCACTTTGCCATCACGGCCGTTTATAACGTCGTTCACCAATCCTAATTTCCACAATAACCGTCGCTTATCATTTCCATGTATTAATACGACATCCCCTTGCTTAATCGCACACTTACGCACATTCACGTTATGATGAGCTCCTCTTAATAATTGTAAATATTCTGCGCTCCATCTTTTCCAAAAGTAGTCGATAACGTTTGTTCTCTGCTTCCATGCGCTACGAATCTTATCTCCATTAATAACACGGTCAACAAAAGGAATAGTAGCCAAAGCGGGTCCCAATAAAAAATGCGAAGGGGGTAACGGCATTAAATCCGTAGGTTCACTACTTAGGTATGTGAGCGGGCGGGCGTTTATTGTTGCTTCAACCTCGGTAATGCCCGTATTTAGTTGATCTAAATTTATTAAGGAACGTCTTATCGTAGCCCTAAGGGCGTCTTTTACACTTTTTACAAGTCGCTCGTAAAATCATCCGTGCCTAGCCGCTCGCTCTACTATAAATTTCCACTTAATTTGGTGACTGTTTACGAACTCGATCAATTCTTTACTCGCCATCACTTCGTTTAAGGTCGATATTTCACGTGATATTCTTTTAAATGTTTTAGCGTTATCTGAGTAAATGACCTTAGGAATCCCTCTACGGGCAAAGAACCGTTTACATGCACTGATTGTAGACGCAACATCCATTTTCAAAACAATCTCTAGATGAAGTGCTCGTATAACAGCGCAGGTAAATAAAATCACATACCATGGCTTTGAATGATAACTATCTTTAAAGTACAACGGTCCGGCGAAGTCTAAACCTGTCACTTCAAAGGGCTTTGTTTGCTGTATTCGATCTCTAGGTAACGGCGCGAAAGGATGTGACCCTGACTTTCCACAAAGTCGTTTACAGATGACACATCTTGCTAAAACGGACTTTATTAATTGCCGTCCTCGTACAATCCAAAATCGTTTACGTAATTCGTAAAGTGTCGCATTAACACCACTATGATGAAGAGTTTTATGAAACTTCATTATTAGTAGTTTACTTAAATGTGCATTTTTCGATAGAATAACGGGATGCTTGAGGTCGAAATCTTCTCTTAAATTTTGAAGACGTCCACCCAAACGCATCAATTCATGTTTATCTAAGAAAGGGCTTAAAGTTGAAATACTCGATTTCCGTTCAATGCCTTGACCCTTTAGTAAGCTGTTAATCTCCGAATAATAAACCTCCCGCTGAGCTTTTTCGGCCCTTTCAAATTCGTTTACGGTTAAGCTCTTTATTTCTTTATTATTTCTGGTTCTTAAATTTCCTATAAATCGTAAAACATATGCTGTTATCCGCACTAAACGATCAAAATCACTGTATCTGGAGGAATCTATAAATTGATTGCTACCTTTTATAGTGTCGTTAATTAGTAAAGACATTTTCAATACTATATCTATCGTTGACGTAGCTGTCTCTATTGTATTATCTGGCCACGTTTGTTCACTTTCTAAGATTTCAATAAATTCAGGGTTTTGTTTTCGATTATTGATTAAATGTGTTCGTATCACCGAATTTAAAAGAAACGGGCTACATGTAACTCCGAATGTTACTCTATTGATACGATACGTTTCCAGTTCATTGTCATTATTGTACCATAAGAATCGATGTGCGTCTTTATCGTCGGAATGTAAATAAATTTGTAGAAATGCTTTCTCAAGGTCAGCCGTAATTCCGATCTCGCCTACACGAAAATTAAACAAAATCTTAATTAAATCTGGACTTAAATTAGGCCCCTTTTATAATAAGTCATTCAACGATTTTTGTCCTGGGGCATGTGAAGAGGCATCGAAAACCACTCGTAAACGCGTTGTTTGTTTATCTTCTCTAAAAACCGGCCTGTGTGGCATGTAGTAAACACGATCGCCATTTGTTTTTTCAGCATCACCGCGGGAAATTAACTCGGCATAATTATTATCCAACATTCCTTTGATAGCAGCGTTATATTCACATATTTTGTTAATATTGGTCAATTTAAACTTTAACCTTTGAGCACGAATTCGGGCACTAATTAAATTATCATTTTCAATCACTGCATCCTCATTCCTCCACGGTAACGCTACTAAATATCGATCATCACATTTATGAACGTTATTTTTCAAAAAATTATCAAAAAACTTCTTATCGTCGTCTGCTTCTTTGGTTATACCTATTGTTTCCAAATCCCACATACTTTCGATCGCGGTTTCTGTTTTTATAACTGTCGCATGTAACACTGTTTGCAGACTTACTCCTATGGTTGTAGCATCAACTGGTATGGGGCCATGCAAAGCATAACCAAATTTCGCGTCCACCGCTACTAAACCTTTGTTTAGACGAATATTCTTTCCTGTCACTACTGTCCAGTAATTGTCTGCCCCAATAAGGATACTAATTTCATCAACAATTAACGCTCGATCTATATTAAACGGGATATTTTCCGCAAGCTGCAAGTTTTGATACTCTACCACGTTTTCTTTAGGTATATGTAAATCATCCATGCAAATTTCTGGAACTTCCACAGCCTTAATCGTTAAAATTTCATCTGTATATTGTCCCTTTAAAGTAATTAAAACGCGGTTGTAAAGCTTAGAGGGTATCGATGCACTATTTCCAAACGCGGCAATACGAACCCTATGTTGTCCAACAACAGGTAAATTTAATACCCTTGATAGATTCTCCTTAATAAATGAAAGTCACTGCCGCCATCCATAACTAATCTGATTAACTTCTTTGAATTTTCGCCAAAGGCATAAACACAAGCCGTTTGCAATAGCACATTTTTGTTTACGTTTGTCATCAAACTGGACACCGACGGCGCCGAAGTGTTCATTGAACTCTCGCCTTTCGTTAATTTCATTGTAATATCTGTCGTCTCAGCGTTGTGTCTATCTTTACCTGGCTTAAAGCTTGGGTCGCACATAGTTGTTGGGTGCCTGCCTCTGCATTGTTTACATCTTAAGAATCTATTTTTACAATATTTAGCACTATGGTTATTTCTCGTACAACGGTAACAATTTCCTGCTGCCTTTAGAATTTCTTTCTTCCTTGTTAAAGGTACATCTGAGTCACACATTTCGGTTTTATCGTCTTTCTTGCAGAAAGCACAGCATTCAATACGTTTGTTCGGCGTGACTAATAAACTAGACGCAGTTCCTTTGTAATGCGTTCTCTTTTCTGTAGGGACCATCTTTTCTTTACAATCTGCATCCGGTATTAAAGCTTGTTCCAAAGACTCGATTTCGTTTTTAAGAAACTGCAATAAATCCTTTACCTGGCGATCTGCCTCTTCCTCTGACCTTGATGATGAACTTTATAAATTATTCGTAATGATTTCTAGATGATTGTATGATTTCATTTTCATTTCTTGATAAAATCCTAAACGCAATTCCGTTGGCAACGGCTTAATGAGAGTCGACTTTACGATTATGTTATATTGAGAACTAGATACTTCTAATATTTCAAGAGCACGCATAGCTGAAGTAATTAGATTGTAATTCTTCCTTAAAGTGCTTACGTCATTTTTAGATTTTAAAGGTTCGATTTTTATAATGCTATCAATATATTGTTCAATTAGCCGTTCCCCATTTCCAAATTGATCTTTTAATATATTCAAAGCTTCCTCATAGAATGCTCACGATGGAGGAAATCCCTCAATTGCTTCAGCGGCCCTTCTCGTGACATACATTCGCAGGTAGTTGAATCGATCTCCGTTCGTTAGTTGTTGATTGTCGTGGATCATACTTCTGAATTGTTCCCAGAAAGGAAGCCAGCCCTTTGCAGTACCATCATACTTCGCTAACTGTACACGTTGAAGCTTCACTGACGTAAAGGACGGCCTACTTGTTTCGTTACTTACTATTCGTTAAATTTGAGTCAATCTCTATCTGCGATTTTTCTGGGCATTTTAATCTAAATTCCAACTTAGACATCGTAGTTACAGCAACCTCTTCATATTCATACCTTTTCATTAACTCGTCCTCTAGATTTTCTTTAAGCAGAGGTTCAATTTGCTTATCAATTTCTTTCAAATTGTCACTTGCAAGCTTTAACTTTGACATAGCTGTATAAATGTCTTCAACACTGAAACTACTTTCTAGCATAGAATTTATATTATTAACTGTTTTAGTTAAGTGCGTTCTACAAATTGTCCGTTTTACTTGTTCCATCATGAAGCCTCGATAGTATAGCCGTTTGTTAAATATTCGCGTTCCCGTTTCGTTATTTCGAATATTTACGTTAAAGCTCGTTTATATTTATCACCAGATCGTCCCGGGTTTCGGCACCAAAAGTTGATATAATGCAATAAACAACATCAAGTTTAGAGAAAGGTTTATTTAAATATAAATCAAGCTAAGCGACTACACATCTTGAGAGCTTCTTACGTTCTAAACAACAAGTTACAGTAACCCCTTACTTACTCCCTCTACTACCCTTAGGTCCATCGACCCACGCAGAAGGCCTGTAATATTTTACACATGTAACACATCAGTAACAATTATCAAATTACCAAATATCATTATTTTCACAATGTTTCCAGCAATTAGGCATAGTAGCATTTATAATATAATAGAGTTAATAATGTTGTTCAGTAAATCAAAGAACAAGTTCGATATCTGAAAATATGAAATAGCCCAAAAGAAAAACACTAATCGGCCGACTGGGACGAAACTCGATAGTACTATCGTTTGTACCGTTTACAGAAAATGAATAGTTATAACTTGTCTGACTGACGGTCAGAAGCAAAACCCTTAGCTAACATAAATTTACTACTTCATTTATAATTTTCACAAGTTTAGTGTTTTTTAAATTAGTAAACTTCTTACAAATTCTCTCTTTTAAATAAGATACAAGTTTGGACCTAAAGATTGTTTACTTAAAAAAAGATATCAGTACAGTAAGTATATGAAAGTTAAAATCAACTATAAGTAACACGAGATATAATTGATCTATAACATTGACGAATTTTATCTGTTTAACGATGTCGCCTCAAATTTTCAACTACTTTAGTAAGAGTAAATAAATATCAAATAAGAATCTGATAACAGAACAGCAGATTGTAGTGACGTTAACATTCGCCGCACGCGACGGCGTTGCTTAATTCGACAGGTTATTATTTTCTTTAGAAATTCCGCCTGTGCTATCTACGTAGAAATGCGAAGTACTATTGTCGCTGCGTACCATTTCACTAAGAAAGTAAGAACTAAAGGTTTACAAATAATAGGACTATTTTAGATATACGAATTCAGTCTGTAAGCATTTAAGTGTTCAAAGTACGAGATTTTCACTCAGCAGGGTATAAGTAGATATGCATGTTTTCGGTGACTTGTGCAAAGTACAACCAATTTAAAGAAAACGTTCTACGGATATTATTAAACCGTAGGTAGACCAAATTCATAACAGCATTAAGTTAGGTTCAAAATACTTGAGTTCAAAGTTCATCTTCTACAATACGTAAGACATAAAAATCAAACAGGTACTTATCTGAAACTACGTTGAATGTAGCACATACTCACAAAACTACACTCATACTTTTTAAGTGAAGGAGCACTTACTTCTTTCATTTTTCAAAACATTTAGTACAGAAAAATAAATATCAACGGCGTGATATGCCAAGATAGTTTGTACCACACCTCACTTTTCGAAAGATCCCGCAAGAAGAAGGATGTTTTCACAGATGCATACTTTAACAACCTGCTATAGATACCCAGAAACAAATAATACCAACTCATTATAATAGGACGCATTCGTCTAAGGTTGTGTTTTAATCTCGATCATCTAACCACACTATCGAATCGTGGAAAGTGAAAGTCGATAATCGCGTAATATAATATAAAGAGATTATTTGCATACGAGTTAATAACTATAGGGAATAGAAATAATAGTTACAGAAATGTATTTACAAATTGAGTAAAGCGTAAAATGTTGAGCAACAAAAAATGCGCGTTACAAGTTTTTAGGTGGTTTATTAGTCTGTGCATAAATAGATCCTTTTTATTTGTATCAACTAAATATTTAAATCGTGGTAAGTGAGTACTTTGTGTTTCTCTGTTACTTTGTTCTATCGTATATTTTATTAGATTATGGTCAGAAGCACATTCTTCTTGTCCGCATTGCCAGTTTTTAATTTTTGAAATTAGTTTTGTATTGGAAATTGTAAGGTCAATGTAACTTTGTCCTCTTCTGTTAATAAATGTAGGTGGGCTTTGATCATCATTGATAACAATTAGATTATTTGCAGCTAAAAATTCTTCCATTCGTTTGCCATTTATATTGGTAATGGTATCATGCCAAGTCGTAGAGTGGGAGTAGGTGTCTGCACAAATAATACAAGGTCTATTTCCTACAAATGTTAAAATTTTCTCCAGTTTATTTAAGTCAAACTCAATATTTCTAGTGATATCGAACGAAGTATAAACTGATTGCATATATTTCTGATAGTTTAAATTTTATTTGAGCAGCTATACAATCTTCATCGGATAGTTGTTGAATAAGGATTGCATCACATGTCTTGTTATTGATAATGATTGCTACTCTTTCTATATCATTGCCTAAACTGTAAATATCATATTTATTTTCAATGCCAACAAGTTTGTTTTTAAAAACATATTGCTTTTGTATAAAGACGATGTCCGTATTGTGTTCTCTTATTAATTGATTTAGGGTATTGGTTGCACTTCGGGAGTGTATAGCATTTATTTGCATACAATTAATATTATTGTTATATCTTAAAGCCATCAAAATTCAATTCGTTGTTTATACCGTTTTAAAGCCAGTTGATAACATGGACAATTTTTATCAAGAGATGAATGTTTTTCATTTACGGTTTGCTTATTGAATTTATTGTAATTGATACAGTTTATAATCTTTTTTCTTCGTTTGAAGCCTTGCAATCATTTAGTTTATGGTTTCCTGTACAGTTTGGGCAAATTACAATCCAATTTACAATCCTTTGCTTGATGGTTAAATTTGCTGCAGTTAAAACATCTATTTATTACAAGATAGTCTGCACAATTACAGATTTGCCACATCATTTTAATTTTGTTCTTCAACAACACGTTTCTTGTATTCGAACTTACTTCTAGTATTAAATTTTTCATTTTCTTTTTATTTGTAAAAATAAATTTTGTACATATCTCTTTATTTGTAAGTGCTAAATCAGGATTTTGTGAGATTATAATTTGTGTGGCATTTTCTAAGGTCACATCTTGAGGAATATTATAAACAATTATTATGCGTTTCAAAAGCTTGGGTGTAAAGGCTTCAAGTTCGTTATTAAAAGTCTTTTTTATTTCTTGCTGCATTTTCTCAATTTCTGTTTTATTTGATGATTCGATAAGGATTTTTCCATTTCTGAGTTCTTTGAATGATTTTATGCCTACTTTAAGGTCAACTGGGTTAATTTTTGATTGTATAATATTCTTTATTGTATCAGTAGATTGATTGATATTTGATTTTACAAATTTTATATGTTTCTGATTATTATTTGAGATGGTGTTATTGTTGTCACTAAGTACTTCCGAAAAAAGTCTTCTTATTGGTTGTTTTGGCGGGGTAACTACAGATAGAGTTTTTAGTCTTATATTTTCTTGCTCTAGTCCTCAAATGTCTTTATATTTTTGCTTAAGGTACTTCTAATATTATTATAAAGTTTTCTTAAAACACTTACCGATTTTTGAATGTCATTTTTTAGATCATTTCTTAGATTGCCGCTCTTTTCAGTAACCTGTAATAAAGTTTGTAAAGCACTATTAAATTGTTCATCTACATCTTCTTCCATCGCACAATGAGCACTAACAGTTTCTTTATAAAAAATAGTTTTTAGTATTGAAAATTATCTGATAATTTTCAAATGTCTTTAAAATTTGTTTTTAAAATTTAGATTTATTACACTAAGTTCAGGAGAAAGGTTGTATTTTATAGCACTAATAAAATCACCAGCACCTAAATTAATGGTTAATTTACTTGGTTGGTCTTTTTGGGAAAGCTAGAAGCTCTAACCACGGTTGAAAAAGAAATCGAATGTGGTTTATTTTTAGTTGTAAAATGCTAGTCTGACTGAGTTGAACTTTCGTGATTTGCAGTAGGATTTTTATTACAGGTATCACCCCTATTTTCAGAAGTATTAATCGTAGATGCAGGTGTGTTATGCATGATTAAAAGTGTTGATAAGACAGATGTATCGCATCACTTTTATGATATTAGATAGCGAAAAGCTGCGGCCAACCGTCATTGCTGGCCTTGCAGGTGGTGCACACTTTATTATTCAAGAATTACCAGTTTAACGATACTAAAGTCTGTACTTTTATAATTAAAGGTGCAATTAAATATTATTATTATTATTGAAATTAGTAATTAAGATTACGTTTACATACGGTTTGTTTTGTTAATCACTTAATAACACAAACAAAACTACTTTTTCCACATTTACCAAAAACCCCTCCGCTGTAGCACGTGTGTGTGTGCGTGTGCGTGTGCGTGTTCGTGTGCGTGTGCGTGTGCGTGTGCGTGTGCGTGTGCGTGTGCGTGTGCGTGTGCGTGTGCGTGTGCGTGTGCGTGTGCGTGTGCGTGTGCGTGTGCGTGTGCGTGTGCGTGTGCGTGTGCGTGTGCGTGTGCGTGTGCGTGTGCGTGTGTGTGTGTGTGGAGGCGTAGTCGCAATTTAATCAAGAAGCCCTAGAGGTAAGTATTAATAACTTCCACAATAGTCGAAGTTTAAGTTGTTTATCAAGTAGAAAGTATGTTGATTAACTCTATAACAACTATTTTGGTGAGTTTTAATAGAGCACCTCCTCAAACTGCTGTACGCAATTGCTACCACTAAGTCTTGGCGGTATGTTATATAGTATTTTAACAGATTGCGGAAGTGCGTCAAAAATGTTATTTGAATCTGATGAACATAGCTAGACGCACCAATATGAATGACAATTCATAGTGAAAGTATTCTTATACTAAAAAATACAAAGAACAAAAATTGCTTTATGCATTCCTGTAATCGAACAAAAGGAATTAAGGCGAATTAGCAATAAATTAGAAAAAGAAAATAAACAAATTTTAATTTGAAACCATTCCTTATCGCGTTACTGTATCTGTAAAGGACTGTTTAACCAGTTACATATTATATGTATTAGACGAAGCTTTAACCAGGGCGATTCTTGGAAAACATCCGACCCGAGCAATAATTCTTCTATTACGAGTGCAGTTATCGTACATGAAACTATTAGGGAACCTGGGGAGGGAATATGCATATTAGTATTCCATTTTTGTCGTGACTGATTTTTGCTTCTAGATTGACTGCATGTTGAGTTGCAGATAATTTTTGATGAAAACCGAATTGGCATGATGGAATTTCTTTATTTCAGCGTACTTATGTGTTTGAATTTTTACTATAATCTCTAGTATTTTGAAATGCGTCTGAGCAAGCTGATCGGGCATTTGCTTTTGGGTTTTGTTGGGTATTTACCTTTCTTTGGAATGGTGACAACCATTGCTTCCTTACATCTCTTGGGGAAGTAAGGATCGTCGTGTCGTATATGTTTTTAAGTTCCTGGACCACCGACTCAGGGTGGTACTTGATGACTTGGTTAGATATAGATTTCAACAAGTCCCTTTTAATTTTGAAGCATTTGTTAGCATCAATCTGTGTCAGTTTTACTTGTTGTACTGCAGCCCGCACTGTGTTCCTGGTTTCTTACAAAATGCTCTAATCATTATTTCAGTTTTTTGTTCGTTCGAAAAAATGTAGTTGGGACACTTCCTGACAGGGCAGTTGTCAGTAAGGTTTTTGGATTCTGCACAGAAGTTTTCACAGAGCAACGTCGCCATTATTGTTTACATTTTCCAGTCGCTTTCCAAGGTTTCTTCTTTCTTTTGATTTAACATCCTTTCACTTGTTGCAGGAGGGTCATAAGCTTGTTTTTATCAGGTAGGTTTCCTCCTTGATTCATTTTGATTTCTGTTCATCTTTTTGTACGATGAGACTTTTCAACTTTGTTTATTAAGAGGGTTGGCTGTGTTAGTTGAGATTTGGCACGTTAAAAGAATTTCTTACTGAATTTTGTTAGCCGATGTATTGCGTTGTCAATGTGTTCTGTTGTTTCGATATGATGCCTTGATTTTTCAAAAGTTGTCAATTTATACATAATCTTGTTTCAATTAGTTTTGGAATATTATTAGGTGTCCAGCGTCCCGTGCTCTAAGTTCGTCACAACCGGATGATGTTACGAGTGTAGAGTGCTCACAATTTGTATTTGTCTTACGTGTTTAATTTTGTACCCTATGAAAACTGTAGGAGTAGTGTTGGTTAGGCTGGGATCAAACAATTGCAAATGATTAAATTTGTATATGATTTGAAAACCTTATTCCTGATTTGTTAATGGCTAGCGAGTTCCAGGCTGGGTGCTTGTTGTTCAGATCGCCGTGAGCAATTGTTTTTCCATTTTTCATTATTTCGAAGAGGCTCCCGTTCGGTAGTTCGCCTGTTTAATGTAGACGGTTGCAAGGTTGACAATTTTCCTGTTGATTTTTGTTTCCATTAACACTACTTCACAGTCGTTTACTTTTAATTCAATTTTCTTCGTGCAAGAGTATGATGATAGCAATACCTCTCTTGGAGACTCAAATTTGATCAGCACGGTATGCATTGTATCTAGGTATATAGCTTCTGTTGCTGGGTTTAAAGTGTGTTTCTGTGACTAACATTGCCACTAGTTCTTCTGGGTTCATAAACTCCAGAAGTTCATTCGCCTTCAAAGTGGCTATCTTCATTAACTTAGCCATTGGGTAGAACTGTTTTTAATACATCTGGATAGACGTTCAACAGAATTAGTTTGATTTTCTGAATGAGATTGTCGTCGTTTGATGGATTTGTACGGATTGTCACTTGACTGTAGGTTACGTTCACTCTGATGGAAGACTATTATTTCCCTTCGCTTTTGTTACCCTTTTGCTTTCTTTATTATTTTTGGGGTACATGGGCATTCACGATAACTTGCTGGATGATCGACCTAGCAGTGGACGCACTTCGCTTTCGTGCGGAGACAGCGTGCACTCGAGAGCACGGTGGTTTCCGGCATATTTTAGGCACACGTATTGAGCCGTGCAGCGGAATTGTAGTTGTTCGTACATCTGGCATTTATAGCATTCCATTGATTTGCGTTTGAATTTCACCGACACCTGCACGCGCATGGCGTCCGTGCATTGGAAGATTTCTTTGCCGTTCTCGCTTTTTTCGCATTCGTCTACACTAATCGCAGCTTCTTTTTGTAATTACTGTCTTCTTTAGTTAGCTTCTTCACAGAATTGAAAACAAATCCATGCGTTTTGAGGTTTTGATCGATGTCTTGCACAAAAAGGCCTTCATGAACTACTTTAGGACGACATTTAGCTGCTTGTCTACTTAAAGTTGGTATTTGGACTTGTGTTCATTCATTTTTTCTAGCATAGTGATTAAGTCAATGTAGTCTTCTGCATTCTCTGTGACTAGAAGCACACCATTTCTACCACGGTCAGAGGTGATTTTTATGATATTGACTTTGACTGCGTTTCTCTTGGAAAAGCTACAGTTTCTGTGTACTTCTTGAGCGGTGAGTGTTTGGAGGAACATATTTTTTTTTCCTTGATTTTTTGGGCCTCTTTACCATTCTGGTAGCGGCTTTAGCAGATGGTTGCTTATGGGTTTTCTTAATTGAGCTACTTCCCGCATGTGATCTTGTTGATTCGTAGTTATTGAAATACATATTGGTTTTGCTAATTTCAAGTTTAGGTTCGTTTGGGCTGTTCATCGCGTCGTCCACATACTTCCAAGATTTGAGTTGGCGTGGTTGCAATTTTGGTAGGTATCTTACGTTTTCTTTCATTGAAGTTTGATTCTTTCTGCGACTGGATGGTGTCGGTCTGTTTTTGCAAACTCTAAATCATGTTCATTGCTGCATTATGTTGTACTTTTATGTTGATATTCTCCACCAGAATTTCATTGTATTTTTCAGTGGTAGCTTGCTCGTGACTACAAATTTAGCCCTGGGATTCCATCTTGAGAGAGAGGCTATTGCAAACTTAGCCCTGGAATTCCATTTTGAGAGTGAGGCTAATACACTAAACTAATCACCAACTAATGATCCTCTTGAGCTATTCGGAGTGCAGTGGTGGAATTAGAGACAACTTCAATGACTTAAGTTTATACTTCCGTTTTTACCGCTGCCGCGGTAGAAAAGTATGATTTTCCTTATGTTATAAACACGTAGGGATGTAGTCCAATTACATAGATTTTATCCTACATCGTGTATGGTTCTATTTGTGCACTGTATATCCTTTCCGCATACACTACTAATTTATCCACAGCATTTTTCCGCATATTCGTATCAGCGATCGGTGCACGAGCCGGCAACAGAACACAAATGGATTGTTTTGTAACTGAGCGTACATTTATTCCCACTATCGCGATCATGCATCAATAAGCATGCATTATGCGTACTTTTCTCGGAATGCAAAATCATATTCTTTTATACTTGATGACCCTCTCTAGCTAATTTGGTTTGTAACCAGTAACTTTCCTGAAATTTAACTTTATTTAGAGTAATCTAAGTCAGGTGAACAATGTAAATAGTTCTGTAGAGGGGAACTTTTGGGCATTTGGTTCTCGGAGTTTGGAAATGCCATATATCAACAATTGTCTAAGTGATATTCCAAAATTTACTAGTAATGTAATTGATTTTTTATTACTAAAGAAAAATAGACAAACGCACTCTATTTTTAAAAATATAATAAGATACAGTAATTGTTGTATAACTACCATTTTATATATGATCTACTTTTTACGTAATGGTGCGTTATTTAAAAACCACTATTGTTAAATTTAAAATTAATGGTTTTCATTCATTAGAGTGTGAACTCTCATTCTCATAAATTACAAAAAGCCGCTGGAATACAACGATATACCGTAAACCTAATAAAATGCATTTCTATTGTAAACTGAAGTGACCTATTGTAACGAATTTTTTTACTATTCGTTATTGGGTTTAACACAAGTCTGATTGCTCACAAATACACGCAGAAACTTTAAGTCACTGAAAATAATTATTACAATGTTTACTGCACAAAACTCTTCCTAACACGACGTCTAACCACTTTATCACTAAGTTCGACTATGTAATTTATCTAGACAAGTAATTATCTATATATGCATTTGCTTCATTTGGCATATAAAAATGTTTGAAGCTCGTATATTAAAGTGGTTGACATCAAGCACTTCATGAGTCCTATATCAAAAAATCTAAAAATGAATTTCCTGCTTCAAATAAATTAAATTTTTGTTTCGTAATATCAAAGACCTTTTTATGAAAATATTTTTCCACAAATTAAGGAAATAAATACATGCACAATAACACAAAATACATACCTCATGCAAATAAAATGCTACAACCAAAAACATGTCGATCCCTGTATGGACAAATCTAGGATATTATTTTAAGAAAATTTACTAGGAATATAAAACTACTTTTCTTAAACTATAGTTTTCCACAAGGAATATGTTAGAAAAGATTAAGATTTTTAATAAATCAATCATAGTTCTATGAATACAATATTTCATCTTATAATCGCGTTTTAATACTTTGTAGTACATTGATACATGTAACTTCTCTTCTTGTACAAATCTATTGGTACATTTACGAAGTCAGTACTATTTAACAATACGGTGTTGGTTTCATAGTACAATATCCGTAATAACCCAGAAATTCTTTATTGTCCTTAACCATTAAGCTTCCATTAATATTCCAAATTCTAAAAGCTTTCAACTTCTATGTCTAACGTTTACATTTTGCAGCATTATTAAAGTTGTCGGAAAGTCATGACGTATTTTTGTAACAATAACGATTGTTCTTTTTTGGTAGAACTTATGCTATTGTTTTATCATTTAACTGTCAAAGGTTTGAGATTATATTTCCGAAAAATTAATCCATATATTTTGTTGTTTGTGAATGTTACAAGTTAAAAATTTAAGATCAAATTTTTGCACTTTCGCCATATCTTATCGTTTTACTTTCGAAAAAGAAAAAACGCCTGTCAGGCTTGCCAAACGTTGTGTGACGTTTACGGTGATAATACTTTCCAAGAATGTTAGTGCCAACGATGGTTCACAAAATTCTGTGCTGGTGATTTTGTAGTTAAAGATGCTACTCAATCAAGAAGGCCCACCTAAGTTGATGACGATCAAATAAAGGCACTAACTAAGCCAAACCAGCGATATACAATTTGAGAACTAAAAGATTGAATATTCATCATTCAACCGTTTATGACTATTTAACGAAGCTAGATTATATTAACAAGCTCGACACTTGGGTTCCATATGAACCTGCCACGGTAATCGTGGCCGTGCGTAACTCAAAGAAAGTCAAAGAAATGACCGGACTCAATCGGAGAGTAGGGGGGGTTGTAGAAAGCAGACTGACATATAATGTATGCGGCGGTAAGGAGTTAGCGACAGTACCTGCAATAAAAAAGATTAGAATAGCAAACCTGCAATAAAAAAAATTAGTTCTGCAAACCTGAAATAAAGAAAAAGCATAGCAGCAATGAAAAGTCTAAATTATTCAGTACTTTGTAGAATGTAAAAAAAAGAAACTGTTTAGATAAACCATATAATATAACAACAGTAAAAGCAATACAGAAAAATGTTTAGTACAAAGTGAGGTAATATTGGGGAGTAGCAGAAACGTTTCCTCACACACCAATTAAACATAAATCAGACAAAATGTTAACAAAAATAAATAGGTAAGACACAATTGATATGAGTAATTCAGTAGTATTGATCTTTCTTTCTTTCTTTCTTTTTTTTTATGTTTTAAAATATCATGCAAGTCTTTTGTAAAAGGTATCAGAACGACAAAGATATGGGAAAGCAACGGATAGATATTTAAAGTAATAACAAGTAGGAAATAGTTCAACTTACAGAAGTCCTTCAGCAACGCTTCCTTGAGAGTGTGAGATTCACCATGTCCTGCACTAACGAAGCACTTCACCCTTGACTGTGAGGGTGTTGATGGAATTTCTTACACCTTACACTAATCACACCTACGTATTTCACCGGGGTTAGCAGCAGACACCATCACGCGTCGGAACTATGTAGCCTTGATAAATTTCTTGGTAATTCTATTTCCTAAGATAACAATTTCGAAATATTCTGAAGCACTAGTTTAATTTCAACTGGGACCATAGGTATATTATTTTCATAAACATCCCAAAAAGCAGTGAGAAACTTCAACCAAAACCTTTGTAAACCGGTAGTCTGTTATATTTCGCAAATAACGTAATTCGCGCAAGCAATGATCTATTTTAGATTTTTTGGTGTTAGAAAAATGCAGAAACTACAGTATCCACTGTATTTAAATAAGCCAAAGTATGCACTAATCTGATAAAACAAAAGGACACTAGACTAGATCGCACACACATTAATCCTAAAGAAAGAATCGGTCAGTTTAGCAAGTTCTACGACTCCTATTTCACAAGACAAACAACTAAAACCACAAATTAGTAAAGTACGCGTATCACTAAAGTAAGTCCGTCAAATGTTCCTTAAAGCATTTGTCTCACAAGAAAAACAACTAAAAACAATTAGTAGGCACGCGTAAGCAATAAAACCCGTCCGTCAAATGTCTTTAAAAACACACGTGCGTCGACCAAACACGGTTAATATACAACTCTTATTTCGCAAGACAAACAACTAAAAACATGCCGTGCCCGTACAAGAACAATCTGAAAATTAATCCCGCATTAATTCTCACTATTGTCAAAGCAAAGAGGAAACAGTATTTTCAACGTACTTAATATATCGGAACAAAAGAACAGACTCCGACTGTTCATCTGTTTATTTAACTCGTTATTACAACCGCTTATCGTATCTTATCTAGACTTGTATATCCACATAAGGAACAAAATTTATATTTACGGCAAGACAAGAACGATGCAATCTACTCATTATAATCCGATGCACTCGCCTAAGGAGTTAATAAATATCAAATATAAAAATAGTAATTTGTAGAAATGTATTTATGAATTGAGGATAGCGTAAAATGTTAATTGGAAATAGCGTAAAAAGGCTAAACTACAAAATGCACGTTACAAACCAATGGAGTTTATTTGACGGCACCCATTAACATCTCCGAATGTTTATTAAACCCGAGGAACACGCTCCTATTTTGAAGAGTTTAGTTACTGGTAAAGAGAAATAAATTGTTTATAAGAATATGGTTCGCAAACGATCTTGGACCTGGTCTGGTGGTCCTCCTCAAACGATATCTAAAGCACACATTAGAGGAAAATTATGCTATCAGTGTAGTGGGACTTTAAAAGGGTCATGTATTTCAAGACTTTACAATAGAACAAAACCATTAATTTAGATGTTCACTGTCAACAGTTTGAGTGAATGCATCATTCAAAAGTTCAGAACTCGTAAAAATCGCAAACGAGTTGTGTTCCATCACGACAACGCTCGATCACATATAAGTTTGGTCATTCAACAAAAAATATTGGACCCTGGGTGGGATGTGTTGTCACATCCGACACATTCGACAGACCTTGCTCCATCGATTCTCTATTTGTTTCGATTTCTGCAAAACTCATTGCCTGACATAAAGTTAGATTCAAATAAAGTTGTGAATCGGCACCTTGTTCAATTTTTCACTAGTAACGACAGAATTTTCTATAAACTAGGAATTATAGAACTTAGTGAAAAATGACGAAAAGTAATCGAGTAAAATGGACAACATAAAATTGATTAACCTAATATCTTATGTAAATAAATACAATCTTAAAGCATTAAAGAACGCGTCATGACTTTTTCGACAACCTCATAGTTCTAAAACTGATACGCTTCAAACATAGACCTCCAACTGTCCTCCTTTCCTAGCATACAGAGCGGTCCTAGATTTGAGTGTACAATGCTAGTATGTACATTTTAGTATAATAGTTTATGAGAAAATACGAAGAGTCTAAACGTAAGAGGAACAGGCATTGATTTATTAATTGGGTGCATAGAAGCAAAAGATATTAAAATATAGAACGAACTATAAATCAATATGATGTATCAGCTTATTAAAAAATTTGTAAGTCTAACGTTAGTAAAGAATGCATTGAATTACTTATAGCTACATATATATATTGCTACACACTCTTTTCCTTTAGCCTGATATTTAATTTCGCTAACCTTCAAATATGTGTAGTTATCAAAATCTCGTGGAAAATGAAATAAAAAGAATATTTCCTTCTAAAGGCGCCCACTAGCTCAAACGGTTATTTTCCACGTAACATGTACGACCATAACCTCAGGTCGAGGTTCTAGGGTTCTACTCTAGTATCTGTATCTACCAAAATAATGTGATGTACCAATTTATCAATCAAATCCCTTCTTCACCATTGTAACTTCCAAAAACTATCTTTCACCATTTACTTTGTTGCACCCCTCCCCTAGCACCTTTCCATGAAAGTCTTCTGATTACCAGGAACCATACCATCATATCGTTTTGCCACACTTCTATATTCTCTTAGGTAAAATCAGTATTACCTTATGTCAACTTCAAAATAAAATCAAAACTTAAAATTCAAAATCATCAAATCTAATTATATTTTTTGTTCATATCAAGTCTTATCAAACATTAAATCAAATTAGATCTTGTACAAAAATCTTGTCAAACATAAACATTAATTCTAAAATTAGAATTAGTACATTTCATCCAAATCTTATTTTATCAATCCAATTCAATAAACCTAATATCACCTTGGTTACCACAATAATCACAGCCTACCTTAATATTAAACATTTTAAATATTACATCAGACCACTATATACAAAATAATAAATAACATTTTTAAATCCCCAAATTTTGATACAGTCTTAATAAGCCAAAATTCAAAAGAAATTCTCCCCCCACCCCTTATCACCATTACAATATATATATATATATATATATATATATATATATATATATATATATATATGTAGCACTTAGTTAACTTGTTGGATTAGAAATTTTAGCATTTACAAACTATATAAGATAAACAAAACTTTTCTAAATTTTAATACCTTATAAATCAATATTTTTTGCTATGCACAATAATAGAAAAATATAGGAATAAGCTGCCGCTTTGCGATAACGTCCCTATTTCGCTACAGTTGCTTTATCACAGAGTACTTGGCACTGTAATGGGTTATTTTTTTAACTCCAACTCGGGCCGCCCGTGCAGTGCCAATGTGATCATTTTTTGTTTATATCCCCACGACGTTAGGCGCTAACGTGGCGGGGCCCCACGTCGAGAATGTCAATGTAGAGGATTAATTAAATTAAAAAAAAACATAATTTAAAAAGAAGTCGTATAGCCCCTAAGGAGGAGATAGCAATAATTCGAGATTCCAAGTAACTTGAACTTTTTACGCGAGTGAGTTGGAACTTTAAAACTTGCCGTTTCAGCCGCTAGCTTGACTGTTATCTCTTGGGAGATCATGAGAAAGGGCAGGGTTCAAATATTTTTCGTCATACCGAAAATTAGATAAAATGAAGTTGGACGCCACCGTACCTAGCAAGTATTGAAAAGAATGTTTTTAGGATAGATACAGAAATCCTATTGGAATGGAGTTTGTTTTCTTTTTGTTAACTTTTAATTTACTTTACTTAGAAAATTTAACTTGCTAGAATCAGAAGTATCTATTGTATAACAAATCAATTTTATCCAAGAAAAAATAAAGTCAATTCACAAAATTCAAAAAATTATTATTTAAAGAACATTTTGTCTCTTAAGACTTGAATGAGCATCAGATCTGATAATCACACACATTGTTACGTTTTTTTGTGGCAACCACGTTGGGCGCCAAAATTTATGTTACGTAACACGAAGAAAGTCAAAGAAATGACCCGGCTCAATCGGAGAGTAGGGGGAGTTGTAGAAAGCAGACTGACATATGGTGTATGCGGCGGTAAGGAGTTAGTAACAGTACCTGCAATAAAAGAAATTAGAATAGCAAACCTGCAATAAAAAAGATTAATCCTGCAAACCTGAAATAAAGGAAAAGCATAGCAGTAATGAAAAGTCTAAGTTATTCAGTACTTGGTAGAATGAAAATAAAAACTGTTTAGATAAACTATATAATATAACAACGGTAAAAGCAATACAAAAATATTTAGTACAAAGTGAGGTAATATTGGGGAGTAGCAGAAACGTTTCCTCACACACCAATTAAACATAAATCAGATAAAATGTTGACAAACGATAAATAGGTAAGTCACAATTGATATGAGTAATTCAGTAGTATTGATTTTTTTTTCTTTATTTCTTTTTTCCTTAATAGCAGACAAGTCTATTGTAAAAGATATCAGAACGACGAAGAATATTGCAAAACAAACGGATAGATATTTACAGTAATAACAAGTATGAAATACTTCAACTTACACAACCAGGAGCACAGGAAGAGTTTCTATAGAATTGGACCAGTTCGGCTACTGATAGCCTTGCAGTTGGAGCTGGTGGAGTATGGGGTGTCCATGGTTCCATCCCATTATCAACTTGAAACTTGGTAAGCCGGACGCCCTGGTGTAGCTTGGCAAAGATTCACAGTCTATTCGCGGGGGTTGAAGTTGTGGTACAACAGACAGGAACACATGCAACACACGCAACTAAGAACAATTAAAGTTAGAATAGTTCCGATCCAACCATCCGTCAAGAATTTTCCGTATTGCGGATCTGCTTCAGCAGAAAGAACTTCGTCAACTTCTGAAGCTAATTTCAGTTGGTACAGGCATTGTTTGAATACGGTGAAACATTTAAAAGCACGATCACTCTCACAATCTCGTCTTTAAAAAAAGAATGTACGTTCATAGTTTATCTACTTATTAAATGCAAGGTAAATTTAACATATCATTAATACGGAATGAGTTAAACACTTCTGCAATTTCGTTTTGCAAAGGTTTTAGGGAGTTTTAAAACCTGACTAAAGTGGCTCCTTTAAGAATTCTTTACAAGTTTATTGCACTTATCCTGATCACCAAAAAGGGGCCACGTGCGCTCGAGTAAACACGTTCGCAGTTAATATACAGCTTTTACTGCACCAGAAAAACAACTAAAAGCGTGTCGTAATTGTTCATACACGATTCGAAATTGATTCCGCATCAATTCGCACTATTTTCAAAGCAACAAGGAACAGCACCTTTAACGTAATATACAGGAACGAAGAACAACCGACAACTCCAAACACAATTAATAAAACCACAAGGAAACAGTATTTTGAACGCAATACCTCGGAACCAAACACAAACTCAACTGTTACTATTCCAACCGCTTATCGACTCTTTATCTAGACTCGTATATTCACATAAGGAACAACATTTATATCAGCGGTTAGACAAGAAACGATGCACTCCACTCATTATAATACGACGCATTCACCTAAGGATGTCTTTCAAACTCGATCACCTAACCACACTATCGAATTGTAGAGAGTGAACGTCGATAATCGCGTAATATAATATAAAGGGATTATTCGCAAACGAGTTAATAATTATAAAACATAGAAATAGTAGGGTAAAATGTTAAGCCTAATAAAAATGCCCGTTACAACATATCTTAATTTATGTCTTTTTACAATATTTATAGCTGTAAATTCTAAGATATTAGAATTTAATCAATTAGCACTTTTAGGGAATCATATGCTTTGAATAAGAAATTTCACACAATTAGTACTAGAATACGACGCTTAACAATAGGATGCCGAGACTACAACATGGTAGCTTGGAACTTAGCCCTAGTGGAAAAGGGGGTTGCCAAAGCAAGTCACTCACTCTTAACCACTAGTGGTGGCGGCGGCCTTCAGCTTGGTCTGGCACAGGTCCCGGCTGTATGGTTACAAGGCGTTAAAAGCTATTACGGTACGGAATTGATCTTCTTTAGCATCTGGCTGTTTCACTATTGGAGTGGTTAACCCTACAGATAATTTGCGCTGCAATAAAAACCGATTAGGGAGCTAAAGCTTTTGAACAGCGGTCTCACCATCAAGGACTTTCCAGCCCGCTTGTCTTGAAGTTTTTGTGAAAGTGAACGGATTAAAAAAATTACTTCCCAGGACAGATCAAACGGGAGAGGTCTTATCTGAACAAAACTTTCAAAGCCCATGCGCCGTGTGTATAAAACAAGTTGGCACCTAAGAGATATTTCTTGAACCACATAGTGTTTACAAGGGCTTTTAAAAGATTGAATCTTTATTTATTACTTTACAAACCAGATTTCATAACATCTAGATTGTATTCTGCAAGATTGTGGATGCGAAAGTTAAACTTACTCTTGTGATTGAATCGGATTAGAAAATAACGACGAGCTTGTTGTTTTTCATATAGAACGAAGAACTTGTTAAAATTGATGATCAACCTGATACTGTAAATACGTGGTCTGGACGGATTTTTTCGATTTTCTTTGCTTTCGCTCCTTCCGGTAGACTTTTGATTTGTTTCAAACAGCAATTTTACCCTTTAAAAAAATTGTTACATCACAAACTGAATTGTTTATAATTGACGTGAGGTATTCAATTTATTGTTAACTATCGGAAATTTCTTTATTTTCCCTTCCATCCATAATCAGTTTTACTTACCTGTTTAGGCAACAGGTGCTCCCTTCAGTACCCTTTATGGATCCCTTCCTAATTCATGCTGATCAGAAAGCATCACCGAAAATAGGGTTGTTGTTGTTATGATGGGACCACAAAACTATTGTAAACTTTATCGTTGATCGTGAGTGTTAAGTATAATAACAATAGTGTTTGATGTCGCTATACAGTTAAAGCAAGTTACTGTACAACATCAAAAATAGAATTAAAGCAAGTAATTAAGTTTATGCAGGACTTCACCCTTTACTAATATCGTCCATGGTTTTTTGTTTAAATCTTAGTTAAATTGTGTTTCGCGTCCTCAACACTATAATTATGTTTTTGTTTGATTGAGACATTGATATATTCATCATCGCTATTAGGGATGGACTCGGGCTCGGGCTTTCGGGCCGGCCCGGTCCGGGTCCGGCCCGATTTCGGGCTCGAATCCGGGCCGGGCCGTTGACTACTTTATTCGGTCCGGGCCCGGGCCGGGCCTATCTTTTTTCGGGCCGGGCCGGGCCAAACGTTTAGGGCCGGCCCGAAAAATTCGGCGCATGAGTAGATACTCCACTGTTCTTTCACTTCTATCTCACATTGAGTAAGTAAACGTTCTTAATTATATTTTCACGTAGTGTCTTCATGAACCCATTAATAATATTGGATATCAAAATCTTAGTTTTCGTTTGTTACAAGAACTGTAACAGCTGAAGCTTACAGTATTTTTGGTGCTGATTTCAAATATGTTAGTGGGGGGTTTTCTATAGGTCATACTTTTTTTGTAATTTCAATTTAAAGAAAACTTTTGTTATACACGCATGTAATATTGGTACATTCCTAAAATCTGCTTCGCTTGGATTTTTGGCGTACTATGTTGCAGGTAAATCGGTCTTAAGATTCCAGCAAAAGTCAGCTAGCATTCTGGGGCTCCAATTTCCTTGGTAACGTGTTTCCAAGGTGAATATTTCCCGACGGAAACGTTCACCATGTTCGTCACTCACAGCTCCAAGATTGTTTGGAAAAAAGTCCAGATGTGAATCTAAGAAATGGATCTTTAGTGACATGTTACAGCCAAGTGTTTTATAGTTTTCCAGAAGCTCGGTTATCAGTTGTTTGTAGTTATCTGCCTTATAAGTTCCAAGGAAGTTATTAAAAACATTTTTAAAAGATTTCCAAGCAGTAAGTTTACAGTCATTCAAACTGTCTTCGAATCCAATATCATTCATTAGTTTTCTTATATCCGGACCAACAAATATACCTTCTTTTATTTTCGTATCACATAAATTGGTGAACTTCTTTTTTAGGAACTGAAATCCATTTCCCTCCCGATCCATTGCTTTTAACAAAATTTTTCATAAGACCTAGGCTTAATGTGAAGGGGGGAAGGTAAACTTTCCAGGTTTTACTATTGCTTTACTAACAACGTTCTTCTCTCTACAACATTCAATGTTTCTCTTTTTGGCTACTGCTTCTTAAGATAATGATTTTTTCTATCTCTGCTGTTCCACTCGCACAAAGAGCAACCAAATTTTGTATAACCAAGTTGTAAACCAAGTAACAGTGCTACAACTTTAAGATCTCCACAAACATGCCATGAATGTTTCTCGTACTGAATCATATTCAACACAAGTTTTATACTTTCATGTCTCCTTCATGTTAGCTGCATGAACCATTGGGATCGACGGGTATTTCACCGCTTTCAAACTACGTTTTTAAGAGTCTATAAAAAGACGCCATTCATCAGGATTGCGGGTATGTCTAAAAGCTTCCAGTAAAGATTCCACATCATTGCAGTAAACTAAGTCCGCACACTGTAAGAAAAAACATTTGAAGTCACACTGCCTGTCACGAAAACCGCTTATTTTTGTGTTGCGTTGCAAAAGATTCCATCCTTCCAGTCGTGATGCTAGTATTTTAGCTCCATTCTTGGATAAATGTAGATCACAAACGAGATCATTTAGTTCAGACTGATTTATTAAGTGCGATTCAGTATTTGTATTTTCTAAAAAGTCTGGGTCCTCCTTTCTTCCTCACCTGATAAACCTGTACAACCTTCAACAACATCGTCGTCTAATTGCCATGTTATTGGTGCTACCGGAATTAGAAGCTCTGGACTGTGAGGCACTGGTCTTAAAGCAGAGGGAGTATTAGGATATTTAACAGTGTGTCTAGTCTTAGCTGTTATCCCTGATATTTTCGTTAAACAAAAATAACAGTCTGTGGAGTGATCCTTAGGTTTTCTCCAAACCATTGAAACTGCAAATGTCATGTGACGGAATTTATTCAACCAACCAGTTAACAACGTTACCCACGACTTACAACAACTATGATGGTCCCAGGACTTATTCTGATCACCCAATTTACATCCAAAATATAATTCATACGATTTTTTTTATCAATGGAGTTATATTTCTTCTCTGAGACTTTAGTGTTACCTCACCACAAATATAGCAGAAACAGTCTGGGTGGTTATTGCAACTACGTGGTATTTTTATTGAAAATTGCACTGTAATACACTCACAAACACTTAATACAGATCATTTAAATAGTACGGAAAATTAAATCACAAACTGATAGGAAAAGAATTGGTACCCGACGAATAAGCTGCAATACTCGAGAGTTCGCATTAGACTAACTGGAGATATTTGTTAGTTGCGTTTGTTTGATATATTTCAATATAGACTGAGTCATCTAAGTCGTGAAAACTAGACAAAACTAAACACGCATTAAGTGTGATTAATCACGCAGGACGTAATTGCTAGTTATGTAATTTGGATGAATCATAGTAATGTGTCATTTGTAAATGATTTCATTAATGCGTTGAAATAATGAAATTATATTATTAGTTATCCTGGACATTAAGAACAAAAATAGAATGTGTAGTTTGAATAGCAAGATACATATTGGAAAAAAACCAACTTATTATTATTAAACAAGCATAGTTAGTGCCCATGTTACGTTTGCGGGAAAATGTATAATAATGCCATTATCGAACTTTTGCCATAAAAAAAAAGGATAAAGTAAATAAAATTTTATTGGTATATAAAGGGATCTATGAACGGATTTGCACCTTGTGGTAATCATTTTTTAAAAAACTTTTCAACCTTAAACAATTACTTTATTTCACTTCTATTCCATCCGATAATATGTATTTCTAAAGAACAAGCCCAAGCAGCATTTTTAGTCGTCACCACGTACCAACAACCATTTCCGAGAACTACAAAGGTTTTGTTACTGAACACAGTTACTAAATAACTACTATCTTTTTACGGATTCTTAACCAAAATGGGGAACAATTGTTGCGTAGCAATTAAGTTGCCGTGTATACTTTGGAACTGATGCAAGAACGTTGAAGTTAAGTTGTGACTACCCACCAGGTTGGTAATAGTTTATCATCAGTTACTTTATATGGAACGACAGTCTTCTTTGACTTTTTATTGCTTTCTTTGTCTGTATAACTTAAAGCGTAGGTTTTAATGTATTTCCTATTCATTATGAGTGCTGAATAGAATAATGGCTTCTAAAAGTAAAGGAATAAACGGCATTATATATTTGGTAATATGCCGTCTCTATTACACCAAATCTATATGCGACTATAAGTTTACTGATAAATGTAATTGCACTAGATCGAAAATTTTCAAAGCTCTCTATTTAAAATAATTTTTGAGTGAAAATTCTTTAAACTGAAATTTGAGTTTTTAATGTCAAGTGTATTTTATGTACAAAATATTTTTAAAATATTTTTAAGTCTGAGAATATTTAAGAAGTATACCATTTTAGGATTTTAAAGTAAAACTACTTTACAGATTAAACATAATTCTAGATATAATAATGGCCGTCCACATTATGTAAAAAAATATGGAAGTAGTTCATAAAAATTACCACAAAGTGATAATTACTGAAAAAAATGTGTTCATAGTAATTATCTTTGTATGGGTAGTAACGCTCTCTGAAATAATTTACACTAAGAAGTTGTGATCACTTCATAGTTAAAATTTTCATACATATTTCGGAACTAAAGTGTAATAGTCACCCGATACAACGTATATGCTACGAGAGCCACACTTTTCTTGTCAAATTAAGCGCCATTAAAAGTATTCCTAACCTTACTTTGTAATTTGCCGACGGTATGGACGGTTTTGAAATAGTGGCCACCAAAGAAAAGCTGGGTATTTATTTTACTCTAATTCCCCATAAATGGGAAGACGGGGGGACGTTATACTGGCCCCAAGGTGCATTTCTAAAAGGTGGAAGTCCATCTACGTTAAAACCAAGCACAGAGTTTTTATATTTTCCTGAATTTTTATTTTATTGAAAGCTGCACACAATGAATTTTTTATTCTATTATACCACACTTCTCCATTTCCCATTTGTGTAATAGGTACCGAACTTGGAGTTTTTAAAAGCGTTCTACTATCCGATGGTAAGTTTAAACCCTGAAAATTTAATATTACTAATAAATCGTTTAGTGAAGAATGTGTTATTCTGTGCACTAATGCCCATTCTGATATTTGTTGCAGTAGTGTAACTTGTGTAGAAACAGCTTCCTCTTCTTCGTAATCAGATACATCACATTCTTGAACATCATCTTCATTGAAATCATCGCTAACTGCTAAATCCACGTTGCACATCCTGGGTTCCACTAGTTATATATACAACATCAGCAGTTGCAATTTGAGTTTGTGGTGCCACAAATTGTGGTTGAGTTAATGGCAGCTTTTCCTTGATATTGTTACTTTTCACTACTTTATATGCTAATAAATTAGCATTGCTGTTATTAGTCAGGTTCAATTCCTGTTTTAGTTTCCTATAAAAAGTAGTTGTATGTCGAAAGGTCGTTTTCGTTCTTTTATTGTACTTTGGCATTATGTTATTTATGATAACATAAATACACAGCCCAACAATAAGAACAATGCAAATAACTAGCACAGGCAGAGCCAATATAGAATTATAGGTTAGAGTAGAGAAAATGTATCTGAGATACACAATGAAGTTAAAGTTACTAGATGGTTATTTTACATCAGAACTACAACTTGGTGGTCATTTTAATTTAAAACAAATAGTGAAAATATCTTTAAAGTATATTTGGAGATTGCAGAGAAGTAAATGTCCCTTGCAATACTACCATAACTAACCATCACTTTAGGGGTCTAGTGTGGGTTTCAGACATGTAGCAGCAACTTGATTTGTTACACCTCAGGGGTATTCTTTACGACTTTAAAGTTACAACAACTAGAAAATAGATGAACATAATAATAGTTACGTTCCGGACACTATAATTAATTACTTTGAGGTAATGTACCCAGGTAGTTCCCAAAAGCAGTAACAATTACTAAACTATTACAAGGGATTGCTAAGTGTAAGTAATTGTATCAATTAAAGTGCCAAAATTGGGATTTGTTTTGTAGCAACTCCTTGCTAAAGTTCCAATGTCAGTTGAAGCTACTTAGAATGCTGCTTGGGGTATTCTCTACATACCACAATTTGAAAATCCAACTGTTTTTAAGCAAACATTCGGTATATTATTTGACTCTCCGGTTCCTTAAGTTCTAATAACATTAGGTACCAATTTTCAATCGCTTGAGATATTAACTGATGAAATTTGGTACCGTTTATAGTATAACCTATAAACAATTTATTTAATTTCTAGCATTCAGTAATTCACTAAAAGTGTTAAATCTTGAACTTTGGTACGATTTGTCAGTCGGTTAAATAAAAATTTAAAAGAACTAGAACAAAGTCAAATTATAGATCAAAGTCCAATTCCAAAAGCTTCAGTTTTTCAAAGTAAAAAAGGGTTATAAAAATCCGTCTGTAACAATTTCATAAACATTGAAAATTGTTATACATTTTGTACTGTTGTTACATATTTCTAGGATTTTTTAAAGAATCAACGGTATGTTCCACGAGTATCTTGATTGTAACTCAAAATCATTATACTCTTAAATCAAACAAAAGAGTGATAATTACTTGCTGAACACAACTAAAAAAAATATCTTCTCATTCACGGAATTCGGGCTGGCCCGACCCGGCCCGCAGTTTTCATTTCGGTCGGGCCTTGGGCCGGGCCGGTTACTGCGTCGGGCCGGGCCAGGCTTATTAAAAGCCCGGTCCGGCCCGGCCCGAGTTCATCCCTAATCGCTATTAAGCTGTATTGGGATTTTCTTAGATTTTTGTTCTGAAATTGATGCAGTTTCAAATAATTTTCGTTTTGGTGTAGAAAGTATTTATTTCGTTAAAGCTTTAACATGAGATTATTATTAAAATAGACACTAGGTAACTATAGAATACAAGTATACAACAGATGTATCACGTTTCGAAGAGTTTTGATCACAAACATTTTGTTGCTTCGTACTTGTAGCTTGTCCATTTAGATTATTTAGGGGCATGCAAATTTGCATATTGTGTAGGCACCTTTATTAACGGAAAATTTACGCATGTTAAAAATTTGAAACCGTTTACCTCAACATTTTCCCGTGGTATTGTTTCGTTAGGAATACTGTACCTGCAAGTTATTGTCCCTCATCTGGGTAAAACCACAATCTCGATGTAGTGTTATTAAATTTTGAACTTGTAGTATTTTTTTGTTAACATTGTTATTTGAAATCATATTTATTTCTACATGATAACCACAGAACGGTTATTATTTGAAGGAAATGCCTCCTTAGAAAGGTTAACTGTATTACAACAAACACTTTGTTAATACTTGGTGTATGTTTGTTGTGGTTTGTTTTGTATCTTTCTTAATTTTTCTTGGGTATTAAACCACTTAGAGTTTTTAAATTGTCTTTATTTACGTTTCGATTCGTGACTTAGGATCGTTGTCATGGATCGAAACGTAAATAAAAACAATTAAAAAAACTCTGAGTGGTTTAATACCCAAGAAAAATTAAGAAAAAAAAACACTCTGTTATATTAAATAAGCAAATATTTTCCTCTTGTAAGTTCTCGTTGCCTATTTGTATTCTTGTTTTTGATTTATTTTCCCCTCCTTTGCATACTAGTGCTTTAGTTTTATTTTTGTTAATTTTCATACCATATCTCTACGTTAGAACTGTTTCCATTTCATTAAGAGCAGCTTCTAATTCTACGTTGCTAAATGCTAATACTGCTATATCATCTGCAAATCTTAGCATATCAATCTTTTCGTTCCTGCATAGTACAGTATTGCCCGAAATAAACAGTACTGAAATTGTAATTGTTTTGTATATTTAAAGAATACATATTATTGACACTTTATTATATGTTCTAAATGTGCACCTCCTCGTTCGAGACAGACTTCATAACGATGTTCTAAGTTTCTGGTCATGTTATTGAATAAGGGTTGTCTCAGGGCTGCGAAGAAGACTCTAACGGCATCCTTTAATTCATCGATGGTTTGTGGTGCCCGTTTGAAAACGGCATTTTTAGCCATGCCCCAAATGTATGCGTCTGGAGGTGTGAGGTCTGGAGAATGTGAAGGATAAGGGAAGTCAGTAAATCGTGATATGAATTTGCTTGGAAAATGTTCTTGAAGAAATTGACGAATTGCGGCAGCAGTATGGCAAGTTGCCCCGTCCTGCTGAAAAATTGGTTTCGAAATGCCGTTACGTGCACGACAGAATTGACGTAGATCAGGGATAAATCGTGTTAAAATTTGTCTGTACCTCTGTTGATTAAGTGTGACTTGCCTACCATTCTCTTCGATAAAGTACGGACCAATGATTCCGTGTCCGGAAACAGCACACCAGACACTCACTTTTTCACTATGTAAAGGAACCTCTTGAACCTCATCGGGTCTGGCAAAGCCCAGAAATCGATTTGTGCGACGATTCACATAGCCTGACAAGTGAAAATGTGCTTCGTCTGAAAACCAAACATTTTTCAAAAATTCAGGATTTTCATACTGTAACGCGAGAATTCTGGCGCAATATTCCACTCTACTGCGATAATCCCGAGGATGTAGTTGTTGATGTACCTGAATCACATACGAAAATGTACCCAGCTCCTTCAGGATTCTTTGAAAGGAAATTCTTTTTAAATCAAGTTGTAACGCTGTCCTTGCCTGGCTGACTTTCGGATTTTCTAAGATTTGCTCAAAACACGTTCATGGTTATTGTTGTTGTTAACTGTCCTGGGACGCCCCTGAGTTTCCTTTTCGTTGGCACAATACACTACCTGTATTTCTAAACTTTTCAATAACTTTCAAAATTACAGCATTACTTGGAGAACGTTTATTAAACCTTTGTGTGAATTGATCAGACACGTATAGCAAACTTGCACCATTACGTCGGCCGATTCCGTATGAACGAAAATAATGCTCTACCAGAAACACTTTCTCCTCTGTACTTAACACCATTTTTAACAATTAGGCCCTACTAATTACTTGTTTGAGGTTTACTTGACAGGTCTATACTAGCTAACTTGAGTGTGACAGCGCACGCATAAAAACACCGCCAACTTAGTTTCAGTACTGTTTATTTCGGGCAATACTGTAATTCTAAATGTCTTCCTGCATTTGACAGTACTCATTGCCTCTTCAATGTACAAGTTAAAAATTAATGGGGATAGTGCACATGTCTGTCTCACTCCTTTCCTATTTACTTCTCCATATTCCTGCTCTAATTCTATTACCAATGTTTGCTTTTTATATAAGCTATGTACTATCCGTTTATACCTGTAACTCATTACAACAATTTTGAGTATTTCGAAAAATTTTTTCCATTTTACATTGTCGAATGCCTTTTTCAGATCTACAAATCCTATATACACATTTCCCCTTTTTCTATTGTTTTCTCAATGTTTTCAATAATTGTTCTTCTCCTAGTATTTCTTCAGCTCATTTTTCCATTCGTCTTTGTATAATTCTAGTTAGTATGTTCAATACATGTGCTGTTTAATTTATTAAACGAAAATTTTCACATCGATCCGCACCTCCCTTTTTTGGTATAGTTACTATGATGTTACGTTTGAAACCTTTGGGTATCTCGCCTGTCTCATACATACAGCTTACAAGTTGGAAGAGACGTTCTGTTACTGCTTTCCCAGCGGCTTTTAGAATTTCTGCTAGCACCTTATCTGTACCCGGCACCCTACCATTTTTCAGATTCTTTAATGCTAATTCAAACTCATCTCTAAGTATAGGATATCCCAAATCATCATTTTCAATGTTTGATTCCTGTTCTAGTGCTGTTAGTTCTTCTCGTGCATATAAATTCGCTATACTTTCTGTACATTTTCTATAATGGCGTTTCCCCGCGTCTCGTATATTTTTGCTATTTGGTTTTATATCCCTAAATTTCATTCTAATTAATTTGTATGCTTTGTCTGTCTTTCCTATTTCCATCTTCGTTTGTACCTCTTTGCACTTTTTATCAATCCATTGTTCTTTAGCTTTCCTGCATTTTTGAATAATTTCCCATTTTATAGTTTTGTATCCCTGTTTTTCTGTTTCGTCTGATTTATTTTTGTATTTTCGTCTTTCTTCTATTAAATTCAGGATATCCTTGGTTATCCATGGTTTCTTATTTTCTTTTTGTGTATACGCCAGAATATCTCTGGCGGCCATGTCTAGGCTGGATTTAATGTTATTCCATTCTGTTTCTACTTCCTTAGTAGCAGAAATTTTCCCGATATCTTTCAGCAATTCATTAGACTTTTTTAAATCGTTCG
Organism: Platerodrilus igneus; assembly: GCA_036346225.1. NCBI lineage: Eukaryota > Metazoa > Arthropoda > Insecta > Coleoptera > Lycidae > Platerodrilus > Platerodrilus igneus. The sequence goes on along the minus strand of JARFIW010001423.1, from coordinate 305,178 downwards.
TATATATCTTTATCTTTAGTGTCTCAAAATCAAAATGTTTTTTTCCGTTTCCCTTTCTTAAATTTTTTTATTTAAGAGCGCCCTTCATAATTACCGTGTTGTGATCAGTATCTATATCTTTTTTTTATTATTATAGAGGATTAGAGAAGCTTCGTACACCCATCTTATAAGCCTTACACCTCAGTATACTGAAATCCAAAGCTTGCAAGTGGGAAAACCCCACATCTTGATGGATGATGTGGTCGTGTTGGGTTGGAATACCAAATTGAGCGCATTCATCGGTCAATTTAGCAGTCGCCTACCAACTAAACTCCTTCCCTCTCTTCCTGCTTGTGACAAGTGTCCTTGGTACCGCCGCCAGGCATTTCGTCTGGACACTGCAGAGAATTATGTTTCACAGGTTCTTAAATGATGCCTCTTGTCTGTAATTCTCTTTCTTCACTTTCTTTCTCCGTCATTATCGTGGTTATAAATTTCCCAATTTTTTCCCAGTTTTCTCGGATTTTAACATTAGGTTCACCATGTTGTTTACCGTAAATAGCTCCCTAAGATCAGATTCGTGCTAATGTCGCAGTCTGTACCATTTTAGGCACCGGAAGACCGTGTGTTCGGGGTTGTCCTCGGTATTGCACATGATGCAACGGTCATTGCTATACCTCCCAATTCCATATTAGTTAGAGAAGCAACCGTGGCCATTAAGCACCTAGGTCATGTAGAAATTCGTTTCACCATGTTTCCTTGCTACACACGACTTGACTTCTCTGATTAGCTTCTTTGTCCATTTATTTCTATCAAGGGCATCCCATCTGGCCTATCACTCCACAAAGGTGTTCTCTCTGGCTTCGTTTTTATCGGTACCAAGCCGCCTCACATCGTTCCTTTCTTTCGTTAGCAGCTCCAGGAAAAAGCCCCCGCAATTAGTAGGGCCGAGTCTGCGGAGACCGTTTTGTATGAGCTAGCAACTCGTAGCGCTACTCGCCTCTGAATTTTGGTTAGTATGGCCCTGAGGTTTTGTATCCGGAGGCAGCTCTCCCAGATTGGCGCCTCGTACAAGATTACGAAACTCACCACTGATGTAAGGATTTCCTTCTTGCTGGCCCTGGGGCCACCTACATTAGGCAACAGCCTACTAATCCAGTGCATTGCTTTCTGTGCCCTGTCTGCTCATCCCATCAGATGTTCTTTGTAGCTAACGCAGTTATCTAGTATTACCCCCAGATATCTCACGGAGCTGCGTGGCTTAACCACAATTCCCCCAACACTGATACTAATTGGTTCGACTCGCCTTCTGCCGGTAGGAAGTAAGGCTTCTGTTTTCGCGGGAGCCAGCCGTAGTCCCTTGAATGTCAGCCACTCTTGGACCTTTTGAATGGCATTGTTTGCTCGGGCTACAAGCTCACGTTCAGTATTCTCCGCCACTTGAAGCGCTAGGTCGTCTGCGAAGCCCAACACCCTGGTATCATCGGGTAGCTCGAGGCGGAGCACTCCATCATACATAACGTTCCACAGCGTCGGGCCTAGGACCAACCCCTGAGGAACGCCCATCGTCATAGAGAAAGTTCTTCCCTGACCCCGCTGATAGTATGATCTTGCGGTCGGTCAGGTAGTTGACTATCACTCGAATAAGATAACTTGACACTCCCAGTTCTTCCAGGGCGTCCATGACACATTGCCATCTTGCCGTATTGAATGAATTCTGGATGTCGAGGGTCACCAGAATGCAGAGTTTCCGTGTGCTCCACGTGCCTTGGTTCGCTTTGTTTGCAAAACGTACTACTTCATCAATCGTATCTAGGGTAAATTTGCCTTCTCTGAACCCAAACTGCATGTCCGATAGTCCCCCTTTCTGCTCCAGCTCTTGTTTAAGACGTCGTAAGATTAGATGTTCTGCCAGTTTGGCTATCGCATTAATGAGACAGATTAGTCGATAGGAAGAGGAGGCATCTAAAGGCTTATCGGGCTTCTTTATGAGGACAACCCTTGCTGTTTTCCATTCGGGGGCGAAAAACCCATCTTATTCATCGCCATCAACATATTTCCTGGTAGCACCCTTGCTGCCACCTTCACAACCTCTACTGGGATTCCACGCCTACCGGGAGCTTTACCAGTTTTCAGCTTATTTGCAGCATCAGTAAGTCCCATGCTTGTGAAACGTTCTATAACGATCGCCTCGTCTTCTGATTCTTTCCAGGCATGCGGGTTGCCTTGGGGGAAGAGACCCATGATGATCTCTCTGAATCTTTTCCATGTGACTTCCTCTCCCGCCCCTCTCTTTAGTCTGCGGGTGACTATCTGGTAGCCAAGACCCCAGATATCATCCTCCACCTTCGCTCGCAGCTCTTCCCAACATTGAATCTGTCTTTTCTTAATAGCCTTTTGAAGTTGTTTTTTCAGAGTCACCGCTTGATCCTTCTACAGGGCACAATTGTTCGGTCTCCTTGCACGGCAACGCTGATATCTCCTCATGGCGCTATTTGTATATTTCTCAACTGTGTTATTTGCTCAGTCCACCAAAAGACCTGGTTATGACCTTGTCGCCGAGCAATCCTTCTAGGCATAACTCTGTCCCATGTCCTAACCATACTATTGTGAAGGTATATGTAGTCATGGCAGGGCGTCTGGCCTTCCTCTGCTGGTACCCTGCTCAAGATGCTTAGATTAATTTTAGACAGCGCCCATCCTTGTGTGGTAGATCTCGCTTGCTGTACTGCACCTAAACTTTCTAGTTGCCGCTTGAAGCGAGCGGACGTGTTTCTGCCGAGCTCCCGCTTCAGCAATAACAGTAAGTGTTTATCTAGGGTTTTATTATTTATTGTTGAATTATTTTATTTGAAGCTTTGCTTTTTATTGTGTTTTATTTTTATAATTGTGTGCCATCAAAATTTAAATACAGGGCAGTAAAATAAAATTTTAAAACAGAATTTAAACTAAATAAAAACTAAATAAATCGCGTTTTCTTTGTAATTTAAACTAAATCCGCGTTTTAAAATAAAATAAATAAATTACGGGTCAATAAAACAAAAATCTACTAAACTAATACTAAAAATAATTTCGGAATAACTTAAAAGGCATTTTAATAATAAATTTAAATTAAAACCGCGTAAATCGAGTAAAAACCGGGTAAAACAACCAAAAGTGTGTGGAATTTTATAGTGCGCGTATAATAAAATAATAACCAAAAACAAAAATCTAACCCTTTTAAATCAAATAAATATCTCAAAACTGTAAATTTTAAAACAATTTTAATATAAATTTTCGTAAATTAAGTACATGCGTACTTATAAGTTCTTTTAAAATCGATTTTGGTGTAATTAAGCGGTGTAACAGTTACGGGTTGTGCTAGTTACCAAGCGATAAAGTGAAAGGTCATTTCCGGTTACCACATTCCGATTGCACTCGACCTTATTTTGTTAATTACACATTTAAAAATAAAGTGTTGTTATTTATAAATTATATATTTTAATATTTTGAAGTAATTAGTTTATTTAAATTTGATTTGGCGGTTTTAAAAAATTTAAAATAAATAAATAGTGTTCTTCGCGGTACATTTTGAAACGAATTGCGTTAGGGAATTTAATTGGTTCTAGTTGTTATTTTGACGCTTAGTGCTTGCTGTATTTTTGTTAAAATTTAATATTTAATTGGGCGGTTCGAAGTTTAAATAAATACAAGGTTGCTTACGGTTCACCATTAAACAAAACATTTTTATTGGACCAACGTTTTGCGTTCTTCTAGCGTCGTTCTTTTAACGTCGTAGCGGTCAAGTGGTTTTTGAGCTGCGTTTTAGGTGTCATTTTTTGTCGTTTGTTTTATCAGCATGGTGGTCCACCGCGACGAGGAACCATTGCCCAGGAAGAAGAGGGGAGATAGGTCGGAGTCTAATAGGTCGGAGGCTGAGGGCGCTGTTGGGGGGAAACAGCTAAAGGTAATTTTAAAAGACGTTAGGTTAGGGATTCAGGAGGAGGTACAGGAGGTAGAGGAGCCTGTGTCTGCGGCGGTCGTGTCGGGGAGTCGGGCCCCTGGGGTGGCTGCGGCGCCTGAATCGCCCTCAACTTCGGGAGCCCAGCGAAAGATGTCGACTAGCAGCAACGTTAGCGTTGCAGCTAGCGACCTCGATGAGCTGGACCTCCTGAGACTAAGGGTGAGGAAGGCGCACTGGGCCATCTCCGGGAGGGTGCCGACGACCTCCGCCACTATCGTCGTGGAGGACAGAAAGAAGATTCGCTACGCCCTGGATGATTTCCTCGACGCGGCGAATCAACTTATAGGCATGGTTAGGGCGCTGCGGCTTGTGGCTAGTGATTCTGGGAGAGCTAATGTTGTCGGGGGAAGTCCAGCGGTTGTTGCTTGTGTTTCAGGGCAGCAGTGTTCTGGGAGCCAGGAGGTGCCGATGCAGCGGAAGGCGTCGTATGCTGCAGCTGCTGCAGGTGCGACGCCCACCTTTGCAGTTAGGGTCGACGCCAGGCCAGGGAGAAAGAAGACGTCATGTCGACCCTGAAGAAGAAGGTCGATCCCGCTCGTGATGGTTTTGTCGTAGTCGGAGCTCGTAGGACCCGTAGAGGCGGTGTGGTAGTTGAGTGCGCGGGTCGAGAAGACGCTAAGAAATTGCAGTCGAAGGTCGGCGGTCACTGCAAAGAGCTCGTGGCGAACACGATCGAGAAGAAGCGCCCACGGGTCGTTCTTCCGGGGGTCGAAGCGGGGATGAAGGCGGAAGAGCTGGTGCGGTTGATCGCGTGCCAGAATCCCCGCTTCGGCGATTTGAAGATTGAAGACCACCTGAGGGAGAAATTTAGATTTGGCGGAAAGGGCCCTAGGGATCCCTTCGTCAATGTAGTCTTCGAAGTGACCCCACACTTCGAGGGCGTTTATTAGCTGAAGCTATAAACCTCAGGTGGCGAAGAGTCTGGGCCCGGGACCACTTCTCGATGACCCAGTGCTACAGGTGCTACGAGTACGGCCATAGATCGATGGAGTGCAGGGAGAAGGTACAGTGGTGCGGTAACTGTGCCGAAGTCGGTCACGAATTCAAGAATTGCCGGAGGGCAATCCCCTGCTGTGTGGTTTGCGCTAGGGCAAACGACAGAACTTGCGGTGGTGCGAAGGTCGATACGCGCCACGACGCCAAGTCGAGTAGATGCCCCACGATGCTGAGATTGAAGAACGCAATCACACGGAACATCGATTATGGACCGTGAAGAAAAGATAGATTTAAAAGAAGCAAGAAGATAAAATTCGCGCAATTAAATCTCGAAAGGAAAAGGGCTACAAATAACTTCGTAAAGTTATTCAGCGAAAATAATATCGACATCGGGCTTATACAGGAACCGCACCTGTATAGCCACAAAATAACAGGTTTTGCGAAGGGGGTTACCGTTTTAAACGCAAACAGCGAACGACCGCGTAGAGGGGTAATAATAAATAACGGGACGTGCGCCGGAATAATCCTAAACAATCTGTCGAATGAGTTCATAACCACCGCAGAAATAAAAACGGGATTGCATACGTTTTACGTGATAAGCACTTACCTTCCGCCGATCGATTCCCGGCGGGAGAATCCTCAAACAGAGGACTTAATAAATCAAATTGAAGGAATCCTTCGTAAAATCGGTAGAAATAGAAATTTAATTATCGCGGGAGACTTTAATGCTAAGTCGCCATTATGGGGCAGCCCTATCGAAGACGATAGAGGCTCGCAGGTTGCTGATCTTTTTACGGGATGGGACCTTAGTGTGATAAACACTAATGATTCACCTACGTTTGAGACGCATAGAGGCAGCAGTTTTATAGATATTACTGCAGTCTCGCACGAAATGTTAGAAACGATTTGTAATTGGAAACTAAGGTCGGACGAGGAAACGCTCTCTGACCATAAATTAATAACATGGGACGTTGAAACCAAAACAAGCGCAAACGAGCAGCTAACTATATTTCCGCGGTTCTGTAATAAAAAGCAAATTGGGAGCAGTTTAAAGAAAATTTGGCGAAAGTATCCCTGCGCTCGAAAATGAGCTATTTAACTGCCGAGAGGCAGACGAAGTAGAAACACTCGCGAAAAATTGAACGACGCGGTGGTAGACGCGTCGTCGTATTCCATGCCGCAAAAGAAAACATTTAAAGACAGCGTACCCTGGTGGACCCGGGAACTAACCACCAAGCGGGCAGAAACGCGTAACCTAAGGCGCCGCTATCAACGCGCCTCGGGAGATATAAGAGAACAACGGAGAATAGAATATAATCAAAGTTACCGCGAATATAAAATATTAATAGAAGAAACGCGAACGAATAAATTTAAAGAATTCTGCACGCAAAACTCAGAGAAAGAACCCTGGGGAACCGCATACCGCGTAATTAGAGGAAAACAACAAAAATCGCGCTCAGTAATATAAAGAAAACAAATGGCGAATACACGGAAGGTTTTAAAACCACAGCGGAATATTTACTAGAGAAATTTTTCCCATCGGATAATCCCGAGGGGGATGAAGGGTCGCACGATTTAATACGTCGGGAAGCTGCAAAGGCGCAAGGAACAGGTGCCGATAAGGCAATCCTAGTTCACGAGGTCGTCAGGGCTCTTAGGAGGATGAACCCTAAGAAGGCACCGGGGCATGATGGAATCACTTCAGACGCAGCTTTGCAGGCGTGCTTGTTAGCCCGTGTGTCTTTGTTGGGTTGTTTAATCTTTGTTTAGAAAGGGTCGTTTTTCCGCGTTGCTGGAAAATCCAGAATGTGAAATTTTTACCCAAACCTAAAAAGGCGGATGCGTCAGATCCGAGCAGCTATTGTCCAATTAGCTTGCTACCGGTGCTGGGGAAAGTTTTAGATCGCGTTATGACTACGCGTGTTGAACACCTAGTGCGAGACAGCGGCGGTTTTAATAACCGACAGTATGGTTTCGTGGAGGGCAAGTCGACTATCGACGCGTTAGAGTTCGTTGTCGGGGAAATTAAGCAGGCAAGAGATGCCAAAGAGTACTGTGTCGTTGTTGCTTTGGACATTTCAGGAGCATTTGATGCTGCCTGGTGGCCATTAATCGTTTGCGAGTTAGATCGTAGTGGTTGTCCGCGAAACTTGATGTCTTTGGTCAAGAGCTATTTCTCGGGGCGATTAGCACAGGTTGAAATTCCGGGTGAAGTTCTGTCGCGTGAGGTGGAAAGGGGATGCCCGCAAGGGTCATGTTCTGGTCCCACATTTTGGAAGTTGTTGTATAAGAGCATCTTTAGGGTCAAGTTGCCCGCAGGATGCTCAATCGTTGGGTTTGCAGATGACACACTTTTAATTGTAAGATCGAGATTGTTAATGGATATGCGCACAAAACCGAACGAGGCGCTTAATAAATTACACGAATGGTCGCAGGCGGTAAAATTAAAATTTAACACGGCGAAGTCAGAGGCGCTTTATTTCGGCACGAAACCAGGACAGAGACCTCCTAGGTTAGAGCTAACAATACGTAAAAAGTAAGGGCGGCGAAATATCAAATAAAATGATGGCGGCGGCTAAAATAAAGTGGGGTTTCAGGGGCGAATCGCTGAGGACGGTTTATGCCGGAGCAATTGAGCCGGCAATACTGTACGCAGCTTCTGTATGGGCAGAAGGTTGTAAAGTCCGGGAGATGCGTCAATTGACGAGCGTACAACGCATAACCGCGGTAAAAGCGTCTAGGGCGTACAGGACCACCTCCACGGAGGCTGTCCTGGTGATCAGTAGGACTCTCCCTATCGAATATGTCGTTAGGGAGATTAGAGATAGACGATTAATAAATATAGGAAAAGGGCGCGAAATTATCGAAGATCTTAATCTTGGTAATAGAGAAATTACAAGAAAGATTGTTGTATCTGAGTTGGGGCACCCGGCTGATATTAGAGGGATCGAGTTTGTCGAAGGTGATGAGGACGCGATGGGTATCTGAATTTATACGGACGGTTTACGTATGGACGATGAGCAAGCAGGCGCGGCGTTTGTCGTGTATAAGCAGGAAAGGGAGGTGTTTCGGTTTCAAACCAAACTCGCGAACTGGTGCACTATCTTCCAGTGCGAATTGGTAGCCATACGAGAGGCTATCGATTACGTAATAAACCATACGGGCAGAGACGAGTATTATATAATCAGTGACAGTAAATCGGCGCTAACGGCTTTAACAAACATGAACACCTCGACAGATCTCCAAGCGGACGTCTGGAGGATAGCGCGTACGGCGCTAGAGTTTCGACGTTTAAAGTTCTGTTGGGTCAGGTCGCACAATGGTAACGTAGGAAACGATAGGGCTGACGAATTAGCTAAAGAGGCCGCGACGGGCGACTTTTGAATATCACATTCGTCGATACCGAGGTCTTTAATCAAAAGAAAGCTGCGCGAAAAATCAATTCGACAATGGGAAGAGAGGTGGAACAACGCTGCCACGGGCAGGTTGGCCCACAAATTCATACTGAGCATAGAAGCCAGAGGTAAGATCGAGGTTAAGCTCGATCACAAAATGGTGCAGTTTATAACAGGGCACGGCGCCCTGAAGGCGTATTTGCAAAGGTTCGGTCTAACCAACAGCGACCGCTGCGAATGCGGTGAGGGCGCGGAAAGCGCAGAGCACGTGCTCTTCGACTGTCCTCTTGAGGCGGGAAATCGAGGGTTGGCTGATAGCAAACTAGCTATCCTAGGTCTGGCATGGCCAAAGAGCCTAAAGGAAGTCGGGGAAGTGGTTAACCAGAAGGCGTTCTGGACAGCCTTAAAAGAATTCGCGGGAAGGGTCACGAGATTAGACAATCAATGACGACCGCGTGTAAAAATTTGGTGGGGTTGGTGGGAGGATTGAAAAATTTTAGATTGACTTGGCGTGAGTAAGGATACGAGCATAACCAAAACCTGATATTAAATAAAAAAAACAAAAAAAACAAAACAAAAAGATAATTATACCAAAATGTCCAATATGCACGAGAAACTCCCACTCCATTAATACAATCACTGCCTATCTTCATAATTATGTGCGGAAAATCGGGAATAAATAATACCAAATAAACAATAACAAATAAATCATAAACTCTCATTAAATTAAATCAATAAAGTAAACAAGGATAATAAAACAGAGCGCAACCGCGCATCCCCCAGGACTTGAAAGTGAAGTGATAGTGATAGTGATTGTGATCCCCAAGAACATTTAGTGCATACCCACCAGGACTTTAGCAGTGCACCCGTCCCACCTTTAGAAGTAAGTTACAGACGACCAGATCATCGGATGCTGGAGAATTTTATTATCGAGGTAAGACTTAAATTGTGGCGGCTGTACTCGCACATGCATTGATTTACATTAATTAGTAGTTTTTGAAATAATTTAAGAAGCACGTTTGGTGTGTAAAGACGCTAGCCGACATAATGCTTGTGCGAGTGCACCTGATAAATGGGGTGATGCTTTCGCTATTTTGTGCACTGCTATATGCTTAACGCTTATTAAACATTTATTTATATATTTACATAATTATATTTACTTATATTTTATATTTACACTTTATATTTATTTATATATAGCATGTATTATGTGGCTTATTTGTTTTGTTTGACGTTCTGTCGCCATTTTGGTTGCAGTATATATTGGGAAGGACGAGCAGAATTGCGAAGATTGTAATCATAATGTAAATCAGTTAGGGAACGATAGGAAAGCTAGGGATGGATTTAAATTAGTTAGCTAGATTTGGATAGTTTTAAGACGACCCTTCAGGTCGCACTGGTAAGCAGAGCCGGCGTCTGCTATCCGGTATTACGGATCCCTCCCCCTCTCATTTTTACTTGTTGATCGGGTACATTCGAAAGTCAGCGCTAGGGATACCATTATTTACAACCCTGTTTTTAGTTTTTGTTTTGTTCTTGTTCCAGTTTTTGTCAGATTTTTAGGTTTGTTAGATTGTTAGGGTTTGTTAGGTTTGTTAGATTTTTAGGTTTATTAGATTTTTATTTAGTTTTTATTTAGGGTGAATCAACTATGAAGTAAGAATTAATTAGGAGCACGACTATTTTCGCGTTTAAACCCAATGTAGTACCTCCGGGTGGAGCATTGGGGACGTGGCCGCAAGTATAGCGGCCCTAATTCAAATTATAATGTACTCCACCTAACTGGACCATAATATACCGGTAGTCGCTGAGGGTTTCGGTGTCCACAACCTCCCATTTCCTAGTGATGGCAACCGCTTCCGGAGAGGCCAACGTCAAATCAAAAATGGATTCACCATTGATCCTGGAGAACGTGGGAGCGGTTCCCCTATTTATAACCAGGAGCTTCAGGCTAGCCATCCAATCTAGCATGGCCTCTCCCCTCCTATCCGTGGAGGTGGAGCCCCATACCGTGGCCTTGGCGTTAAAATCACCAGCTACTAGGATCGATCCCCCTTTGCTAAGAATAGCTTCTTCAAGCTTCATGAGGAAAGCTCTAAATTTTTCCGACGGTCGATTTGGCGAAAAAGTAGCAGCTGTAAATGTACAAACGGGGGTCCACACGAACCCATTGCCATGCCCATGGTCTTTTATTACAACCTTCTTATTACTAATAGATATAGCGGCCAGATCGCCTTTGTCTCTCCGCCAACCAACAGACAACTTTTGTTAGGTTCGCTGGCTACTACTATGTCTATACTGCGCTCTTTGACCGCACAATAGTATCACGATCAGTAATTTTAAAGTTAAACAAAATTTATATACAACAAGCACTATTAAAACAACACGAATACAGTCTTATAAATATATATATATATATATATATATATATATATATATATATATATATTACAGTCTAGTTAACTTGCTATTATACCAGTTATTTATCACGTTAGCCTTCTGGCAGCCTGTTTCGCAGCTACTAATGCCTTCTTGAACCGGTCGCACCTGCCTTCCCCAGGTCTATGGCCTGTGCGGTTGCAGAGCAGGCAGAACCCAACGCCGTTGCACTCCCGTTCCATATGTCTTGGTTTGCCGTATTTGCGGCATATGCCACCTCTATCGGGTCCTGTGCAGCTCTTGGAGGTATGCCCCGGCTCCCAGCAGCGGTAGCATGTGTCTATTGCTACTCTTTTCTCGGTAGCGCACGAATCCAATCCTATTCTAAGGTTTTCCTTCATGACTTTCTCAACGTCCTCTTTCCCTATTGTTAATGTGATGGCCTGCGTGCTTCTACTTCCCGGTCGCAATTCGCATAGTTTGTGAGTTCTGCCCTCTAAGCTGCCTAGGCGCTCCTCTATATCTGCTTCTAAATAGCTTCTAAAGTCTTTTACTTGTTGTCTAACAAGAATGTAATCTATTTGATATCTTTTTATATCTCCTGGCATCTTCCACGTATATCATCCTTTAGAATGATGTTGAAATAATGTGTTTGTGATGATTAAATTGTTCTCGTCACAAAATTCTACCAGCCTATTTCCCTTGTCGTTTCTCGTGCCTAAACCAAATAATCCTAGTACTGCTCCTTCCCTACCCGCACCTACTACTGCATTAAAATCCCCCGTAATTATTAAATGTTCATGTCCTTTTACGTATCTTAATATGTCTTCGATATCTTTGTAGATTGCCTCTACCTCTTCCTCACTGTAGCTAGAAGTGGGCATGTATACTTGTATTATTACTGTATTTGCCGGTTTAGATTCTATTCTAACCATGAGTACTCTTTCGTTCTTTTGTAAGTTATTTTCTCGTACAACTGCATATTTATTTGTACTAATCTGATCACAATTGAAGTTGTAATCGTATAGGGTTATGGAACGCGCATCTATTATTAAGTATTTTGTTTTGATTTACCTATAAATCAAAATAACTTTTAATAACAGCTATTATTCTCCGCCAATTTTTCATTCCACATGAAACTACACATCGATGCAAGAAAAATGTAAAACCCAAAAGAAATGATTTTGTTCTCGCAGAAAGCTTTGTCCGTGACGAATTTTGCGGGTGTCTATTGATTTATGCATTAACGCCACTTTTTAACCTTATTCTTATTTAGTTCTGGTTTCAGCACTAAGCGGTAGGATATAGATAGTAAAGTGGATGGCTGTATACCCCACTCTATGCAATCTGTCTTGAACGAAAGTGCTCGTAAAGAGGGTCTGAATGAAATTGGAAGATTTTGAGAACCCTCAATCACAGAAAGCTTTAACACTTATCTTTTAATGCAAAAGAAAAACACGATAAGTTCACCATAAGCAGTGAGGTCGTTGAATATATGCAAAAACAGTTGGAAATAGAAAGATATATATCCTAATAGCTTTTACGTAGCTGCAGCGCAATATTAGAGATTGTGTTTATATAAGAAAAGTGATAGAGAAGTTGTTCGATTTCAAATTAATGAGTTTATTCAGGATTTAGCGACCAATGTACTCTGGAAGATATTTGAGCGGGAGCTACCAATTCTATAATATATTATTAATTTGAAGTCGCACTACAAAAACTTTTTATATATAACACATACATCTATTTCATATTTGCGAATTTTTTTATCAAAACTATAGTAATTTCTAAACAGTAATATATAAATGTTATGAAATAACAAGAAGATAATGTTTAAGAATGCAAAAATTAACGAAAGTATTATAACATTCAGGTGCAACTAATGTCCAAGTTATATACATTGTAACAATTTTATTTTCGATAATAATTCTTTGCATATAATTTTAAGAATAATGTAACCATTTTATTAATAACAATAATAATTTGCATTCAACTTCAAAAGTAATACGCTAAGCCTGCATCGTCCTTTAATAATCTAGTTATATTCAGATATCTGTGTCGTATACAGCTATTTACAAGCACATCTCTGTTTGATTGTTCCCCTCCTGACGGCGCGACCGCCCGAGCTGGTTATAAGATAGTCGGCCACAGGTGATAGAAATATCAACATGTTCCCTTGGCTGGAGGCCTGCAATCTGCGAATTCATTTCAAATAGTGAGGATATCTTCGAATAACGGTCGGTAATGTATATATTGTGCGAACTTGTATAATTTGAGATAATTTATTTAGCGCGACAAGTAGGATGCAATTTTTAAAGACATACAAGGACACAGTAAAGCACATGTAAGATGCAACCTTTAGAAGGTGACGTAATTCAACTTTGAGATTACGATTGCTGCTGAATGTAAGGCGACAGGATATGATTCGACACGTGGAACGAAGGAATTATAGAAATTGGTTTGGATGAATTGGTTTCAAATTGCAGTTTTGGTTCGTAGATTTTTTTGGTTCTTTTTATGTGTTTCAAAATTTGGAACACGTTAACTTGCTTTGATGCGTAATACATTTACACTGAAAAAGTTCCAACTAATTGTTGAGCTGGGTTTACCAGTAGTAAAACGAAAGTTCATTGATTTAATGTTCTAAAAACAACATGCTTTGTTCCATATGAATCGTCGGTAATGTCAACAGGTGTTACTGACGTCATATTTTTCTACTTTGTATAGCTGACAGATGTTATTTTAAAAGCTAATGCTTTGAACAGCTTTAGTACAATATATGTAAACATGTCTATTTTTGTGATCAGCTTTATCTACATTAAAATTAGTATACATACTTTTGAAAGCTCAAATGCTAATATTGTTAGTAGCTATTAATTTGTTATCTACCTGAAAAGATCTGCCCAGGTCAGAATCCTATTTTTACAACAAGTTCATGTTTTAAAGTAAAGTGTTTGATTGAAAATAATAAAGACAAACATGAAAGTTAAAAGTTTAAGATTGATGCAGTTAATGATTAAATTTTTTGTTACAAGTTATATTATTTTAAAAGAGATCTTTTAGTAAACAATTGGTTCTAGATTAAAGGTTTTTTATTTTGATCAAGTGTGATCAAATCTTATTACATAAAGCTAAAACCCTTCTAAGTAATAAATTGATGCCAATGTTATATTGGAAATACTTTTTTTATTATTTCTTTATGTATTTGTGCAGGACACCAATGGTGTTCCGCTTTTTTATTTATTTAACTATCACAATTTCTTACAGGAGCTGCGTCTTATTTTATTAAGACAGGTTTTTGTCAGCGAATGCGATCTTTTTTTCTTTGGGTCTCCACGTCCGCCCTTAGAACTATGTTATGCAATTATTGTGATTACATCAGGACTTGGTGGCGCCTATTTGATTTAGCTTAGATCTGCAAACAGAATTCGACTCCCCCCCCCCCACTTCTCATTGCTCTACCCAGGAATAGACCCCTAGTTGTGTCGGAAGATTTTTGGAACAATAAGTATTAATTGCGCCACAACCTACGCAAAGAAAAATACGTTTCACTGGCTCACAACGTGGGGCCAGCCATATAAAAAAAATAACGTTTCAACATACCAAAATAAAGCTATAAATTTTAATATTATAAAATTGTACCATTTGCAGCTCAATAAAAAATCATAAAAGCTGCTTACACTTTAATGTAAAATAAGAATTATAAATCAACATAAAAATATTCTGCACGAATGGTTGTAAATAATAACTTCAATTTTAGCTATTTACGCACCAAGTGTGTTATTAAGATCATAACACCCGGAGGACGACTCATCCAGCCCGAGGGCCTATGGCCCAAGGGATGGATTGAGTCGCCCGATGGGCGTTATCTTTTAGTAACACAATTGGTACATACAAGATTTTATATTTCACGTCATATATTATATAAAAAATAGGTGATAGGTAAGTTTTCTATTTTTGAATTTACTTCGGATTTTACTGTACAACTATTAAACACGCCTACATCATGTTTTCCATGATGAAAATAAACAGTTTGACGTTCATATGTTTTGGATATTTGTCACATTTATTCAATAATAATAGTGCAAAATGGCTGATCAAGAGTTGCCAGCAATAATTGCAAAGCAAGCTCTAAAAGTAACTGAAAGTTGCTACCCATTAAATCTAAACAGAGCTATGAGAAAACAATAATACCCTTGTGCATAAATAGCTTAAAAATTGATTTGTTTCTGAAGGCATAATGAGCGGGCGTTATGAAACCGTTATACCCTCCATTACGGTCCGGTTGTTGTAGCTATGTCTACATATCTCGTATCCTAGGTGTTATGACTAAATTACAGCGAGGTGAAATATAAAAATACTAAAATGTTAAGAAACCTATGAAATGTATTTAATTATGATATTTAACATCCTCTTTCCTAAACCAAAACATCCAAAGTTTAGTGTAAAACTTAATCTTAATCATTTACATTTTAGCAACAGGCATGCCATTTAGAAAGAAAGATTAAATAAATTATTAATTATTAACTTCCACCTTCATTTGTACTAATAGTAGCGTGTTTATGCCGGCTTTAACACACGTACTCCTCCTCCTAATATACTTCGGGACCATCTCGCACATTTAATCACCTATTTCGTGAATCCAACCATTGAACTATTTAACTGCGTTGGATCGTCTGGCCATTTTGTCAGTGTATGTCGTCCATGTTTTACGGTGAACCAATAGGATATCTATCGTTTCGAGTCTAATTATACAACCCTTTCTGAATATAACATTTAAATCTAGTAACAACATCGCAGTTACGCTAATAATCGTACATGTATACTCTCACGACGGGGAGAATGAAACATCTGACGCACAAGTACCCCCTCCAACCACTTATTTCTTATAAAGGCCCGTGTAATTAGACTGCACCTTCCCTCACAAGCGCGATGAAGAAATTTCTGATTACCTCCTACCGTAAATTTACCTATAGAGCACGCCCTTATAGAACACACACTTTCGGATAGACACTCCTTCGGAAAGTCAATCCTAATGCAGGAAAGTCTTAGAGGATGCCGGCCACATTATCGGGGATCCAACCGGAATCGCAGTACGTATTGAGTCTAATTACTCGGTCTTCTTATTAATATTATCTAAATTCATGACACAACTGTAGTAGACAAAAAATAACGTAAGCTAGTTCGAAAATTTGAACCGAAAACTTTAGATTTATGCTACTGAGGACATAGAAAATATCATGTCAACTTTTTTGTTTAAATTATCTACCAATTCGTATAAAATTTTATTTAAATTATATTATTGAACCGTCTGAAATTTGATTTAAATTATTTAGAATAATGGAAGACTTCGGACGGGGTTACTTGATAAATTAATTTACATGTGACGTAATATCAAATTTATTAGCCTATCGTTTAGGTTTAGATATTGAAATCTGAAATCGACATTTATTTTGAGAGATTTCGGTGCTGTATAATGAAAACAATTTTAAATTTTACTGTGTCTTCGAATAAATATAAATAAAGCAGTAAAATATTTATGACTTTTTGAAGTCTCACATAAGTGAATGAGTGCAGATGATTGTTAGCTTATCTCTCGATGTAGTCGAGGTTACACCACGATGCTCGACCTGGTGCTTCTGTAAATTGCACATTCTGCTAAAGGCGACACCACAGGTATTCGTTCTCAGCTTCAAACATTGAGGTATAGACTTTTAAATCTAAAATCGTTATTTATTTTGGGAGCTTTTGACATTGTTTAACGAAAATGATTTAATACTTACATGGCGTACAAAATACAATATTTAATTACTAGTGCTTTAAATACTGAAAATTGCATACCGGATATAATATGCTATGCCCTGTGGTATATAAAAGCGTTTTCAGTGGGGTTATTCTACGCGCGACTGAAAGACAAATCACCTAGTGAATTTATATCTTTAGTCGAACTTGTCGATACCTGCATTCGTTGAAGTTTGTATTTACCAAACATACGAGTTGTACAAATTTTGGGTCCCTTGTTAGGAACAAGTTCAATCGCACTGCAGGTGTTCCTTATAAAGCAGCTTTTATGTGATTAGTATACTTTCAAGGCGATCTAAGAGTTTAGTATTGTATATTAATTCAAAAATATGCAATTCAAATAATCGGCGCCATTTTGAGCGCAATCTTCAAAGTAATTCCTTTTTTACTTACTCTGTATATTTTCAATTTCGCAGCATTTAGTACAACTTTTTTACTTATAAAGGCATATTAGTCGTCTTTGGGCTCTTTTAAAAAGGTTTTTATAGAAATTCTTTTTCCGGTTGGCTTTTTACTCTAGGCCGACCAACCAGTCCACCAAAATGGACAACGCTGCATTTGTATGTCCTACTTATGATTAGTCGTATACAAACATAGAAACTTTTAATTTTAAAAGAAATTTTCTTACTTTCAGATTTTTTGTACAACTTTGTAAACAATCAGAAATTTAAATACGCTAACTATAAAATGTATTACTTTATATTGTAGGGTGAAAAATCATATGGAAATAATTGTCGGCCATGTTTCCTTTATACGCCATATACCTTGCTTATAAGACGCCAACGCGATTGAAGTATTCAATGAAAAAAATATATGCAAAGACGGTGGGGATGGTACGTAAAATAATCATGCACCGACAATTTATTTCTGGTTTAATTCCGTTCTCAATAGAATCTACGAGAACGTCCCGCGCAAAATACAATAGTAATCTGCGCGGATGTTCTCAAAAACTTGTACGTGATGGACATGACGTAAAAGTTAAAACATTGCTATATAAACAGATTGGAAAACATAAACAAGAGGTTATACTCTTCTTAGGTGTTTCGTGTAAGGCCCTACTAACAGATGTTAATTAGAGAACTTGTTGGAGTAACAACCGAAAATACATCAGCACGAATAAAAAAAACTGGTATAAAGTGTATTAAATGCGATATTTTGTTCTGCTTGCATGTTTACATGCAGACTTTGTCTGTAACCTTTGTTCGGCCCCCACTCAATCGCTGGCTGTGATCGAAATGTGTCTATCGAAAGTTGTCACTCGATTCCAATCTGTGCAAAACAATATTGTTAGCGCTTGAGCTCTTATGAATTTATCCTGCACTTTTGTTTCTAACATAACCTCCGACTTTGTTCGCACGTCTTCGACATCCTTCGGGCTTTGCTCTATAAAGTATAGATAGTTTCTTTACTATTCAAGTTAATGTTCGACGGTGGCAGAAACAGACTATTCATGTTTAGTATAGGAGAAATAAAAAATTGTTTAACGCTTAAATACAAATGTCTAACGGGAATAACTGAAAATTAAATTGCGGAAGTAAAAATTTTGAGTTTTAATCGGAATATTAACTAGGCAAATATGATATAATGCCTAACGTATGACTAGCAAAACAAATAGAAAATGATACAGCGGATTTAATCAGCTTTCTGGAAGCTCGTTTAAGTAGGCTTTGACATCTAGTTTGATTATAGGGTGTGGTATCACAAGACTAAAGGCTGCATTGTTGAAAATTGTTATATAGCGAATATTGTATATAATTCATTAAAATTTGTTGGAAGATAGAACCTAGGCTTTCAAAATGGGTGTATCTATTCGTAATAAGTTGCTATATTACAGTTTTAGTTGTGGGTGAAATATTAAGGACAGGGAAAGTTTAATAAATTACGTAACTTTTGCATGTAATTTTAGCTGTTTGTTCTTAATTTTGTAGAAGTTGTGGTGAATGAACCGAACAAAGACGGCGCAATAATTGAACTGAGGGGTACAATTTGTCTTAGTAGTGTGATAATTTTGTCTTAGGAGTAGGATAATTTCGTCTTACAATTGCATTATTAGTTAATCGAAAGCGTCTTTAAAAATTATTGTGAAGTTAGCGAAAGCAGTTCGATAGCAGTTTCGCCGCGAACGGTGTTGATTCTAATCCATATGGGAATAAGGCGATATTCTGTAGAGCTTGTGTGTTTACATGCAAAATTCGTCTATTATTATCGCTTTTCCCCGACAACCCGCGACTGTGGTCGGATGTCTTCAACATCCTTCGCTTTCTTCTATGCTCTATATAAACGTACTCACAGTAATGTACTTCTTTCGTTATAATTCTTGTTTATTGGATGCTTTTACTAAAGTCAAATAGTAGGGCTCCTTTTCTGTTGTGAATAAATAGATTTGGCAAAATTTTTTAAATGCAAACCCTCTTACGTATATTTTATCAAGAAAAGTAACCTACCGAAGCATTGGGTTACGTAGCATGACTCTTGCTCATCTGCATCGGAGTTTAAACCTCGAACTTTACCGGCGAAATAACACTTTAACTGCAAACCCTGCGTGGTCACCTTTATTAGAATGTGCAATTTACTGAGTCATCGGGTCTAGCAGCATGGTGTAACTTCGCCGACTTTGTCGGCGGTCATAAAACCTATCCTCAAACAGCAATGGAATGGTAGTATTCGATGAAATACGTGCGATGTGGACGTGATTAAACCTGCATATGGTGCTGATCTACGAAGCAGCAGCTGCGGCTGCTGTCAGCGAGAGAGACGATGTCATCCAAATGATTAGCACTACGTTTAAGGACCACTTGGTTAGCTATCGCGTAAAGAACGTCAACTTCGACTACAACCGCGTGCCCGAGGTTTTTCTTGTACACAAGGAGCAAATGATTCATAGTCCGTTAATGCTAAACAAGCATAGGGCGATACTGTTTAATTGTGAGCTTTATAGCACCTATACCAAAAAGGGGGGTATTGATTCCTAGACTGCCGATGTAAAATCGTTTCACGCGAAAAATGGGATTATCATATCGGGCTGCAATCTGCAAAACAATTACGGGAACTCGTGCGAGATTGTGCGACACATATCAGAAGAATTTGAGCACCGCGGGTTGGGTGGTCGTTGGAGAAGTTACCCTACTTAGAAATAAACATTAAAAAGTTTGATCGGTGGTAAGTGTACTAATGCATCGAGTTACCCGAACAAATTAAGAAAGATGAGCCTCACCAGATGATACTTTAATTTAAATCTTATATCTAAAGTTAAGTTCTATTTTTACCGAATTCGACTTTGTATATCTGTAATGAAAAGCATGTATAGATTTGTCTAGTGTCTTCACTGCGTACATTGCTTGCTTAAACCTAAACATAGAAGTGTATACTGCAAAGTTCGCGTATCCACCGCATCGCTTAAAAAATACTTGGGTGTTGCAGTTCATTTACGCTCACTCTTTCTTGTCATCGCTCTCTCAGTAATTTGAATTTTCAAAATTCTGCCATTCTATTGGCCTTTCAAATCATCTATCACTACTGCCACTTTTTGATTTTCTAAAATGAGAAATGACATGAGGTATGTCATATCTGAAAACACATCAACATTGACCATGGGGATATAATAATACAGATTTAACAAAGTAGTAGTAGGCATTGCGTGTATTAATTTAAGCTAAAATACACTATATCTTATTAAACTTAATCTTTTATTAATTTTTTATTTTGGTTATTTTTCGGCCTTTATGTCAGACTGACGCTCAAACGCTTTCGACAAATCGGAAGCGACGCCTTCGACAGATCGGGTAACCGCTCGGGATACTAACGTACATTATACGATTGTGTGTATGCAATTGTCTGTAACTAAAACACTGGTTATTAAATATATATTTTGTACGTCACTTAAAAATTTAAATTGTTTTTATTAAACAACCCCAAAAACTCAAAAAATAAATAACGATTTCAGATTTAAATATGTGTACCTTAAAGTTGGAAGCTGAAAACAAACACCTGCCATATCGCCTTTACTAGAATGCACAATATACGGAAGCACCGGGTCGAGCAGCATAGTGTAACCTCGATTACATCGAGGGATAAGTTAACAATCACTTGCATTCATTTAGTTATGTGAGACTGACAAAAGTCATACACATTTTACCGCTTTATATATATATATATATATATATATATATATATATGTATTTATCCGAAGACGCACTAAAATATAAAATTGCTTTGTCTACATCCCCGAAAACTTTTAAAATAAATGGTGATTTCACATTTCAATATCTATACGTGAATGTTATGCTAATAAATTCCTCATATTCGTCACATAAAAATTAATCTATTATGTAACCCCTTCCGAAAACGTTTCAGTTGGTTGTAGGACATCAACCTATTTGAATGAATCAATCCAGAGAGTGATAAATATAATGTTGAAGAGAGTGAGGTGAAGATCGATCAATTTTTTACCGGAAATCAACTAAAACGGTTGTGTTCGGAGTGATACTCTCGTGGGTGCCGTCGATTTAGTACGCGTTATCTAATACAACCTCCTTTGCATTTCTCCTAGGGCATTATCTTTTACTACGGCTAGCACCACGTTACAATCTGAAGCAAGTCGGACTGAATGGACAACGCTGAGAAAAGCCTCGTCCCTGAGAAATGCTCCTCGTCGAGGACTGACGGGTTAGTGTTGTAACTTTAAAGAAAGTATGTAGAAATCTGCATTTATTTGAAATTTTTTATTTGATTAAGTAAAGGTTACTTAATAAGTTATATACTTTAAAAAAGAAACATCCTTTCAAGGTTTCCGCTTTGTAGAAAAAATGTTTGTTACGGAAACCAAAATTAAAATAAACATTAGAACGTTCACTTTCAAAGTTCAAACAAATGTTGCAAAATATTGAGAAATTTATTTGAGTAAGAACACAGCAGTAGGAACCGTAGAATTTATCAACTGCACATGTTCTATACTAAAAACTATAGAAGTTACCATAAGGATGGTTTTTTATTTCTGCACCGGTATTGATAACAACATCAAGAAAAGATAAAATGGAAATTAGAATTTGCCATTCTGGGTCAAATATCGATGCATACAATTTTGGTCCCGAAAATCTAGTCGGTAGTCTACAAGAAAACTCTGTAAAGTGCCTCGCTAAAAATTCTTAGTTGTGGTAAAGTTCCGAAAACCTCGACGTACCAACAAGATGTGGTTGATGACTAAGTGAGAAGCGTGGTGTAAGTGTTTGGAAAGGACCAGGGATACTATCTTGTGGGAAATACCAGTCGCAATCGGGAATTATTTTGGACGCCACCTGATCTCGAACTACAGGGATTGCTATGGAAACTCTTCAGAAAAAATAACAAGAGGTTACCAAAACCAAAACCAGAAATCAGGAAAGTGATTCTGGTCTAAAATTCACACGAAGGATAGTTGAGTACAATAACTTAAAACAAACCTAAATTAAACGTAAAGAGAATGACGTTAATATAACTATTTAAAGATTGCGCTCTGAAAAAAATGGTTCCCAAGATCATATGCTAAATTATTTGTATGTTAATCACTCCTTTAAGGAATATCTTGTATAACATCAGGGCTGAAACTATTGCCTGTATCGTGAAAACACAAATGCAAATAACTCTACTCCATTGCACAATTAAGATTTAAATACAAGTACATACAAACATTCTTAAGCAAAAGCCAAATATATCAAAATATTTCTTTTGGTTGAAAGCTTTTTCGGCAAACAAACTTATTTTCTAGTTTTCTAATAACTAAAAACAGGAACCTACTGTGAATACGATTATAAAATTACACAGGTAAAATGTTCATTAACTGAAGGTAGAAGAGAGTTTCAACAGTTGTATTGTAAATACTTGATGAGTAATTTAATTGTTGCCACCTTGGAAACAATTAAAATTAATATCTACTGGACTTAGTTCATTCGCTTTAACCAGATGCTACTAGAAATTCTGGAACTTTGTTAATAAGTTGGTCGTTTCTTATTTAACGTGCATTTTCAGCATGAAGTCGTCACTATTTAAGGAAACTGATTCTTCCTAAAAGTAAAATTGACCAACTTGGTAGGATCCGTACTCCATTGACTAATCGCAGTAATTAGGTTCAACGCCTAATTATTTAATTGTTAACTGTACGTACCCTACTTTACTTGTTATTTCTTTCAATGCTCTTGACGAAGTAACCAGCAAACGTATTTGGAAACGACTTTAAACCATCTTTGGTAGAATTCTAAAAATGAATTAAGACTTGAAATTATTTTTATTGTTTTTTTTATATCACTCATGTAAAATTTTCTTGATGAAATGTCAACTTGAACCAAGGAGGCGGTTCTGCCATTTTCTGAGCAGACACACATTTAGCGTGTAAACACTCATTGTACCATGACGATGTTATCATATGAGCCAAATTTTTACATTATTAATCAAAACAAATGAATCATGAAACTGGAATAATTTGGAATACTCAGTAACCATTATACCATTTTTAACCTTAAGACCAACATAATGAAGTTGACAACTTTTAAGTAAAAACATTTTGAGAATTACAATGTAAACTAAAATAATCCTTATTCAGGTCAAGATGCATGTAAACTAAAAATTGGATTTCTTAATAAAAGTAACCATACTCCTATTGGTGAAATTTACCAATACAGAGATTATTAAAATAAAATATCACTATAAACATTTCAAAGGAATGTCCAATATTTTAAAAACAAGAAATCACATCATCCGTCCTTCACTGGAATTTTGTTGGTTCCCGATTACACAACCTTTTTCCATTTAACCAGATGTGCAATTCTTATTATTTACGAAGTTCCCACAGTTAGAAGTCCTTAGCTTGGACACCAGTATTTCTACATATAACAGATGGCGGAAATTTGAAAATCAAAGCAAGGGATGACCAAATTTAACCAGATATTCGAGGCGTTAGAAACCTAGGGGATTCCTAATAATAGGAGTTTTTTGTTCAGTTTAAAGTTAAGAAAGGAAATGAAAGGTAATAGTAAAGGAGTGAGAAATCGAAAAATGTTACTCGTAGTGTTCTGTATCAGAAGGGAGTAACTGTAACTCTAAGCGCTGTTAGACACTAGAATGTTGGCTGATGATATAGGTAGGTATGAAGAAAAATATATATTAATTAGGCATTAATTCAAAAATCAGATAAATGAATACGAAAATTACACAAGTGTAGATATAAATAGTAACTACAATTCAGTAGTACGACAATGCGATTTAAAGTTAAAAGAATGAAAAGAAAGTAAAGCACTGTCCAAATAAGATATAAATAAACTAAACTAAAATTTACCTAAATCAGAGAGGACTAACGAAATAGAACAGATAAAATGGAGCAGTTTGGAATATCCCAAAGCAATCTGGCTATTCCTTAAAGAAAACACACATTCTATTAGGAACTAAAAACTATGAGGCTAAAAATAAATGATTCGGGACATATTATTTCTAATAAATGAAGAATACATTATAAAAACGTGGAACGAGAAAAATAGGCAAAAATATATGAAACGTAGAAATAAGGAAAATGGATTGTATAGGTAAACTAAACAGCAATGGGTACAGAGTAGCTGTAACGAAATAGAATCAACACTAAATAATGCCAGAACCGACATAGTTAATGAAAAGATTAAGATATTCTGCGGATAGCTAGTAATAAGAATATGGTGATATAGATGAAACAAGCATGACATTGATAGAAACAAACGATGTAGTAGCTGTTACATATTCGGTTTTACGAAAAGCTATGTCCTGTTTTTAATACACATAC
This sequence comes from Platerodrilus igneus, assembly GCA_036346225.1. Lineage (NCBI taxonomy): Eukaryota > Metazoa > Arthropoda > Insecta > Coleoptera > Lycidae > Platerodrilus > Platerodrilus igneus. The sequence continues at coordinate 280,904 of JARFIW010001423.1, read as the reverse complement.
AACAAATGCTAGTGACCGTATGTTTTGTATTTAGGACAAAAATCCAGTACAGTATTTGGCAGTTTACAATTCTATTACATACTATTAAAGTATATGATAATAACAAATAAGGTATTACGGACTTCACATACATATATCCACTACCGTATATTATACCGAACTGCATAACAACAAACGGCGCAGACAGCAGAGCGCGATGACCATATTGACAACAATATATAAATGGACATGATGTGTCACATATGATACACGCCCTTTTTTCAAATAAAAAGAAAGAATTGATTAGTCACTTATAGTTTAATCTATTGGGTGGTTTGCTGACTCTACCACTTCTTGTAACCGTTAGGTCCTCTTTAGGCGCAGTGGTTACTGGGGGCTGAAACAAAATAGGTTCAGTGTCCTTTGCGTCATTTTGTTTGCTATTTAAACATGTTGGCAACGACATTCGCAATGGCCTGAGGTGTTGCCTGTTTCTTCGATAAACGGTTCCATCTATTTCAACGTTATAATCATTTGGGCCAAACTTTTTTAAAACATTACCGGAACGCCACTGACGCGTTTTCTGTTGAACTGCAACTGGTTGTAGGGGTACGAGTTTGGTTAGTTTATGTGTTGAAACGTCGTAACGCTCTTTCTGCTTTTGCTGGAAAAGTCTCAGTGTTTCCTTTATACCATTTATAGGAAATATAGGTTTTAGAACTTCCTGGCCAACAGGTAGAGTTGACCGTAATCTTCTACCCATCAACAAATTACACGGTGCAGATAAGTTTTGTTTGGGTGTAATGTTATACTGAAGAACAGACAAAAACGGATCTTTTCCGTCTTGTAAGCATTTAGTTAATAGACCTTTAGCTGTTTGTACAGTTCTTTCAATCATACCATTTGATCAAGGATAATACGGACTGGAGTTAGTTAATTTTATGTCGTATAATTTACCAAAATTTTTAAATTCGAGCGAATCAAAAGGAGGCCCGTTATCAGATACTAATTCCTGCGGTAAACCATTTACCGAAAAATATGTTTTTTAGGCCTGATATTACAGTAATTCCAGTTTTATTAGGTATTTTGTTTTCAATAATAAATTTGCTGAAGTAGTCAATAGTCACAAGAAAATCTTGTGTATTGAGAGATTTAAAATCTGCTCAAATTTTTTGCCAAGGCAAATCCGGCACTTCATGGGGAGTAAGAGGTTCTCTGGGATTTGATTTTGAATAAAACTGGCAAATCTCACATTCTAAAACTATTTTTTCTATGTCAGAACTCCAACCGGGATAATACATGCATTGGGATGCTAAATTTTTACAGGAAACTAAACCCTGGTGAGATTGGTGTACCAAGTTGAGAAATTCTGATTTTAAACTTTCTGGTTTTATTAGTTGCTTGTTATAAAATAAAACATTTTCGTGTAGATATATATCACTTTTTAATGTTCCAAAATTTTTGAACTTCTAATGAGGCATTATTTTTATTACTAGGCCAGCCATTTTTAATAAAGTGTTTAATTTGCTGTAATAAGCAATCTTTGTTAATTGCGTGTTGTAGCCGTAGCTGGTTTTTAGGTCTGGTAGTAATAACTGAATAAACTTTCAGGTTGGAATCTAAGAAATCAGTATTAATAATTTCTTGTGTAGGGTTACGGCTTAGAGTATCAGGAACCTGAAGTTTTTTCCCAGGAACGTAAACAATAGTAAAAGAGTACTTTAAAAGTTTGACAACAAGTCGTTGAATTCGTGGAGACATTTCGTATAATGGTTTTTTTTATAAGACCCAACAATGGACGGTAGTCACTTTCAATGTGAAAATGCTGTCCAAAAAGATAGTAATGAAAACGTTCACACCCGAATACAACGGCTAAAAGTTCCTTGTCGATATGACTGTAGCGTTGTTGTACTGATATTAAGGAAACGCTAGCAAATTCTATAGGTTTATTATTCTGGAGTATTACCGCACCTAGGCCATAGGGGCTGGCATCTACTGATAAAATTGTAGGTTTAGACGGATCAAAGTAACTTAAAGTAGTTTCTCAGGCAACGAGATGTTTTAAGTTATTAAAGCATTTGTTTTCAACGGCAGTCCATAGAAATTCGTTTCTTGATCTTATAAGTTTTCTTAAAGTACTTGTTTCTGTAGAAATATTGAGAATAAATCGAGATAAATACATTATCAGTCCCAAAAAACGTTGCAAATCATTTACAGATTTAGGGGAACTCATCGTGCGGATTGCTTCAGTTTTCTTTTCGTCCGGTGTAATACCGTTACTATCTATTATATGTCCGAGAAATTTAATTCGGGTTACACAATACTCCGATTTTTCACTATTTAGTGTTAGGCCGCTGGTTCCTATTTTGTGCAAAACGACACTTAGATTGTGATGGTGTTCCTCGATACACCATACACTAATATATCGTCAAAATATGTTAAACATCTCTTTGTGTCACCTAAAATTTCATAAATGCAGCGCTGAAACATTTCAGGAGCACTTGAGATACCATAGTTAAACGCAAGTATCGATACCTGCCAAAACTCGTTGCTATAGTGCAAAGCAGAGAGCTTTCGTAATTCAACGGTAGTTGTAGAAATGCGGACGAAGCATCTAGTAAGCTGAAATATTTTGCACCTGCTAATTGTGAAAACAATACTTCTTGAGTGGGAATTTCAAAATGTTCTCGTTTAATGTATTGGTTAAATTTTCATGGATCCGTACATATCTGCATGTCACCATTACTTTTGGGTACAAAAACAATAGGATGTACCCAATCAGTAGGTGTGGTCACTGGCGTGATTAGATTATCAGCGACCATTTTATCAAGTTGTTTTTTAATGTTTACTTTGATCGCGATCGGAATTTTTCTAGCGGCGCTAATATGAGGTATAGCATTCTCTGATAAAACTATATTAAATTCTTTATTCACCCTTCCCACACCAGAAAAAACAGATGCATTTGTTTGTATAATATTTTCCAAATTATTGTTTTGTTTAAGAGCAAACAATTTTGTTTTGAGCAAACATTATTGGAAAGCGATTCGTCTTTAGCTAAAATAATTCCCAAATCGTAAGCAGATTTTAGTCCCAGTATAGAACAGAATTTTTTTTATTCTAAAACATAAAATAAAACTTTTTGGTTTTTTTCTTTGTAGTTACATTTTAGATATATTTGACCGATTACTGGTATTTTGTGTCCAGTGTAAGAAAATAAAGTAGTTGGATTTTTTGAAAGTTCACTTCGCGATAAATTCATAGATTCAAAATCCGATATATTTAAAGTGTTCACTTGACTACCGGTGTCTATTTTAACATTTATCGGCACTTTTTCGATTAGCACGGGTTCAGCCCATTCTACAAAATTTTTGTCTATTGCAGAAACCGTGATATTCCAAACTACTAAATTATCGCTTTCCTCTTGTGTGTTATCTTCACAAAAATCTGAAAAATTATCAGTATATTCACTGACCATGATTACTGTTGAATCGGTTATTTCGCGAACGTTTACCCGTTTACGACAATAATTTCGAAAATGTCCTTTTCTTTTACAAAAACTACAAATCTTATTGAAAGCAGGACACTTACCTCGCTCATGAACTTTCCCACAGTTCATGCTATTTCCAGGATTACCTGTTTTTGATGATGAGGTACCGTCATAAATTTTGTTATCTGCATGGAAATTCCTGAAATTTCCCATATGTCTTTATTCGTTTTGGTCCTGCCTGTTAGTAGAGGGGGTGTTGTAATTATTTTTAAGAAAGTTCCTGCGACTAACAGCGTTTACAGAAACCCTTTCCTTTGAGATTTCTTTTAGGGTTGCGGCACTGTTTTCCATAGCGCGGCTGATGTTAATCGCTTTTTCAAGTTGAAGATCACTTTCCTGTAAAATTTTCTCTTGTATACGAGAATCTTGAACACCCAAAACAAGACGATCTCTAATGAGGATATCTTTTTCTTGAAAATCACATGTTTTTGCTAAATGCCTTAGGGCGGTTACAAACTGATCTTAAAGAACTTAAAGTGTTCGTATACAGGATTTACAACCGGGTTCAATGTTTTTCGAACTATTCTAGAATCACATGTAATTTTGTGCTGTCTTCACCCTCGGCAAATTCAAAAGTATTGTAAGTTTTGATACCTTCATCCCCGAGTAAATTTAGTAAAACAGCAATTTTAACATTGTTTTTCTTCTTCTGCTTGCCGCTGGCAAGCAAATAAAATTCAAACTTTTGTTTCCAAAGTTTTTAGTTTGCAGTAATATCGCCCGTAACAGAAAACGGATCGGGAGACCGACACTGGTCTGTCATTATGCCTAAAATTAGCGGAGTATATTCAAAAAGGAAAAAAATTAGTAAATATCAATTATTTCCAGAGCACGGCAGTGTTTAACGTTAGTATCATAATCTGATACCCGAAATAAGTTTTTAATTATACATGTGTTGCTTTTGAATCTGCTAGTTATAAATAACTATTACACAAGGTTATTAATCCTAACCTTTATTATCTCAAAGCATATGTGTTCGTACACGTATTGAAGGTTTTTATTTTTGCACTATACTATTTCCGTATGTTTCAGTGGGAAACAAAAACACAGAACAATACCGGCACTGGTAATACACGTTTACCGCTGTCACCATGTTACATATTCGGTTTTACAAAAGCTCTGTCCTGTTTTTAATACACATACAACAAATGCTAGTGACCGTATGTTTTGTATTTAGGACAAATATCCAGTACAGTATTTGACAGTTTACAATTCCAATACATATTATTAAAGTATATGATAATAACAAATAACGTATTACGGACTTCACATACATATATCCACGACCGTATATTATACCGAACTGCATAACAACAAACGGCGCAGATAGCAAAGCGCGATGACCATATTGACAACAATATATAAATGGACATGATGTGTCACATATGTTACAGTAGCTAGACCAAGAAAGTATATATAAATACTTCGCCTGGCTGAAAAGAATCTAGAGATAAGTTGTTATTCACCAAAAATACGAAAGATCTTTGAGGATTGGCATTAAAAACAAATGTACTTTATTAGTAGTTGTGAAACTGTAGCTGCATTGTAGACAAAGAGAACTTTGAATAACTTCTGGAAAAGGCAACTAAATTTAAAGAAAAGGAAGAACTGATTTATATTAAAGAATTTCACTGAATTTAAATACAAGTGTTTAAAAATCGGTATTAACCTTGTCAAACTCAATCCGCTTATAAAATATCGAGAACAGCTCAACCTGTAGAACAACACCTAAAGGTGTCAAAAAATTAATAGACGAAGTGTATGTCTTTGAAGCAGTTATCTAAACATTTTATTGGAATTCAATCGTGAAAGGTAATTGATTAACGACAGTCACACAGAATAACAAATTGTATGCCATGTGTTGGTATACATTTAAACTTACTGAAGAAACACAAAAGGTCGTGTGAAGCTTTGTCAGTATCGAAAAAACCACAGAAAAGGATTTTTATCGACTGGCAGTCTGATAAATAAGTTTACATTTAAATAACTAAACCTTCATGTTAGTTAAAACTCAAACCATTCTTAAATGGATGCACGCCATAGCAAACTTACAAATTTAAGGTGATTGATGTGTTATTGGGAAATTAAATAAATTTATATCTTTTATTCTTTAGAAAGATTCCAAAACCGCCAGACACCGACAATTAATTGCTAACACTTACATGGGATGCTTTGCATTTTCATTCGATTATTTTTAGGTTTTAAAGTTGATTTAATATTTGTTAATATGTAAAGTAAAAATTAATTTTAAGTTAAGCATTTTATACAAAACTCTAATAAGCACAATTAAATAACGTCAATTACAATATTAAATTTTTGCGCTTGCATTAAGTTTGGTAATATTTATTATGGTGACATAAAATTTATAAGGACGTAGTGACATTACTATTGGTTATAATGTTTTAAAAGGATTTTTCTGTTGGTTTACTAAAGCAGCTGTGCCTTTGCACACTAACCTGAATTTTTAAGTCAGTAACTTAAGCTTTACAATGGAGAATCCATTCCATTTAAAGGTTCAGTTACGATTACGTAAAACCATATTTTAGTATTAACATTCTGACTACGCAAAAAAATAATATTAATTTTTTAGTTACCGATTTCCTTGCAAATAAGATTTTATGAACCAAACTACAGTCATCTCAATTAACAAACATAATCATTTCAAGCACCTTGATTTCAACTAAAATATAATTGAATATTTGTCGAAATTGTTGTTTTGTTTTACCCTTTCACATTGATATTTACATGCAAATTAAAAAAGATATTAGGTATAAAACACAACTGTGTATTGCTATGGATAAATAATTGAAATATATGCAAAAATGATAGTGCTACACCAAAAATTTACATCATTTAAGCTGTCTTTCTTCTCTACTTCTTTAGAAAGCATTTCCTGCTATAACTAGTAAATTCTTTGCACATTTATTTTATTTTTAAAACTCTACTTTATGAAATTGCTTGACAAAGTTAAATTTTTCTCATTCGGCTAGCTATAAATCAAACACATTTGTATTGCTAATGTACTGATAGGCTCTCAAGAAAAAAATTCGTTCGAATACCTAGTGAACAAATAAGCTCTGTCATACCTAACATTTCTTATTTATTTGGTGTTGTTCAAAAATATTACTCACGTATATTTTCTGTGCTTCTTTATTCTCCATGACATCTTTAGGGTCTTATAAAGTTTCCATGCTCCAACTGAGTTTTCTGAAGTATCCCCATTTATTTGGGATAACCCTATTGACCATCAAAACATTTCAACCGATGAAAAGGGTTTATTAGATTGACGTGGCCTTGCAGTATATAGAAACAGGAGACGGATGAACTACGTTGTTAAGGGTGTATTTATGTTGAACTTGTACACCTTAAATTAGTATTTTGAAATTTTGAGACGCAGCTTTGCTTTCAAGCTTTTGATTTTAAACTATTTTTAGTTAAAGTGTAGAATTGTTCCATTGACATTAGAAGACATATTTTAAAGGTGGTGCAATTTTTCATTAGGTTGGGAAACAAAATGATTGTAACATTTGGAATTATTTTCAGCATCTGTTTCTAAGGGGTCTGTGGGTAGTCTTTTATTAAAGAGTATCATCTGTATGAAATGTAATAAAACTGTACTAAAAAAATTCAATTTAAAGCCTGATTTGAATTTAAAGTAGTCTGAAATTGATTCTTTACAGTTCTAAGCAGTTTAAGAACCTATAAAAATATTCCTATTTTACAACCTAAAATGAATCACCAAATAAACCGGCAAGGATAAGGACAGAAGAGGGCTTGCCCTGCTCTCATCAGGGTTTCAGTCAATAGTAAATTCTAGAGTTTTCATCAAAACTTTAATATAATATTTGATTTATTCGTTACTATCAAGTTTCTGTACGAATGTATTTTTTGCGCTACTAATTCTATTATGTAAAACAAAAACCCCTTAACCACAAATATTTTTAAAGAAGTAAATGCGTATGGTCATCTACCAAATAGTCATACTATTTAAAAAAGAAATACAATTTAGGTCCATAAACCTTTGTTAGAAAATTCTTCTCTCCACGTGGGCTAAAATAAACGAACCTTTCCCACAAACAATTAGTTATTATGGTTTCCAACATTTAAGAACATTTACACCATGATTCATGCATCATGACTACTACACAACCTCAATAGTAGAGACCACCTAATTTATACAATTTTTGAAAGAGCATGTGCGGAGCTAATTTAAATATACTCCTATTGCTTGTTAGACTAACAGAGATAGACGAAGTTAAAGGCCCCATCAGTAGTTAAGGAGTCATCTGGTTTTACTGTATTAGGTGATTCAAAAATATTTCAAACAGGAACCGATGGTTATTTTACAATTTAACAAAGCGACTGATTTAAAAAAATTGCAATTTGAGACTTCTTTTGTGTTTTTTTAACAACTTTATTTCTTTCGCCTATTCAACCTGTAACTTATACAATAATACTGCAGGTCGTTGTTTTCGTAATTGACCTAATATTAACAAAATTGATGTTTGGCGTTTGATATCTTATATTTTTCTAACCTAGACTATAGTTACACTAAGCTACGTTGACTAACTTAAGTGCCGCTTCCATCAGCAGCCAGAAATCGAAATCCCTGGTTGCGGCCTAAAAACTAACTGTAAACATGCCCCCGGTCATTGGCAGCCAGAAACCGGGACACATGTTACAGAATATAACCTATAGTAACTAAACTAACCTGAAAACCTACATGCTAACCTATCCCTTAAACCCTAACCTGGTTAGGTAACCCTACTACGGTTATGGGCTCCAATCATTTTGCAGCCGAATATCGAAACCCCAGGCGCCTCTTCCAGGTTATCGGTAGCCGGAATCCGGGTGATACGACCCAGGTCTAACCCATAGTCCTTATTCGCTTCATGTGTGGGCGTGTTGTGTTGTGTTGTATATTGTGTTGCTGTTTGTGGTTTGTATTTGTGTGCGTATGTGTGTGTGTTTATGTGTGTAAGCGCATGGGTACGTGGGTGTGTGCGCGCGTGAATGCATGCGCGCGTGCGTACGCGCGTGCGTGCACGCGTGTGCGTGTGTGCGCGCTATTAAGTAGTTGATAAAATTTGTGGCGTTAATTCATGTACAAACCACCACGCAATTCTCTCTTGAAGATGTGTTTTCGATTAATTATATTTTTCAGGATCGGTATAATATATTTCCAAATATCACTCGCTTTGGACAAGTCATAATTATATGACATCTATCTGCCTCAATACTGCACCATGGACATAAAGCGTTTGCTGAAAACCTGCGTTATGGAGATAGTAAGTGTCTGCCAGTCGATTCTTAGCGAACCTCCATGCAATCATAGCATCGTTGCCCAAAGATGGAGATTGGAAAAAAGTTACCCAGCAAATTTTGTCTTCGTCGAGTACTTCTATGTTTTTTTAATTATTTGTATGTTGTCGTAAAAGGATAAATCTTTGTACTCTGTTTCTATTGTTTTTATTTAGATTTATATGTTGACCATTCTCGGTACTAAAGGAGGTTTCTAACATATCACAACTGCTTTCTAGTTTTGTGTAATATTTTGTAGTGACAAAAGAACACATTCGTTTACAGTGCTTTACTAACGTATCTTGTACTATTTCGGAAGCCTTTCTAAAGTTTATTTTAATTTCATACTCACCAAGCCATTTACCATCTTCCGTAAAGTCCTTAATTTGCTGAAAACCATATTGTATCCACTTGCTACGTACCTAGACGTAGCCGGAAGAAAAGTAAATACCAGACTAACTACCAACCGCGGAGAGTAAGGAGATTGGCCTAAATACCAAAACAAAGAACAAAAGAAAAAGCACGTCGTCTACGATTATCGATTAACAATAAAAATAAATTAAAATTTCTTGATATACATAGACAAAGAAAAGTATTAAATTTAAGTTATATCGTAAAGGTCAAATTTTATAATGGATTTATGAAGTGCACATTTCGTAGCTAGCATGTAATAAAACTCGTTGAAAAAAAAAGTAAAGCTTAGATTTTCTCAATAGCAAGTATGTTAAATTAAAGTATTCAATTTAGATTTTTTCAATAGCAGGTGTATTAAATTAAAGTATTAAATGTAGGTTTTCTCCATAGCAAGTGTGTTAAAGTATTAAATGTAGATCAAGTTGTAGTAAGAATTAAAAAATAACCAGAAGCACTAGCGAAGCTAGCTTTTAAACATGAATGGTGAACGATTTTCACAACATCAACCGCTGGTAAATAATAATCCTCGATGTGCATAAAAGAAAACGGGTCACATACCTCTATGCGTCGGGATGCTTATTTTGCAATCCGTCGGGGTGAGTCAGCACATCAACGCCACGGTAGTCAGGATCCATTCACCCTGTCATCGTAATTGCAGCAGCGATCTACAGACAAAAGCAGTTAGTCTACGTCAATGAACAGTTGGGCCTACATAAAGAAAGAACCCATTTAGCCTCCAGCTAAGAGCTAAAAAGAGAATCTGATTAGAATGGATAAGCATGAGAAAACACCAATATACGCAAATTACCTCCTACTTGTCGAACAAAAAAACGCACGTGGCTTTTAAAACTGGGACGAGTAATATAGAAAATATTTCAACGCACAAGCTGCAGAATCAAATAAAAATGGGTTCAAATAACACGAGTTCGAACTGCAATCCTCGCGTTATCAAAAGCGCGATCAGCAAACTGGAAAAGACGCTATCAACTAATAGTAAGATCTATTATTTCAACAAGTCTTTAACTGGGAAACACAAGAGAAGGCAATTATACGTTATCCAAATGTTTAACAAATTAACGGGTACTTAAAACAAGGTATTGACTATTTAATTTATCGAATAAATTTTCGTTTTAAAGGCAAAATGGATTTGAGTTAAAATTATGTTATAGCAGGCTTATTCTGAACAGGTACACTATATAGGGTATTGTTGGAGAATATAAGAATAGAAAGAAAATTTATGTAAATAAAATAACCAAATACCGGTTACGGTTTTACTGCCGGAAATGATCCTAACACACTTTTTGCTAAATAATGTGGTTTTACTCGGTTTCCAATCAGTCTATTGGATGTTATAGGAACATTCGTTATGTCATGTTTATATTGTGGAAAGTTAGGTATCTAAATATAGTCGTAGCTCCATGATTGAAAGAGGTTGTACAGGAATTCGTTCTCAGATTTTATTGGACTACATTGTGTTTCCCCAAAAAGCCAGTGCCAAGTAGCTTTAAACCGATTGTTTATTTTAATATATGTTTTATCAATGTGGCCTATATTTGTTTGGGACCACTGTTAATTAGCTTCTGACTTAAGAACAACCTAAACATTTTGGGCTTTGTTTGAAGGTGTACTAATCCAAGGCCGCCATCGTTAATTAGTAGGTACAAATCTTGTTTGGTCAAGTGCTTACCATTCCATAGAAAATCGTTAAATTTCACTTGTAATTGCTTAATTTGGTGCACATTAAAGGGAAACACATGCAAAAAGCCAGATTTTTGGTGCTACGTATTGATTTACAATAATCTTTCTTCTTTTAATTGAACTAGCTGGAAATTTCTGTTTCCATTTACTCAACGTTTTGTACATTTTCTTTAGCAGATTTTCGTGTGCGACCCGTGCGCCTTCCAATACGTTTCCGAATGATTGAATACCTAATATTTTGATGTTAGTTTGTGACTACAAAATATTCAAAAGAGAATTGCTACGTTCTTCCATTTACCAGTCTAAAAGCCTTTGCTTTTTTGCATATTAATAATTGCACCGGATTCTCGTTGATACAAATCAAGTATATCGTGAAAGATTGTAAAATCTTTGTCATTTGATGCGAATATGGAAACTTAATTCGCGTATTTGGAATTGGAAAACCGGATAGGATAGTGCGACAAAAGTTAAGAAAAGGTTCTAAGGATAAGACCAGAAAGTGAACTGCCTTGATGTATGCCTCTGCCATGACTAATTTTACTCGTTAGAAAGGTACCGATTTTTACATGTGATGTGAAATTAATGTACAAAGATTTTACACTGTTTATGAAGAGCGGTCCAAAATTATATCGTTTAAGAACCTCCCATAAATAAGTATGATTTATAAAATCATATGGGCATTTTTAATCTAGATGGATAATGGTTAAAGCAACGTTGCATTGGTAAGCTACTGGACTGTATACTTAAACATACGGAGAATGAGAAGAAATATCAAGAACATGTGCCTTATAGTGTTAGATATTATGTGAAACGCGGTTGTAAGGACTCATTATCGTTTCATCGGCCATATCGGGGTCAAGACTGTGTAAAATGGTTTACTACGGAGCTTCGACAATTTGCGGAAGTTGTTGAAACTGTGTTTGTGTGTCCCTATGATATGGAGCCGTTAAGATTTGAACAACAACCTTATTTTAAAGCTGCAACCTACTGCCATATTTGTGAAAAATCGCTTGGTTTAAAAGATATAAAAGCTCAAGATCATTATCATTTAATTCTTACTAACAATTACAGAGGACCGGCACACGAGAGTTGTAATATTAAGTGCCAAGACTGTCGTACTATCCCAACAGTTTTCACAATATGAGTAGATGTGATAACCATTTTGTAATCAAAAGTAACGCTGTTGATTTGGGTGGTCGTGAGGAAGTGCTCCCAGTAACCAAAGAGAAATATGTCTCCTTTACAAAATATATATCTGAAAACTTAGCAACTATAAATTCATAGACAGCTTCCGCTTTGTCAGCTCATTTTTGGAAACATTGGGGTCTTATCAAAATTCATTTCTACTTCTAAAAAGCGAATTTACATATTTAAGTGAAGAACAGTTTAAATTATTGACCAGAAAAGGTGCAAATCCTTATGAGTTGATTTTTTAAAAAAACTCGATTACACTGCATTACATAGCCAGCAAGAGTTTTATAACAAGCCAGAAGGCAGAGGAACTACGAAGAAACATTATGCACTTGCTCAGAAAGTGTGGGAGGCATTTAATATTTATAACCTGGGTCAATATTCTGATTTATATTTCAAGACCGATGGATGTTACTGGCAGAGGTTTTTGAGCAATTCCGTACAAGCCGCCGTTTAACATATGAACTTGACCCCGCCTATTATTACACGATGTCTGATTACACATGGGACACAATGTTAAAACACAGGACAGGAGCTTGAGGGGTTAACCGATATTGACTAGCTATTGTTTATAAAAAAAAGGGTGTACGAGAAGGTCTAGTCAGGTGTATTCGGAACGACCTGCTACCGCAAACACTAAGTATTTGCCTACACGCGATCCTTCTAAACTTGATGTACATCTAATGTATTTCGTCATAAACAACCAGTATGGATGGGCGATGGGTCAATCTCAACTCTATGGAAATTTTGGATCGACCGACACCAACATCAATGTCACATTAGTTCTTGATAACGCTACTGAAGGTTATATTTTGGAGGTGGATTTGGAGTATCTCGGACTTACATAAGGACATCCCCTTCTGTCGCGAGCATATTGATTCGAAGACTGGACAACCGCCGTTACCGAAAGTCCGAAAGTCCTAAGTTAATGGCTACATTAAGTTGTAAGAAGAAATATGCGATCCACTACAGAAATCTGAAACAAGCCTTAGTGAATAGTCTTGAATTGTCGATAATCCACCGTGTGCTAAAATTTAAACAAAGCTGTTGGCTAAAATCTACATTGACCTAAATACTGAAAGAATTTGAGAAGAACTTATTCAAGCTAATGATTAATACTGTCTTCAGAAAAACGAATGAAAACACAAGAAAATTGTGAGAAACTGGGTGACAGATATGGCGCTGAAGCTAAAATATCCAATCCTCTATTCAAAACGTTACAAACTTCGACAAAACCTTGCTGCAGTGAAACTTTTCAAATTGGATGAATTTTTTAATAAACCTATATGGTGGTATGTTATCTTTGATATTGTTAAGTTAACTATCTACAGGTTTCACTATGGGTATATAAAAGCAGTTTTAACGATGACTTCTACACTGACACAGATAGTCTAATTTACAAATTATAGACCATGGTCGCTATGAATGAATGAGGAAAGATTGTATTTGTCACTTTGACATATTGAACTATCGTTCCAACATAATTTATGTAATTTCGTTATTAATAAGAAAGTGTTGGCATCTGGAGAAACTTGAATAAGTGCCGACTGCATCGGAGCGGACTGCATGGATAATAAAAGAGAAAAATCGTGAACGACTTGACTGGATTTAATAGGTTATGATCAAAATGTATGTTACGAAGATTTTTAGAACAGTTGAGGAAGAGGAGATTAAACTCTCGTCATTAATGTCGGAGGACGAATTATATTCCCGATGTATATTTATTCAAAGCGTAGGCGTTACTAAGAAGGTAAATGCACCTTAAAAGTCTGCAGTAAAGAATAGAATTACGTTTAACGATGACGTCGACTGCGTAGAAAGGTTTAAGGAAGTATTTGTTACACAGAATTTAATTCACTCCAAGCAACAAGTTTACACCATCGTTCCGGAGAAGAATGTTCTAAGTCCTCACGATGACAAACTCGCTTTTCGGTACGTACACAACAGTACCCATTGGACACAATTCAATTATGGACACCGATTAGAGTGTAATAAAGAACATATTTATTGTGAGTGTACAATTGATTACTATTATGTATACATTGTTTAATAAATTTTTACTTATTTCTTTTTTATTTTCAATCACTAGCACCAGAGTGAAAGTTTCTTAACAAATTTTTATACGGATACAAGATACAGCTCAGATGGATCTAAGAGGGTATAGGTACCATTTTTGGCCACTATACCATTTCTAGCCATCATCATCATTTTGTTTTCGACCTCACTTAAGGTCGGTTTGACGCAGCTCTAACTTTTTTCTTTGCTCTGCTAATCTAAGAAGTTCTACATGCCCTTCACAACCTAAATTTCTAATAATTTTACTAATATAGCTTGGTCTAGGTCTTCCTATATTCTTCTATCTTTTTCCTATCTACCTGGATCTACATAGACATTAGCAACCTGATGGTCCAACATGTTTGCATGATTCCCATTTATAAGGAAATGAAATATTACCTGACGATCCCCTCCAAGAAAGGAAAAGTGTTATATTATATGATATGGTAAGGCTTAAGCTGCGAATTTCTAGCCACTTTCTCTGAATTGTGTTATTTGCAACGATTGCGTCTAGTAGAAGGCGGGGAAGTTGCTTGATTTGCTGCTTTTAAATATTCCACCAAACTTTTTTCCCTTCTATACTTCTTTCTCTCTTGCATATTGCAAATGGCAGCTTCTTTTTTTGATGCCAAGCTGTATGTAACACCGTTCTTAAAGTTTTAGTTAAGAAACGAGGTGAGATGTATTAAGCTTTAATTAATAAAATACTTCTAAAAACGATTTTCTGCAAGTTTCTATTGTTAGTACGATTGTTGTGGATAAAGTTTTTGCGCTGAAATGTATTAATTTATACTAAACTTGATTTATAATGTAACTGGCTAGAAATGGCGCTAAAATTAACCTATGTTCTCCATTTTTAGCCATTAAGTGATCACTAATGTAACCTGAGTGTTCTTTTTCAGACCAGCGAGTGACGACTAACGGAAACGACTTGAGCTATTTCTAGCCATATCATACCTATTAACCTTCCAGACGCTTACCTACTATTTTGCATAGGCACCTATAAGTACTACCTCGGTAAATTCATTCTTACATATTCATACTTAGATTATTTACAGGCCATGGCTCCAGTACATAAGAATAAAAGTAAAAAAAGTCTGAACAAAAGAAGAAATTATTCCAATATAAACCCAGTCAAGTTGTCTATGCTCTTGCTGCCATAAAAATAACGGCAAGAAAGTGTCAACGGCATGTAAGCTGTATGAAGTTCCACGATCAACAAAACAAAATAATTTTAGTGGGAAAGTTCCTGACAGTACAGGAAGGTGAGAAAAAGCCCAATTTTGGGCATCGATGTTGAAGATAAGTTAGTGGAATGGATTAAAAACATTTCTAAAATGGGTTTTCCTATAGGAAAAGAATGACTTATTTATTCCGTCAAAAATGTTGTTGAAATAGCTAATCTGTCAACTCCATTTTCTCACAACACCTCTGGTCGCAAGTGCTTTAACAGAAAGTCATGTAAAAGGGCGGTTTAAGGAAACCTTAAAGTTACTGGTAGAAGGAAGTTGTGCAGATATTTTAAATCATCCAGCCCGCATATGGAATATAGACGAAACCTCGATCTATTTATGTCCTAAAAGTGGTTTCGTGCTAGCTGAAAAAGGCATACCGGTGTATCATACCTCGTCCAACTCAGACAAAGAAAATATCACAACTTTGTTTGCAGTTAACGCAGTTGGTCAATTTGTAAACTCTTTGGCTATTTATAAATATGACAGGTTGCCAGAAAAAGTATCAAAGTATGCACCACCAAACTGGGGCATCGGAAAATCTCCTAAAGATTGGATGAATTCAAGTTGTTTTTATGAATATTTTTCAAATGTATTCATACCATATCTAGAAGACTTTAAGGAAACACTACCTGTAATTGTATTTTTAGATGGCCACTCATCTTACTTGAGGTTGCCTTTGAGCTAATTATGTTTGGAAAAGCAAATTGTATTAGTATGTTTGTATCCAAACACTACACACATACTACAACCTTAAAGATGTTGCATTCTTTTTCCCTTTGAAAGCAAAATAGAATCGTGCAGTCAGGATGTTTAGGATTGAACATGGACGTGAAATAAAAAATTCAATATTCCAACCATATTACCAAAACTAATAAAACAAAATTGATTTTAAGGCGGCAATCGTAAATGGTTTCCAAAAATGCGGACCATTTCCTTTTGTCCAGACAACGAGGACTATTCTTAGTGTACAATGAAGCCAGAACCTCAACGTCAGCGAAACTTGCAAAATATAAAAGATGTGAATGATGAACCACTCAGTCATTTAGACTATCTAGAATCAAAAATTGATCCAAACACTATGAATAATTTTAAAAATTTACAGTACACCAAACTAACCAAATCGTTGTTCAATGTTTGGACTTCATTCAAACAAGACAATGTTACAATAGGATGCCAATTTACATTCTGGTTCCATTGACAATATGCACCAGTCCACAATGTCAACAAAACCCAATAGATGATTATTTCAAATTATTCAATGCAGTGAATCGATTCAAAAAGATGAGAGCTTAGTAGCAGATGAAATTTGTGCAGGTGATGGCTCTATGATTTTTGATTTTCCAGAGTTGAATATATTAAGTGTTGTAAAAGAATCCTATCATAATATATACGGCGAATTGCCTTCGGACACATCAAGTTATTAGCAATCAGATTGGTACTAGTACTAGTGGTTTACGGAAACTTCAAACCTTCAAAAAATAGCTGTTGTGGAGAATCTGAACCTATAGGGCCGTTAATAATCGAAGGTGCGCCTACCTTAAGTGATTCATTTCCAGATGATTGTTGTTTAAGACAAACTGAAACACAACATTATTTTGAATTCAGAAACAGTAGTCAGAGTACTCCAAATTATGACTTAACAGTTACAATAAATGGCTTACATAATCAACAAGCAGTATTCAGTGACATTACATTCATTCCTGAAGACATTTCTCCAAGTATTTTTATCAAGCCAAAACGAAAAGTAGTAGATGTACTGAGTAAAATAATGTTTTATCCCACAGATTCTACACCATCAAAAAGAAAGCACGTTTACCAAGCGTTATAATATCTTCAAAGTGGTTTGAACTAGCTGAGTCTATACAATACGAAAAGAAAAAGAAGGCAAAGAAAAACTACAGATACAAGAGAGATTAAACAAAAAAAGGCTTTAGTTGAAAACAAAAAAGGTAACACGGTCAAAAGAAGAAGATCTTCCACCTATGTTAGGATATCTAAGAAATGAAAAACACCAAAAGTTTAGAAATGGTTGCCCAAAACGACAAAAATAACGAAAAGGAAGTGATTAGTTAGTTCGTAAAAGCAAAAAAAGAAATATATTAGCAGAAACGATAAGGAATACTAACGTGAATGATGAAAATCATAGCATCATAATAGAAGATGTAAATGAAGAACAGGAACTATTAACAACAACCATAAATAAATATGTTGTTGTCCAGTATGAAGGTAATTGTTATCCTGCAAAAATTACTGAAGAAAAGTCTGACATTATACTGGTTAGCACAATGAAAGAAAGTTGAGCAGACTGGAAATGGCCTAACCAGAAGGATGAATTTTGGTATGATAAAATTGATATAATAGTTACCATTGATTCACCGGTTAAAAAAAATTCTCGAGGAGGATACACTGTAAAGGAAATGGGAAAATACACAGTTTTTGTAACAGTGATTTTTAAAAACTTTTTTGAAATAATAGTACCTACTTACCTAGCTAAGTTTTCTTATTTCAACTAGCAGTTTCTGTTGTTTGTATTGGATGTAGTTATGAATAAATTTATTGAAAAAGATAATATGGCCACTAAAGATGCATAGTATGACCACATTAGAAACCCACTGGCTAAATGTAGTGCTATAAGATACCAATTTAGGAACAAAGTGGTCAAAATGGTGAAATTACTTGTAGTCCAATATTAATTAAACTACACTAATATATAAAATATAACTTTAGCATGAACATTATAGAGTAAATAAGAAATATAATCAATCGTTTCAAGAAACGAAAATATCCAAGTGGTCTGTTGCTATTTTAACTCGTTAAATCATTATCATCAACATAAAATTTCCTTAAAGTGGCCACAGATGGTACAGTTACCTCACCGCCTTATTGAAATTTCCATAGTTGGTACAAAAATTATCAGAATGGACTAGAAGATATATGTAAAAATGATACTTTTGAGCTCGTACACCCATGCATATCTACCCTGAGTTTTAAATATCAGTATTAATTTGAATGAAAATTTTTTTTTTTTGTTCTAGTTGAAAGAAATGAAATGTAGAGATAATTGATTTAAATGTACTATCATTGGTAGCAGCAAATCGTTAATCCAATATTCATATAATACCTTCGCCTTCAGATGACATTTTCTGTTAGTGTGAGATTGTATAAAAGAGTGATCTTCTTTTGAGTAAACGTAATTCATTTAAATCTTTGAATATGTTTCAGTAAAATCAACCTATAATCTTGTTAATAACCTACTCAATATACTTCAGACATATTTTACAAAACCTAACAAAACCTCAAAGATATATAATATATAGCATGCGTTAGGATGGAAATCGAGGTGTAATCTAAAACATAAAGGAATAATAGGGGTTGGTCGGATTTGTTTGTTTCATTTCGGCCTCGAGGGTATCCAATCTACGGCATATCAAACAGCAAAAGAGTTTATTCTGCATGGCGTTCAAAAATGAAATGTAAATACAAAATACGGAAAAATAAAGGTATATTTGCTAGCTTTGTTCATTGGCTCGTGGTTTTATTAGTATGTTTTAGAAGCGAATTACTTACTATACGTCAAAACATTTACGTCTTTAAACCTAAGGAATTGCTGTATGTACTTGTAGTAATGCGCGTTCTCATAGTGTTATGTAAGCGTCAAGTTAAATCTTAATTCGGCATCCGTACGGTGAAATTTTTCTAAAGTTTCACGTTGTAATTAGGAAAACGTTTAAAAGCAAGTGCATTTCTAACAAGATTTGCTTAGGTTGCTGTCAATAGATATTCCATATCTAACTACACCTGCAAGTATATTTCTGTAGTTAGCGTCAAAGGCAGTCAACAAAGTCACAAAATATTCTTTTTCATAATAATATAATGGGAAATCAATGTTGTGTGAAGTTAAGGTTTTAGGGCACTTGCCGTCAATGACATCGATGCAACTAAGAAACTGCCGTAAAGAGAAAAATTTGAAACTGTCCTTTATAATTATTTAGAGTAGATAGTTTCAGTCGTGAGGTTCGCCTTAAATTACCTGAAATGTTGAAACTCCAGTGGAATTCAACGGAGTAAGAGATCTACAATACCAGTAAAAAAACACTTGATAAACACTAGGTGAGAATATACAAAAATAATTTCTATTTTCTACATCCGTAATAAAACTCGCGTTTTTTAAAATTATTTTCCGTTCAAAAATTATGTGATTATTGAATCGATCAAAAAGCGTTAAGAAAGAGCCCTAGCGGTTCATTTTTTCACGTTTTTGCGTTAAAAAAAGTCGTAGCGTGTCATTTTTTAACGCAATTAAAAATGTTTATGCAAACATAGTGTGCTTTGAATACTTCGCTCTATGTCATAAATTAATCATCTAAACTGTCAAAACTGTTCTTAAACGAGTTGAGATAGCTACCTGTTATCCCGTTAATAAAAGTAGAGCGATGGATAAAGATAGTGATGAGTCACTTATCTGCACACCCGAAGATGTAGTTCAAGCGGCAAATGCTGCTACAATGAATCTTTTGCCTGAGAAACCCGAGGAGCAGTATTTAGAAGAATGTAATTTTATCGAATTTATTTATCTATCTACAGACGTAAAGAAAATTTTGTATGTAACTTTTGAGTAAAGTAACGTTTTTTCACTCGTAAGAATTCTTCTTAATCTTCTTTGGGAAAGAAACCACTCATAGTTTTTAAAATAAAATGTGATAATTGATTTAAATGTAACATCATTGGTAGCAGCAAATCGTTAATCCACGCTACCTACTATTTGGCGGTTGTTGAGGGGGGCGGCCTGACACGTGCAGACTTCCATCTATAATATCGTGACGTCATAGCGTTATAGTAAATAGAGGAAGTCTGTCCTATATCCTCCACCACCACCACCACCAACGATCCTAGGTCATGGAGCGAAACGTAAATAAAATAGATTTTAAAAACTATGAGTGGTTTCATTCCCAAAGAAGATTAAGAAGAATGCAAAACAAACCACAACAAACATACAGGAGTATTTACTCGTAGGAATTGTCGCACTCACTTTCGGTTCCTACAGTCAAATTTTCCTACTCGTGAAAAAGTATTACTATACCCACTTCTTGTATAAATAACTATTTTATTTACCTTAAAGTAACACTAAACTATCGTAACATTCTAGTAGGTGTGCTTACTCGACTTGTACCAAGGCGGCCTCATATTTATTTAGCGATAAGAAAGCATGATTTATAGGTATCATAAAACAATCATATCTGTCTAGCGATAAGGATGGATGACTAATATTGTAATACAAAAGGGTTGTCTTTGAAAGAAATTTACATTCCAGGTCTCTCGGTATTTTTCTTACACAAAATATTATAGTATACCAGGTCGAAAGCCGTTGTGATAGATCAATATTAGTTTGAACTCGTTATTAATAAACGCTCAATGTACATAAATTAATCTAAATTTGCTTACATGATGTAAGTGTGTTAGATAAACTACCAGTGAGATTAGTGTTACAATAGTATTGAGAAAGTACTACTCAGAAGATTAAATTAGTGCCTATGTATAGTGATAAAGATCATGTTAATGTACACAAAATACTGAAAATACTTGTGATTGTACAAAATAATATTATTAAACCTGTATTTATTGGAAATTGAAACCAAAAGACAACTAGAGACTTTGTTACACTGGTGAAAAGTGTGGGGTTGTAGTGAAAAAGGCAGTCGCTCATGCCCACCACTCGTAGTCAACAACAAAAACTGGACAGAGAAAATGTTTCTTTTTCAAGAACTTTTAGCCAGGCGTACAAGAATTCGCAGAAAAACAGGACCAAAGCTGTGCAAGCCTGGCAGCGAATTTAGATGAAGGTAAAGAAAAACTGAACCAGCCAGTATCGAAATTAAGAGAATGTAACACTAATTTTATTGAAAAATTACAGGAAACTTCTTTAAATTTACGAAGAAATTAGATCAGAACATAAAAGCGGTTGAACAAAATCTGATTGAAAATTACAGCCAATCGATAGAGGAGTTGATGCAGGAAATTACCAAATCCGCGGAAAAACTGGACGTCAACTTTCCGACGGCTTACAGATAATGCAAGCAACATTTTCTGGGAACTTGCAAAAAATGGAAAAAGGATAAAGGAATGGATTAATTCCCTAATAATACAAGCACAAGAGCCCTCATTTCAGGTGACACAACAGCACATACTAGAATGCAAAAGTGTCGTAGAAGGCGAATCGCCATCGAAGTTCAAAGTAAAACTACCTATTTTGATGGAAAGTCGCCTTGTGCGACGTTGTCAAACAATTTCAGGCTGCCGCAACAGTTAGTGACTGGAATTACTGTGAGAAGGCAACAAGTAATTGCACTACGTGGTGAAGCTTTGCGGGTCCTACAAATTATACCTGACGATAATCAACCAAACTACGGGGCCTTAACATCAAGGTTGGAAATGAGGTACGGCTATTCTCATCTGCAACAAATGTACCACGCTCAAATAAAGAACTGTTACCAGAAGGTCAGCGAAAATTACAAGTTCAAAGCAGATATTTCTCGCTTGGTGAGGATGCTTACCCAACAGCAACGGGCAGTTTCCTAGAATAGCTTGCCGTATAGATCTCTGTCAACGGAATACGAGATGGAGAGACCCAGTAAGCACTACGACTGGTCCGGTCTAAAACTCTGACTGATGCGGTGACTAATGCTTTGGCGATTGAAGCAGCAAAGCAAATACAACTTCGGAGCAATGTCAGAGTTAGATGCTCCGTGGAAGAACAGGAATAAGAGAGCACACAGGAAATGATTCGACGGGTTCTTTGTGTCTATCGATCAAAGGGAAAAAACAGAAAAGCTGGAATTATGAAAAATTTGGGCATATACAGCGGCAGTGCAAACAATCTAAAAGAAAAACAACAGAAGCCTGAAACTAGATGAGCTCTACGATAACGACACAGTCGACATGCATGGATTCTGCTTGGTAACACATCGCATCGCGCAAAAAGTGTGAGGACAGTGTTTACGTAGATAGACAACATAACGGAAATATTATTAATACTTCCTGTATGTTTGTTGTGGTTTGTTTAGCATTCTTCTTAATTTTCTTTGGGAATTAAACCACTTATATTTTTTAAAATTAACTTTATTTACGTTTCGATCCATGGCCTAGGATCGTTGTCAAAATAATAAAACATATTATTTAAAATATATTATTTTATTATTTTGACAACGATCCTACATCATGGATAGAAACGTAAATAAAGTTGATTTTAAAAAATATAAGTGGTTTAATTCCCAAAAAAAATTAAGGAGGTAATATTATTAAGTTTTTAGTTGACACTGATGCCACTAGGACAATTGTGAACCCTGCGTAGTGCGCAGCCATGACAAAGTGACGCCTGTGACAGCGCCGTCTCCAGAAAGTGGCCGGCGAAAACATTAGGACGGATGCAACTTCAAAAATAAAAATCGGGATTGATAGTAAAATGTTCGATTATCAAGTGATAATAGTGGATATCACCGAGGAACCTATTTCGGAAATCGACATTTTGAAAAAGTAAGGTTTTTGTTTAGATATGAAAGAAGCTATCCTAAGAATAGGGGACATTATAATTTGAATAAGGGGCCGCTATACTTGCAGCCACGTCCCCAATGCTCCACCCGAAGGTACTACATTGGGTCTAAACGCGAAAATATAAACGTGCTTCAAATGAAAATCTAACTTCAAAGTTAATCGGTCCTAAATAAAAATCTAACATACAGAAACTAAAACTAAAAATAGGGTTTAAATAATGATACCCCAAGCATTGATTTGGAGTGTGCCCGAACAACAAGACACAAGCAAAAATAAAAGTTAATGATCCGTAATACCGGATAGCAGTCGCCAGCTCTGCTTACCGGTGCGGCCTGAAGGGTCGTCTTAAAACTATCCCAATCTCGCTAGCTAATTTAAAATGGATTCAAATTTTCTAAGCATTCGCCAAATATTTTAATAGTGAATCCAGCTATTTTGCCTACTCTATAAATTAACAAATTCGTGCTCTCTATCTAAGTAATTTATTTTATTTTTAGCCTAAATCCGTCCCTAGCTTTCCCTATCATTCGCTAACTGATTTATATTATAATTACAATCTTTCAGAATTACAATCTTTGTTCCTATAAAAATGCTGCCACCAAAAATATATATAAATAAATAAATAAACATCTGAAAACGTAAACATGTAACAGTGGATAAATTATCAAAAGCATAGCCCAAATAAATTATCAGGTGCACTCGTATGAGCATTATATTGACTAGCGCCATTACAAATAAAACGTGCATGTTAAAATATTTCAAAATCTGCTTATCACTACAAATCAATGCTTATGCGAGTACAGCCGCCACGATTTTATTCTTACCTCGTATATAAATTTCTCCAGCATCCAAAGATCTGGTCGTCTTCTTATGTCTATTGATTCCTTACTGCTAAAGGAAGATGGATATGCACTGTTAACGTTCTGGTGGGTATGTACTAAACATTTCTGGGGGGATCACAATCACTATTACTTTTAAGTCCTGGTGGGATGCGCGGTTTCACTCTAAGAGTAGGGGACATTACATGTGATTTTCCAATGCTCCACCCGAAGGTACTGCATTGGCCAGGAAGCGAGTTTTTTTTACCTGGAAAATTTTGAATTTTGCCGAATCCTTGCTGTTCCAAGCAAGGTAGGGATCTTTAACGTTCGTGACAACACTCACACCATTTTACCTCTCATCCGAACGAGGGTGTATTTTTGCGAAAAATGCTCGCCTAACATTTTTCAAGCGGACCGTGTCGGGATTCGAACCCGAGACCTAGGGCGTAGTAGTCACACACATACCACTACGCCACGGAGCCGCCTAGAGTAGGGGACAACAGGATACCGTTTTGTAGAGCAAACATTGGGCATGCGGATACGCTTGATGCACGAGATTCTCATTCTGGAAAGGACAGAAGACGTGATGATGGGGTAATTGGGTGGTGCACTTTGGAAGGTTTTGTGCGCTATCGCATCGGTCTTTAATGAATCTCTTGGGAAGAGCGTACTCGTGTGATAAGTGTTGAAAAAAGTATTTAACATTGTATCTGTTAGTATCCTAAACGTCAATAACTATGCTCTTGGGTAGATTATGTGACGGGGAGGAACAGCATCTTTAATGGGTGACCCACCAATAGTTCTCTTCAAAGTTGTTGAACCAGTTTACAAAACCATGCCAGAATCTCGAACAAGAACAGCTGCTGAACTTAAAAACCTGATTCGACGATAACTGATGTGTTTGCGATTGACGACATTCAGTCGGGAAAAGCCATGGTAGTCAAGTGCAAAATCGACACCGGGAATGCCCGGCCAATTAGACAACAGCCGAAAAAGTTACTATTGGTCAAGCGTAAAAAAGCCAAAAGAATGATTGGGGAAATGGAGATGCAGTATGTGATGAAACGCTTCGACAGCCCTTAGGTAGCGCTTGTTGTGTTTGTAAAGTAGAAGAACGGGTTAAAAGATTTTATGTTGAACACCGTCCCTTGAATGACGTAACGAAAATGGACAGTTGGCCATTATCGAGGACAGACGACACTCCAGATATGGTCTCAGGGAAACGGTGATTTTTGGTCTTGGACTTGAAAATCTGGTACTAGCAAGTGGATATAGACCCCCAAAGATCAAAAGGAGACTGTTTTTATTATTGGCACTGGTTTATGTCAATTTATAGTAATGTCACTTTTCAGGGTTTAATGGATAATATCATACGAGGACTGCCATGAGAAACATGCATTGCGTATTTGCATGAAGTGGTTGTGATTCGGAAAGTATTTAAAAAACATTTGACCAACTTTGAGGAAGTATTTCTAAGATTGAGAAAAGTCAATTCGAGATAATGCCCAAAGAAATGCCACCTACTCAGCTAAGCAATGAAATACATGAGGCATGTAGTCATGTGCGATGGAGTTGGGTCAGACCCTAAAAAAGTTAGGGAAGTGCAAGAATTGTTGACGCCCAAAAACAAACACCAACTACGCAGTTTTCTGGGATTATGCACATATCATAATAGATTTATTCGTGGATTTGCGACTACATTATCAAAATAAGGATGCGATTATTTATGGAACGATGTTGTTAAAATGTGTTCCAGAATTAAGATTTTTATTGACCGCAGCGCCGATCTTAAATTACTCTCGGTCGGAAGACAAATCCATATTAGACACGTGTTACGCTTTTTTCAAAAAAAGTTATGACGTTTATAGCATTAGTTAGGTTCAGTTAAAACCCCGCACTGGGAAATTCTCAGCATTGTAGTGTTTTACTGTAAGCATACGTGAAAACTACACAAATACTTGGTTCTCACGAACGTCCAGTCATTGACTTATATTTGTGGTCTGAGAGAATGCAAAGATTGCATTTCTCAAGTATTGTACCTACCAAAATACATCAGAGATCTTTAATCTGTCCTAGAGAATACAAGCGTTTTGTGGGAGCGAATGCGTCGAAACAAAGGACTTTACTACCGATCTTGCTCAAGTGCAGGCGTGTGTTCTAGTGCTCCGACATATCGGCAAAGTGATCCCTTCTCTTCCTCTCCTACACCTATCGTGACGCGAAACATATCGGCGTTTCGTCGAAAAGTGCTACATCCAGACAAACACCGAGATCTTGGGATTCCATCCACGACATTCGGGAGAATTTAAAACTGCCGCATCAGGAAAAAAATACCGCGAGTAAGTGCTAGTTATAATTCGTAACCTATCCGTTGCCCCGGGGAATTTAACCCTCGAATAAATTTGAGGTTATATGTGGTAAATATTAACTTTACCGAAGCTTAAATGCAGTGCTTCTAAAATTATTTTACACGGACCCAAGTAATGTTGCCATTGGAAGTACAGAACGGACAGGAAAAAGTGATTCGTTGTTTCGGTAAGGTGTTTTCAAATCCAGAAAGAAGATTCTGCGTTATAATGAAATAGGTGTTGGCTGTAGTGGAATCGGTAACGCACTTTTATAAGTATCTATCTCTATAGTCGAAATTTCACGTGAAGACAGATCACGCAGCACTGTAGTGGCTGGCTACTGCAGTTAAAAACCCGGAAGCTATTTTGAAAGACTCAAGTTGAAAATACATGCCATCGATGAAGACGTTATAAAGAATATTCATATTGCGAGCGACCGGATTAAGAACAGGCACGTCATTAAGGCGCAAGAGTCTGGTTTTCAAACGGAAAACCGCGTATGGTTGTACGATCCCAGACGGAGGTGTAAAATGTCACCTAAGTGACTAAGAAATGGGGGTTCTTACAAAGTAGTGAAACTAATTAGGATGAAGGATATAGGATTCATTAGTTCCTATAGAATAATTGTGTTGCGCATTAACAGACTGACACTTTACGAAAGTGATATCTATAATAATGCCGAGTAGGGAGCCAAGAAAACGAATCAAAGCCTGATGTACATTATGAGTTGTCTACGTCCGTGTACAGCGGAATCGGCACGCGGTTGTTTAGTTCGTTTGCGTCTAACTACTAGGTCTAGGGTCTCAAGTTCGATTTCCGGTACGAAGCGCTTCAAAAATGTTGGGTGAACATTTTTCACAAAAATATGCCCTCATTTAGATGCATAAGTCTCGTGTTTGATGTTGATCCGTAGGTTAAAGATCCCAATTTTGCATGGAGTAGCAAGGGTTCGGCAAAATCTAAAATTTCCTGGTAAAAAACTTGCTTCCTGGCCAGTGTAGTACTTCGGATGGAGCATTGGAAAATTAAATGTAGGGTCCGGCAATGCAGTTTGGGTTTACCAAAGAGACCAATATTGGTGTATTTGATGCGCTGTTGAAATACTCTTTTGCACATTTTATAGTGGCGGATATCTATATAACCCGATGGATTGCTACGGTGTTCAAAAGTAAATTTGGTAGTTTGGACCACATACGCCAACAACAGCCAGCGATGGGCAAAGCCATACACATTAGATTCGCATTTATTATTCAGTGACAAAACAATTGTCCTCTGGTAAACCGAGTCACCTGGACCTGTGGAGGGCATTGGTGGATCTCATAGATCACATGATATAATTTGAAGAGTGGTTGTGGGCTCGATAGATTGGATTGAAAGGTAATACGAAGCATGCTGAAGATACCATTCCAGAAAACCTGGGACCAAACCTTGATATACGGCTTTAATCCACATGAAACGGCACTTGCTATAAAGAGTGTCAATTGCTACTTCCAACACCATGGGAAAGGTAAGAATGGCTTTAGTTGTTCTTATCATCACATGGATATCCAGCTTTCGGCCCGCAAAATGTTCCTGGATAGTTGGGGCGGGGATGTTAGTTTAACAGTAATTAGGAAACGTATAAAACACTGGAAAGTATGCTTATTCCGGTCTTACTAAAGCGTTCTCACGTGCGTTTGACGATACGATGGATGATTCATCCATATGCTACGTACATTGACGTAACATAAAAAAAGGAAAAAAAAAGAAAGAGAAAGAAAGTAAGTCCGGGCTCATGCGGCGAGTGGGCGGGGTCTTATACCTATAAGTAAAGGAGAGCCTGAAAAAAAACTAACAACAAAAATATATAAAAACACTCACTCATTCACACACAGAACAAAACATACAACAGATAAGAAAGAACTTATAATTAAAACCAAAATATATATACAAAAACAGTACTCCCGAAACACAACCCCAAAAAAAAAATCAATTTCCCCAAGTTATAAATACATTATTACAACCCCTTAAATATTCAACAAACAAAAATTACCCAAAAAAACAAAATGGCGAGCTGTAGTTTTTAGGCAACTACCCCTTGACAGTACCTAGAGAAAAAAAAGAGAAACAAACGCAACCCTAAAAACCACAGCTCTAAAATATCGTAAGTATACACTTAAACTAAATTTACAAACATATAGTAGATTTTTAGAAATTTAGAAACAAATGGTAAGATAGTAACCAAAGAGCAGTAAATGCCAAAATAGTTCAATAATTTTAATCTATGATAATTAAATTTAGAAATACCATCTTAGAATGGTAAAACCACAGGCGTTCTTGTTCCGCGGTAAGAAACGGATACAAAGAAAAAAACAAGAAGGACTCACCTTCAAGTTCCTGACATCGGGGGAGGAAGGCTGTCGCTGGTCTGCCTCAACGAACAGGCCAGCATACGGCCAAGCGGAGCGCATTGGACTTCGCAGTTCCCCAAAAAAAACGCAGCTCCAGGAATCAACGTGTCCCCCGCAGAAAGCTAGAATAGTTACGAACAATAAATTAATTTATTGAAGCCGAAACGTATGGTTTTATACAAACTCTATATACTTACCACGCTAAATAGGGCGTGCCGAAAATTTACATAAAAATAACAAACGAAGCCAACCAACTTGTTGTCTAGTTGATTATCGAATAGCAAATGAAATCGTTACATTCGTTAAAGCACCAAAGCAAGGAAATAAACCAGGAAATCCTAATTTTATTAAAATAAATTGACCGAATTTTTTTAAAACGAGAAAACACACTAGCATTTAAGTATTAAAATACTTGGAAAGTCGTCTATCTAATTAAGGCGTAAATTCCACGGGACGAACTTCTGAGAAAGGATATTTATTTTTCTAATAAAGCACAACGATTAATCAACTGACATAGATAGGATATTTATCATTAATTACCATACAAATTTTAATATACGAAAGGGTTATTTTTAATTAACAGAATTAATTTTTGTGTTGAACGCCAAATGAATTTAAGATAAAAATTATTGTACCTGCACTAATTAATAATTTACGAAAATGAACGTAACACATAGGTATCGTAATACAATCATATCTATCTAGTGATAAAAATCGATGATTAATACAAGGGCTATTTTTTTTCAAGGTCCAATCGGTCGCGAAATAAAAACTCCCCTAAAAATCGGATAAACCAGTGCGCAGATGTGTTGTGCAGCGTCACTAGTATTGCTGCCCATCGTGTCGCGTCACTTCCGTTTAGTTGTGTTCAAGTACGTAGCACGTAAACATGTCTACAACAATAGCATCTCCCGCCAAGTGTGAAGTTCGTGCGGTAATTTGATTCCTTTAGGCTGAGGGGTGTAATGCAGTCGAAATTCATCCACGAAAAAGTACTGTGTACTGTGAAACTTCAATGAGTCAGTGAGAGTCAGTGTCAACAAAGACACTCCTACAGTCTTTTCATTGGTTTAGTCATCCACCATACAGCCCGGACTTGGCTCCATCTGATTTTCACCTGTTTACTCACATGAAACGCTGGTTAGGAGAACAACATTTTGGCACAGACATTGAGCTGCAAACCAGCGTACAAACATTGCTGAACACACAGGCGGCTACGTTCTACAACGAGGGTATTGGTAAGTTGGTACCACGCTACGACAAATGTCTAAATCTGAGTGGCGACTGTAGAAAAATAGAGTAATTATGTAAGTACTTGTTACAAATAAATAATTTTTGATTTGTACTGTGGTTTTTATTTTGCAACCGATCGGACCTTGAAAAAAAAATAGCCCTCGTACAATAGGGTTGTTCTCCAAAGTTTGCTGACTCACATTCTGAATGTTATTTCATCCCTTTCAATACCGATTTACAGATTCTATTGGATCGTTTTTAGTGTGTTAAATATATTGTATAAAGTACCTTCTTCACTTCCAGTCAGACTGGTCGTCTTCAATAATTTTTATGACGCATCTTTTCTTTACACATATTTTGTTCGAAATCTGCACATACGTTGCTATTAAAACTAATTCTTAAGTAAAGGAATCGATGCTGTGCGTTCCTTTGGGTACAGTTATTGAATTTTATCCCGAATGCCATACACGTATAATCGTTGTCAAGTCACTTGCGTAAACATACATTCGACTTATGACAATCGTGGCACATATTAACAAAGTCAGTACATGGAGTTATTTCCAATGATTTCTGATGGGATACAAATCTCTCTATAGTGAAGCGTTCAGGAAATCTTACTAATTATTTTAGGATAATATGAAATGCATGAAACAACGTAGGTATTCGTTCATCCAAATGTATAAAATAGCTAGAAACTCATTAAAAACCCTATTCTTTGGAGAACTATTATCGCACATGCTGCCTTGAATAAAATGCATCCGTTCTGTAATTAACGAGTTAATAAAGATAAAATTTAGAACTCTGGGGATAATTAAATGTCCAAGAAGCGTTCTAATATATGAGACTCATGTGTGCGTTTTGTCCGATGCGATGCTATAAATTGCTCGCAAATCTCTTACAAAATTTTAACGCTAGCCTATGTTTAAATGGATATTTTTCTAAATCAAACTCAATAGATTTTGAAGAAGTTTATTGTAGCACAATTCAGTTGGTAGTAGTGATTCTGTTTTAAATTTTTTAAAACTAGTTTGTCAATGTCGTTTCTATTTGCACTACTGGAAAGCTCATTTATCATGTGTTCCAGTCTGCTGGGACTGACACTTTCTACATTTGTATAGATGTTAAGTTGATGTGTAGGTTGAGAAAGTTTTGGCAAATAAGGACCTCGTGAATTGACCGAATTTGTAGAAAGAATAATACTTAAGTGTACCCTTTTTAGAGGATTTTTCTGTTTTACATTTAATTTCTTCAACATTCTAAATAATGCTTTAATCTTAAAGGAATACATTTTGATTATTACCAATAGTGCTTATTTTTCTTAGGTGATACTGTATCACGGTATAATGTATTGTGCTCAATGAACGTATCGTTATTACTGAACGTGCGTATAAGTTTGGGTTGCCAAGATTTTGTATTTTTGAAGATGTGCTAAATTTCTTATCAAATATAATAATCATATAGTAGAATGCAATTAAAATGACACCAACTTCGTATTTGCAAATTATGTCCTACACATTTTTATGTAAATGAGAAGCTATACCCTTCCTAAGTTAGCCATTGAGCACACGCGCCTAATTTTTACGTAATAACATCGCACGAGGAGTGCTTTAAAATATTTCATTAGAAATATCTAATTGAAATTAAATGATATTTAGGGTGCAATAAACAATTCTGAAATTCAAGATATCATAAAGTTTAACAACATAGATAAACATTACGTGAAATATAAAAAACAACAAACTTGTAATAGGAATATAACACAAACACACTACAAAACACGGAAGGTAAAATTTATTCCTGAGAGTCATAATCAGTAGATAAGCTGTACGGGTTTCAAAATATTTCAGTCCAGAGGCTATATCGCTTTCGAAACGCGCTTTCGCATCGAGGTACCTATTTTCGGTTTTAGGTTTCCACTTCCGATTTTTCACCAAGGTTTAATATGCTATGCCAATTCTGGATCACACTCGAGTCTTACTTTTGGTTTCAGGTTTCTATTTGCGGTTTTTCGCCTATGCTAGCCTATTCTGGACCCAAAAGATCTTCTAGCGTTGGAATTTGTAATTAAATTCAAGGTTATCTATTTTAAAACATTTATTTATTTATTTTATGAATAAAGACATCAATAGGGATGGACACGAACCGAACAGGTTCGAGGTTCGGTTCGATTTTTCGAACCGAACCGACCCGAACCAGACATTTTATTTTCGAACCGAACCTCGAACCGGACCGGCAAATTTTTCGAACCGAACCGAACCTAGCTCAAAGTTCGGTCCGGTTCAGTTCGAAAGGTTCGATTTTTTAAATAAAAATTTAGCTTAAAAATTTAATTTTCACTAAAAACATGTCAATCTTAATTTCTCCCAAATGCACATTTTAATATATAATGTAAGCGGCGGTAAGGAGTTAGTAACCATACCTGCAAGAAAATTAGTTAAGCAAACCTGAAAAAAAAAATAAATATAGCAGCAATGAAAAGTCTAAGTTATTCAGTACTTGGTAGAATGTAAAAAAAACTGTTTAGATAATCTATATAATATAACAACGGTAAAAGCAATACAGAAAAAATGTTTAGTACAAAGTGAGGTAATATTGGGGAGTAGCAGAAACGTTTCCTCACACACCAATTAAACATAAATCAGACAAAATGTTAACAAAAATAAATAGGTAAGACACAATTGGTATGAGTAATTCAGTAGTATTGATTTTTCTTTCTTTCTTTTTTTTCTATGTTTTTAAAATAGCATGCAAGTCTATTGTAAAAGGTATCAGAACGACAAAGATATGGTAAAGCAACGGATAGATATTTAAAGTAATAACCAGTAGGAAATAGTTCAACTTACAAAAGTTCTTCAGCAACGCTTCCTTGCAGCTGAAGTGTGGGAATCAACGATGTCCTGCACTAACGAAGCACTTCACCCTTGACTGTGAGGGTGTTGATGGAACTTATCACACGTTATACTAATCACACCTACGTATTTCACTGGGGTTAGCAGCAGACAATATCACGCGTCGGAACTATGTAGCCTTGATAAATTCTATTTCCTAAGACAATAATTTCGAAATATTCTGTAGCACTAGTTTAATTTCAACTGGGACCAGATGTATATTATGTTCATAAACATCCCAACAAGCAGTGAGAAACTTCAAACAATACCTTTGTAAGCCGGCAATCTGCCATATTTCGCAAATAACGAAATTTGCGCAAGCAATGATCCCTTTCAGATTCTTTGTTGTTAGAAAATTCAGAAACTACAGTATCACTGTATTTAAATAATCCAAAGTATGCGCTACTCTGAGAAGAACAGGACCGCGAAACTAGATTGCACACACAGTTTAAAAAATCAAAAGACAAAACAACTAAAAAGAACCATAATAGGTAAAGCACGTGTATCAATAAAACGAGTCCGTCAAATGTTCCTTAAAACATTTATCTCACAAGAAAAACAACTAAAAACAATTAGTAAGAGAACACGTATCACTAAAATAATGTTCCGTAAAACAAGCACGTGCAGACGAGTCAACAAGTTCTATCACTTTTTTTTCCAACAGAAAAGCAACAAAAAGAACAATCAGTAAAGCTACGCGTATCACTAAAACAATCCGACTCTTTTCAAAGCAAACAGCACACACCATTTTTAACGTAATTAATCTGTCGGATCGAAGAGCAAACTCAAACTAAAAACACAATTAGTAAAGCAACAAGGAAACAGTATTTTTTCACGTAATATCGGAACAAAACACAACCTACAACTCTTCATCTGTTTATATAAACTCGTTGTTACCATAACCGCATATCGACTATTATCTAAACTTGTTAATAACATAAGGAAACATCCAATAAATGAATGCAGCCATCATATCTACTAAATAATTACGAGCTGTTTATCATATTCGATAAGTTGGAAAGTAATTTACGAATAATCCATTTAACATTCGTTCCTCGCAATTTATTTATTAATGAAAATCCATCTTCAAATTATCTACTTTTAAAGTAATATCCACGAGTTAAATTACATACAAATCTGAATTATTCTGAAGTATGTCCTTTATACAAACAGCGATCCCAAAGAAACGACGTATTTTTAAGTACGTTAACAGAAAGGAAGCGTAAAATGTTAAACTATTAAAAATGCCCGTTACAAGGTGGCTTTCACTATTAGCCTAATTGTAATTAGACTTTGTTAAAGATAGTACGTATTGAAAAATCAAACCTGGACAAATAGTATTAGTATGATTTATGCTACTAAAATCTAAAGCAAATTAATGTTGGGTTTATTTGAAAGTAGCAACTACTAAACATAAAAACTACATTAAACATTTAAATTGTTGTAGTTGAACGCACTAGTTGTTTAAAATATCAAAATGTCGAACCGGTTCGGTTCGGTTCGGTTCGGTTCGAGGTTCGGTTCGTTTTTTCGAACCGAACCGAACCGGAATATATTTTTTCGAACCGTACCTCTAACCGAACCGGACTAAAAAGTTTTCGAACCGAACCGAACCTAGGGCAAGGTTCGGTTCGGTTCGGTTCGGTTCGAATCCATCACTAGACACCAAAGAGGAGGTATAATTCTCCCAAAGAAGATGCTACAACTTTACGAAAGTGCGGTTTAAAAATGTAATAACTAACCGAACTTAAATTAAATTAACTCACCTAAACCTAACTTAATTTAAATAATTAATTAAAGAAGTCAATAAGGTACTCTTAGAGAGTAAGTGCTAGTATTTCATTAGTCATGTATACAAGAGAACAAAATATTTATTAAATTGTTGTTAGTAAATGATTTATGAATTTCGTTGTTAAAAAGTTTGCATTAAGGATTTTTTAAATTTTTTAAAACTAAAACTAAATATGTCTATGCTACTACAGTTCACGTGATTGTTGTAATTACGCATTAATCTAAAAAGTGGATAATTTAAGCAATGTGAGGTGTGGAAGTATTGTAACGCAAACAGAGGAGGGTTCCTCACGGGGTAGAATCAGGGATGGTCAAACTTTTTTAGGATGCGGTCTACTTCTAATTTTTTTACAATGTGTCGGTCCACCAGATATTTATTAAAATAATTATAATAAACAATGTGGTATAAATGTACATAGGTAACTAAAAAAATGAAAATAGAAAGGAACTTAGGTATATATTTTCAAACAAAATTTAAAGATTATAAAAGTATAAAAATATCAAGTTCATAAAAAATATTCCGATTCGAATTATTATTTAAGAGAAAGTCATGTGAAATTGTCCGCATTAGAAGATTTACACTGCATATCCTCTGCTAATTTAGTAAATCTTGGTATATAATTACTAACTGCCAGTCTTGTACTGCATTCGAGGTGATTGTCTGTAGGGACGGAGCGATATTTTGATTTAATTATATTCATCGTAGAAAATGCAGATTCACATAGGTAGGTAGAGCCAAAGAACGATGTTAAATTTAATGCGAGATTTTTTAAATTAGGATACTTAACTTCGTCTATTAAATTCCAAAAAATATTTGTAGGATCTGAACTATGTGCTTTTAAAATTATGTCATTTTGAAGAAGAAGAACTTCATCTTCCTCAATAGTTATAGAAAACAATTCGTTTATATTTTGGTTATTTCTTCCACATCAACATTCCCAAATGGGTAAGACATAAATGCAACTATTGGTTCTAGTTTTGTAAATTCTTGAAAACGATTCTCAAATTCAGAGCTAAGATTACTTAGTTCCCCATAAAATTTTTCCTTATTTAAAATACCTCCTTTTTGCAAAACTCGTCAGAAATGTTTTGAAGTTTTTAGTTCATTCTTTATTAACTGGGAGGAAAGTAGCTTTAGCTTACTTTTGAAAGTATTAACATATCCGATCAATTCTGCTATTGATCGATTTTGTCCTTGTAATTGCAGGTTTAATTCATTAAGATGATTTGTTATATCCACAACAAAAGCTAAATCCATTAACCAAACGTCGTCACTAAGTTCAGCATACTCTTCATCCTTTAATTTTAAAAATCTTTGATCTCTGGAAGTAGCTCCTGAACCTTTGTAAAAATATATTCCGACTTAACCAACGAACATCAGCATGATATAACAATTCCCCGGCATCAGATTCATTTTCTTCTAACTGTGCCCTAAACATTCTTCTTTGAAGACTTTTCCTCGAATCGAGTTGACAATTTTCATACAGATTCCCATTATATGAGACATATTTAATACTTTGCAACACAAGGCTTGTTGATGAATTATACAATGATAGCTCAAGAAATTTGGTATATCATCATCGCGTTTGCAAATAGCCAAAAATCCTTTGATTTTTCCTGTCATTGCAGGGGCCCCATCGGTCGTCATTGATGCTATTTTATAAATTGGAATTTTATTTTCAACTATATACTTTTAAATGCATCGTAAACATCTTCACCTCAGGGTTTTCTTTTTAAAGGCAATATGGTTAACAATTCTTCCTTCACGCTCATGTCCTTGAAAACCATTCTTATAAAAATGCATAACTGAGAAGTATCTACTAAATCTGTAGATTCATCAAACTGTAAAGAAAAGCAAATACATTTTCTACATCTTCTCTCAGTTGATTAGATATATCAGAATTCATCATTTCTATACGCCGCGTAACAGTTCGACGCGAAAGTTGGATGTCTTTAATTGCCGAAATGATTTCTTTTTTGTTCTTAAAAGTGTCAAATAATGAATCCCCGGCTTCCAGAAAGGCTGTTTTACCAAATCTCCATCTGCGAAAGGTTTTTGTGTTTTGCTAACACTTGACACACACGAAAAGATGCAACAGTTGCAGCTTTAGTAATGGTAATCGATTTAGTAAAATATGATTGTTGACCGATTAATTGTGATTTAAGTTCTTTTAACTTTCGTTTGCGCAATTCGCTGTTTAACGGATAATCCTTATCAAAACTACCGTGCATGGTTTTGAAGTGTCTTTCAACGTTTCCTTTTTGGGAGTGCTACACTTGCATTGCATATAAAACATACACAGTTTTCTTTCACCATTGTAAAGAAAACTGTTCTTCTCATTCTGAATTAAAGTTGTATGTTTTCCTTTTCTTGGCACTTGTGCTTGAAGATTCCATATTTAAAAATTTAATAATTATTTATATATGTTAACAATAAAAATACTCGGTATAAAAATCTTTTAGCTGAGTACTTGGTTAAGAATCGAACGTCGATGAGAGAATGTAGCTCCGAGCGCGTAGAAAGCTTAACGCTATCTAGATACGTGCATACTAGAAAGAATATAAATACGACCTCTGCTTTGCGTGCGTTAAGAGCTACATCGTCCCGCATCGATGTTCAGTTCTTTAACCCCGAGTAATGGAATTTTTTATATTCTAAGGAGTAGTTTAAGTAAAAAAGACAAATATTAAAGGCGATCACTCTAAAATGACTCGGCGGTCCACCAGTCGATCGCGATCGACTTAATGCCCACCTCTGGGGTAGATAGTAGTATAGAAACATAATGCAGCCACCAACAGCTCACTAGCAATCAAACCATGCAAAATTTTGGATCGTAAAATTTGCTCCGCAAACGTCCGTCTTTTAGCAAGTACATATATGTAATTTGAAAAATTTCAGTTTAGATTCATAATGCTCAGGAAACAGATTTCTGTTTAACCTATAGATCAAATTGTTAGTGAATTCACCATTTGCAATAGAAGTTGTAGTTATGGAGTGCCGGAGCGGATCTTTTACTGCAGAGACAGCAAATGCATGGGTTCAATAAATACTGCAACGATAGCAGGATGTCGGTAATCAGCTCGACGATTTAGTTATTGTTGCCGACACGATAATACACCTTGTCACAGACGCTTAAAAACTGTTTTTGCAGCAACACCACTATCATTGTTACGGCTGGCTCCATACTCAACCATGTTAAATCTAGTAGAAACAATATAGTGTGAGATAAACGCATTTGTTAAACCTATCTCAGGGTAGCTCTATTTCCTTGCCCCCCCCCATTTCAAATTTTTGAGATCGGAGTATTTTATAGTTTTGTGCCGCGTTAGCACTATTTAGTGCTGATAACGCCGAGTTTTGTGCTGCTTCTTAAGCAGAGATATTGTGGGAGGGACTGAGAAAACGGGAGCCCCGTTCACTTACAATCCTGAA
Organism: Platerodrilus igneus; assembly: GCA_036346225.1. Taxonomy (NCBI): domain Eukaryota; kingdom Metazoa; phylum Arthropoda; class Insecta; order Coleoptera; family Lycidae; genus Platerodrilus; species Platerodrilus igneus. The sequence goes on along the minus strand of JARFIW010001423.1, from coordinate 243,032 downwards.
CAAAAACTTTGCCAGAATTTTGTGCTACGTTAATGCTGTTTTGGGCCGATAATCCTAAGTTTTGTGCTGCTCACCAAGCAGAGATATTGTGGAAGAGGCTAAGAAAACGCGAGCCACGCGCACTTACAATCCTGGACAAAAGCTTTGTCAGAATTTTATTCTACGTTGTAACAAGTTTATTTTCCCGCAATATTTTGACAAATATTTATCTTATTACTTTTATAGAAGGTCAATTCAAGCCTAATATCTCTACACATTTTTACGTAATATTTATTACATGCTGTTTAGTCTAACATAATTTTTAAACCGCGAGCATAAATTACAAGTTCAGCGGTGACATAAAATACCATTTACAAGTGTCATTATAAGATCTCCCTCCTTCAATAATTATAAAGATCGTTGTAACTGTTGTCAAGCGGTGGGATACGTCAGAGTACGGCACTTTCATCTGGACTGTTGCTTTAGAAAGTCGTTCTTGTATAAGAACATGGCATCAAGTGGTTATACTTGGTGTTGAAATTAAGTGAAAAATAAATTGATATAAAATGAAATCGTCTGTGTTGGTGCACTCTATGTCGGCGTTTTGCAGAATATGTTTGCACTAAACTAGGCGTAAATGTAAAAAGTGACATTTGAACAGCAGTAAGTATTATCGAGCCTCAGGGTCTTTGTTAATTTAAATTTGCAGTGCAATTTATTTGACGTGGATACACGTGATGTTCGTTTGATATTATGTAACAAGATTAATTAATTTATGTGGCTTTGGAGAATTCTAAGCTGATCATTATTGTAACAAGAAGATTTCAATTATCATTAAATATTCCGAAAATGGTTCAAGTACGTCATAATTATTCCTCTGATCGATAAACATCTGGTATGTAATTAGTGCTCGTTAAGTACGTCAAGTTGTAAGATTTGGAATGACAAACAAGTAAGTTCTTTATTTGTTCAACGTGAAAATTTCTAGTTCGTTATGTTGTTGACCTCTTGATAACTCTGTTATTGCTGAAAAAACCCTGATAAACTTCACTTTTATTTTTTATTAGTACAAATGAAAAATGACAGAGAGCGGTATATATGTATATTAAGGTTTAACTTTCAGGACTAACAAAATTGAAGCTATCATTTAAATATAAAATTATCTAAGTTTAGTTAACTAAATTGTTTCATTTTGTTCTACAATATTTATTAATTAAAATATTTAAAATACAATTTGAATGTGAAGTCTCTAAGTAGTACTACCGAAGGCTAATAATAAAAAATTTTGTAGTATACCTTTAGTCATTCTTAATAATCAAGTTTGAACATCAACAAAAATAATCATTGCTAAATTTTTATAATGTATAAATAACAACACTATCTAATTTTTGTGAGATATAGGTGTTGAGAGGATTATTGTGTATATAGGTACATATTTTTCCTAACTATAACTTTGTCGAATTTTTTTGAAGTAAATTTGTTATGTAAAATCATTGTAAATAATTTTCAACTGATACTTAAGGGAATAGAAATTCATTTCGGTCATGTCTATGATTATTAGTTGGAATGAATGAGGTTTGATTCTTAGTAATTATAAACTTTTTGAATTAATTAACAGAATGCACAAACTGTGCTAGTCATGGTTTAATTCTTACAAGTGTAGCAGTGCATCTTTAACAATCAATATCGAGCCAGAAGGTAAGCGTTTGTAAGGGTTATGTTGACGTGATATTTTTAGTACAGCGGTATTTGAGCATAGGTTTCCGCATTCCACTTATACAAACAGACTAAAATTAGGTCATCATTGTATTCAAAATTTCGGTGGCGCCATATTCACTATATTTTTGGTCGTAATCCAACCCCGACCCCAACTCATGTTCTACCCAGAGCAAATCACTCGACTAGCCGCTTCGCCTTTGGAGGTTTTCTTATCTATGAGCAGTTTTCTATCTAAACTAACCTTGAGATCTTACATCATCAGGAAATCCTCGTTAATTATCCTTGTGCTTTTCAGTTGGCAACATAGGAGTAACCCATTAGTAAGGCAAAACGTTATAACGTTAGTGCTATTTTGTTCCGGTAACCCCGAGTTTTGTGATGCTTCCCAGGCAGAAATATTGTGTGAGGGGCTGAGGAAGTACGAGATCCATCCAGTTACATTTTGGACCAAAATTTTGCCAGAATTTTGTGCTACGTTAGTGTGGTTTTGTGCCGGTTACATTGGGTTTTGTGCTGCGTTCCAAACAGAGATATTGTTGGAGGAGCCTAGGCAATGGGGGATATTGCAAAGAAGATATGATTTATCATTTATTATGGGTATTATTTTGAATAGCAATCTTTGAGGAAAGGTTTTAGTTCAGTTCAGAAATTGAGCACATCGGGGTTAAAGCACAGTAACTACCATACCTTATCATAGACCTAACGAACTAGAAAATTGTTTGTTCGTATTACTTCCTTAGACGTTATTGTAGTTTTAAAATGATATAAACACGTATGTAAATAAAGCGATTCTTGCAACACTTTAATATCAAACAATTTAATACGCAACTTTAAAAATTCCCATAACGCTACATAATTGCACAGCTATATTACCTAGAAATTAAGTAATGCAGCAATGTTGACATAAGAAATATAACGGTGCTGACTTTTTATTATTATTTGACTTAAATTGATTAATAAAATTAACTGTACATCGATAAAGTGGTTTAAATGACGTTCAATGTAGATTTTGATTCGATTCTTGCCCCATACTTAACAGAATAATATGCATAGCGTTATCTTTTACATGATTAGCGTTGATTATTGTATGTGACTTTTAGACACAGGTTAAAGTTAAAATCTTCATGGTTTTTATACTGGTAAAAAGTTCAATGTATGAAAACAAATAGTTGTAATAGCCAATGTACGAGAATATATTTGAAACACGAAGAATAAAGTCAAATTCATTATCAAACAGAAAAATTAAAGTATTGAATTTAAATAGTAATATAACATTATTAAGTAATGATTAAAAATGTCAGATAAATTAAGGGTACACAATAACAATTGACAATTTTCTGTTACTATTGTGTCTCCCACATTTTTGCTTTTGTAAGTAACTCATCCTTGCAGTTTGTTTCAGACCGCTGTAAGCATGCTTCCAGACTTTTACTTTTAAATAAGGCTTTTCGTTGTACCCCAAAAGTATCTAGCCAAGCTGTAGTTATGTATTACTATTTACAATAATATATATATATATATATATATATATATATATTTATTGTAGTGGTTTTAAAAGGTTAAAGTAACTATAAACGAAGCAATTTGAAACACCCTGTATAGAGGAAACAACCAGAAATTACGTGCGAAATTTATTTCATTTAGTTCATTTTTAAGTAACAAGTATTAACAAAATTTTACAAATAATGATTAAAATTTAGTAGGTTTGCAAAGAAAATAAATTGTAGAAGCCAATGCAATTAATTTATTAATTTAATTGAGTTTAATTGAACGGTTATTTACGTATAATATGCATAAAAGTATGAAAAATCGATAATACCAAGGTGAAACGCGTTGCTAACACAGAAACAGCCGTTGGATATAAAATACGTTGAAAAGCCAACTCCTAGAAATGTTGTGTTAAAACCTGGGTTAATTAGACACCTGCATGTTTTCTAAATGTCAGGTTCCCTTTCTTTTTATAGATAGCAAACAAGTTTCAAAGAATATTGGTAAACAACACTCGCCAAGCACGTAATTTGGTCCACATGAAGTGAATAGAACGCGGACAGTAATATCGATTCTCTACCACTCAAACAAGGTTAGAAGAAAATATATGATATGCATAAGCAAGGGATAGCGTTAAGATAGGCGGGATTTTTAAGACGTCACTGCATATACTATTGGTCGATATCGTTACTTGTACAACAGACAAGCACGAAAATATTTTAAGTCGGGTTTATTGGAAAATATCGTAGCGACGCGCTAAATTTCAGGAATTTCAAAAACGGTTGAACCAAAGTTTTAAGAACGTGTTATTATAAATTAGATTTTCACGGTAAAAGTGGCCGGAGAGGTTACAGTCGAAGCATATAAATACTCGATGAACTAGCACGGTTTTCTCTCTTTTATCTTCGTTCTTATAGTATGTACATAGCTTCAAATACGAGTTTGTAAGTATAAATAATTTTAAATTAAATAATACAGTGTTGGCCTCATAATTTGATACGCGAATAAGTGCGAGTCTCAATTTTAATTTAAGGTGCAATATTGATCTGAAACAAGCTCGTGAAGTGACGTGAAGTATTTAAACGTATATGAAATTGAATTTAACTAAAATACGCGATTATGAAACAAGAATAATTAATTTGGATTTAGAAATGGGATGTACCGTGAAGGCAGCGCATGCAGCACAACATAAATGATGTCCTTCTACGAATAGCTACAGGCGGCCAGCAGAGTAGAGCGAAACTACATTACCGCATCGTCAATGGAGCAGAGATCTTCGAGAAATTCTAGGTAACGCTTTAAAATTGTTGTTGTTATAAACTATAAAACTATGAATATTGTCTGACATGTGAAAGTTAATTTTGAAGGTATTGTGCATTATTTTGCGTATTGAAAGTAATACGTATAACTAACTGTATTAGGGTATTTAAATAGAAATGTAAAAGTATATAAAGCTTGTTAACGTTTCATCAGGAATTTGAAATTTTTATTGTTACGAGTACATGGGGTTTTTGTTTGCAGTCAGCGTATGCAAGGTAAAAAACATACATTATTCATAATTAACTGGGTTATCATGAGCTCACCATACTCCAGAGATTACGTAAATTTAAAATAAATTATAAAGAAAGAATGAAAAATAAGATATTATTCAGGTCCCATTTACTCCGGGTATATTCTATGTGTTTGATAATTTAAGTTAAAATGCAGGACATTACAAAATTAAGATTTATAGAGGTGTAACTTGATCACTGAAATGTGAATAATAATGGATTTTTATTTGTAAATGGTAAAAAATAAATATTGTATGATTGTTGTATTTTGTGGTTTTATTGAGAGTGTGCGTGAACGATGCAGAGCATAATAGTGAATCTAGGTATCCAAGAGGAGGCCCAACTGAGCTAACCTGAGAACTGAAAAGTATTAAGGAGAAGAAAAGAGAGGAATCTAGGTAAGAAGTTTTTTTTTGAATTGTTTTTATTTTTGGTGAAATTTTCAATTTTTATATAAATTAATTTTCGAATCTACTGAATCCTGTTGAATCCACGGCAATTAATATATATATATATATATATATATATATATATATATATATAATATGCATATACATAATATACATATATAAACATTCGAGCCCCAACGTTGGGCCGTCATATTTTGCTGTGTATCCTTAAATTGATCGAGCCTCTTCGAATTGGGCGTCAAATTTATGCCGTGGATCTCGGGTAAGAAATTGCGATACCAAAATATATTCAAAATTTTATAAATTTTTCAGATTTGACAATAAACAAAATTTTCAAAAATTACCTAATCAAAAAAAAATTATCCTTACCCGTTTTCCTTTCCTCCTCGGTTGAACGGCCTTCTTCAACTGCTTCCGGCTAGCTCATTCGGATCTCCTCTTGGGTATCTAAATTCACTCGCATATTATTCAATCATACACACACTCAAGCAATAAAACCTCAAATACAATCAACATACAAGCTTTTATTTATAACTATTTACACAAGAAATGCAATAATGTCTATCTTCCATTAATCATGTTATACTTCAGAAAAACCTTATTTCATAATGTCCAGTATTTTATTTTTAAATCATTAAACACAGAAATTATACACGGAGTAAATGGGCCTTGAATAATACCTTCGCTAAACTTCCTTCTTTATAATTTATTTATTCATTTTACTCTAAATAAACTCTGTGGTAGGATGAGCTCAGAATACCCAGTAATTATGCATTTGCATACTTTTAAAACAAATAACAAAACAAAGCCATGTACTCTTTACAAAAAATTTTATGCTCTGATGGAACGTTTAAAAGCTTTATAGAAACCTTCAACTTTTCAGTTAACTACCATAATAAAGTTTCACACGTATTACGTTCAATACGTAATAATAATACACTCTACCTTGAAATTTCACTCTAGCATTCTCCCAATATTCACAGTTTAAAGTCACAATTCAAATCGTTACCTGGAAAGTTTATAGTAGATCTCTGCTTTGAGGATGTTGCCGTCTCTTGCTTCTGTCCGTTCTGCAGGGCGTTTATAGCGGTTACTAGAAAAACTCCATCTCAATTGAACTGCAAACGCGGCCTCCCTGGTGTAACCAATTCCAAATTCCATTTGAATTATTTCTTCATTAATTTGAAGCTTTGCACCCCGTTATTTAAAGCGCGACACGAGTTGTTTATAATTACAGATAATATCTCTATTAAAAGTAATTACGGCACACTTAACCGCGTATTTAATTACGAGAATATCACCTTGTAATAAATTTAATTAATTTTGTAATATTTACAACTCGTGATACTGCGATATGTACTTTTGAGCGGTCGAAAACTTAAGGGTCCCTACTACGTTCACGAAAATCATTTATACACTTAGACTGCCACCTCCTCGGCCGTCTTTCATCCGAAATCTCCTATCTACAACAACACGTTCTCGCTAATTTGCACTCAACCCCATTCTTACTCCGCGAATTTTAATACATCGTTATAAACTTTCCCGAATAATACGCTACACTAAGCTCTTGTTCGTTTCAACCTAGATTAACATTTCAACCAATCGTAGACCTAGTGACGCTTCACAAATCCCTCCTTATATTATTAGTGTCTTTTACTTATGCGTTTTATCCGTCCCTTTCTAATCTGGTCTGAGTGGTACAAATCAATATTCTTGACTATCTACTATCTAAACCCACGTGGACCTAGTGACGTGACTTTTAAACAAACGCTGTTTTGTATTTCGTGCTAAAACCTTTACCCGTTTCCAATATACGCAGAATCTTGGCTTGTTATATCCACAAATTATAAGAACGTGACATTTAAAAGTTTGCAGGTGTTTGCTACTAATGAACGATTTAAATACAATTCTCCGAGCTTCTTTTCATGGTATTTTAACCCTCCTTTAAGCTGTTTGTTACGAACGCGTTTCACCTTGGGTTTTCACAGGCTGTTATGCTTATTTTTTATCATTAATTGTTCAATTAACTCTAATTAAATTAATAACGAATGGCATTGACTTCTACCATTTAATTTTTAGCAAAGCTATTAAATATTAATTATTATTTGTATAATTTGATTAATACCCGTTACTTAAAAATTGAATTAATTTAATATAAATTTCGCACGTAATTTCTGTTTTTTCCTTTATACAGGGTGTTTTGAAATTGTTGCGTTTATTTCTATTTTTAACAATATAAAAACCACTATAATATATATATATATATATATATATATATATATATATATACGGATCTAATCGACGTTACTAGACCAATGATGTTTAGCAGACGACCTAAGACCCTGCAGAAATACCAATAATTTAAATGTATATCTCACTAAATTAGAATGTTTTTAACAAGCACTCGACAAGACGCTATAGAGGGGAAATGATTTTTTCAAAATATGGAATTTCGATAAATACCTATCTCCGTTAGATCCGGGAAGCTAAACCATTTTCCTGAACCCAATTATATACAGAAATGATGTTTGACCGATACTCTCATGCCCGACACCGTTGCCGCGTTTGTGTACAGCATTTTATCATTGTAAAACTCAATCTTATATTATATTTTATTACACTTGCATCGTGGGCTTGAATTAGACTTTCGCTGTACCTTGTCTGGTTTGTCGTATGTTTACATGCGTTGTTAAGTGAATGTGAAAATCAAAAAGTCTTAACGATGACTACCAGGTACAAGAATATAATGTTAATGTGCTTAAATACCAATGACAATCTTCTTCTACGACCAGAATGTCCACTAGTGGTTTAAAGGATGAAGATAAGGAAACAGCTTTAGTAAGTAAGAAGTGGTTAAAGTATATCGTGGTCTATAATTAACATTGACTTTTTGTAGATTGGAAGGTCGAACGCAATAATCCTGTAATCATATGCGACAATTTTGGTAAGTAATGGTAGTTATATTTAAATGCTTTCATATAGTAGATAATAACTCTGTTTTATTAACGTAATCAGTTTTAGCAAGAAATTGTACTGTTTTTATAAACCATACCTCCACTACTATTAGTAAGATTTTATCTAAGATTCTCCTTTCTCGACACTTTTTAATCTATAACATCGAATACCGTTACATACTGTGTTTTCTATTTATCATGGTATTTGATACGAGTTTAGAGTTCATTCCAGTAAAATTGTTGATTAAGCGTTTGTAGACATAAATATAAAAAGACAGCCAATTTTCCGATACTAAATTTTTAACTGTACTAATTATTTTATTAAATAAAATCAGTAACAATTTTTAATGAGGAATTAATTTGGCGTTCAACAAAATTTGGTATAATGCAACTGAGACTGAATATTTTACTTATGGTATCTTATCACACGATGAATCCGCTCTAAATTACAGTACGGCGTTTTATTCTTCTTTCAAGGGTTATTAAAGTTGAACAAATTTAATAAACAATTAATCAGCTATGATTAAGAAGAACTGTCTGATTCTTAAACTTTCATTAGTATTTGTCAACCCTTTAGTTTTCCATCAAGAACGTTGTCGCATGATTAACGTTTATTCGTACGTAAATTCATACAGCTAAGGCATCAAAATTTCAAACATGGTATTTAAAATCATTCATTCTGTATGTTAAAATTACTCGCGATGTCTTTAATCTTAGGTTTGGAGTACAGTTGCTTTAGAAAATATTAACAGTGGGTAATGTTCTACATGAAAAATTTCCATCTAATAATAATAATAATATAATAATTATAATAATAATAATAATCAGGGTTGCGACGATTTAAATCAGAATTTAATTATAATATAAATCAACCCATTTTTTTACATTTAAATAATGATTTATATTAACATATTTTTAATATTTAAATCATAATTCAAATCAAGTTACGAAATACTGATAAATAAATAAATCAACCTTCAGAAAATTTAAATAAAGGTACAATTTGTTTAAACAATAAAAATTAAACTGAACTGTGTACACATTTGAGTATTTCAGAAACCAAAACAGATATCACACAAATATAAAAGATGTAATTGTTTTAAATCCAATAGGATATGCTCCAGCCATTGTTTTAAAAATCTGAATTGTGCAAACAAGTAGCTTATAATTTGAGAAAACAATTGTAACTTCCTTATTCTATATCTATATTATATATTATCAGACATTTATGTGCCAGAAAATTATAATTTTTATACCTATTCATCAAATATTGATATTTGTTCTTCGTTTCAATGTTTATTTTTTGACATATACTGCTATAGGTGTTTTTAAGAATAGTATTGCAGAAAAACAAAAAATTTTCTTCCCACTTTACCACATAGCTATAGATACAAAAACAGTGAACACGAATTGGAGATCCACTTGCAACGACGCAACTATTATTACACCAATTATTGCTTTCTATCCAACATTTGCATCAAATGGCCAATTTGCTTATCCATATGCTGTAGTCTTATATAAAATCCCCGGTATGATATACAACTTCATACGTGAGTCTTTAGAAGCATGTGGCAGCGTTTTAGATTATGACGCGAAGTGGAATGCCCTTTAAAGGCCTTTATAATCGAGTACCATACGAAATTTTTTAATCTAAGAGAGTAAGGTGAAAAGTTCTCGGCCTACAATGAAAGATTGCAAACTTTAGTGAAGAAAATGATTTTATTTTTCGACATAATCCCCCTTAACTTTAACACACTTGGTCCAGCGTTTCTCTAACATCAGTATTCCTTCCCGGAAGTAAGGATCTGGAAGTTGTGAAGCGCTTCCCAGAAACAAATTTCTGCAAGTTTGGGAACAGATATAAGTTTGAGTGCGCCAAATCAGGGGGACAGGGGGGATGGCCGAGCAAGTCGTACCCTAAATCCGTCAATTTTCCCACCGCCAACGCACCCTTGTGTGCAGGTGCGTTGTCTTGGTGAAAGATGATTTTTTCTTCTTCAAGCCAGGCCTCTTCTTGCGAATTTTGGCATCCAGCTGGTCAAGAAGGGTGGAGTAATATTGACCTGTAATTGTTTTGCCTTTTCAAGGTAATCTATAACAGGATCCCTTTCACATCCCAGAACACGCTGGTCATCACCTTTCCGGCAAAAGGCGATCGACTTCGCTTTCTTTGGCGCTGAACAACCGTATTCCACCCACTGCCTCGACTGCTGTTTCGTTTCTGGCGTATAATGGCCGCACAAAATCGCTCGAATCCTTATTGAATCGGGCCAAACATTGCTGCGGAACTCGTTTTCGCATTTGCTTTTGATCGGCATTCAGCAAATGCGGCACCCATCTTGCGCAGAGCTTTGCATCCTTAACTCTTTGTGTAAGATGTTTCGCACCCTTTCGTCCAATATCCCTATAGCCTCAGCTATCTCCTTCACTTTCACTCGCCTATCGTCCAACACGATATCATGCACTTTTTCGACCGGTGTGGTTGCGGTTTTTGGTTGTCCTTCACGTGGGTCATTTTCGATAGACGTGCGACCACGTTTAAATTCAGCTGCCCACTTTTTAACGGTTGACAGGGAAGGGGTAGAGTCTCAGTAAACTTTTGTCAACGTCGGATGAATTTCCTGAGGGTTAATCCATTCAAAACGAAGAATTTTATGACCGCACGATATTCAAGTTTATCCATCTTAAGGAAACACGCATAAGACGTCTGCTTGAAAAATTCGTGTAAACAAACTACTTGAGATAGCAAGTTGAAAATTGTCATACGAACTAATGACATGTGCACGCAGGCGGCAAGCACAAAATTTTTGCTGATTGGAACGCCATCTCTGTTTCGGGCCAAGAACTTTGCACTTTACCTTTGTACCTGCAGTGCAACTTGAAAATGAATGTTTAATTTGGAACTTGAATACACATCATTTATTTGAAATGATCAATAGTTCATTGATTTAAAAATATTTACAATTGGCATGTGTCTATAATTTGACCAATAAATGAAAAACTTTTTATGTTGTTGCTTAGCGATCTTTAAAACATTAGTGCGATAAAGATCGCTTTTAAGTTCTATAATAGTCATTTACATATTATAATTGAAAAGTACTACATTATTGCTCTAAAATGACGGTTATGGCGTTACGCGAAGAGGAGTGCAGTAATCATTTGAGGGCACTAATATAAATTTTCGTTTGTATTATATTGCTATGTTAGTGCTGTGATGGTACAGCAAATTGTAAATTTAAAATTACTGACTTACTTTCTTTTCTAACTTTTCTTTGTCTGGCTAGCTCAACGGAAGTAACGGAATTTACAAAATGAAATCAAATACAACAATCTGAAAAGGCATCTATACATTCAAAAACAATTTGCTTTCATAAAAAAGAATACAGAACAGTTTACAGCATAACCTTTCAAACAAAATTATTCCTAACAAGTACCTATTTACTTAATTATTAATATGTTCCTTACCTAGTCTTGGTTAAAATTTACAGAAAGCAAATCTTTTCACTTGTGGATAATTTATCGGTCTCTTACTCCCACGCTTGTGTTTGTCCAAAAAGCCTTGACAGATAGTCTATTTAAAGGTCAAAATGTTTCGAATTCTGACCCCAAAACTTTCTGATAAACATCCTTACAAAAAATTATATGATTAAGTCTTATTCTGCCTTAAATTCAAATGACAAGATACTCAAATAGCAATCACAAACAAAAAAATCTGAAATTAATGCTTGCGAAATCCAATAGTACTTATCCAATTTGTAATTAACGTTATTAAACACCTTCTGCTTTTATTCTTAAATTGATGTCAAAAACTAGCTTACGAGATTTTCCATTTTATTTGAAATCTCCATTTACGACATCAGTTACCAAAAGTGCATCTTATGTTTTATTTAACTTTAGAGTAGCTTTGGTATCGAAGAACGTTGAATTTTCATTGTATTTTTGCAAATCAAATTACTGCATCTAATTATGTTTAAAATCTTACATGACAAATAGCGAACTAATGAAATTTTTTATCCTTGATCTTGTAAACTGAAACTCCTACATATTGCTTGTTGACGCGAATTAATGAATAATTCACTAATAAAGTTCCGGCTTTTATATTAAAATTATCAAAGTACGTGATGATTCTTAATTTTATTTGAATCTTTGTCGTCTAGGTAATGTAATATTTCCTGGAACTCCCTGGTTTAATGACCTAATTAGTGTCAAACTGTGATTTATATATGTAGTAAAAGGTAATGTTAACCTTTGTCCAACGTAAGGAGTTGAAGATGGCGTTGCATCCTATCTAGTAGTAATGCGAAGGCAATAAAATTGATTTTGTCTTTTTAATGATAGCGCGAGCTTCATAAGTAGCGGGTTTACTAATTTAACTATTAATGATTTCTCAGTACATATGACGCATTTTTTCTATTTCTTCCCAAGCTTCTAGAACATGTTTCTTTTAAATGTTATACGATTGTCAATTTAGCTAAGTAACTAAAGCTTTAATTGCTTTATTTATTCTTTGCAAATGCAAAACGATTTACATTTTATTATTTACAAATAAAATGTGTTCTAATGCATATTTTAGGCACATATTTAATAAGGGTTTGTTTGTCAAAATGCATTAAGATTTGCATTGTTTTTACGCGAATATTTTACACACGGGGTAATTATTTATTAAATAAATAACCAAAGTGTTTAATTACATTTTGTCCAGATTGATTTGTTTACTAATATAGCTCGTATTTTAATGAATGAAGGGCAATAAATTTATATTATTCTAACATGGATTAAATAGATTTTTGTATTTACAATGTGCTTTAAAATGATTGTTTACACACACGGAATTGTATTTCGCTTTGCATTTTAGTGGCTTTAAATTTACAATACGCTTGTAAACTTTATACAGGGTGGAACAATGAATATTCGAAAATTTTCTATTCTTTTTGGTCTCGTTCTAATTGCGTGGGGTTTTATTTATAAAAGTTGGGTTTCAATCACCTCTCGTAATCTCCTTATCACGTTATAATATTGAAATTTTCCTATAGCTACTTACTAAGGTAGAACTATTTTTATTCACTAACTTTATTATAAATTTAATACAGTGAAAAAATCTTGCAATGTGTCAAATTTGACAATTATTAAATTGAGACGCTTATTTACTGGTTGCTATAGACGATGCGAATTTTTTAGTTTTATCGCTCGCTTCAATAAACGTCGACGTTCTTTGTCGGGGTCAAGCAAAAAACCTTGTTTAATTAGTGATTGTAAAAAATTGATACGATTGTGCAGGTATATTAAAAAATATTTACAGAATTTTATTTTTCTAGGTTTTCAGAAGACATTCATCAAACAGCGAAGGTTGCAAAAGTTTTACTATTATTAAATGCCGGAAGAGGAATGGAGTGTAAAGAAAAATCTTCCAGATATTCAAATTACTGACGATCTTGTTGAATACGAGGAAAAGGACTGTATTGATTCAACTAAGGGTACAGAATCAAAGTACGTTGCGCTAGCGGCGGCCGTCTAGTGTCAAGCGGCATCAAACCCATTGGAACAACCATAACTTTGAGAGTGAAATCTACAATGGATGTAAATTCTGTACAATAAATTCATCGTGTCTGAAATTCTGATAGTACCAAGGGTTCCGTAAGAAATTGGTGGTCGACTAAAGAAAAGAAAATTGTTATAGAATTCTTTAAAAGCCACATCCCATACAAAACAGCATCAAAAAGCAAGAATGTATGAAATTTTAAACAAACATTCAACTTATTTGAGAACAGTGATTGGGTACGAATAAAACACTGGTATATAACACATATGGAAATAAATAATTACTCAATTGTGTTTATCAATGTATGTATTTTAAGTAATGTTTAATAAACGCAAAGGAATTATCTATTTAGTTTGAACTACATATATTTTTTTAATGCACGACCAGGTGATGGTTCATTAATGTATTAACAAAATGATGCATAGTGACCTCTAAGAAAGAAAACAAAGAAAGCTAAACTAATAATAGTTATAATAAGTGCGTAGGTCAATTTGTCTTTTGTTTAGTTCTTAAATAACAACTAAATAACATATTGTATTCATCATTTTAGTAAAGTACGGTCGACTAAAGAATTTTGTAACTAACTCGAATAAATAGAGAACAATCGACGAAAAAGTATTGTAACTATCTGAAATATTAAATTGGTATTAATAATCTCTATAATCAACGAATCTTTAAAAGATCTCGATTAATAATACTTGAAATATTACACAGAAAGAAGTATGGCGGGGTGTTCTTCCTTTGGTGTTTTAAAGAAAAAAATTTAAAATGGGAGGTAGGGTAGAAAGTATCGTTACAAAATGATAAAACTACGGTCTAGGATAGTGTTACAGTTGCGTTACAAATATCAGACCATGACTTATGCTAAATTTCATCTACCTAGGTACCCAGGAACTGCCTTTGACACACGCCGCCCAATTAAGTTCTTTTAAACTTTGCAAAGGACCATGTTAACAATTCAGTTTTTAAAATATTCCTGTATTGAGCATTGCAAAGCCAGGTTGTATAGCGTGTTTCATCATTTTTGGTCTTCATTAACCAACCACACCCCAATTAGGTTAGGTCGTGAGGGCCGCGCGTCAAACTGAAAAAAACCAAATTTTTCAATTTTTCTGTAACGAACATACTATAGTCTGGTTGTGTGCAAAATTTGTCTCTCTGGATTTTAGGGAAGGGTTTTTAACCACCTGCATTCTAATTGGAGTCTTTTAAGTTATAGAAATGGGGGTTTAAAACGGATAAAGCATTTTTTGTAATTTTGCTGTGATGAGCATACCAGAGTTTAGCATGCAAAATTGAATGCGTCTGTTTAATTAGAATGTTTTATGTGTAAAATGACTGCAGCTTGCATTGATATTCTATATAGTTATATGACCGTTATGGGCCTGTTATTGTTGCTGAAATGTGAATTTACATAAGCTACCGTTTGGGGGACTTAATGATAATTAATACTATTAATTATAGTTATATACAGAACGGCAATTTTTGCTAAGGAAAAGTTACATTGTCTATTAAACCTTTTTATAGTCACCAATCATTGCAGCTCACGTGCTGAAAAAGCACTACTAGTAGCTTGAGAAAAAGTCCAATGTGCATATTTGTATCAGAACTAATTAAGTAAATAAATATAGCGGTTGAGCCAGATAACGTGGCCACCGCAAATATCTTCGAAAGTATTAGCAATAAGCAAAAATTGCTATAAATAAAATGTCCTCAGCTTACTATCCTTATAATAATGTCATATGGAAAAAAATTTTATTGTACACATTGTTAAGGGGTGGGGGAGATTTTCGAAGTTCAAATGGTACTCTATATTGATATTGACATCATTGGAAAGTCTTAATTTTCTAGAATGCTATGATATATCACATTCATATGGCTGGATGATAACTTTTACAAACTTTTTACTGGTTTATTTAGAAAACATTCCTGATACATAGCTATCGCGTGCACTGCATTTCCAACATTTTTACCTTATCCTCATAAAAATACATTTATAATTATTAAATTAACCCTGCTACCACAAATTTTATTTTTTGCATTTTATTTATAACGTTTTTACTAATACTAATATCTTCGGAGATATTTGCGGTGGTCAAGTTATTTAACTCAACCGGTATATGGAAGGCGCATTGCGCCGAGCTTTGTACCGGACTGCACTTAGTAGCTTGGGCTAACCCATTGTGCATTGTATCCCTTTTGGCCGATTACACAATCAATACCAAGGCGATTGAGAATTAAAAGTGGGTAGATATTGATGCTGTATCCATTTGTTTACATAAATGTGCTATTCTGTATGTATATCTTATTTGTATGCCCATTTTAATAGTTTTAACGCAATAATATTAGTTATTGAACTTTTGAAATTTTAAATACTTATGCACGCTCATTGCAGGTGGAAATCTTTTGCCCTACTGCTACTTCAGATATCCTTGCCCAAGTAGTTTAAAAATAAGTGACATTAATAAATTAGTTTAAGTAGTGTTGTGTATTAAAACACTCGGTTGCGATTACTATTTGTAAATACGGTCTATTCTTTTTTAATTTTATCTTCTTCTACTTGCCATTCTTCTCTTTTTGTAATTGCTTTATTTCTTTCTTAGAAGTCTTCCCTTTGATTGCGTAATAACAGTTTTTACAATGAATGGCAAAAAACATTCGTTAGTAGATTACTTTAAATCAGTTCCAGCTGCTAAAAATCAAAAGTAATGAAATTCTACATGAAAGTCAACCTCAAGAAAACCTACTTCATCAAAAACATCGAGCTAGATGTATTAGAATTAGATGATTTACCAAGTCTATTAGGTGATAGTGATAGTGATAATGAACTGAATGCATTTATATTTGAATCCGAGTCGCAAGACGATGATGAGCCAGATTTAATTTTGAAGACTGGCAAGATAGATTTTGGGCTTTTGAGCGACTTTTTAAAAAGTATCTTCAGAAAACTCTTTAACGATTTTTATTTATACAGATTTACAATTTGAATTTTCAATACAAGTACATTATATTCATTAACGTATTGAGATCAAAATTACTCTAAGGTGATACTTACTGAATTAAATGAACAAAAATTAGGATAAGTAGCTGAATAACCAACAAGGTTAAAGTTGTGAAGCTCAAGACTGACTAGCCATCTTGGGCTCTAGAGGGTATTTATGTTGTCCCTGCCCCTGACATTGCTTATGGGCACTGCAGAGCTTGTGTCTGCTTATTTCTTTATTCATTTATACAATACAAAGTAACAATATTAATTCTAATAATTCAATCTTATTGTCTACTGTGACCTACACCTGCAGTGTCATATTACATCTGAATACAATGTATTCACATCCGTTCTCATGTCTGGTTTATGAACTTCAATTAACCTTTTATTATTTGTCCTCCAATTAATTATACATTGTAACAATCTAACTTCAAATTGAATAATTCCATTTGATTACCTATATATCCTAATTTAAGGGATATGTAACAGGCGTCAACAGAAAAGTTGCAGAATTGCCGAAACTGCAATACCTTATTCTACAAAAATTGTGCCCTGTTGTGTTTTAAATATTACGCCAGGACCGTCAAATCCTTCAGAAAGTATAAGATAGCCCATCTCAGCCTATTTTAAACTTTTACCCGCAAACTAATTTTAGTGGTAGATTAAGACACTTTAATAAAAGTTGGTACCAACTCTTTTCCTGGTTGGAATATTGCATTTTAACTGTGACTGTTTATTGTTTTGTGTGTCGTCATTTTACAATAAAAAAGGACTCTAACGCAGTATTTGTAGGAATAGGTTTTAATAATTGAAAAAACACATTGAATAACGAAAATAGTTTAGAACATAAGCATTCATTCGTTAAATGTTCGTCCTATAAAGCCATTAAATCACCAAGTACTGCTACCGCAGTAGTCGGACAAATAAGTGAAGCACATTTGAACTTCGTTAAAGAAAACCGAATATATGTTGGAGTAATCGTCGACATTTTGCGATATGCGGGCCTTCAGAATATTGCTCAAAGAGGAGATGTTGAAACTGTAGAAAGCTCTAATAAAAGTAACATTAGAGAACTTCTTAAACTTTTCAGTAAGTACCATGAGATAGTTAAGAAAAAACTTGGTGAAGGGATAGCAGCAAACGCTAAATATACTAGCCAGGGTTTAGAATAAAATTTTGCTTATTTTTTCAAAGATGATGCTAGATAGGATACGCAAAGACCTCCAGAACGTAATTTGCTTTTCAATAATGTGTGACGAGGCAAAAGACGTCACAGAAATTGAACAAGTTTCAGTTGTGGTTAGGTATTATTTAGATGGACAATCTATGAAAGATTTATAGGTTTTAAAGCTGCAAATAAGTTAGATGCTAGGTTCATTGCTTATTTATATTAAGAAGATATTAGCCCGACTAAATGTAGACATGAAAAATGCGTAGCACACACATATGATGGTGCAAATGTAATGAACGGTAGGACTAACGGAGTTCAAAAACTTTTTAGGTATGAGGTTAATCAAGCAATTTATGTACATTGCTATAATCATCGGTTGAACTTGGTTATAACGGATGTCTGCAAAAGGGCTGGTAAGAGCAATAAGTTTTTTAATTTATTACAAACTCTGTATGTTTTTATTTCGCAATGGACTGATTATGCGAGATTTATTGGCTTGCAAAAAAGGCTTCATCCAAACAAACGACGATTATTAGAATTAAAGAAAATTTATTATACAAGATGGTCGGCCCAAGTTTTTGCATGTTTAAGTGTAAAAAAAAATTAAACAAAATGTTAGTATTACTTAACTTATTGATTAATGAGGGATCAATCATTTTGCCGAGGCAATTGGATTGTTGTATCAGATAAATTTCGAATTTGTTTTCAATATTTGTCTTTTTTCGAAAATTTTGTTAGTACTCAAAGGTGTTAGTGATTATTTGCAAAAAGTTACAGCTGACCTAAGTTCAAGTAATGATCTGGTAATGTCTATTATAAAAACATTTAAATAATGGAATAATGGAATATGCAAACATATATTTCAAAGTCATAAAAATGTGTACCGAAAATAAAATTAATATTCTTCAGTCTATGCAAGAAAGCGCAACAAAAAGTGAGCGGAATAGAAAGTTACCGCAAAACTATCAACTATCAAACAATAAAGTGAAGTCATAAACTACTGTAAAATAAACATGTTTTTACTGGTATTGGACGCAGTATTATCAGAACTCAACGAACGATTTGAACAGTGTTCCGACATTATCGTATCCAGTGGCTCTCTTCACCCTTAAAATGTAAATTTTTTAGTTTATGAACATCTGCTGCCGATGGCCAAACACTACAAAATAAATTTGGAATCGTTGGAAGCTGAACTGAAAATTTTACCAAATACACTAAAATTATACAAAGCGCAAAACAAATTTATAATAAAAATTATTTTAAATTTTATTGGCCTGCTTAAAGCATATACAATTGTTTTCAATGAAACGTTTAAAATTGCAGTAATTGCTGTTATAATCCCCGTGTCAAGCGCTGCTTACGAACGTACCTTTTCTTGTTTAAGACGTTTAAAAACGTATATAGGAAATAGAATGACAAACGATCGACTATAATATTTGGCAATAATTAATATTGAAGGGTCCATAGTTAAAGAGCTAGATATAGAAAGCGCAATAAATGAATTTGATACAGTGCATAAAAACAGCTGCATTGTGTTTTAACACGGCTTTACAAGATCCTCCTTACTATATTTTTTGATATCCCATTATAATTTAAAGCCAGAAACAAACCGACCGATTATTCGATTTACGTGCTGAGCTTTAGCCCTCAGAAAACTTGTTGAGGGTTATAATGATTTATATCCAAAGTGCAAAATAATTTATATAAACAAATGTATCTCAAAATTGTGCAAAAATTTTAATACACTATAGTGAACCTACTAAAAATGCTTACATCGTTACCTGACATCTGTTCTTACTGTAAACATTCAAGTAAGGATACATCACCGATCACAATAAGCAAACGCATGGTTGCCGGTTGGAGGAACTGATAACGTCGGTTGAACATACTGAGAAACATCGTCTGTATATCAAGTGACTTGAACGCTCTCTGCACTAGTTTTACGTGAACTAGATTTGTATATAACGGTATGTTAAACCGACTTTTCATTCCCGATCATATAATAGTAAAATGTGCTTATAGGGTTATAGGGTCAAGGAATGGAGAAATACACCAAAAACCTTGTCAGACCCAGACCCGGGTCTGGAAACGTCGCGTTGGCTTTAATAACGTCGGATGTGTATAGCACTTCGGGCCTGTATTAGCGGTAAAATAAATGTATATATATATATATATATATATATATATATATATATATATATATATGTTTGAATATATGTATATATATATATATATATATATATATATATATATGTTTGAATATATGTATATATATATATTATATATATATATATATATATATATATCTTATGGTATTTCGAACGTAAATAACAATTGGAAAAGGTATGGGTGTTCAAAAAATTTTTTGGGATTCAGTTTCGTTCGGACAATTATGTGTTTATATGTAAATGAAAATCATTTGTTTATAATCGACGTTTCGGACTGTATTTAGACCATAATCATGATTCTGTAAAATTATAATACAAATAACAGTTATGCACATAGTAAGATACTTACGGAAACTTGATTTTTTAAGATATTAAATTAACAAACATGTAGTAACTATTACATTTTAAAATTGCAAAATACATGCGTCAGTTTTTTTAAAATACTTTCAAGATTAACAGAAATTTAAAATTAAAAGGTGTAAGTACAACAAGACGATCGGTATTAGTTTGACAACGATGGGTTTAATGTGTTATACTAAACAATTGCTAATCGTATTGAAGCCAGCATATGAGTGAGCCAACCGGTAATACAACTGTGTGATATGAAATTCAATAATTTAACGATTGAGAATTTAACAATGAATGTAGAAAGATGGTACTGGGTTAAGTATTGCTAAAACTATATAGTAGAGCGTATATGTTATTAAGATTTTGCGTGTCTATTTTAAAGTTCAAACTATTGTCATAATTTTTTATATGGTACAATTCCAGGAACAGTCTGTTTACATAATTGACCTCTTTATCTAAAAATTTTCGCATCGCTTCTGTGTTGTGTGAGCCGGGATCTTAACCATTGATTTGTTTGTCCCGTATAAGATATGTTACATGAGCATTTAATTCTATAAACTATGTTACTACATAGTCCTTTATCAGTCATATCTTTAACAGTAGTGAAGAGATTGTTAATCGATCTCTTGCAGGTGTACACAATTTTTATGTTGTCCTTAGATAAAGTTTTTTGTATTGCCGGCGTAAGGTTATCAATATATGGTAATTTTTTATAAATTACATTGTTCTGGGGGTTTTTTATTATAGGTTCTTGTGTTTAAAAGATCAGTTTCTTTAAGAGAATCTTCGGGTAGGCATTATTTTCTAGAGTATGTTGAAGTAGCTTAAGATTTTTTGTTATAAATTCAGAATCACATATTTTTAAGATACGGTATTTTAGGGCCAGTACGGTGTTAATTTTTTGTTGATATGTATGATTTGAATGTTAGTTTAAGTACCGGCCAAAGTTTGTCGGTTTTTTTATAGTAGTTGAATTTAATATGGTTTTCTGCCGTTCTTATCACAAGCGTGTCTAAAAATGGGATACTATTATTTTTTCCTTTTCAAGAGTAAATTGCAAATGTGGATTGATGAGATTAAAGAAACGTAACGTATCATCTATTTTGTTGTTGGGTATGGAGCATAAAATGTCATCCACGTACTTGATTAGGAACGGGGTATGGAAACCTAGTAAAGAAACAACCTCATTCAATAAATGATCCATCACGATTTGGGCTATTATCGGGGAAAGGGGTGAACCCATTGGTGTTCCAGAAATTTGTAAATAACTATGACCTTCGAAAACAAAAAATGTGTCGTTGAAAATTAACCTGATTGTAGTAATGAAAGTAGTTTTAGTAAATTTACAGTGAGGTCCGATCTTATCCCATTTTTCGGTTATGATATCTAGAAATAATTGTAGAGGTATATTGGTGAAAAGTGATGTAACATCCAATGATATGAGTATGTGGTCTCTTGGTAAAATAAAATTTCTGAATTTTTCTGTAAATGTGAATGTATCTTTTGTGTTATAACCCTCTAGAGGAAATGATAACGATAAAATTTTTGATATATGTAATGCTAATTTATACGTGGGAGTATCAATAGATGAAATTATCGGACGAAGTGATAAGACCGGTTTATGAATTTTCGGCAGTCCGTAGTATTTTCCTGGGATTGCATGGTTACTGCTAATATTTTATTTTTCAACTTTCGTTAGGTGGTTATTATTTGCTAATAGTTTTAAGTGCTCATTGACTTTTTTCTGTATAGTGAAAGTCGGATCCCTTGGTAATTTTTTATATACTTCTGTGTTATTCAACAACTTCCGTGATTTTTCAATGTATTGGGCTTTATTCATTATAACCGTGACGGAACCCTTATCCGCTCTAATGACTAAGATATCTGGATGATCTCTTAAGAATTTTTAGCAACCCAGTAGTTAGTTAAATTTGATTTATCATATTTGTTGGTGTTAGGATTGAATAGGTAGTTTGTTATAATATTTGTAACTTTTGCTCTAAGAATATTTTTCTGTACACTACCTGACTGATGTGAATCGATAATACCTTCAACACCGGCTAATAATTTTCTGATGTGGACGTCTTTGGCTGATACTGGTAGATTAAATTTTGGTCCTAATGATAAGACATCTTTCACTTTATTTGGAATCACACAATTTCTAATATTGACGACCCATTTGCTGTTGTCATTAAATCAAACTTTATGGTTACTTTGATTGCGTTTCAAATTACTAAACTTTTTAGATGAATTTTCTTAACTAATACGAATCTCTTGTTATAAGAGTCCTGCTGTCTACGTTCAAATTCAATGAATAGATAATTTGGTAAATTTGTTGTACTTGTTGTACTTACACCTTTTAATTTTAAATTTCTGTTAATCTTGAAAGTATTTTAAAAAAACTGACGCATGTATTATGCAATTTTAAAATGTAATAGTTACTACATGTTTGTTAATTTAATATCTTAAAAAATCAAGTTTCCGTAAGTATCTTACTATGTGCATAACTGTTATTTGTATTATAATTTTACAGAATCATGATTATGGTCTAAATACAGTCCGAAACGTCGATTATAAACAAATGATTTTTATTTACATGTAAACACATAATTGTCCGAACGAAACTGAATCCCACAAAATTTTTTGAACACCTATATATATATATATATAGAATGCTGTGATACCCTGTATAAAATCGAGCCTCACGAATTGAGCGCCAAGAATGCTGTGAAACCTTTTAAATCACCTGGTCCGTTGATTCCTTCTGTTAATCGCCTCGGCTGCTCTTCTAGATAACTTCCATTCTCAATCATAAAAATTAAACAACACATTCCTACCACAAACATCAACGTTAACTCTATTTACATCAATATTCAGAATACATTAAATTTTCAAATTAAATTTGAACATAAAATTCAGTTTTAAAAAGAATTTCCGGATTAATTTTATTATCATTTTACTGTGCATCCAAAATTAAAGTCCTTGTTGGATGCCTACTAATTAATATAACAAGATAAGCAGACCGGAGTCTGAGTATAAAGGGAGCATCTACCACCCTTTACGTTAATTAACCAGGTTTGTCTAATTGAGCTCAAAGACCTACCCAAAGTTTCATCCTATTCCCGAACATCAAAACAAAATACCCTTTTACTTAAACAAGCAAATTTCATCTTAAAATTAAATTTTATGGTTAGAAAAATTCCACTAATGTCCATTTAAAGTAAATCAATTATAAAGTCATTCAATACACACAAAAATGTCAAACAAAATAGTACAATTTACCTGAAGGTTATTGTCCTCGTAGCTTCAGTGTAATCGTCCCTTTTGTAAATCACACCATTCCAACCGGATTCTATTTACAGCTTCAAGTTGTCAACGCTTTAAAATGTTCTCCATCACCATTAATTTAAAGTTGTTTCTAGGCTTTTCCGGAACTCATCTGTGTATATCTGCCTCTGGTTCAGTGGATGCAGACACATTTACGAACCATTTAGTCATTAACACCCCGCAAAATAGCAAAGAAATTCATACTTCCTTTACCAATATTACCAATATACGCCAAAACTGCCTACTTTTGGGTATACATTTGTCGTTGTAAATTTTACTAATTGGTACCGTGATAATAAACTTTTATTACCTTGTATCTAAGTGCACTGAAGTACATTCATGTTAGCACGTAAAATAACCAACTATTTTGAGTCACTAAAATATACTAGCACACTTTAAATTATTTAATCAAACTAAAATGCACTGTTTAATATCAAGTCGCGGATGCACGAGCTTTTAACGCATCGAATCGTCGAAAGTCTAAGAGTCTAAGAGCGAGAAACACATATTCCCGCCTGTATATATAGCGAATAGCCGACACGTCGCTTTGTTCCCTAAAACGGGTAATTCCAACGAATTCCTCATTCTACGTTCCCAGTCTGTAGCCTGCACGTCAATTTTTCTGAATTTAGTACTCACCCATTGAGATCTCAGAAAATTTCAACACGGCCCGCAAAGTTGTCCGAGAAAACTAATTACTTTTATACAGAAATTGTTGTTCTACCTCTGATATATGCATCCTATTTTTAACCAATCGCAACCCTTGACGTTGCTTAAATCCCGCCCTTTACAATATGTGTCTTTGCTAGACGCATTTTCTCTTTCCTTCTCTAACCTGTTCGTATTGGTGCAACTTGACACTCTTCATTATCGATTATATTTTAGTCCACGCGGACTGTTATCTTGGTTTAATAACCCCGTATCGCACATTCTCGTGAATATTAAGCCCCGGTTTCTCCAAGATTCTTTGAAACATTAATTATTTGCCAAATTTACGCAGAATGAGCTTTTTTAAAAATACGCAGGTGTTCTGTATTTCCTGCTAAAGCATCTGATCGTTTCAATATCCTTAGAATCAACATGTTTATCCAAACAAATTAACTTGAAATTGCCTTTTAAAAACACGCAGGTGTTTTCAAACGTAACATTTTAAATAACCTTCCTACGATTTGACTATTATTGGGTTTTCACAAGCCTTTTATGCTTATTATATGTTATTAACGGTTTAATTAACTCCAATTAAAATTGATTTCCATCCTTTTCATTTTTTTAGCGAATACACCTTAAATATTAATTATTATATGTACACTTTGTTTTACTACCCGTTACTTAAAATAGGGTTAATTAATATAAACTTTGCACGTAATTTCCATTTGTTTAGGAATAATTAAATTATCCACTGCGCTTTTCAATACTGCTTCTTTTGATGTAAAGCGTCTTATAGATAATTTAAATTTCTTATTTTACTGAAACGACCGAGTTTATTTATGCTTCAAGGTTTTAATAAAGCGTATTATTTAATGAAATTCCTTATACACGGTAATTAAAATTATTTGATTTGATTATTTAATTTTCTACCCTGGTCTAAATATGAGTATTTTCCCCCTATTTGAATACAAATAATCCCACTTATTTGAATGCAAATATCAAATATTTAGACTGCCAAAAATCTTTACAAAATTTTGCCTATCTCTCTATCCTTATCTATCTAACTTACCTACTTTGTCTCCAATCAAAAAAATATTTACACCTATCCTATATCCCTATCCTATTCCTAACTCTCACCTACTTCTATAAACTGAAATTATCCCTAACTTCATCCTACTTATCCATCTAATCCTATATACATCCTATATACCTATCCTATTCCTAACTTTTAACTACTCTTCACTATACTTTACTTCCCCCTACCTAATCCTATATGCCTATCCTACTCTTACTCTATTCCTAACTCTCCCCTAATCTTATATAAAATATCTATACTTAACCTATCTTATTTTCTTCCTACATTTACTCTTTATCCTCATCCTAAACCTATTCCTAATTATCTCCCATATGTGTCTTATATCTAGCTTTATTTTCTATAACCACTTACTTCTACTCTTTTATATACACCTATGCTATCCCTATCCTATTTAAATCTAACTCTCTTCTTGACCCTCCAAGTCTTTCGTCTCACCAACCTAATACTCTTCATCCCTATCTCTCCCCCTTCTATATCTATACTTAACATCTCTATTATCTCACATACAATAAACTTATCATCCTCTTATCCTGACTCTTAAATATCACTTCTTCTTCAGTCCCTACACTTGTCTGTTTCTTATTTATTCTTATTTCCTTTTCTGCCGACAAACCAAACGATACTACTTTACAATTATCGATTTTTCCCTCTATGGAAAACCCTACGTACCTTCTAGAATTTTGTGTAATGGAATCCGCCAGAATGAATCCCTTAAATCTACTTGATTAAAAACAAACTTGCCATCTTTACTTAATTTCGCCTTCACCTGCTCCTGATATGCTGCTTCTACCCCCACTACTTCTGCATGTTTTTGTAATAAAGCTTGAACCTCTACTCTCCTATCCTCTGGACATCTTATCGTGTTGATCTGTTTACCTTCATCATCCTCTACCTCTACTACATTAATACTAAACCCCGTGTCATCCTCTGTGACTTCATAACTGCCTTTCCATGGCACTACCCTATCCTTAATTCTTATTACCTTCCTTTCCATATCTATCAAAACCCCTAACTTCATCATACAGTCAACACCTAAAATGCTCTGAAACTTCAGTCCAGGTACAATTACAAATTCCTGTTCACAGCTTAAACCTCCTATATCTATCCTAAGCACCACAACACTATTTACTACAGCAAACTTCTTTTATTTGGAGCTACTAAATGGCTACGTTTTATAGGCATAATTCTATCACAAACCTTATCCCTAATTTTGCTGACGAATTCCTCCGATATTAAACTCGCCTCTGCCCCTGTATCAAGTAATACTTCTACATTATTCTCAAAATTTCTAAATTAATAATTGGCAAACATAATTTTTCCTCAGTTTCTGGCTCTACTTCCTCCTCAATTTTGAAAAATTCACGTGGATGTTCGTATACATTTACACAGAAATCTAGTGGTTTGTCGCGTTCTAAAATCCTGTCTCATCCTGTTTTCCGTGCTTGGTCCTGGTTGTCCTTCTACAACCTGTGCGTACGTCCTCCTCGTGTTAATATCCGTGTCCCTATCTCTATTCGGCGTGCTGGTCACAGTCCTGTTTACTTCCGGTAAACTGTTCTGTCTCGTGTAACTAGGTCTTGGCGTCGGTCCCCTAGTCGCACTATTGCTCCTGTATTCCTGTCCTCGTCGTTCCCAATTCGGTCGAAAATTTCTGTTGTAGTCAGGCCGTCTCGGATAATTCGGTGTCCTGTTGTCAAACCTAACTGTGTTAACGTTTCGTTCTCGTATCTCTCTTGTCCGTCCAACACATACATCGTCATATCTCTGTAAATACTCTAAAAATGTCTCCCGTTCTGTGATGTTTTGTAAGGCCACGTGTTGTCTAATTTCCAGTTCAAAATGTCGTGATAGGTACTTGATAATCTGTCTGTCCGTCAATGGTGGATTCAGTTGTTTGGCCACACTGTACTTGCGGATGGCATATTGCTCCCTAGAACCTGCAAACTCTCCTTAAATTTTCCTGTAATCAAGTCGTCCCTAATCTGATCCTGTTTGTGATCACTCCAGTAATGTTGTAAAAATTTGTCTTCAAAGTCCTGATACGTGTCTATGTCCTGTCCTACTAAATTGTACCATGCTTCCGCGTTGTCCTTTAATAAAGCCTTTATCGTATTTAGTTTAGTCTGTTCGTCAAATAAATTTCCCACTAGATTTCTTACACTATTAATAAAAATTTGTGGATTTACCCTGTTATCACCATAAAACTTCATGTGTTGGTCCAATGATACTCCACCTGTATAAAATCTGGGACCTTCCCCCGTTAAATTTGACATGTTGTATTTGATACTACTAACTTCGCGTTCTACCCTGCCTAACTGATCCCTACATGAGTCCGTTACTTCAGTCATTTTACGTTTATTTCTTCTTCACAGAAAATGCGTACTTCGGACCTTAAATGTCCCATTTCCTGTCGAAGACCTGTAATGTCACGCTCATTTTTATCTACCCTATTTTCAACTTCCCCATCTTTACAGTAAGACTATTTTAAATTCTACAACTTCTTGATTCGTCTTATCTATTTTCTGACTAATCTCTTCTAACTTCCTGTTCGATTCATCGCTTAGCTGTTCTAATTTTCTGTTGGATTCTTCCCTAGCTCTATTAGATTCATCGTTCATTCTCTCTAACATTCTCAATATCATCTCGTTTCCTTGATCCCCGATTCCGTCCTCGACTGATCTCTACTGCCTCCTGCTTCTTCCATTTTCGAATTTTTCCCACACAATGCACTATCGTCACTTCCAATTTCCACTCCTTGACTCCTTAACCACTCCTTTCTCTGCATACGTTCTAATCACTCCACACACTCTAAAATACTTTTAAATTTATCCACAAACAGAAACTCTCTCTCAGATCGCCAGTTTCCTGGAATAAAATAACAAAAATTTTATTTGGAACTCGAGCCTCACTTTTGGGTCGCCAAGAATGCTGTGAAACCTTTTAAATCACCTGGTCCGTTGATTCCTTCTGTTAATCGCCTCGGCTGCTCTTCTAGATAACTTCCATTCTCAATCATAAAATTAAACAACACATTCCTACCACAAACATCAACGTTAACTCTATTTACATCAATATTCAGAATACATTAAATTTTCAAATTAAATTTGAACATAAAATTCAGTTTTAAAAGAATTTCCGGATTAATTTTATTATCATTTTACTGTGCATCCAAAATTAAAGTCCTTGTTGGATGCCTACTAATTAATATAACAAGATAAGCAGACCGGAGTCTGAGTATAAAGGAGCATCTACCACCCTTTACGTTAATTAACCAGGTTTGTCTAATTGAGCTCAAAGACCTACCCAAAGTTTCATCCTATTCCCGAACATCAAAACAAAATACCCCTTTTACTTAAACAAGCAAATTTCATCTTAAAATTAAATTTTATGGTTAGAAAAATTCCACTAATGTCCATTTAAAGTAAATCAATTATAAAGTCATTCAATACACACAAAAATGTCAAACAAAATAGTACAATTTACCTGAAGGTTATTGTCCTCGTAGCTTCAGTGTAATCGTCCCTTTTGTAAATCACACCATTCCAACCGGATTCTATTTACAGCTTCAAGTTGTCAACGCTTTAAAATGTTCTCCATCACCATTAATTTAAAGTTGTTTCTAGGCTTTTCCGGAACTCATCTGTGTATATCTGCCTCTGGTTCAGTGGATGCAGACACATTTACGAACCATTTAGTCATTAACACCCCGCAAAATAGCAAAGAAATTCATACTTCCTTTTACCAATATTACCAATATACGCCAAAACTGCCTACTTTTGGGTATACATTTGTCGTTGTAAATTTTACTAATTGGTACCGTGATAATAAACTTTTATTACCTTGTATCTAAGTGCACTGAAGTACATTCATGTTAGCACGTAAAATAACCAACTATTTTGAGTCACTAAAATATACTAGCACACTTTAAATTATTTAATCAAACTAAAATGCACTGTTTAATATCAAGTCGCGGATGCACGAGCTTTTAACGCATCGAATCGTCGAAAGTCTAAGAGTCTAAGAGCGAGAAACACATATTCCCGCCTGTATATATAGCGAATAGCCGACACGTCGCTTTGTTCCCTAAAACGGGTAATTCCAACGAATTCCTCATTCTACGTTCCCAGTCTGTAGCCTGCACGTCAATTTTTCTGAATTTAGTACTCACCCATTGAGATCTCAGAAAATTTCAACACGGCCCGCAAAGTTGTCCGAGAAAAACTAATTACTTTTATACAGAAATTGTTGTTCTACCTCTGATATATGCATCCTATTTTAACCAATCGCAACCCCTTGACGTTGCTTAAATCCCGCCCTTTACAATATGTGTCTTTGCTTGACGCATTTTCTCTTTCCTTCTCTAACCTGTTCGTATTGGTGCAACTTGACACTCTTCATTATCGATTATATTTTAGTCCACGCGGACTGTTATCTTGGTTTAATAACCCCGTATCGCACATTCTCGTGAATATTAAGCCCCGGTTTCTCCAAGATTCTTTGAAACATTAATTATTTGCCAAATTTACGCAGAATGAGCTTTTTTAAAAATACGCAGGTGTTCTGTATTTCCTGCTAAAGCATCTGATCGTTTCCAATATCCTTAGAATCAACATGTTTATCCAAACAAATTAACTTGAAATTGCCTTTTAAAAACACGCAGGTGTTTTCAAACGTAACATTTTAAATAACCTTCCTACGATTTGACTATTATTGGGTTTTCACAAGCCTTTTATGCTTATTATATGTTATTAACGGTTTAATTAACTCCAATTAAAATTGATTTCCATCCTTTTCATTTTTTTAGCGAATACACCTTAAATATTAATTATTATATGTACACTTTGTTTTACTACCCGTTACTTAAAATAGGGTTAATTAATATAAACTTTGCACGTAATTTCCATTTGTTTAGGAATAATTAAATTATCCACTGCGCTTTTCAATACTGCTTCTTTTGATGTAAAGCGTCTTATAGATAATTTAAATTTCTTATTTTTACTGAAACGACCGAGTTTATTTATGCTTCAAGGTTTTAATAAAGCGTATTATTTAATGAAATTCCTTATACACGGTAATTAAAATTATTTGATTTGATTATTTAATTTTCTACCCTGGTCTAAATATGAGTATTTTCCCCCTATTTGAATACAAATAATCCCACTTATTTGAATGCAAATATCAAATATTTAGACTGCCAAAAATCTTTACAAAATTTTGCCTATCTCTCTATCCTTATCTATCTAACTTACCTACTTTGTCTCCAATCAAAAAATATTTACACCTATCCTATATCCCTATCCTATTCCTAACTCTCACCTACTTCTATAAACTGAAATTATCCCTAACTTCATCCTACTTATCCATCTAATCCTATATACATCCTATATACCTATCCTATTCCTAACTTTTAACTACTCTTCACTATACTTTACTTCCCCCTACCTAATCCTATATGCCTATCCTACTCTTACTCTATTCCTAACTCTCCCTAATCTTATATAAAATATCTATACTTAACCTATCTTATTTTCTTCCTACATTTACTCTTTATCCTCATCCTAAACCTATTCCTAATTATCTCCCATATGTGTCTTATATCTAGCTTTATTTTCTATAACCACTTACTTCTACTCTTTTATATACACCTATGCTATCCCTATCCTATTTAAATCTAACTCTCTTCTTGACCCTCCAAGTCTTTCGTCTCACCAACCTAATACTCTTCATCCCTATCTCTCCCCCTTCTATATCTATACTTAACATCTCTATTATCTCACATACAATAAACTTATCATCCCTCTTATCCTGACTCTTAAATATCACTTCTTCTTCAGTCCCTACACTTGTCTGTTTCTTATTTATTCTTATTTCCTTTTCTGCCGACAAACCAAACGATACTACTTTACAATTATCGATTTTTCCCTCTATGGAAAACCCTACGTACCTTCTAGAATTTTTGTGTAATGGAATCCGCCAGAATGAATCCCTTAAATCTACTTGATTAAAAACAAACTTGCCATCTTTACTTAATTTCGCCTTCACCTGCTCCTGATATGCTGCTTCTACCCCACTACTTCTGCATGTTTTGTAATAAAGCTTGAACCTCTACTCTCCTATCCTCTGGACATCTTATCGTGTTGATCTGTTTACCTTCATCATCCTCTACCTCTACTACATTAATACTAAACCCCGTGTCATCCTCTGTGACTTCATAACTGCCTTCCATGGCACTACCCTATCCTTAATTCTTATTACCTTCCTTTCCATATCTATCAAAACCCTAACTTCATCATACAGTCAACACCTAAAATGCTCTGAAACTTCAGTCCAGGTACAATTACAAATTCCTGTTCACAGCTTAAACCTCCTATATCTATCCTAAGCACCACAACACTATTTACTACAGCAAACTTCTTTTATTTGGAGCTACTAAATGGCTACGTTTTATAGGCATAATTCTATCACAAACCTTATCCCTAATTTTGCTGACGAATTCCTCCGATATTAAACTCGCCTCTGCCCCTGTATCAAGTAATACTTCTACATTATTCTCAAAAATTTCTAAATTAATAATTGGCAAACATAATTTTTCCTCAGTTTCTGGCTCTACTTCCTCCTCAATTTTGAAAAATTCACGTGGATGTTCGTATACATTTACACAGAAATCTAGTGGTTTGTCGCGTTCTAAAAATCCTGTCTCATCCTGTTTTCCGTGCTTGGTCCTGGTTGTCCTTCTACAACCTGTGCGTACGTCCTCCTCGTGTTAATATCCGTGTCCCTATCTCTATTCGGCGTGCTGGTCACAGTCCTGTTTACTTCCGGTAAACTGTTCTGTCTCGTGTAACTAGGTCTTGGCGTCGGTCCCCTAGTCGCACTATTGCTCCTGTATTCCTGTCCTCGTCGTTCCCAATTCGGTCGAAAATTTCTGTTGTAGTCAGGCCGTCTCGGATAATTCGGTGTCCTGTTGTCAAACCTAACTGTGTTAACGTTTCGTTCTCGTATCTCTCTTGTCCGTCCAACACATACATCGTCATATCTCTGTAAATACTCTAAAATGTCTCCCGTTCTGTGATGTTTTGTAAGGCCACGTGTTGTCTAATTTCCAGTTCAAAATGTCGTGATAGGTACTTGATAATCTGTCTGTCCGTCAATGGTGGATTCAGTTGTTTGGCCACACTGTACTTGCGGATGGCATATTGCTCCCTAGAACCTGCAAACTCTCCCTTAAATTTTCCTGTAATCAAGTCGTCCCTAATCTGATCCTGTTTGTGATCACTCCAGTAATGTTGTAAAAATTTGTCTTCAAAGTCCTGATACGTGTCTATGTCCTGTCCTACTAAATTGTACCATGCTTCCGCGTTGTCCTTTAATAAAGCCTTTATCGTATTCAGTTTAGTCTGTTCGTCAAATAAATTTCCCACTAGATTTCTTACACTATTAATAAAAATTTGTGGATTTACCCTGTTATCACCATAAAACTTCATGTGTTGGTCCAATGATACTCCACCTGTATAAAATCTGGGACCTTCCCCCGTTAAATTTGACATGTTGTATTTGATACTACTAACTTCGCGTTCTACCCTGCCTAACTGATCCCTACATGAGTCCGTTACTTCAGTCATTTTACGTTTATTTCTTCTTCACAGAAAATGCGTACTTCGGACCTTAAATGTCCCATTTCCTGTCGAAGACCTGTAATGTCACGCTCATTTTTATCTACCCTATTTTCAACTTCCCCCATCTTTACAGTAAGACTATTTTTAAATTCTACAACTTCTTGATTCGTCTTATCTATTTTCTGACTAATCTCTTCTAACTTCCTGTTCGATTCATCGCTTAGCTGTTCTAATTTTCTGTTGGATTCTTCCCTAGCTCTATTAGATTCATCGTTCATTCTCTCTAACATTCTCAATATCATCTCGTTTCCTTGATCCCCTGATTCCGTCCTCGACTGATCTCTACTGCCTCCTGCTTCTTCCATTTTCGAATTTTTCCCACACAATGCACTATCGTCACTTCCAATTTCCACCCTTGACTCCTTAACCACTCCTTTCTCTGCATACGTTCTAATCACTCACACACTCTAAAATACTTTTAAATTTATCCACAAACAGAAACTCTCTCTCAGATCGCCAGTTTCCTGGAATAAAATAACAAAATTTTATTTGGAACTCGAGCCTCACTTTTGGGTCGCCAAGAATGCTGTGAAACCTTTTAAATCACCTGGTCCGTTGATTCCTTCTGTTAATCGCCTCGGCTGCTCTTCTAGATAACTTCCATTCTCAATCATAAAATTAAACAACACATTCCTACCACAAACATCAACGTTAACTCTATTTACATCAATATTCAGAATACATTAAATTTTCAAATTAAATTTGAACATAAAATTCAGTTTTAAAAGAATTTCCGGATTAATTTTATTATCATTTTACTGTGCATCCAAAATTAAAGTCCTTGTTGGATGCCTACTAATTAATATAACAAGATAAGCAGACCGGAGTCTGAGTATAAAGGAGCATCTACCACCCCTTTACGTTAATTAACCAGGTTTGTCTAATTGAGCTCAAAGACCTACCCAAAGTTTCATCCTATTCCCGAACATCAAAACAAAATACCCCTTTTACTTAAACAAGCAAATTTCATCTTAAAATTAAATTTTTATGGTTAGAAAAATTCCACTAATGTCCATTTAAAGTAAATCAATTATAAAGTCATTCAATACACACAAAATGTCAAACAAAATAGTACAATTTACCTGAAGGTTATTGTCCTCGTAGCTTCAGTGTAATCGTCCCTTTGTAAATCACACCATTCCAACCGGATTCTATTTACAGCTTCAAGTTGTCAACGCTTTAAAATGTTCTCCATCACCATTAATTTAAAGTTGTTTCTAGGCTTTTCCGGAACTCATCTGTGTATATCTGCCTCTGGTTCAGTGGATGCAGACACATTTACGAACCATTTAGTCATTAACACCCCGCAAAATAGCAAAGAAATTCATACTTCCTTTTACCAATATTACCAATATACGCCAAAACTGCCTACTTTTGGGTATACATTTGTCGTTGTAAATTTTACTAATTGGTACCGTGATAATAAACTTTTATTACCTTGTATCTAAGTGCACTGAAGTACATTCATGTTAGCACGTAAAATAACCAACTATTTTGAGTCACTAAAATATACTAGCACACTTTAAATTATTTAATCAAACTAAAATGCACTGTTTAATATCAAGTCGCGGATGCACGAGCTTTTAACGCATCGAATCGTCGAAAGTCTAAGAGTCTAAGAGCGAGAACACATATTCCCGCCTGTATATATAGCGAATAGCCGACACGTCGCTTTGTTCCCTAAAACGGGTAATTCCAACGAATTCCTCATTCTACGTTCCCAGTCTGTAGCCTGCACGTCAATTTTTCTGAATTTAGTACTCACCCCATTGAGATCTCAGAAAATTTCAACACGGCCCGCAAAGTTGTCCGAGAAAACTAATTACTTTTATACAGAAATTGTTGTTCTACCTCTGATATATGCATCCTATTTTAACCAATCGCAACCCCTTGACGTTGCTTAAATCCCGCCCTTTTACAATATGTGTCTTTGCTTGACGCATTTCTCTTTCCTTCTCTAACCTGTTCGTATTGGTGCAACTTGACACTCTTCATTATCGATTATATTTTAGTCCACGCGGACTGTTATCTTGGTTTAATAACCCCGTATCGCACATTCTCGTGAATATTAAGCCCCGGTTTCTCCAAGATTCTTTGAAACATTAATTATTTGCCAAATTTACGCAGAATGAGCTTTTTAAAAATACGCAGGTGTTCTGTATTTCCTGCTAAAGCATCTGATCGTTTCCAATATCCTTAGAATCAACATGTTTATCCAAACAAATTAACTTGAAATTGCCTTTTAAAACACGCAGGTGTTTTCAAACGTAACATTTTAAATAACCTTCCTACGATTTGACTATTATTGGGTTTTCACAAGCCTTTTATGCTTATTATATGTTATTAACGGTTTAATTAACTCCAATTAAAATTGATTTCCATCCTTTTCATTTTTTTTAGCGAATACACCTTAAATATTAATTATTATATGTACACTTTGTTTTACTACCCGTTACTTAAAATAGGGTTAATTAATATAAACTTTGCACGTAATTTCCATTTGTTTAGGAATAATTAAATTATCCACTGCGCTTTTCAATACTGCTTCTTTTGATGTAAAGCGTCTTATAGATAATTTAAATTTCTTATTTTTACTGAAACGACCGAGTTTATTTATGCTTCAAGGTTTTAATAAAGCGTATTATTTAATGAAATTCCTTATACACGGTAATTAAAATTATTTGATTTGATTATTTAATTTTCTACCCTGGTCTAAATATGAGTAATATATATATATATATATATATATATATATATATATAATTGATATATAATTGAAAATCGTTAACAAGGACCAAGCTTCAGTAGTATTAAGTATAACATCATCTAATCAATTAGGCTAGATAGCTCAATTGGTTAGAGCACTGATCCGGTGAATCAGAGGTTGCAGGTTCAAATCCTGCTGTAGCCGTTCTTTTAGTGGTTTTCAATTACTAGTTCGATTTGAAATGGTAATTCAACTTTAAATACAAAGTTGGATTTTCATTTCATCTTAATAACTATTTATATATATATATATATATATATATAATTTATTGTGAAGTTAAGGCTCTAAAAGCGAGCCCCACGCTTGGACGCAATAATTTATTGTGAGATTTAACCTAAATAATCGAGCTCTAGCATTGGGCCGTCCGTAATATATTGTGAGGTTTACCTGGAGTCACGCCCCACAAATTCGGCCGTCCGTAATTTATTGTGAAGTTAACCCTTTTATTCTTGCCCCACTAATTGGGTCGTCATAATTTATTGTGTATTTTACTCTGAAATCACGCCACAAATTGGGCTGCTATAATATTGTGAAGTTTAGTTCAAATCTGCTCCTGAATCGTCCTCTTAATTCGATTTTTCCTATATATTACATACACCTACCTATTACATCAAACAAACTTCCTTTCATTTTTACCATAGAAACCTAAATAGAAATTCACATCAATCATGCATTCAAAAATAACTCAAATTAACCAAAATATCACACTCTATTTGTCTAAAATCCAAATTACATTTTTTTTCAAATTTAAAATACCATTGCTTTATATACTAAATTTTATAACAATCCTTCTGCATATGGATAACCTTTTTAACACATAACTTTTCATTAAAGTAAAAGGGCATTCTTCATACCTTACGATACCCTTCGTTCTAGCATGAGCTCACCTTAAAACTTTATAGATGTGCATATAAATTCTCTGCACGACCGATATCAAAAAACCCTCTATACTTTTTTACAACTTTTGGTTATCTGCAAATTAATGAAAAATGCTCAAAAATCAATTTCGTTTTTAACCGTCCTTTAAATGTCTGTTCAAATAAAAATCAAAACAAATAATCATAAAACACGTCAAAACACCACAAACACTATGAAAATGTTCACCATGAAATGTCTTATACCATCTCCTACCTTGTAGTTGTCTTCGTACTGCGATGCACTAACTAGCTCCTTGTAGATGTTGCCGTCTGGTAGGTCTTCCGTCTATCCATCAATTCCATGGTCGATCCCCATGTACCATACAAGCCTTTACTCCAAAAACTCTTCTTTTATAAATATCCGGTCTCCAAATTTCGTTCCTTTTGTTACAAATACATTCTACTATCCCAAACCTCGCTTTGTTCCACATCCAAACAATTTTCAAATTCTAGTTCTTACATCTCAACTTTACTATTCACTAATACAGCTTTATTAGCTTTTACATAAATTTAATTCGACTGCACTAATGCACTTGTAAGTAAACTTATTGTATCACCGATGGAATCAAAGAGACCGAGACCCTTCCCTGTTCCTGATTATATAATCAAACCTGCCCCCTCCCTGCTCAAGAAACAGTACGTATATCTGTTTAACCGTTGTCCTGTTTTCCTCAAAAATCACCAACGACCGTCGATTTCTCGTAATTTTCATAACATAACACAACAGTACGCGGTAAAGCACTTAAATGTGTCAACTGTCTCCGGATTAGCTTATACTCCACGCCTCTAACTTCAAACAAACATTTCATCTTCGTTGTAGATATCCTTCTATTGCACACATATGCTTCTACTATCTGAATTTCTAGCCTTTCTTATTAAACTTTCGCCAATCAACTCGCTTGGCTCCAATTTCCCACTTTTCTGAGCGACGCGTGCCTTGTTTACAACTATCCTTGACATTATCGATTTTTAATTCTCTTCCTCTGGATATAATTTATGTTTCTCTCTTATACCTATAGGCTTTTATTCAATCTTCGTCTGTTCATTGCTCCTTCCGACTGTATATCTAAGATTAAAAATCAATATTTTAACTAACGTATACTGATTTTACATCAATCCTGTGTGGTTTTGTTTACGACCTTCGTTGCTTTAATTTCAACGGTTGCTGGTTCTACTAAGCTATTAAATTTGTTTGCAGCAAACTTTACCAAAAAATTCATTTTCCCCTTGTTATTTGAAACGTAGAAATCGTTATTTTTAACGTGCTTAACGCTTTTAAAACTGTTCGATAGAACTTCATTATGCTATAATTCAACCCCAAATTATTTTCTTTACCCTTTTACATAAATACTGTGATACATGGTCCCTAACTAAATCTAATTAAGATAAATTATTCCTACTTTAATCACGCGTTAAACTACATCGATATTCCCTGATTATCCATTAATTAAGCTAGAAAATAATTGTTGAAAATCTTTTAACTCAATAAATTTATTTGACTGTACCTACTCGCTCTCAACCCTTATGAGTTAACTTATGTATTTTATTGTTCCTTTTAATTACACGACAATATATATATATATATATATATATATATTTGATGTAATAAAGGGTCACGATTCTCTAAATAAAGCCTACTAAAATATAATTGAATTCGAAAAAATTGAAATTTCCGTAAATTTATGGTTACACCCTGTATAATACAAACATACTTTTATTCATTAAGGTGCAGGCGGAAAAACAAATTTCCCGTGTATAAAAAATTACCCTGTATTATATAAGTGTACTGTAAATACACAGTAAATAATGTAGGCAGCATAGTAAAAATAACTAATCGTTATAATACCTTAAAACGCTTTAAATGCAAATGCAAATCGATTATTTTAAGATAAATACAAAAAATGCACTTTCCGTGGATAAAAATAAATAGTTTCGTGTATTAGAAACTCCAATTTTAATTTTAATAGGTGTATTAAAAACACGTTTTGACGTACAAGCAAATATTTTCTAAAAAACTGCACCTTCGCATTAAAAGCAATTTAAGTTTATATTAATTAGCCTTTGTGTATCATTAAAATATTGCAAATAAAAACATGTTCTCGTATTTTCGAGAGGAATTGAGAATAATACGTCAATTCGTATGAACTCAATAATAAATAAACGTTTATTCGAAAAAGCCCCTTGAACATTGGAAAATAACCGATAAAAATTGATTACCTTTCGCATTAGCATGCGACGTTACAATAATCATATGTGTTAGAGTAGGACGAGGCAGCGTTCGTTACAAATAAGTGTAAAAGATAACGAGGTAATAAAACTGAACAAATTTGAAGGCTAGTGAGAAGTTCCAAGAAAATTGCGTAGGATAGGCATCTATTATGAAGAATGGAATCGCGCAAATTCTACTACATTCCGGAAATAGATAAATTGGTATATATAAGTAAGCGTTTATTAAAAACACGGATTCAGTCGACTCTTAAATTCGATCGCAAAATGTTATTTTGATTTAATCCGCAAACTGTTGCTTTGCGATGATAATATTTGAAGTATGCAGGAAGCATACTGTAATTTAATAATTGCATTGCTACAATGAATATAGAAGTGATGTTTTAAATATAACTTACAAAAAAAAAGGAAATTCTTAAATACAATGAATAGGGAAAATTCTTCAATATAACGCTATTTAAAAAATTTTAATAAATAATTGAAAGGAAGATTTAAGCGAAATGTACTTTGGTAACTGCTGTTTGATACAAGGATTTTAATTATGCATCATCTTGTAAACGGATTTAGACGTCAATTTAAAATAGGAAAATATTTAATTACCAGCTGGATAAAGAAACGCTTCGTGGATTTTTGCAAGTATTATTTTTTGTAACTGATATTTAAATTTTGTCATTTAGTTTAAGACAGTATAAATAGTCTTAATAATTTTTTGTAAAGAATTTTTACCAGGAAAGTTTGTGTTTAGAGTTCAAAACACTATGGGCTTGTAATAGATTATCTGTCAAGGATTTTTTGGTCAAATAAGGCTTAAAAGCGTGGGAATAAACAAAATCAGGTAAAATATCCATAAAAGAAGAAATACAGTTCTGTAAATTTAAAATAAGGTAAGGAACATTTTTTTAAGTATTTTTTAGAAATTATTTATGTTTAAGCGTTGTTGTAAATATTCTATATGTTTTTGTATGAGAGAAAATATTTCATACTGTATAAATGCTTTGTGATATTGCTGTGTTTGATTTAATTTTGAAAACTCTGTCAATTCTGTCGAGCTCGCCAGGCATAGTTAGAAGAGAAAGTAAGTCAACAATTTCAAATTTTACAATTTGCAGCATCCGTTACACAGCACTCATCTAGTGATGCTCCAACGTGCGGCGTTGTTACAGCACTTTTTCAGCGACGCCGCAATTTACTTTGAAAAGCAAGAAATGTAGGAGACACAATAGTAACAGAAAATTGTCAATTGTTATTGTGTACCCTGTAATTTATCTGACATTTTTAATCAATGGTTTCATTTATCTGTCTTGATAACGAATTTGACTTTATTCTTTTTATTTCAAATATATTTTCGTACATTGGCTATTACAACTATTTGTTTTCATACATCGAACTTTTTACCGATATAAAAACTATTGAAGACTTTAACTTTAACCTGTATTTAAAAACCACATGTAATAATCGACGCTAATTATATAAAAAATAACAACAAGCATATTATTTTCTTAAGTATTATGCAAATTACAAATCAAGATCTACAGCAAACGTTATTTGAACCACTTTATTGATGTACAGTTGATTTTATTAATCAATTTAAGTAAAATAATAATAATAATAAAACGTCAGCACCGTTGTATTTCTTTTGCCAACGTTGCTGCACTTCTTAATTTCTAGGTAATGTCGCTGTGCACAATGGCATGACTCAAAACTGATGGGCCTCCCCGCAAGAAATATTAAATTAAATTAAGAAGCTGTGTAGTGGGGGTTAAACTATATCTGTAGTTGTCGCAAGGGCCACCCCACATCGCGGGGGCTGTGTGCGGGGGTGAACGATACGCCACTAGCTGTGCATTTGTGTAGCGTTAATCCTAATGTTGCGTATTATATTGTTTTATATTAAAGTGTTTTTAGAATCGCTTTATTTGCTTCGTTGTACTCAATTTTTGAGCTAAACTAAAACCTTTCCTCAAAGATTGCTATTCAAAATAATAACGATAATAAATGATAAATTAACCTTTCTTTGCAATATCTCCCATAGCCAAAGCTCCTCCCAAAATATCTTTGTTTGGGACGTAGCACAAAACTCGAAATAACTGGCACAAAACAGCCCTAACGTAACACAAACTTCTGACAAAGTTTCTGTCCAGAATTGTAAGTGGGCGGGGCCCCCGTTTCTTCTGTCCTTCCCACAATATCTTTGTTTGGGAAACAGCACAAAACTTGGGATTACTGGCAGAAAACAACAATGACGTAGCACAAAATTCTGGCAAAGTTTTAGTCCAAGATTGAGGTGGGGGAGCTCCCGCTTCTCCAGCCCGTACCACAATATCTATGCTTAAGGAGCAGCACAAAACTCGCGGATACCGGCACAAAACAGCACTAACGTAGGACAAAACTCTGGCAAAGTTTTAGTCCAAAATTGTAAATTGGCGGGGCTTCCATTTATTCAGCCCCTCCCACAATATCTCTGCCTGAGGAGCAGCACAAAACTCGCGGATATCGGCGCAAAATAGCACTAGCGTAGCACAAAATTATGACAAAATTTCTGTCCGGGATTATTAGTTGCGGGGGCCCTGTTTCCTTAGCCCCTTCCACAATATCTCTGCTTAGGAAGCAGCACAAAACTCGGCGTTACCGGCACTAAATAGCACTAACGCGGTACAAAACTATAAAATAACTCTGTCTGGCGTTATTGAACAAGGACTGGTTTACCTGGA
Organism: Platerodrilus igneus; assembly: GCA_036346225.1. NCBI lineage: Eukaryota > Metazoa > Arthropoda > Insecta > Coleoptera > Lycidae > Platerodrilus > Platerodrilus igneus. The sequence goes on along the minus strand of JARFIW010001423.1, from coordinate 201,352 downwards.
AAACGTAACTAACCACGCAAAGAACACAATTGTTGGTGGTGATTGTGCTCGTTCAATTCAGAATAATACAGTGCATTATTATGCTTCATTAACAATTGAAGACATGCTTGTTGGACGTTGAGTAAGTACTACAGAAATATATTTTCATTTATCATTAAAACTATTACTATTTCTGTTAGTATTTAGTTAAGTGAATTTTTCTTAAATACAACTAAATACTTTTTAAATACAAATTACTAAATCTGTAATTTAATTGCTCTTTTCTGAAATAAAAATTGTTTTTTAAAATTCAAGTGATCTTTTCTCAAATATAATTAACTAATGTGAAATATAACTGATGCTTTCTGAATGCAGTTTTAGTTTTCTGAAATAAAACTGTAAAAGGTCTAGTACGAGATGGTATTCAACCGTAAGCACCTTATGAACGCGCGTTTAAAGATAGTAACTACATACATTGACGATCCTTATTTTAAATATTAGACACAATAATGGATAAAGCTTTAGTATTTAGGTTAAACCATTGGAATTAATTTACTGCATTTAGTTGTAAAGATTTCAAAAATAATTTAATATTCAGAAGACGCTAACATAGAAACTGACCGCAAATACCACATCGAGATAAACTAATCGTGTACTTAAAGCCATGATTTTCTTAAGTATACTGTTTTATGTTTTGGATCCTTCTTGATTATCCAACCTCCTTCGCACTACAGAATACTATACCCAAGAGATGTTTTCATTCTAGTCATGAGGACGTAGATTTAACTGCCTTTTGTCCAGGAAAATGACAGTCTAATCCGCACTTAATTCAGGAAATTACTTTCAAGAAATTTAGTTGTATAGGCACCCATCGCTGTTCGTGCCAACCCCAAGTTTTACTGGAATAAATTGCGAGCTTTGTGCGATGCACGACGTGAAGGTGTAATAAAGGCTTATCATAGCGTCTCCCTTTGATGCTTAATTTGAAAAGAAACGCAATTGCTATTAAGGTTTTGAGGCACTAGATTTCACAAGCAGAAGTATATTAATTAACTGGATAGATATCTTGGAAAAAGGTAGATAGTAAAGCATACAGCAGTTGCATCACGAAACTAACTTTAATTGTAATTTACTTCACGTAGTCATGTGTAACGAGTTTTAAGATCAGGACCCTCCTTTCAATGTTCTTCTATACAAATTGATTTTCGAAATTATACTTTACCAAATCTACGCAGGTGTCCTACAATAACCGCATCCCCAGAAATAATCAAAGTGATGCACCATAGCTTTACTGTAAAGTGTAAAACTCTTAATTGTCCTTTTTTTGCTTCGGCGTGCGTTTTTAATAAAAAAAAGTATGTCACTAAAAAAGAACATTTTTAAATATGTTGTAAGCAAAGCAGTTAGTAACCGAGTATAAATCAAAGTAAAAAGAAAGGGTTGATCCCGGAACTTGCTAGCGTAAATCGTATGTCAGTGTCAAAGTTAAAAATATGGTCCTTGTGTTTATTTTACCCACCCACAAACTTCTACCTTTCCGGATATCAGAAATATATGTATTAATCTGATAAAGAGGTCATGAGAAGTCATTAAAACCCAAATTCTATAAATAAAACATATCCAGAGAAGAAAACAGTACCAAATATTTAACTTCTCCAGTATAAATAAGCGTAATGCATGTACAGAGTTATTAAATTCATCCGCGTTCAAAATAAAACGATATTCCCGTGTATAAATAATATTTAACTTCATTGTAAGAGATTTAAATAAATAAAAAGTCATTCATTGCATTTACAATAATTAAGAGTGTAATTGCGAGCTTTACTCAATTATGTAATTGACTTCTGTGTATTACTTAATAAATCAAGGTCTTATTCTAAACACAAAAGCTATTTAATACATCCGCGTAAAAATTATATTAATCTTATTGCATTTGCAAAGGATAAATAAAGCAATTAAGAGCTTCAATTATATATGTAATTAACTTTTTGTGTATAAAGATGCATTAGAACACGTATCAATCGCCCCCAAAAAGCGAATCTAATTGCATTTCCAAGCATAAAATAATTATCCCGTGTGTGTACAACATTTAAATTCATTTTAAAAATTTTAAATAAAAAGTTTTCTAGAATGCGTCACGTTACTAATAAAAGCCAATTATTTCGCATAAATCAATAAACGCCTGTTCTAGGAACTCGTGCAAACATTAAAACGCCATAAAAGATAGATAAGAATTATTTATAGGATTCCGTGTAACGATAAGATAAAATGAGAGGCATAATTTTAAAATTTACATTTTTATATTTTGCCAAAGCATGACCCTGTACTCACGTAGTATCCAGAATATTGTAGGTATCCATAGTTGTGCAAGACGTTCTATATCTCTAGGAGTTTAGTGCAGGAAATTTTGATCTTTAAATAATATTTTTCTTGAACAAAAATACAATTTCACATATTTCTTGTACGTTTTCTAAAAATACACAGAACCAAAACGACTAAATCAAAGAGGTGAACGTCACGAGGAATATAGAATTTCTGTTATACAACATTGTTTGAGCAGTAATCTAAAGTATTCCGAGAGTGCGTCGTATATTTGGTTTTACTCAAGGTATACTGTTGTGACTGAATCTACCAATTAAAGGTATAGTGACTTATATAGATAAAATGATTTACCCTAAGATAGTTTTGAGTTCTCTAGAACCGTGGTAGTTCTTTGCGTAGTAAATTTATCTCATTAAATAGAATATCACTTTAATACTTGATTTAATACCTTTTAGCACAATCAAAATTACATAGAGCTAGTTGGGTTGCCTATATAAGGGGTATATAAGCACTTGTGAGTTAATTTGTTTAAAAAAGTGAACTACTGTCTCTCACCTAAATCTGAGCATTTAAATTATTTAATTCACACCCTAAACTTTGAAATTATATCACTCTCTTAGTAAAGTCAGTAGTTTTTATAATATTTATTTGCTGGATAAAGTGTCGCAAGAGGTCATTAAAACCCTAATTCTATAAAAAAAAGTCCTCTAAAATATAAAAGAATCCGGAAAAAGTTTCCGTAAATTCATGGTTACGCAATGTATAATACAAGCGTACTGTTATTCATTAAAGTGCTAAGTAAAAATTCAATTGCGCGTGTATAAATAATTACCCTGTATGGTATAAGCGTATTGTAAATGTATAAGAATAATATAATCAGTATAAATAAAAATATTTAATCGTTAAGAAATAATGTAAAAACGCATTAAAGGCGAATGCAAATCGATCATTTTAAGATAAATACAAACGCCATTTGTTTATAATAAAAATGTACTTTCCATGGATAGAAATAAATAATTTCGTGTATTTAAGACCCCCTATGTGTATTAAAAACACGTTTTGCCGTGAAAGCAAATATTTTCTTATAGTACTCGTTTGTATTATAAAGCTTGAAATTAATCATATAAACTGACATTTGAAATACATAAATTTATTTTAAATAAAGAATTTCTAAAATATTAGGAATATAGGAAAAGGATGAATTAATTGTACTTAGAAATACGTCGATTTTGTATGACCTAATTAATTAAGAAACGTTTACTCTAAGAAACGGCCGGAACATTGAAAACTTATAAAATAAATAAATATTATTGATTATCTTTTGCATTAGTTTCCAACGCCACGATAACCTTAGGAAATAGAGTAGGGTGAGGCAGCGCGCGTCACTATTATAAATCAATCACGCGATCGCCGCTAAGAAGTTACTCTGAGAAACCTTGTGTCATTACGGTGTAAAATATTCCATACAGTACTAGTACGTTTTAGAAACAAGATAATTTTTGTAAATAAAGGCAGAACATTGATTAAAAGATACATTCATGAATTCGATCACGAAATGTTACTTTGGTTAAAGTCGCAAGCATGTTACCTTGCGAATATGTTGTTTTGATTATGCAATATGCATATCGTAACTAATAATTAAAATATAACGTTGATGATAAAACGGCACAGTTAAACATAAACTGCATATAAATATAGAAGTGCCACCCTGTGTATATATATTGCTGTGAAACCTACAAATAGCCTCACCAGAGTAAAAAAAAATATTCGAGCCTCTCAAACTGGGCACCAAGATTTGCTGTGATTCTCTCCCTGTTGAATCACTTCTGATAATCGCCTCTTTACTTTTTCCGCCTCGGCTGCTCACCTAGTTAAAACTTTCATCGTCATTCATAAAAAAAACAAACACATTCCTACCACAAACATCAACGTTAACTCTATTTACATCAATATTCATAATACATTAAAATTTCAAAATTAAATTTCAGCATAAATTTCAGTATAATAAAATTTCAAGTTTAAATTTGTCATCATTTTAATTTGCATCCAGAATTAAAGTCCTTGTAGGATGCCTACTAATTAATTTAACAATATTTGCAGACCTGAGTCTGAGTACAAAGGGAGCATCTCCCACCCCTTTACGTTAATCAAACAGATTAGTCTAATTGAGCTCAAAGACAGACCCAAATTTTCATCATAATCAAGAACATAAACTGCTAAATACTCCTTTCTACTTAAACAAGAAAATTTTACCTTAAAATTAAAAATTTGTTGTTTGTACAAATTCACTACTGTCCATTTTTTTTAGCAAACAAATTATAAAGTTATTCAACACACACCAAAACATCAAAAATCGAACAACAAAGCATAAGTTACCTGAAGGTTAATGCACCCGTAGCTCCAATGTGCATCGTCCTTTGTTAATCACACCATTCCAACTGGGTTATGTTTACGGCTTCTGATTCTGAACGCTTTTTAAAATTTTCTACACTATCATTCATCTAAAGTTGTTTCAGGGCTTCTCAGGAACTCATCTAAGTATATCAAAATCTTGTTTTGTGGATCCAATCACGATTACGAATAACATTTGATTATTAACACCCCCGAAAAATAGCAAAGAAATTCATACTTCTCTCACGCTATACCCAAAACTGCCTACTTTTGTTTATTCATTTATCATTACTAATTTTGATAATTGGTACAGTAATACTCGCAAATATAACTAGACTTTATTACCTTGTATCTTCTTTTTTAAGTGCACTAATGCATAATAACTTGTATCGTAGCACGTAAAGAGCAAACTATTTTAAAGTATTCAATAATCACAAAATATAAGAGCAAACTGTTTCAAGTATTGAAACAAAATCGAAAATCTAAGAGAGCGAAACTGTCTAAAGTCCGGGTTTATATAATAGCTTGCCTGCATGTCGGTTTTGTCCCGCGACGGCCAGTTTTCAGAATTTTGCATTCTCTGTTCCCTTCTCGACAGTCCGGCACGCGATTTCACAAAAATTGCACTTGCGCCAGTTCAAAATCAAAAAAATTTTCACACGGCTTGCAAACACGTCCGAGAATAACTAATTAATTTTGTATAGAAATCGTTACGTTTACGCCTCTCATATCTGCATCCTATTTCCACCAATCGTTTCCTCGTGACGTTGCTCAAATCACGCCTTTTATTATCTGTGCCTCTGCCTTGCGCATTTTATCTGTCTTTTTCTAACTTGGCCTTAGTGGTGCAAATCGATACTCTTTACTATCGGTTATTTCAGTCCACGTGGATTCGCGACGTGACTTACTTGAGTTAAATAACCCCGTATCTAGTCTTCCCGTTAATATAAGCTACGGTTTATCCGACCGTTTCCAATATACGTAGAATCTGCATGTTTATCAGCTTGAATTTATTAGAACTTGACATTTAAAAATACGCAGGTGTGTGCTCCTAATAAACGTTTTAATATAATTCTCAGAGCTTTTATTTCATGGTATTTTAACCTTGGATTTTCACAGGCTTTTATGCTTATTATATTATTAATAATGGTTCAATTAACTCCAACTAAAATAATAATGAAAGGCATTGACTTCTACCCTTTAATTTTTAGCGAATACTCACTAAATATTAATTTATTATTTGTACACTTTGTTTAATACCCATTACTTAAAGATTGAATTAATTAATATAAATTTTGCACGTAATTTCTATTTGTTTTTTGGAACAATTAAATTAAATACACGTTAAGCATTTTAATTCTGCTTCTTTTTATAGAAAGCGTCCTTATACACGGTGATTAAAATTATTTGATGTCGTTAATGAATTTTCTACCCTGGTCTAAATTTGAGTAATATATATATATATATATATATATATATATATATATATATATATATTTGATGTGATAAGAGGTCATATAACATTAAAACTTTTGTGATCTTTTATACTGAATCCTGAATGCAAAATTTATACGCCTAATAAATTTAATATTTTTAATAATTGCACGAACATTTTTCCATGTTTATAAATGTAATAATCAAACTTCAACCGCAATCAACATAAAAAATTTAAACACTCACCGGCATCGATTTTCGTACTAATGAGAGTTCTAAATATCTGGCTTAGAAATAAGCAAAAATTCCAGCCTTGAAAAAATTTATAAACCAAAAGCATTGGGCTCCATATTGACAGCAAAATTTCTGCTATGGGAATTCCGAACTAAACGGCTCACATCATGACGTCATACCTTTTTAGCAAACAAACACCATGTGAGCGATCACAATTACTTCTTGCTACAAAAATTCCTCCATAATAAAAAGAGATGCGCGTTAATGAATACTGTGATTTAAACAACCACGTTGATACTTTTATATTTACGTCGTAACAAAACCGAGGGAACTTTGAACATCCCGGCCTTTTTTAAACGACCATCAATTTTACGTCGACCTACATACAGATTCTCAGACACCAACTGGCACATAAATGAGCCAACATTTTCTTCCACTCGTTCTGCTATCACCGCATTGAAGAAAATGACCGTGTTATCTCTCAATCCCATGAATATAAAGAACTAGTGAGTTGTCCAAAACGCCACCTCGTGACACCTTTCTTAAATGCAATATTAACTTAATAATTCTTGAAAACGAATACCGACCGCCTACGGATTAGGCAACACACGTGACTTGTTTATAACGTATTTTAAGATGTTCGGTTCCTAGAACGAATTTATAGTAATTGAAATAGTAGTATTTTTTGGAGAAGATGGTTACATCCTTCAAATTCTCGCGCATTATAGTTTTTAAAAATTTTTGACATACCTATTTGAAAAAATGAAAAAATGGCAAATTAACATCTTCTAATTTTAGAATAATGCTTTATTAAAAATTATGAATAACTTTAAATTGATCTCCTGAAAACTACTGTTTTTTGAGATGTAACGTTCTTTCTCCGGATGAACGATACGCTTAACAAACTCATTCGGTTTACCTTAAAACAACGCGATAGCGTTACAGGATTATCATCAACAAAATTGCTTATAGGTTTAAGTATTTCAAAAACATGTTCGCAGTAAACTTTATGGATGTCAGCGATTAAAAGCACAAATTAAAATTCTTTATTAAATAGTAAAGGTTTTAATCTTCGTCCACTAAGGACAGATTTATTTGAATGCATGTGTGTTTGTATTGCATATATTTGTTGGCCTACTTGAATGTTCAGACCACTCAGAAGTTCCATTATGTAAATGAACGTGATGCATTTTAACCATGTTCATCGTCGAATAAATATAACTAACGTTCATTATGGTTTAACGATAGTTCGTTGCATATCTAGTTCGGCATTTTCAATCTTGAAAATAGATGGCAAGTATAGAAAATCCCTTACGCTAGGATAAATCTACCCATACTTTGCACATTAATAAATCTAAATAACTGCTACTTTATGTCTAGATATCTGGCGTAGATAGCCGACGTAATCCAATAAAGCTTCTCAGATTGTGGTTGATCTTACCCTAGGGAAACCCGGACTCGAGTAGTTTCTGCGTTCTTTTATCTATAGCATGTTTGTAGTAAAATGCGGTTACAAATATTCAGAAATCGTAAAATGTATGAAATTATTACGAAGGTAATTTAAAAATGTTGGATTTTGAAAGTGCATTACTCACTGTATATACAAAGCAAGCTGCTGCTGCTGCTTCTGTCAGAATAGGAATACATATATGGCAGGAGATTTTTATTAAATGGATTCGCTGCTTTATTTTGTTACCTTCATACCGTAAAAGTGATTGTGTTTGTAATCTACTTAATCACTACTTTTGAACAGTAAGTACGTTATAGATTATGTTTACAAAAACAAAGTAGAGAAATGCTGAAATACTTACAGTGTTACATATGAAACTTATTTGTCTTTAACAATTGGTATTAAGCCATCTGCAACACGTAATGCAAACGTGTTACTTCATGAAACATTAAAGTCTATTAAGCTGTCTGAGCCAAATTATCAGAACACATCAATATATATATATATATATATATATATATATATATATATATATATATAATATATATATTGCTGTGATAAGGAATTGTTTAAGGGTGCACGTTATAGTAAAGGTCGTTCAGGAATGAGTAATTAGAATAGGCAGCAGAAAACTGCACTTATTTAAGGAAATAATTAAGAAATAGACATTAGTTTGTAGATAGTAAGTAGTCAACACCCTGTATATAAAGTAGAAATAGTTTTTGGGCGACGCAGGTAAACATAGGAAGACGCATAGTTGGCGTAGGAATGAGAAATACATGTATTAAGTAGATAGTAAATATTAAATACCCTGTAGATAAAGTTTAGTTAATTTAGGTAAAACAAATAAGGATATTTTTCAGTGGAAGCACGCTTATATTTAGAAATAAATTATAAAGTGTAATTAGACACGCATTAAGAAAAGAGTTCCAGACGATTAAATTAATACGGACATAGAAATAGAGTTTCAGGTAGTTAATATAAATGCGTACAAAGATCTAACCATTTTGATAAGAGAAATGATTAAAAATTGCGTGAATCGCATGTAAACATGAAAATTTAAAGTCGAGTTGCATCAGTTGTTTATGGAAAAGCAAGTAATCTATCAAAATACAGCATGTTGATAACGAAAGACAGCTGCGGGCAGGTTGTGATTATGGGGAATCGTGGAGCATTACATCAGAAACTGCTCTAAATGAAACTATTTGATTGGTCAGAAACAAGCGACGAGTTCTAGACCATACCCTCGGATGGAGTGGGAATTCGAGAATATATTAGCAAGCACCTTGATAAGAAAGTCAGTTTTGAACTCAACGAAGCCCGAAGTGCGTTGCCATTAAAACAACGTAATACGTAATAATTATAAAAGTGAAATAAAATGACTGCGAATATGAAGATTATAATTGCCGTTTAAACGTAAGTACGCTTTTAATGAATTTATTGTAAACTAAGACATAAAAATAATAGGGTTTCGAGGTCTGAGGGAAATAGACTATGATTCTGATGTTAAGGGAAAAATACAGTAATACAATTTAGATGTCCAGGGGAAAAGAATAATAATACAATTTTGAAGTATAGGGGTGAAACAAACTACAATTTTAAGTCTGGGGCAAGAATGATAAAAGTCTAAGTTTGAAGAATTGAAATAAATTGGGGTGTATAATTTAATGATGGTGGTCCATAGTGTAATGGCAATATTTTGAATGGAATCCAGAATTGGGGAAGATCATTTTTATTGGAAGCGTCGATGTGAAAAAAGATAAAACCAGGTCAGATTTTTAGTTATAAGACATTTGTTTTTCTATATAAATTTTTATTTTAATTTTAATATTGAATTTGCTAAATATGATATGCTTGTGAAAAAGTCAACAAAAGAGGTTGCATACGTATAGAATGAGTAATTTGATAACAGGTTTAGAATATTCTACACTTTGTTGGTAAAGATAATAAGTTTTTTTTGGTGACTTTGGGTTTTTGAGTAAATAGTAGATGGTTGTTAATAAATGAAATTTATAAGGTTAACTAATAAAAAAATGTATTACAAATAATTTCAAAAGCTGTACATAACATATTGGTTTCATTATATAAAATCGAATTTTACTGAATTTTATAATTCCAAATAAATTCTAGCCGAGGTCATAAGATTTAAATAGTACAAAGGCGGAGCCACAAGTTGAATAGGAAATTGATAACCCGCAAGGCGGTAACGTATCGAATTTTGCCATTGGTAGATAAAGTTGTTTTAAGATAAAGTCCAGTTGATAGCAATATTGAGAAGACAGCCGGAGGAGGAGATAATTACAATTTATAGTGAATATTAAAATGGTGGTTCAATAATTTAGAGTACGTAGAAAATTAATAAGGCGCACAACGAAGGGGATCAAGAATTCCAGTTCATAGTAATAAAAATAACAGCCCAAAGTAGGGGCAGGAAAATTACGAGAATAGTATAGCAATATATATAGGAATTATTTGCTAATTATTTGCTTTTTTTGCTGATAAAACCAATTTTTTTTCTATATCTGTAAGAAAGTTAAGTTAAGTTAAGTTAAAATATGCAACTCCCGAATTTTCTACTCGCGGAATTAATATAAAAGACGACAAAATATCATATACCCACTTCGAATTTACAAGAATAAAGTACATTAAAAAAATTAATTGTTGGCATAACTATATCATTCATATGTTTTATGAATTACTTGCGCTTTAGATATGCAACTCCCGAATTTTTTGCTCGCAAAATTAAATGTTCAAACGATAATAATTGCCTTTTTTCGTTTTATATATTAATTTCGCGAGCAAAAAATTCAGGATTTACATAATTTAGGACCAAAAAAATTAATCTAGATTATGATGTAATTATGGTAGAAGCAACTAATTTCATAAAAGCACTTTACTCTTGTAGTTCCCAGGCTAACTTATATTATTATTATCATTTGAACATCTAATTTGGCGAACAAAAAATTCGGGAGTTGCATATCTAAGGAGCAAATAATTCATAAACAATGTAAATGCTATAGTTGTGCCAGCAATTAATTTCTTTAATGTATTTTATTCTTGTAGATTCTAAGTGGCTGGATGGCCTTTTGTCGTTTTTTATATTAATTCCGCGAACAAAATATTCAGAAGTTGTATATTTTAAGGGCAAGTAATATATAGAACGTAGAAATTCTAGTCATGCTAGCAATTAATTCCTTTATTATATTTTACTCTTAGATGGTATAGAACATGATATTTCTTCCATAATTCAAGAAAATCGATTTTTTCGTTTGGAAATGGTAGCAAAAAAATAGCAGATTATGTATGAATTGTGAATTTTTTATTTTATTTAGTGTAGGTATTTTTTGTGATTGGCTGGATAGCTTAATATTAAACTATTTAGCCAATTAAAAAAATACCTACACAAAATAAAATAAAAATTAACAATTCATACATAATTTGCTATTTTTTTTGCTACCATTTGCAAACGAAAAAAATCAATTATCTCGAATAATGAAATAAATATCGACATCTACAAGAGTAAAGTACAATAAAGAAATTAATTGCTGACACAACTATAGCATTTACAATGTTCATGAATTATTTGCTCTTTAGATATGCAGCTCCCGAATTTTTTGCTCGCTAAATTAGGTGTTCAAATGATAATAAAAATATAAGTTGGCCTGAGACTACAAGAGTAGAGTTAAAAAAATTAATTGCTTTTATCATAATTACATCATCATGTATCTTGATTTATTTGCTCTTAAATTATGTAAATCCCGAATTTTTTGCTCGCAAAATTAATATAAAAAATGACAAAAGATCATCCTGACACTTCCAATCTACAAAAATAAAATACATTAAAGAAATTAATTGCTGGCACAACTATAGCATTTATATTGCTTATGAAATATTTGCTCTTTAGATATGCAGCTCTCGAATTTTTTGCTCGCCAAATTAGATGTTCAAACGATAATAGTAATGTAAGTTGACCTGAGATTACAAGAGCAAATTGCTTTTAAAAAATTAATTACTTCTATCATAATTTCATAATCATGAACTTGATTTATTCGCTCTTAAATTGTGTAAATCCTGAATTGTTTGCTCACGAAATTAATATAAAAAACGACAAAAGGCCATTAGCAAAAAATTTGGAAGTTGCATATCTAAAGCGCAAGTAATTCATAAAACATATGAATGATGTAGTTATACATACAATTAATTTCTTTAATGTACTTTATTCTTGTAAATTTGAAGTGGGTATATGATATTTTGTCGTTTTTATATTAATTTCGCGAGCAAAAAATTCGGGAGTTGTATATTTTAAGAGTAAATAATTCATAAAACGTAGGTATTCTTTAGTCATGCCTGTAATTAATTTCTTTAATGTACTTTACTCTTGTAGATAGTGATATTTATTTTATTATTTGAAAATTTAATTTTTTTTCTTTTGCAAATGGTAGAAAAAAATAGCAAATAATTTATGTATTGTTAATTTTTTTATTTTATTTTGTGTAGGAATTTTTTTTTAGTTGGCTAGATAGCTTAATATTAAGCTATCTAGCCACTTGTAACTTTCTTATAGATATTGCAAAAAAATTGGCTTTATCAGTCAAACAAAGCAAATAATTAGCAAATAATTATTATATATATTTTGATGTATTCTGATAATTTGGCTCAGACAGCTTAATAGACCTGAAACATTAATAGAAATGAGTATATTAACTTCAGTTAGTTAAAGAAACTTTTACACAAAAGCACGCTAGAAAATTAACCTAATTTAAACTTGCAATATTTTCTCTAACTTGACCTAATGCTATTTTTATGGCTGTAACATCATCCATTCAATATTGTCATCTACCTTTGTCGGTATTATATTACTCTTCGCAAAATTGTTCATAACTTCTGGAATATGAAATTTTCTTTTTTATAGTTCTAACAGTTAATTCATAAACTGCTTCCATGTTTAACAAACGATCTACGTTATATGTAAAGTCCATTTTTATGCTCTAAATTTTGTCTTTTCGCTTTTGTCACGATCGATTAAATTGTTGTTCTTAAACCTCAAGATAAATTTTCACAAAAACTATCATGCTAAAAAACTAGATTGTACTACTCTTAAAAGATTTAAATGTTGGAGATCGAGAAGAATGCAAAAAAACTCACTTTTAAGCACAAAAATCTATTTAACAAATAAAAAAACAAAAATCTGCCACCACATATTGGGTATCAAAATTTTGTTGTGCTAAATTGACGTCAACTACCTACTTTAATTTTACTTTACAAGGAGGAAGTGGCGTAGCAGTCAAATAGTGCACCAGCTAACGTTCAGTGGAGCAGATTGGTTCTATGAAAGCAAATGCAGAGCTTTTAAGAAGTATACAAATGCTAATATCTTTTCTAAATATTTATACCTCTACCTTGAAGGGTATTCAAACTTTCTTTGTCTAATAGATTCTTTGAGCGCCAGCCCAACAAACGAAACCTTCATTAAAGCTTCACTGGAAGATTGGTGTTCCGAGAGACAGTTTAGCGGTTATTGTTGCAGTAGGGGTTGAGGGAACCTCATTACATGTTTCTCACCTTCAATTACTTTAAAATAAACACAAATAATAAAAAACTTCACGTATTGTTCACATAACCTATGTTATTAAAACCCAATTATCACAGAAAATAACAACAGAGAAAAACTAAGCTACCCCTTAATTAACCAAATATGCGTGTAGATAAAGGACAACTTAAATTTCTTAATTATGGACATTCAACTAATTTAGTTTTTGTATAAGAATTATGCGGATACAATTGAAGGGTTCAGTGGATGGACGTATATATCAAAACATTGCTTCCGAGTAATTTACACTTTAAGTTCTTATTTTGTAACGTTTTTCTTAAGTTTCTGTTATTGTTGTAAATTGGCAACTTTTTCCTTATAAATGAGCGAAGTTATTACTGAAGCATATTTTTTAACAAAATTATTATTAAATAAGATTTTGAAGTACATACTTCCTTCATCCACAAATATTATTAGCAGTTTATTATATGTGTGACATAATAATAGTAATAAAAAAGAAACAAATCCAAAATATATCAGAAGTATTTATTTTTAACGACAAACATGTGCAGTAACAGAAATGTCAAATGGCAGAAGCTGATATAATTGGGAACTTAGAAAAATATTACTCATACTCACTTATAATTTGAATATTCTTGCTGAATAAAGTTGAACTGTTTTTTTTAATTGGCAATTTTTTCTTTAGATATAGAACCTGTTTTACTCGTTAATTTTATACCTTATCATACGTTATTTTTAGTTTTTTTTTCATGGTCTTTAGCATACTGTTGGTATACTTCTTTGTTGTAATGTATGTCGTAAGGGTTACGGGAAGCTAAATGTCCTAATGTTAATTTGAGAGGTGTAAAATTTATGGATGAGTAGATCGTGTTATTGTAAGCAATTAGTGCGTATGACATTAAATTGGTGATGTGCTCTTTCTTGTAAGTTAATCTTAATAATCTGGTCTGCTCTAATAGGGTTAGGTGTAAACTTTCAATTAATCCGTTTGATTCAGGGTGGTTTTCGGTTATAAAATGAATTTTTATTTTATGGAGATCTAGGGTATTTTGTATCGTTTCATTTCTAAATTCGCCTCCATTATTTCAAGTTATGGTTTCGTGTGTACCGTAAAATGTAAGATATTGTAAGAAACTTTGGGTTACGTCGATGCTATTTTTGGAAGTGATGGGTATCGCTTGGACTACTTTGGTGAATGCCTCTAGAATTGCTAAATAATTTTGTGCTTTTACTACTAGTGTCTGCATGTAATTTTTAAATAGGTTTTTCGGATGTTTTGGTTAGCATTAAGGGTATTTTTGGGGGTGTTTTGTCGTATTTTGCTTTGTCGCATAATTCGCAATGGTTAATAAAATCTGTGGTTAGTTCTTTCATATCTTCAAAGCAGTATCTCTTCATGAGTTGCTTTAGTGTATCACTAAATCCACCATGGTTGGTTTTGCCTTTGTGTTGATTTCTAATCACGTCGTTTATTTCGTCATGGTCATCTAGGGTTATTAATTGTCTTGTACATCTAATAATTTTAGGGCCAGAGTTATTAAGTAATTTAGTATATAATTCTGAAAATCATTTATATATATATTCGGTGGTGAAATAAAAGTAAAAATGCTTTTTCTCGGGGGGGTACATTCTTTTAGAATTTTAATTATTTATTCCTCATTATCGTCTTTATTTATTTGAATTTGATATATTTTCTTGCTATCTTTTTTTCGTGTATTTTATTGGATTGGGGTTAGTTAAAACTTCGGTAATTATAAATTGATTTCGTTTTATGTTTATGGCTTCGTTTAATATTTTAATGGCGGTTTTTGGTTCTTCGTGTTGTGCTGAGTGTATGGTGTCTATTTCTTCCGGGTCTTCTCTTGTCTCTGTTTCGTCAACGTTGACTCTGTTTCTATTGCGTTGAGTTGTATTCTGCTTAGTGCATCTGCGTTATTGTTATAAATTCCTTTTTTGTGTATAATTTCGTAATCATATTTTTTTTAATCTAATCATCTATCTTTGTAGTTTGAGTTCGGTTCCTTGAGTTTGCATAGCCATACTAATGGTCTATGGTCGGTGTGTATATAGAATTTTCTTCCATAAAGGTATGGCGTAAAATATTTCGTTACCCAAATTTATGCTAATAATTCCTTCTCGATTTTGCTGTATTTTGTTCAATCTCGTTTAGGGTTCTAGATGCCTTGCTGATTGGTTTATCGCTACCTATTTTTTCTTGGCTCCAATATTGCGCCTAGTGCTACGTTCGATGCGTCGGTTGTCAATATTGGTTTTGAAAAGTCTGGGCATTCTAATACAGGGTGATTCGTAAGTATGCATTTAACTTTTTTTACGGCTTTGGTAAATTCTGAGGTGTGTTCAATTTTATTTCCCTTTTTTAAACAGTTTGTTAGTGGTTTGGCTATCTGTGCGCAACCTTTGATGAATTTGCGGTAATAACCACTGAGTCCTAAGAATCCTTTGATTTCTTTGTTAGTTTTGGGTAAGGGGTAATTTAGTATTACGTTTGTTTTGTCTGGGTTTGGCATAACTTCTTGTGGGGTTATTATGTGTCCAAAAAATGATGCTTTTTTGTAAGAATTCGCTTTTGTCTAATTGAACCTTAAAATGAGCTTGTCTTAACCTTTCGAAAACTTTTTAATCTTTCAAAGTGTTCTACCAGTAACGTTGAATATACTATTATATCATCTAGGTATCCAAGGCATTTTTCGTTGTGTATTCTTCTTAAAATGTTATCCATGACACTTAGAAAGGTGGCGGGTGCGTTCTTCAATCCAAATGGCATACGTTTGTATTTGTAGTGCCCTCTAGGTGTGATAAATGCGGGTTTTGCTGTGTCCTTCTCGTCCATCTCTACTTGGTGATATCCTGAGGCTAGGTCTAATGTTGAAAAATATTAACACTTTCCTAATTTGTCTAAAATCTCGGTGATATTGGGTAGTGAGTATTTGTCGTCTACCGTTTTTTCGTTTAGCTTTCTATAGTCTATAACCATTGGATATTTTCCCGTGCCTAAGGTGTCTAATTTCTTTGTACTATTAATACAGGGCTGTTCCATAATGAGTTTGAGTGTTGGATTATATCCTTCTCTAATAGGTCGGCTACCTGTCTATCTGCTTCTTCTTAGCTTGCCTGAGGTAGTCTGTATGCTTTGGTAAAGATTGGCTTATTATTCGTTAATTCTATATTATGTTTGACTGTGTTAGTAAAAGTTAAAGGTATTCCTTCGCAATGGAATATATCACGGTATTCAAAACATAGTCTTTAATTGCCCTTTCCTCTTCGTAATTAATGTCGTTATTGAAATGGATGTTAATTAAACTTTCTCTTAACATCTTGTCGTTTTCTACAGGGTCGTAATCGTTTTGTAAGTTTTCGTCTATTTCCATTTTGTTAAAGTTCACTTCTTCTACGTTAATTGGGTTTGTCAGAAATAGTTCTACGGGGTACTCATTTGAGTTTAGAATTGTTGTAGTGGCGTAATTGTCGTTTATTTGTACTAATGCCGTGAGTGTTTCTACTCCGGGTTAAAATGAAATGTGATTTATAGTGCCTACGTCGTTTTTTAAATTTACGAAAATTTTTATTTGTTTCTCTATCCGGGATTCTAGGGTGTATTTTTGCTCGGTTTATATATTACTGTTTTGAAATTTAATGGGAATTTGCCTGTGCTATGTTCTCAATAAGCGGTTTTTTATATCGATGTTTGCTCCTAATTTTCTTAAAAGATCCATTCCTATCAATCCGTCGTATTTGTCGTGAAATTCAAAAATGCAAAATTTATGTTTTCTTCTTACGTTGAAAGTTTTTGGTAAAGGTATGTTCGCTATGAATTGATGTAATGTTGTTTTATGGGCTGTCTTGATTTTAAAAGGTTCTCTTTCTACAAAATCTAAATAATGTTTTTTTACGGTTCGGGGGTTAATTAGTGTTTTTGAAGATCCGGTATCGATTAATAATTTAAGTTCTGTGTGGGGTATTTCTATGTATGGCAATAGTTGTCAATTAATAGTATTTAAATTAATTACGCGTGGTTGTATTTGAATCGGTCTAACTGAAAATTTGAGCACGCATTTTCTAAATGATTTGGTTCATCGTCTCTACTGGAGTTTGTTTAGTTATTCCTGTCATGATTATTATTGAATTCTTCCACTTCTTGGGGAATAGTTCTTCGGAAGTGAAGTTTCGTTTTTGATTATAATTTGGTTTGATTTATGATATTTTTGTATTTTGTCTACTGTTACTAGATGAAGTGCCTATAGGAGTTCGTTTGTAGTAGTTGTTGGGGTTATTACTGTTATTTACCATCGGTATGTTTCTGTTAAGATTTGCGCCGAATGCTTGCCTTGGTTTAGTTTACGTGTTGGTTAAATCTTGGTGAAAATGTGGGTTTTGTAAAATTTGAGTTGAATGTTGGTCTTGAGAACTGTCTCAATTGATTGTTAAAATTTTTGTTATTAAAATTTGGGTTGTTAATTCGCGGTTGATTTATTTGTGCGTTAAACGGTGTAAATTTTTGTTGTGTAGATATTTGTCTCGCGGCTTGTATGGTTTTTATCGGTGAATAGTTTTTATTTGCGTTAGTGTTATATAGTCTGTTTCGGTAATAGCTAACGTTTTCTTCATCTATAATCATATTCGTTGCCTCTTCTAAATTTTGAAGATGTTGGAATCCTATTTTGTCAGGTAGTGCGTTTATGTAGGTGACTAATGCCACTTTGTCGTACATTTTTGTCGCTAATAGTCAGATATTTTGGTCGGGTTTTTCAATTTTTAGTTTTGTCAGAATTAAACTTCGTACGCCTTGACATTTCATTCCGAATTGATAGGGTGATTGATTATTTTCCATTCTTAGGTTTATTAAATCGCGTTGGTCGCCGAAATATGCAATTAGGATGCGTTTGAGGTCTTCCCATTCTTCAAGGTCATCTCGGTTGGCAATTAGTGTTAGTGCCCGTCCGGTCAGTTTACTATTATTAGGCGTAAAGTAGAATATTGCGTTCGTTGTCTCCTGGTTTATAATAGGTGTTTAAAAGTATTTTGCACACGGTAATAAAGTTGCCTAGCATCGCTTGATCTACGTTATATTTGGGAATACTTTCAATATAGAGCTTCACGTCGGAATTCATGATTGTTCTAATAATTAATGATAGTTTTCAGTTCTAATGAATATCAAGTTTTTATATAAATTGAAATTTACTTTGTAGTTTGTGTTGTTACTTTTTAGTTTTGACTGTATTATCTATCAATTGCTGTAATTACATTAAGGAATTTCAGACTGGTAATGTCTCGTCAATTACCGTCGCCTTGAATGGGGTATTTTTATACTTCGCATATGTTACAATTGTTGCGGGTTAAGTTTTTATTTTCTGAATGGTTTTATGTAGGTAATAATCTTTTGCAATAACTGCGTTATAATTTGTACGTTTTTATTTCAGTCCTGCTGAGCAATTAAGTGTTTGCAGTAATAAGTTGCTATAATTATCTCGTCAGGTTTTGCATTAATAAGTGCGTAAATGCTTCGTTTATAATTGTAGTGTCGTTACCCTGAAATGTCTAATTATAATGTTTTAGGTTTTCTGAAAGGTGCTATTTCAGTAAATCGTTTTGTTACAATAAATTGCATAAATGTTTCTTTATAATTAGATACTTTCGTGGTGAAAATATTTAATTATAGCTTTATAAAGTTGTGGTGAAAGTTAGGTCCTTTGGATTTTTCTGAATAGTAAATTGTTGTAAGATAATTACGTTCTATTTATATATTAAAGTTTCAGACTTGCTGAATAGATCGTTTCGTTTGTAATAATTTGTAATAATTTGCGCATATAAATGCGTCTTTATACTTCTCTTGTTAAAAATAAGTTTTCTAAGTAAATTCTTTTCATAAATAGTATAAATACTAAATTACGATAATAATAATAATAATAAAAATTTGTACATACAGTTTGTTTTGTGTCTTACTAACTAATGCCAATAATTGAAAAAGAAAAAAATTGGTTAGGATAAATGAACTTACATAATTTTCATCGTCAATTTCATCTGTTTTTCTTCTTTGGCTTTAGGTTTTGTTTCTTTGGGCTTGGTCGATTTTGAACCTTGTCCAAATTTGTTTTGTTTTCATATTGAGAATTGTTATTCCAGGCCACCAGTTCGTTAATTTTTGATCTTTTTTAGTGCCCTTCTGAATCCGTTACTCTGCGCCAGTTACATTTTGGGTCTTGGGATTTGCCTTTTTAAAAAGTCTTCTTCCAAAAACTCTTGTAACAATTTTTATTTAATCAAAAATACAAGTGGAATTTTACAATACTATATAAAATTGCTCTAAGTCAAAATTGGATTTAAATTAGGGCGAGTAGTCTGAACAACTAACAATGCAAAAGCTGTGAGGCTCAAGACTGACTGACTATCTTGAGGCTTTAGGAGTATTTATGTTGTTCCTGCCCCTCACATTTCTATGAGAACTGCAGAGCTCATGCCTGCTTATTACTTAATTAATTTATACATTACAAAGTAACAATTTTAGTTCTAATAATTGCGGTTTTATAACCGACTGTGACCTGCACCTGCAGTATAAATTACGTCTGGAATACAATGTATTCACATCCGTTCTCACAACTTGCTTGTGAACTTTTATTAACCTTTTCTTTATTTATCCTTGAATTACATTGTTGCATCTAACTTAGGTTTCTTAATAATTTCTATTTCATTATACATATATTGATTTGGGGGATATGTAATTGGCGTGATAATAGCTGGCATCGGTTGTATTTCTGATGTCCTCAAAAGTTTTGATTTCCGTCTCTGAAACGTCGGAAAGTAGCTCTATTAAAGTTGTGTTAAAGTTATTATACATTTTATGCAACGCTTTGCATTGCACCTTAAATAAAGAAATCAACTGTGGTTGTTGCTCCAAATAATTTCCCAACTCTAAAACTTTACCAATACGCTGTTTAATGAGATCTAGCTGCCTTATATCAGCTTTTTTAGGCGGCATTTTTGTATCAAAAGTAAATTAACACAAAGTTATGTCTAAATTAACACCTTGAATGAAACATTATGTGTAACGTTTGACATAAGGTTTGACGTAAGAGCAAAATATGTAACTTATTAAATGTGAACGCAAAGGTGGATTTTCCTTTTAAATAAATTCGGTGATAAACACTGTGTTACCAGGTACTAATATTAAGCCCGGTAACAACAACAATACCAGTATTATAATATAATACAGTAACAGGTAGCAGCAAGACCAGTCGAGGAAAAAATGACGCAGGCCGACACCAAAAACGGGTTCTGAATTTTAACGCATGTAAGCTAATTCACATGTAATAATTCGATTTATGCTATCTTGAATACTATAAGGGCAAACTCTTGACCGTACAAGCTACATTGTTGAATATGCTTAATAATATTAGATATGCGGGAATAATATAAATTGATTGAAAGTGGATATATTACAAAAGGACTGATCTGAATAGGTTAAGGACCACTATGGACATTGGTGGGAGATAAATAGATGATTGTTGTATGTATATTTGTATTAACATAGGTGAGGACCACATTAATTAAGGTATTAATGACACCAAATGTCAATGTTTGTCAAATAACGTAAAACATAGTTCTATGCAATAAAGCACATACCTGAATTTGTATTCGGGTTCTCTACTGCGCACTTTTCGTGTGTTATCTTGCAACGGCGGTACACCTGACCCGTCAACAACACTGACATCACGCACAAAAGCAACTCAACTCTTGAATTTCAGTTGTTCACACTTAATGTCAACTGTTACCCCGTAGTGGAAGTACGATAAACTATTACACATTTATAACATGAACCAATAAAAATAAACTCAGTTATTTTTTATCGCTGTGCCATTTTTTTTGTTAATTTATTATTTTGCCTTTAGTTAAGTCTAAAATTTTGGCGCTAGCTCGCCTGTTCTAGGATACGATCTTCTGGAAGACGAGTTCACCAAGAGGATTCTGCTTAGATTCGCCTCCTGGTGTAATGGAGTTCTTTATACAACTAATTTACAATTTAAACAAAGAAAACCAATACCTTCGTATCTCTGCATCACTTAATTTTATTTCATCACAATAGTCACAACAATATCCGCGTAAACGCGTATATTAAAGACAAAGGAAGTTATTAGATTACGTAAATTAATTCAATTTTACTTGAGCATGGCATTATTCCTGTAAACGGGTATAAATAACTTTTAACTTACATAAATACACTCAATTTTGGATATATTATCACTTTCAAATAACCAACAAGAGCAATTTATTCCAGTTCCCAACCGTTTTAAAGTAAATTTCAATGTTCAATGTTTTATATCCAATAAACTAAATACTATAATCTACAATTATGGTGGACATTCTATACTTTTATCACTATTTTAGCAATATCACTTCACAAATGGCACTACAATGAAAAATATTTACCAGGAAAACTTCTTCCACAACGGCTATCTCCCGAAACGCCTAGCACCCCAATGGCACAAATGATAAACTTATGTTGATTATTAAATTTTTTTAGAGTATATATTTTTTTAAACAATATTTGCTAGTATGTTTGGAATCTTCAATAATAACAATTGCAAAATAATTTGAATTACGGTTTTGCTTAAGTTTGTAGGTGATTATCAAACCTAATATGCTCATATAAACCTTACCCTTCTTATGATCTCCCATGTGATAATAGCCAAGCTAGCCGCCGTCAAAGCGAGTTTTTATAGCTCCAGCTCGTACGCGCAATAAGTTCAAATACCTTTTAAATTCCGACTTGTTTCATCTTCGCCGTAGGGGCAAACAAATGGAATTGCTACATTAATGCGCAACGCTTTGGATCTCGAACTGAGTAACTATTTACGTCCGAAATCTAAATAATCAAAAAATTAAATTCGCTACATTCGCTCGGCATCGGGGGCCCGAGTCAAACTAAACATAAAAACCGTTACAATTTGCAAATACGTTGGAAGGTGCGTACGCCCATTTGTACCCTACATTTGATTTTCTAATGCTCTACGCCAAGGTACTACGTTGGGCAGGAAGCAAGTATTTTTACCTGGAAGTTTTGAATTTTGCGAACCCTAGCTATTCCAAGAAAGGTGGTGATCTTAAACGTGCGTGACAATACACACACGGGACCTACATTTTACATCTCATTCGAACGAAGGCGTATTTTTGTAAAAAAATGCTCGGTCTAACATTTGTTGAGCGGTTCGTGTCGGGAACTGAGCCCAAGACCCTAGACTTGATAACCACACGCGAATCACCTAGGCCAAGGAGGCAACTGCTCGTTTATATCACTCAGTGTACGGACAGACATACACACTCACGCATGCATGCACAAACCCCATGCTCCCAAGCATGGCCGCGGGACAACACGCACGCGTCTAAATTATAATTTTGTTCTTTACTTGGTGTTGCATTATTTTCCAAACTGTCAATAAAATATGTTAAATCTATTACTAGCTTTTGTAATGTGGTAAAGGATAAAAGATTTTATTGCTTGGACAAAGTAGAAGGATTTTTGAAACTGAAAGTGCTTGAGATTTTGTTTAACAGATGGTTACTACTATTATTAAAGGACGAACCTTTTTCCACATACAGCTTGTTACGTACAATTTTTGGCCCTCAGAATATCTAGCAGGTAATTCACAAAAAATTAAGTTAAACATTCCGCTAAAAATCCCGTGACGATAAAATACCGAAAACCTCAACTCTGTGCAAAAGAATTTTATTCTACTGACTAATTCAGTGGGACGAATGGTGTAACTGTTTGGCGAGTGTTTCAAAATGTTACGGGGTTTGAAATGTGGTCTTGATCGGGAAATACCTTGAATGCCACCTAATCTCGTAAAGATGCTGGGAGATAGCTTTAGAACTAACAAGGGGGTTCCAAAATTTTGAGATCAGAAGTGATTTTGGTTTAAAATATCCTGAAAATTCATTAAAACTAAAATTATTTTAAATCTAAAACAAACCTAAAAACATAGACCTATTTATGACCGCTAACTGTAAAGAAGATTTCTGAAAGTAAAGGCTAAATAAGACCTGAAATATTAAATCACGCATTTTAAAAATCGCAACACAATTTATTACGACACCAACTGTAAATATATCGTTTACAATGACGGAAAATCAAAGATACACAGTATTTATGCAATGTGATAAACCATTTTTAAATCTATAATACACACGTTTCCATCACAGTTAAACAGTACAACTCAGTGGCGTAACTACGATTTTGGGCCCCCGCAAAAATTTTAAAGTGGGCTCTCTTTAAAATGTATTACTTTTACTGGCTTATATTTAGCCATATTTTTAAATTATAGTACATGTAGAGAAGGAAGCAGTATAGAATTAAATACATATACTATATTAATCAAGTGCTTTATTAATTATAAAACCAAATTACATAAATTCAAACTTATAAGTTAATTAATATTAAATCTACATATTTATACGCCGCACAAAATTATTTACACCTAAAATTTGATACAGTAAAAACCTATGAGCTAGCAGACATTCCAAATCAAATTCAAAATTTTGTTTTTCTTGCATGTTTTGCTGCAAACGCGTTTATTGTATCCTCTATATTCATATTTTTGGCAGTGTCATGTTCTACAGCTAAGAGGATAAATCGTCTAATCTATCTTGTGAAGTGCGGTTCCTAAGATAATTTTAATAATTTTTAATTTTGAGAAAGATCTCTCCGCACTTGCAACGCTAACGGGTAAAGTTAGGTATAACATTAAGGCTGTTATGGTGTTTGGAAAACTGCTAGAACCTGTAGATTTGGAAAGTACTAGATATTCTAAAAATTGTAAGATACCGTTAACATTTTTAATTCATCACAAATAAGTCTATTATTTTTGAGTGTAGTAAGTTCTATACCTATAGCATCATTTAAATCTTTGTAGTAAAATTTTTGCAATTGTTTTGCCTTAGATAAAATATCGTCTGCAGTTAAATTCAAAAATACATTAGGTTCTAAGAAATTAAACTTTTCGTTTACATGAAAAAGCGATTTAAAACGATTCGACAGCTGTGAAATTATAATATCCATTACGCGATAAAATACATTTATTTTAAATTTAAATTCTTCATCATTAAATCGATAATCATTGGATAATTCATCGTAATGCTTTTTATTTTTGGTTGCCTTTTTTATAAATTCCGGTTTAATATTCCATTGCCCTGCAACTTTCGCTGCTTCCTCCTTGATGTTGGAATAGTTATTTCTTGTTTCCTTGAAAAATTTTAAAGTTTTTGTAATAAGAGAGTTATCTGATTAATATTCGCCTTTTCACTCTGAGCAGTTTGTGAGAGCTTGTTAAGCTCTTCTAGAATTTGACTTAAAAAACACTTAAAAAATAAAATTAAAATTATCCATGCTAGTTAATATTTGCTTTGCGTCATTTCGTTCATCTGTTTTTTGATATCATAATAATTTTATTAAGAGACATTACTATATCTTTATACCGAATTCTTATGGCAGCTAAAGATTTTACTCGATCCGCCCAACGTGTCGGATTTAAGCGTTTCAATTGTGTGAAATTTTCTTTAAAAACAGAAAGCCAATTCCATCTTACTATACTATTAGCAAAAATGTATATATGTTTTCTAAAAGTAGAAAAACGATTTTATTTCTTTTATACCTTTAACGGCATCATTTATGACTAGATTTAAGTTATGGGCACTACAGTGCATATATAAGGCTGCAGGCTCTATGTTTAAAATTCTCTTTTGCACGCCAGAATACGTACCGCTCATAACGTTAGCTCCATCGTAGCCCTGCCCTCTACATTTATTTATATCTAATTGCATGTTGGTTAAATTGCTTAATATAGTATTACATAGTCCTTCAGCAGATTGGGACTCTACTTTTGTAAAACCCACAAAAGTTTCACAAATATCTATTTTGGTTACCTCTCCCAAGCTGTCTTTTTAAAATCAATATATCTTACAATTTTACTTAATTGATCAATCTTAGTTATATCCTGTGTAGTGTCTATTATGATTGAGAAAAAGGAGCGGATCTAATTTTATTTAATAAAATATTTTTAAGTGTGCGCTTAAAGTATTAATAATATCGTTTTGAATTTTTGGGAAAGATATTTAATTGAACCTTTGGGTCGTTCAAGCACTTTTTGTAATATAGGATCATAGTTACTAATTAAATGAACTAAACTTAAGAAATTACCGTTGTAACTGTCTTTTGAATCAGAAAAACTTTCTCTATGTCCTCGAAATGACAGCATGCGCTGGGATAGTGTTAAAGTAACATTGAAAAGTCTGTGTAAAACATTTTTCCAAAATTCAGTTTCTTGTTTTAATAGTAGAGTATCTTTCTTATCTATGGTATAATTTTTTTCCACATATCGTAAATAAAACAACAAGTTAAATGAGATTGAGCAAGCAAATGCTCTTTAATTTTTTTTGATAAACCCTGCCAATCATTAATTCCGGTCGTCCAACTTGACCTTACTGAAGCAAACAGCCAACATGGTTGACAATAAACACAATTTTTTAATTTAGAATAACACAACCACCCATTTGAATTGTGTGGTAAGTTTAACGTATTGCTTTTATTTTCGCTTGCAGTTATTAAGTAATAATAGTGAACTGAAAAACTTCTATTTTATTATCTTTAGGAAACGCACCATCTGGTCTACACAATCCGTAATTAATTATTTCTTTTCTTAAATTGTCATGTTGTAAAACATTGATTTTTAAAAAATGTGCAAAATCGGTTGGATATTCTTTCGTCAGATCCATAGATAGTTCATTAAGTGAAAAAGTACTACTCACATTTACCTCTGTAATTGTAGTGGTATCTAGTTCCAAATTTCTATCGCGGCCGTCATTATGTGATGTACTTGCGCCCTGGGTGAGAGTTTTTAAAATTGTTGACGACTGCTGTTCGTCTGTAGCGGAACTAGTAGATGCTACTGTCGAAAGCCCAATTTCTTTCATAGATTGTTCTTGTTTTCGGGCTCTTTAGAAGTAAAAAGGAACTTATTTTGGAATCTTGCTCTTTGATTCTTCCAATAGTTTCCTTTTCGTTTTTGCAGCGCCGCTTGTAGTGCTCATTGTATATTATTTCCTGCAATTTTGAATGAAATTAATTATAATGTAATTAGATAAGTAATAATTATTTAAAAGCCTTTTGAAATTACAAATAACACATACATACTTTGCTTTAAATGCTTTAATTAACAAAATATAAATGATTTTTATTGAATGCTTAAAGATTTATTTATATGTATTTCTCAGCGCGACTTCAACTATGATCAAATCAATAGTAGTTTAATAAAAATAGATATAAATACTTACGTTTAAATATGAAAGACCTCCTGTAATACGAACACAACACTATTGAGTAAAACGTACTGGAATGCTTTTTACTTCCTTTCCGTTATATATAATGCAGCTAATGCAAATACGTTGCAACCAGCTGACTAGAAACCACAAAATGAATTTCTTTCTAGTATTATATTTCTAGAAAGCGAAGGTTACTAAGCTACCTGCCATCCTGTGAATCTGTACTGTACAGACAATAGCCCTTTTATTCCTATTTAAAATCCCACAAACCAAACTAACCCTACTATACGTCGTTTAATAATGCTTTACCACTTTATACAACTTATCACTTAAGAATAATATAGACATCTTTGTTATTAAAGTTTACAGTCTCTTTCATCTGTTTATTAACCCTTACAAAATAGGACAGAACGGATAGAAAGAAGAAAGGATGCAGGCTGCAGGTGGTGTTCAGTATTTATCTTAATTATTATTTCTTGTATTTCAGCAGTTCCTAGTAGTAACATCAAGAAAACGTTCGTTAACCTGCGGTTTCTGAATTATCTGCAATATTTTCTTGACCGTTTCTTACCTGCCAAATACGTTGAAGATGAATAAGTTGAGTTTATTATCGTTTGGGCCTTCTTGCACTTGGGGCCCCCCCGCATAGCGGGGGCTGGCAGGGGTGTAGTTACGCCACTGGTACAACTTAACCAAGTATTAAAAGTACAGAATGTCGTAAATCTGCTTACTAAAAGCTTAATATAAACACAGACGTTCAGTTCATATGTTCAATGATGCATTAAAGTACTATCCTCCATATCAGTATAGTTTCAGCATCTGATTATTTAAATTTTGAACCTGCCATCGAGTGATTGATTATTGGTCCATTTCAGTTTTGGACTTCGGTTATCTCAATCTATTTCCAACCCAGGGGTTGAATTTTGGAAACCAACATCTCCTACAAAACAAAATGAACTGCTTGGAAGTTGATTATGCAAATATATTTAGCTACTTTGCTTAGCTCGCGACCCTCTCAACAAGGTACTTGCCCTTCTTGAGCGTCCTGTTGAGTATTTGGATCTTAGAAACGGGTCTTACTTTAAGAATGAAACTGCTTTTTAAAACCACATGAGGCTTCCTCGGCAAACTTCGGACTTTAGAACTAACAAGGGGTTCCAAAATTTTGAGATCAGAAGTGATTTTGGTTTAAAATATCCTGAAAATTCATTAAAACTAAAATTATTTTAAATCTAAAACAAACCTAAAACATAGACCTATTTATGACCGCTAACTGTAAAGAAGATTTCTGAAAGTAAAGGCTAAATAAGACCTGAAATATTAAATCACGCATTTTAAAAATCGCAACACAATTTATTACGACACCAACTGTAAATATATCGTTTACAATGACGGAAAATCAAAGATACACAGTATTTATGCAATGTGATAAACCATTTTTAAATCTATAATACACACGTTTCCATCACAGTTAAACAGTACAACTCAGTGGCGTAACTACGATTTTGGGCCCCCGCAAAAATTTTAAAGTGGGCTCTCTTTAAAATGTATTACTTTTACTGGCTTATATTTAGCCATATTTTTAAATTATAGTACATGTAGAGAAGGAAGCAGTATAGAATTAAATACATATACTATATTAATCAAGTGCTTTATTAATTATAAAACCAAATTACATAAATTCAAACTTATAAGTTAATTAATATTAAATCTACATATTTATACGCCGCACAAAATTATTTACACCTAAAATTTGATACAGTAAAAACCTATGAGCTAGCAGACATTCCAAATCAAATTCAAAATTTTGTTTTTCTTGCATGTTTTGCTGCAAACGCGTTTATTGTATCCTCTATATTCATATTTTTGGCAGTGTCATGTTCTACAGCTAAGAGGATAAATCGTCTAATCTATCTTGTGAAGTGCGGTTCCTAAGATAATTTTAATAATTTTTAATTTTGAGAAAGATCTCTCCGCACTTGCAACGCTAACGGGTAAAGTTAGGTATAACATTAAGGCTGTTATGGTGTTTGGAAAACTGCTAGAACCTGTAGATTTGGAAAGTACTAGATATTCTAAAAATTGTAAGATACCGTTAACATTTTTAATTCATCACAAATAAGTCTATTATTTTTGAGTGTAGTAAGTTCTATACCTATAGCATCATTTAAATCTTTGTAGTAAAATTTTTGCAATTGTTTTGCCTTAGATAAAATATCGTCTGCAGTTAAATTCAAAAATACATTAGGTTCTAAGAAATTAAACTTTTCGTTTACATGAAAAAGCGATTTAAAACGATTCGACAGCTGTGAAATTATAATATCCATTACGCGATAAAATACATTTATTTTAAATTTAAATTCTTCATCATTAAATCGATAATCATTGGATAATTCATCGTAATGCTTTTTATTTTTGGTTGCCTTTTTTATAAATTCCGGTTTAATATTCCATTGCCCTGCAACTTTCGCTGCTTCCTCCTTGATGTTGGAATAGTTATTTCTTGTTTCCTTGAAAAATTTTAAAGTTTTTGTAATAAGAGAGTTATCTGATTAATATTCGCCTTTTCACTCTGAGCAGTTTGTGAGAGCTTGTTAAGCTCTTCTAGAATTTGACTTAAAAAACACTTAAAAAATAAAATTAAAATTATCCATGCTAGTTAATATTTGCTTTGCGTCATTTCGTTCATCTGTTTTTTGATATCATAATAATTTTATTAAGAGACATTACTATATCTTTATACCGAATTCTTATGGCAGCTAAAGATTTTACTCGATCCGCCCAACGTGTCGGATTTAAGCGTTTCAATTGTGTGAAATTTTCTTTAAAAACAGAAAGCCAATTCCATCTTACTATACTATTAGCAAAAATGTATATATGTTTTCTAAAAGTAGAAAAACGATTTTATTTCTTTTATACCTTTAACGGCATCATTTATGACTAGATTTAAGTTATGGGCACTACAGTGCATATATAAGGCTGCAGGCTCTATGTTTAAAATTCTCTTTTGCACGCCAGAATACGTACCGCTCATAACGTTAGCTCCATCGTAGCCCTGCCCTCTACATTTATTTATATCTAATTGCATGTTGGTTAAATTGCTTAATATAGTATTACATAGTCCTTCAGCAGATTGGGACTCTACTTTTGTAAAACCCACAAAAGTTTCACAAATATCTATTTTGGTTACCTCTCCCAAGCTGTCTTTTTAAAATCAATATATCTTACAATTTTACTTAATTGATCAATCTTAGTTATATCCTGTGTAGTGTCTATTATGATTGAGAAAAAGGAGCGGATCTAATTTTATTTAATAAAATATTTTTAAGTGTGCGCTTAAAGTATTAATAATATCGTTTTGAATTTTTGGGAAAGATATTTAATTGAACCTTTGGGTCGTTCAAGCACTTTTTGTAATATAGGATCATAGTTACTAATTAAATGAACTAAACTTAAGAAATTACCGTTGTAACTGTCTTTTGAATCAGAAAAACTTTCTCTATGTCCTCGAAATGACAGCATGCGCTGGGATAGTGTTAAAGTAACATTGAAAAGTCTGTGTAAAACATTTTTCCAAAATTCAGTTTCTTGTTTTAATAGTAGAGTATCTTTCTTATCTATGGTATAATTTTTTTCCACATATCGTAAATAAAACAACAAGTTAAATGAGATTGAGCAAGCAAATGCTCTTTAATTTTTTTTGATAAACCCTGCCAATCATTAATTCCGGTCGTCCAACTTGACCTTACTGAAGCAAACAGCCAACATGGTTGACAATAAACACAATTTTTAATTTAGAATAACACAACCACCCATTTGAATTGTGTGGTAAGTTTAACGTATTGCTTTTATTTTCGCTTGCAGTTATTAAGTAATAATAGTGAACTGAAAAACTTCTATTTTATTATCTTTAGGAAACGCACCATCTGGTCTACACAATCCGTAATTAATTATTTCTTTTCTTAAATTGTCATGTTGTAAAACATTGATTTTTAAAAAATGTGCAAAATCGGTTGGATATTCTTTCGTCAGATCCATAGATAGTTCATTAAGTGAAAAAGTACTACTCACATTTACCTCTGTAATTGTAGTGGTATCTAGTTCCAAATTTCTATCGCGGCCGTCATTATGTGATGTACTTGCGCCCTGGGTGAGAGTTTTTAAAATTGTTGACGACTGCTGTTCGTCTGTAGCGGAACTAGTAGATGCTACTGTCGAAAGCCCAATTTCTTTCATAGATTGTTCTTGTTTTCGGGCTCTTTAGAAGTAAAAAGGAACTTATTTTTGGAATCTTGCTCTTTGATTCTTCCAATAGTTTCCTTTTCGTTTTTGCAGCGCCGCTTGTAGTGCTCATTGTATATTATTTCCTGCAATTTTGAATGAAATTAATTATAATGTAATTAGATAAGTAATAATTATTTAAAAGCCTTTTGAAATTACAAATAACACATACATACTTTGCTTTAAATGCTTTAATTAACAAAATATAAATGATTTTTATTGAATGCTTAAAGATTTATTTATATGTATTTCTCAGCGCGACTTCAACTATGATCAAATCAATAGTAGTTTAATAAAAATAGATATAAATACTTACGTTTAAATATGAAAGACCTCCTGTAATACGAACACAACACTATTGAGTAAAACGTACTGGAATGCTTTTTACTTCCTTTCCGTTATATATAATGCAGCTAATGCAAATACGTTGCAACCAGCTGACTAGAAACCACAAAATGAATTTCTTTCTAGTATTATATTTCTAGAAAGCGAAGGTTACTAAGCTACCTGCCATCCTGTGAATCTGTACTGTACAGACAATAGCCCTTTTATTCCTATTTAAAATCCCACAAACCAAACTAACCCTACTATACGTCGTTTAATAATGCTTTACCACTTTATACAACTTATCACTTAAGAATAATATAGACATCTTTGTTATTAAAGTTTACAGTCTCTTTCATCTGTTTATTAACCCTTACAAAATAGGACAGAACGGATAGAAAGAAGAAAGGATGCAGGCTGCAGGTGGTGTTCAGTATTTATCTTAATTATTATTTCTTGTATTTCAGCAGTTCCTAGTAGTAACATCAAGAAAACGTTCGTTAACCTGCGGTTTCTGAATTATCTGCAATATTTTCTTGACCGTTTCTTACCTGCCAAATACGTTGAAGATGAATAAGTTGAGTTTATTATCGTTTGGGCCTTCTTGCACTTGGGGCCCCCGCATAGCGGGGCTGGCAGGGTGTAGTTACGCCACTGGTACAACTTAACCAAGTATTAAAAGTACAGAATGTCGTAAATCTGCTTACTAAAAGCTTAATATAAACACAGACGTTCAGTTCATATGTTCAATGATGCATTAAAGTACTATCCTCCATATCAGTATAGTTTCAGCATCTGATTATTTAAATTTTGAACCTGCCATCGAGTGATTGATTATTGGTCCATTTCAGTTTTGGACTTCCGGTTATCTCAATCTATTTCCAACCCAGGGGTTGAATTTTTGGAAACCAACATCTCCTACAAAACAAAATGAACTGCTTGGAAGTTGATTATGCAAATATATTTAGCTACTTTGCTTAGCTCGCGACCCTCTCAACAAGGTACTTGCCCTTCTTGAGCGTCCTGTTGAGTATTTGGATCTTAGAAACGGGGTCTTACTTTAAGAATGAAACTGCTTTTTTTAAAACCACATGAGGCTTCCTCGGCAAACTTCGGACAAGTAGCTCAAAATAGGACGTATTTTGTATCGTATTTCACTACCTAACCTGTATATATTTAAGCATACGTATTTCGGGTTTTACATGAATCAGAGTCAGCACAAACTATATATGACCAGTCTTTGTTCCAACACGATGGGATCATCAGCGCCATTATATATTTTCTAGACAAAGCAAAATCAGACTATCAATTACCATCATGATATTACCTCTATCCTTTTCAAAAATTCACATGAATTTTATAACCTTTGACTATAAATCGAATTGATGCAAAATAATTCTCTTTTAAATTAGAATTTATATAAGTCTGAAACTTATATTTCTAAAGAGAATAACCTAATCCTATTGGTTGACTTTACTTATACAGAAACAATTAAAATGAAATGTAATTTTAATGATTTTTAAGGGAGTATCACAATTTTCAAATCTATTTGGTGAGATTGCGCCCATTATGTTGTTTTAAAATTTTGGCGCTTGATTCTTTTTGTATAGAACATTTAGTCAACTGGCTAAAATTTTTTATAAATTATTTTTCTTGAAACGTGCGTCTTTGCCGTTTAACGACGCACTACTACTTTTCTTAATCTCATTGTATCTTACTTGTCTCAACTTCTTTATAGTAGTTTGGTACGGTTATGTTTGATTTTGGTCGAAGTCGAGACGCCTGTAAATGAAACAATATTGCTTTTAGGAAAGCCATTCATCCAAACAAATATTATATTCAAAGGGTTGCTTTTAAGTAATATTGAAGTCCTGCAGAAAATCGTAGGACATTAATCACAATGAAAAGACAATCTGAAATTCTTCTTCTATTTAAGTTTAATAGGCTATACATGGACGTATGTTGTATTATTAATATAATACATAATGTTTATAAATGAACGACATCAATCAACAAACCTACACCTTTCCTTTGAACAATATAAAACTATAATATTTTCAAAAATAGAAATTCATACGAATTACCCAAAATTTAATACATACGCTACAGTAAGCTAAACAGTTCAGTCAATCGAAACTATCACTAACAATAACGATATTAGATACAAGTTTGAACACAATGTTGACAAACTAGAGTAACTAACTGTCTTCTCGATATAACCGCTTGCGTAGGTCATATTTACGGTAAAAACTCCTTCTGCAATTCCAGTTGAAGAGCGCACGACAAAAGAATACTCTCCCACATCCTGGTTAGTTACGGTTGACAAATATAAAACTGCTTGGTGGCAAAAAGTAGACGTTGATTTCTGTAACAAAAAGAAAAGGAGTAGAGAGTTGTTTCAAAATGTTCAACATGGACAAATGTAAGGTTTTCCACATGCAATAAATATATTTATTACATACACCTAAATTTATTCTTATAAATTACTTTACATTTAAGACCAAACGTAGAAAAATAAAAATCACGATATGTAAAGTTGCAGTGGGTCATTTTGGATGACTTATTCTTAGGGGTCGTCAGGTCATCTGGTTAGATGGATGACCCGATTTTGACGCGGTGTCCCGGTACTGACCGCTGCTATACTATTGATACTGAAATTCTAAGGTGCGATGATACACCAATGCTCTGACACGTATTACTATTAATTTAATTATATGTGAACAAAATGTGTCATACAAGCTCTTTTTTCGACTCCAGGAACGCTATCGCTAGAATAATTCTCAATTTGCAAAAACTTACCAGACGGATTTATAAGATTATCAACTAATATGAAATTACACTCAATAGTGAGCGTACAACTTGTAAGCGTAGGACCATATTACGATGTTCCGTGCAGACGAAAAAGAAAAGTAAAGCAAGCAAGGAAAATCGCCCGCACCGAATACCGTTACAAGGAAAGGAGAAAAGGAATCCAAATAAGTAATGCCGTGCTAGCTAGAACGTAGTAGATTGTGATGGAACATACAGTAACAGAACAAGGGAATCTCAAAAACAAAATTTATTTACAAAACCTCTAGTTAAAAAACTTAATCCAAAAAATTCATTTATAAACATCCAGTTAAAAGCATGGTACAAAAAGCAACATCAGCTCGTGTAGAAAGTAACATTTATCCAAAGAATCACAGTACAAAAGTTTACGCAAAAATAATTTACACATTCTTTAATTACCTGGAACTATTTTTTAACTTCCATTCTCATATTTACATAAAACTAACACTAAAACAAAATAGGTAGTGGATTGTTTGCAATTCAATTATTAAAACTTTCTATATATAATTCTCTCAAGCCTTCGGGCCTTGGAGGTGAAGCTTCTATTAAAAACGACCCACGCTGGGTGCCATAATTCTCTGCAGTAATAATTTAAAACGCTCCCACAACTTGGGTGCCATAATTCTTTGCAGTTTTCCGCCCGCTAAGGCGAAGCCCCCCGCTTGGACTGTCATAAATGCTGCGCTACCTGAAGATGCTCTTCTTTTTGCGTCGACAGAATACTGCCAGCTTTTTGCTATAATAAAAAAAACTCTGTTTCATTAGTGAAGTTCGCCAAGGCTGCTCAGCTGCTAACTAAAAAAATTCTGCTCTAGTGTTTTACACAAGAAAACTCGACTAAAAAAATTCTGCTCTAGTGTTTTACACAAGAAAACTCGACTACAAAAATGCACCTAGATTTATTCAAACAAAAAAAATCCTATACAAAATCCTTTCCATTCGTCATTTCTTACATCAGAACAATTATATACATCATCGTTAAGAAATACAGTATTTTCTTTCAAATAGTTCATGTTAAAATTTTATTCAACAATAAATTAAATAAAGTAACCGGGCTTAACCATGACCTGACTTTAACGCCTGGTTTACAACGAACTCACAGTAAAACCTTTTAAACATTCGTGCTATTTTCGCACTGCAAATAACCAAAAGTCTCTTTTACTTTGTACATCAACGAATATTATAAAAATTAATGTACAAATATTAATAAAAATTATGGCCAAAGAATAAATCGTTAAACGTTCATAAGGTATCTCTTTAGTTTATAAAGTTTAGAAAATATACCCCTAGAGCACCAAATTGTCATAACACATCAAATAACACACAAAATCAAAGTAATTAAAAAACAGTTACCTGGAATGCACCAATACCATTAACGGTTGTTGTCCTCGCCAAAGACTGCACGTACTGGCACCTCTCTTAGTTGTAAAGCCCCATCTGTGACGGCAAACAGCTACTCGAATTTTTCCAACTACTAATTGATAGTCCATCCAAACCTCCACACTTCCTCTACCAAACCATTTACCATAGGTGCACCCGCAAATCACTCCATCAGCACGCACTACTCCATTTATAATATTTGTTTTTGCTTTATGACTCGTCACAGAAGCGGTTGCCCTTGAGGTGTCGGCCTTGGCTAGCAACAACCCTCCTGGTTACACGTTGATTCTGGTATAGTTTCGTTGTCTCGCTATTACCTGTTTAGAAAGAATAAACCAACTCGCAGCCTATTTTATATGGGTTTAATGAAATAATGTTATACAATAATGTAACAAAGTAGGAACAAATGCACAATACTCGGCGTGCCGTAAAATACAATCGCAACGAGGTTAAACGGCACTCCTTATAGATATACACATACAGCGTTGCTATTTGCAAATGAAAAAAATTCTAACTACTCAAACTTATCTGTTATATTAATCCAACAATGAACGAATTTCAAAGATGCTGTCACTACCACATCGATTGAAACTACTAAATAATTCATAGCTCACTAAGTTTACAAATCAACAATCATTAATACAAGTCCGTAGGACACGTGCCTAGACACACAACCGCACGGCATCGCATCCTTAACTCGACTGACTTATACCTAAAAGACCCTAGTATGCAAAAGTATTCATATTTCAAGGGCGGGCCAGTGCACATTTCAGTGCATAATTTGCACCCACAGCCAATTTATAAAAGGCAGTTTCTTATTTACTTACTTAGCCTTGAACAAGCTTTGCATTTTCAAAATGTATGCCGCAGAATTTTCAAACTGCTCGTAAATAGTACACCAACTTGCGTACGTTATAATCAACTTTTCCTGACAATTTAAAAACACTTACAAAAAAACTTCATTTACTACCATTCGTCGACTCTTGGATGATCAGCACCAGAGAAGAGCAAGAATACCAGTCAGAGTAAGAGTAAGAGACCTTAACATCACCTACTTGTGTTTCTATAGCCCCGTTCCCCTTCTAAACCTTCAATACAAACAAAGCCTTTTCCAAAATTTTAAAACGGTTAACACAATTCTCACAAATCCCCACAAACACTTTTCAACCGTCACAACTCCAAGAATTTTCAACAATCCAAACAAACATTTATAACAAAAATATACTTTAGCCTGGCCACGGACATTTCAGTTCCCTGAATCCTAGTTTCAACTGCCAATCGTCTGTAGGTTTACACACGCCCCTTATAATACGCGACTTAACCTCATTTCACTTCTATAACTACGAAATCGAACAATCTTTCTCTGTTTCCCATTAACAGCTTGTCTGTAATATTTCTACTTTGTTCCCCCTACTATATTTCAAACGATGTCTATGCAAACATGCTGCATCTCACACGTACCTTAATAACTTTAACCTTTTCTTGTTTCACAGTCTTCTATCAAAGTCAAACGAATATTTAACATAGGATATGTTTATCTCCTTTTTATAACTACTATAAACAATCTTTCTTTATTTTATATCGATTCCTGCTTATATAACTGCCACTGCTATTCGTAGAACCCAAATGTACGGTATCTGCTAAAGCAACTGTTAAACTTGAAAATAACACCTTGCCTCAGAAATGCTTGATAAACAATTTTTAAGCTTGAAAACGACTACCCGGAACGTGTTTATTTGTCCGTCCCTCTTTATTCGAATAAACTACAGTTCTTTGCTATTATTAAACATTCGAAGGTTATACAAATGTTAAAGCGTCTTACTCAAGTATGATCACATATGCACGCAACGAATATTTACATTTAACACCTGTTAATTAATTACCTTTACTCTTTCACCCTCCTTAATTATGACGTTGGAATTTACTCTAACGAATTTAGAAAAGTTTTCTATTAACACACATGATAGTTGCTATAATTTAAGATGCATGCTTTTACACGGCACGCTAACGACATTTATTTCTAGCCCCTGTCATTTACAATTAGTATTTAAAATTAAACCACATAACATTTAAATATGGTAAAAGTTCCTTGTGAATATTTACATATGTTAAAAATGAAGAAAAATTAATTCAAAAACTTACTTAAATTGTTAATTCCTACACTAAGGTTTTGAAAGAGCGTCTCTAATTTTTATTGAGTTATATTTATATGCGGTAACCTGCCATAAATTATTAACTGATTTATCTAATCAATTTCAACCCACTAATTTCACAGAAATATGTATAAAATACTCATTCAGAAAAAAAGCAATTTATGTAATTATATACTTACTTAATGTGCACGCTTCTTAAAAATAACTAAAATAAAATTAATGTAGCAGTGGACCCTACGGTTCACTACTGGACTGTAGCAATTAAGAAAACCGCTCTACCAGCTGAAATGCATTTAGCCGTTGTAGTACAGAATTACATCATAACGTTACTTAAACAACAGAGTAACTCTAAGAAATATTTATAGAAACAAAATTTATCGTCACTCCATGCGGATTTTATTAAGTAATACTTAACCAATAATAGCTGTCCTCGTAATATTTCCGACAATTAGAGTAAAGTAAGTTCAATTTTCACACCGTAACATCTCGAACTGTGTAATGAAAAACCTTAAAAGCTTGAGCAAGAAATCCAGACCCAATTTATTTTGCTGATCGAAATTATTAAACGACAAAGAGAAAAAAACAGCAAATTTTACAGCTTGGTATGACGTTTCGATTGGGGTGCAACAACCTTTTGTGGACGACTTCTACTGGATCCCACTTTACATTAGTAGTAACTGAATTTGTATATCATTAATCCAAAATGTGTTGTGTTCACTTCTAGATATTCGAATTGCTTAGTTAAATGTATAATAGTTTTAAATTGTAAACGAAAAAGAGAATATATTTAAATTTATAATACCAATGACATATGTAAGGGTGCCGTCAGCAAACGGATCGAATAGTTCCATGATTTTACGACCTTACGTCATGGTTTTACTAAAAATATTCCATAAAATTATATTTTAAAGGAGTAGCACATTTCTAATTTTACACAAACGAACACTAAAACTGTTTTTAAAAGAAATTAATGAGACACTTTAATCGTACCACCAACTTATAAAAAAGCCATGGTTCGAATCGTAACTTCAGAAAACTTAGAACAAACTGTTCACTATATAGCGTAACTGACGTAGCAAACGCATTTTATAATGGTAAACATTTATACTTTTCGTTCTTAAGCCTTGAAAGCAGGTACAATAATAATAAATTATTTCTATCGCAGCGTCCCAGATAGAAGAAACATCTGAGCGAACACGATCAATAACATGAATGTTCGATGTTTGGCGTGGTTACTATAAGACATTTGGCCATAGAATAGGCGATTGCAGTAAAGTAGTTTGCAAGAATTCAATTTTGCATATTTCCCTTGTTTATAGATATAAATATAAATATGTGCAATAAAGTCATTCAAAATAAACTACTTACTTACCGTTATTTCGTACGCTACAACTTTTCTCTTATTGTCTCCAGGTCTTACAACATAGTCTTTCGCAATCCAGAATACTCTGTCATACGTAGGGTTGGCACAGAATTCCATTTGTAAAGTCAATGGCTGACCATATACAGCAGTAACTGTTGCATTAGTAGGATATACCATAGGCCGACCTGAAAATAAGTTCAAATTTTATGCCAACAACTTACTACAATTTGATTATTAATTAAAAATGGCGATTCGCATCTTATTTGCATAAAATTAAAACACTGCAAAAAGGTTAGTTAATACATCACTTGCAAAATATGATTACTACATACTCGGAATGAGATTGTATGTGCTGTATGCGAAAATTATTTGCCCTACGACATTTTTTGAAATACCCCATCAGTTATGAGTAATGGCTTTGCGGTAAGTATGTGTGACGCAGATAAACTTTTGCTTCAGACTATAGATTTGGTACGAACTAGTAGGCCTTATCAAGGCACTGAGAAGTTAAGCATCTGCACAGGTTGGGCACATCTGATGACCTAATCTATTATGGCCGTCAATGCGAAGACAAAATGGTGCTGCGCATTCTACTTACGTGTTTATCACTCGACCAAATAGGATTTATTTTGGCGAACGTCTGACCTGACACCGGCAGAATTAGTGACACGTCTTGTTCCAACATCTTCAAGTTCACCTCTAGGGTCGGATAGGTAACCAGGTGAGGCCTTATCTGGTGTAAGAGGGGTAGTACAATAGACCACTAGACCTAAGTGCACGTGAATTTGATCACCCTTTCATAAAAATCCGAAAGTGTTGCCGAATTGTTAAAAATACATAAGATAGTGATTTGGAGATCAGTGGTATTGAAAATTAAGCTTCAAAATCGGACGATGGGTGAAGAGAGAGGAGGGTAGAAGCGCACTTAGGATCTGAATTAGAACATAACAATGAAATGAAAAATGTGTTAAAGACGAATCCAGTTTAGTAGTGAAAATGAAGCTGCGACAGTAAAAAATATAGAAGATAATCTAGAATTGGAAAAACGACCCAGTTGACACGAAAGTATTTCCATTTCCAAGCAATAAAGCGTTGAATGTTTAACCTCCTGAAAATACATCGCTCACATTTTTTCGTATATAAATTCCTGACGACCTGTTACGTTCATTTCCTTACCTGTGAATTTTCCTGCATCTTTTGATTTAAATACTACGCCAATTCTACTCAGATTATTCTCAAGGCAGAAGTTTTAGCAGTTCCTATTGTTAATCATTTTAGTTTCTACTTATTTAATGGTAACTGGTTTGTTACACTTTTGTTGGTTTATTTGCAATAACTCAATCCGGCAACCAACTTTGCTAGTTTCTGATTTAATTTGCAAGTCTGCATTTCTTATATTATACTTTCTTGTTTGTTATTAGGCGCGAGTTTGATAGCCAAGGATTTCCTTTATGTTGCCATCAAAATAAATTAAAAGCGTTCTTTGGATTTTGGCACTTTGTATTCTGTGCTTCAGCTTTTGTGTACACAATCTCCTTTGTTACAGGTTAAGTTTTCCAACGCTTGGTGTTGCAACTTTGTTCTCTTTGTAGCACTGCTACTGTATTCGTGTGATCTGATATGTATATCAAGCGACGAATCGTTACTAATTTAATATCTGTTTGTAGCTCGTTTCTTTCTGGTCACGTCTAAATTTAATTGTGGAATTTGGTCTAATAGAGTCCTCCATATGATGATTGAGATATAAAATACTCCCACGATTACTGTCGTAGTTATTGGCAAGGATCCCCAGCAGAATTGAAAATTAAACCATTAGTCTACCACACCAATTTTCCCTGTAACACCACTATTGGGTTGGTAAATTAATTTTTTGATAATTTAAACTATTATCTATTTACCTTTAGTAAAATGCACTTGCACACGCTTTGTGCTTTTAGTGTATGACGTAATGACATTCTAACACTAGAAATAATAAAGGTTTCCTTTTGTTAAGATCCTCCTTTTAAGTGAGTTGGCGCACGTATAATGTGTGACCAAGAGTAATTAGTTTGGTATATAACAAATATTTCAATGTTTACAAAGACGAAAATATTCTCTGCCCCTTAATAAATTTTAACATCGCCGTAGTTCTTCATTCGTTATTAGGTGATGTTGTACTTCATAAAGCTGCTCAAATTTTCTGCCAGTTTATATAATTTAATTATAGAATTTTGTACGACGTGGTTTGTAGTGTAGTGCTGTCCCATTGATTTTCCTATGTATGACACCGGCTGAGCTTTGCAGTACTATACTTAAATATTGATTTCAAAGTGTGTACGATTCTTGACCTGATTCTGGTCTTGCCATCCGATGGTGGATACTGGTAAATAAACAATTTACAGGAACTGTTGTGTAAATGACATTTTTGGAATTATAATAAAGAAAGCTTTGTCCACAATATTGACGACAGGTTCCCTTTTTCAATTTGGTTAATATACCTATACTTCGTTTTACGGAAGAATTAAGCGATTAAAAGCATAAGGCAAGAAAATACTTGATTTTATTGGTTGAAACATGAGACAGATTTTCATTGCTTAAATATAATGATTTATAGTTTAGACTGTGAGAAACATGTCACCGACGGGTGTTAATTATTTTAACTTTTCATAAGTTTTAATTTCAATTAATACTGTAAAGGATAAATTGCCATTGAGCCGATAAAATAGAAGTATAAGTATAATAAAATTCTTCAGTAACCAAATAAAACCGTTCCGATGTTCTTCCACCTTGCCGAAGTTCTAGATTACTAGAACAGGTGGAATGGCTTCCGTGTTCTAATGAGCTAAAGAGCCATACTACAGGTTCAGTGAAAGTAGCAGGGTCGTTAGTGAGGAAGCAGACTAAGACAGGTTCCCGAAAGAGGGCAGCGGCTCTTTCGGTACCTTGAGTGGCAGAAACCATATGGGTTGGTATGGCAATCTAAGACACACTACCGCGATGTGGAAGGCAACAGGAAACCACCATGGTACCTCCCAAGTACACAGCATACTTAAATTGTAATAAACATGATGGCATTCTCTGGGGTAAAAGATACTAGAGTTAAAATAGTCTCCCATTCGGATCTCCGGGAGGGGACTACTTCGGAGAATGCGATCGGAAGTTCAGAATAAGAGCGGGGAATATTTTGCAAGTCGGAGCGTAGAATGTTAGAAGTATGAAGCAAGTAAGTAAGCTAGAGAACCTGAAAATTAAAATGAATAGGTTATAGCACTAGACTTAATAAGGATCAGCGAAGTTCGGTGGCCAGAGGCAGGGAATTTTTGGACTGGTGACTTCAGGGTAATCCATAGAGGAACAGATGAAGGAAATTCGGGTGTGGGGATAGTTATACAAAAAAAGATAGGACACTGCGTAGAAAATTACTTACAAAAGAACGAAAGAGTACTCATGGTTAGATTAGCGTCTAAACCGATAAACACAGTAATAATACAAGTATAC
Source organism: Platerodrilus igneus (assembly GCA_036346225.1). Classification (NCBI taxonomy): domain Eukaryota; kingdom Metazoa; phylum Arthropoda; class Insecta; order Coleoptera; family Lycidae; genus Platerodrilus; species Platerodrilus igneus. The sequence continues at coordinate 158,855 of JARFIW010001423.1, read as the reverse complement.
ATGCCTACCTCTAGCTACAGTGACGAAGAGGTAGAAGCGATCTACAAAGATATCGAAGAAATACTAATAAAAGGCAGATTTTAATGCAGTAGTACATGAGGGTAAGGAAGGAACACTAGTAGGTTTATTTGGTTTAGGCACGAGAAACGACAGGGGACATAGACTGGTAGAATTTTACGACATGAACAATTTAATCATCACAAACACATTATTTCAACATCATGCTAGAAGACTATATACGTGGAAGATGCCAGGTGATATAGGAAGATATCAAAGAGATTACATTCTTGTTAGACAACGGTTTAGGAATCAAGTAAAAGACTGTACAATCTACCCAGAAGCAGATATAGACACTGACCACAACATCGTAACTATGAAGGCCGTACTTAAAGTTAAAAATTTGAAAAAAGAAACAAAAAAATGCACTTTGACTTTAAGAAACTTAAAAATAAAGATATCCACCAAAGATTTGAAAAAGTCAAATGGATTGCTGACAGATATCGGTAAAATTTTTGATACTAAGGAAGTGGAAACAGAATGAAATAACATTAAATCCAGCTTACAGATGGCGGTCAGAGATATTCTGGTGTATACACAAAAAGAAAATAAGAAACCATGGATAAAAAAGAATATCCTGAATTTAATACAAAAAAGACAAAAATACAAAGACGAAACAGGAAAACAGAAATAGAGAACCATAAAATGGGAAATTATTCGCAGATGCAGGAAAGCTAAAGAATAATGGATTGATGAAAAGTGCAAAGAGGTATAAACTAAAATGGAAATAGGAAAGACAGATAAAGCTTACAAACTATTTAGAATGAATTATAGGGATATAAAACCATATAGCAAAAATATAAGGGACACGGGAGGAAACGTCCTTATTGAAAATGTAGAGAAGGTGGGCAGATGGCAAGAATACATAGAAAATTTATATGCAGGAGAGGAACTAACAGCATTAGAACAGGAATCAGATATTGAAAATCATGACTTGGGATATCCTATACTTAAAGATGGGTTTAAATTAGCATTAAAGGGTCTGAAAAATTGTAAAGGGCCGGGTACAGATAAGGTGCAAGCAGAAACTAAAACTAAAAGCCGCTGGACAAGCAGTAACGGACCGTTTTCTCCAACTTATAAGCTATATGTATGAGACAGGCAAGATACCCAAAGATTTCAAACGTAACATCATAGTAACTATACCAACAAAAAAAGGCGCGGATGAGATGTGAAAATTTTCGAACAATAAGTTTGACAGCACACGTCAAAATATTAACTAAAAATGTACAAAGACGAATGGAAAAACGAGCTGAAGAAATACTAGGAGATGAGCAAGTTGGGTTTAGGCAAAACAGGGCAACACAGAAGGCTATTTTAGCTCCGAGAATGATAATGGAGAAAACAATAAAAGAAGGGGAAAGTATGTATTTAGGGTTTGTACATCTGGAAAAGCATTCGACAGTGTAAAATGGAAAAAAATGTTCAAAATACTCAAAAATTTTTAGGGATAGACGGATAGTACATAGCTTATACAAAGAGTAAACAGCGGTAGTAGAATTAGAGCAGGAACGTAGCGAAGTATACGTAGAGAAGTAAATATTAGGAAAAGAGTAAAATAGGGATGTGCACTAACGCCATTGATTTTTAATTTGTACATCGAGGAGGCATTGAATATTGTCAAATGCGGGAATGCATTTGGAATTATTATGCATGGACAAAAGATTGATATGCTCATATTGGCAGATGATACAGCGGTATTATTATCTAGCAAGGAAGAGTTAAAAGCTGCTCCTAATGAAATGGAAGCAGTTCTAAATCAAAAGCCAAAATACAAATAGGTAATGAGAACTTACAACAAAGTCCAAGTTTATTCAAATTATAATGTTTAGGAAGCCAAATAACGCAAGATGGGAAAAACGCAAAATATATGAAACAAAGATTTACACAAGGACGTGCTACATTTAATAAGAAAAAGCAACTACTGTGTTCAAAGACAACAAATATAGAAACCAGAAGGAGATTGCTTACAACATATGTGTGGAGCTCAGCACTGTACGGCTGTGAAACCTGGACTATAACAAAAAAAGAAAGGCGCGGATAGATGTGAAAATTATCAAACAATAAGTCTGACAGGAAACGTGTCAAAAATATTAACTAGAATTGCACAAAGACGAATAGAAAAACGAGCTGAGGGAATACTAGGAGAAGATCAATTTGGGTTTAGGCGAAACAGGGGAACACGGGAGGCTATTTTAGCTGTGAGAGTGATACTAGATAAAGCAATAGATAAAGAGGAAAGCCTGTATATAGGGTTTTTATTTCTGGAAAAAGCATTCGATAATGTAAAATGGAAAAAAATGTTCGAAATATTCAAAAAGATTGGACTGAGTTTTTAAGGTAAACGAATAGTACATAGCTTATACAAAGAGCAAACAGCGGTAATGTAATTAGAGCAAAAACGCAGAAAAGTTAATATCAGGAAAGGGGTGAGACAGGGATGTGGCCTATCCCCATTAATTTTTAGGTTGTACATTGAAGAGGCAAAAAATATTGTCAAATGCAGGAACACATTTGGAATTATTATGCAGAGACAGAAGATTGATATGCTGAGATTTGCAGATGATATAGCGGTTTTAGCATCTAGCAAAGAAGAGATAGAAGCTGCTCTTAATAAAATGGAAACAGTTCTAACACAAAAATACGGTATGAAAATTAGCAATAATAAAACTAAAGTTCTAGTATGAAAAGGAGTGGAAAATAAATCAAAACAAGAATTCAAATAGGTAATGAGAAATTACAAGAGGTTAAGAATTTGTGCTATCTAGGAAGCCAAATAACGCAAGATGGGAAAAGCGCATAAGAAATAAAACAAGGATTAGCACATGGTCGTGCTACCTTTAACAAGAAAGTGCAACTACTGTGCTCAACGACAACAAACAGCAACAAGTAAAAGATTGCTTAAAACATATGTGTTGAGCACAGCACTGTACGGCTGTGAAGCCTTGACAGTAGGAGAAGCGGAGAAGAAAAAGGTAGAAGCTTTTGAAATGTGGTGTTACAGATGTATGATGAGGATATCATGGACAGACATAATTAAGATCAAAGAGGTACTAAAAATGGTAGAGGAAGAAAGAAATATGTAAAAATCGTTGAATAATAGAAGAGAAAGGATGATAGGCCACATACTACGGCATGAGGGAATAGTGCGGAATATATTAAAAGTAGAGGTAGGAAAAAAGAGAAATAGAGGTAGACCTAGGATAGACTATTGCACACAGATAGTAAAAGATGTAGGCTGTAGAAATATCAGGAAAATGTGTAGGTTAGCTCAGAATAGAAATCAATGGAGGTACCCGTCTAACTAGTCTCAAGATGGAAAAAAATAATTGTATTTCATTGTACTTAAACATGATGATTATTATAAGCCACTACAGGTATTGGTTGGGCAATATTCTCGAATAATGTTAATTGTGTGAAAGGATGTACTAGAAAACTATTTATTCGGCAAATGTCTAAGTGTTGGGGAATCTTGGCAGCCACATGCTGCTTAACTCCCTTTACATACCACGGAATCTCTGTGAAATAGGGCATATAATTAGAAAATAATAGAAGGAAAACCGAGCTGTACATGGGCTTTGTGGGAATTTCAGGGAACTGTATAGGCTAGCTAAGAATATAAATAAGTGGAGATGCGTGCCCAACCAGTTTCGAGCCGGAAAACCTAATGACTACAAAATAAGCGCAGATAATGTTATGATTATTATAAACAATTGCAGGTGTTGGTTGTGAAATATCTACAACTAATGTTGATTGTGCGAAAGGATATATTAGAAAAAATAGTAAATCGACAAATGTTCAAGTGCTGGAGGAACTTGGCAGCCACAGGCTGCTTACCTCCCTTCACAACCACTGAATACCGGAGAAATAGGTATATAATTGTAAAACAATAGAAGGGGACGGACCTGTATCTAACAAGAAAGACGACAAACATAGAAACAAAAAGAAAATTGTTGAAAGAATATGCGTGGAGGACAACACAGTACGTATATGAAACACGGGCAGTAGGAAAAGAGGCAGAAAGAAATTAGAAGCCTTCTGAAATGCTGTGCTTCAGATGTATGAGGATGATAGCATGGACAGACAAAGTTAATAACAAATAGCTTGAATTATTGGAACTGGTTAAACAGTATACTATTTCGCATCCTACAACTTATGTTATTGATGAAGTGATAAAAAATAGCAGACGAATAGAGCTGTGATTACCTCCTACTGTTGTAGTTTAAATCCTATAGAATTAGTACGGCCTAACGTAAAAAATTATATTAATTCACACAACACTACATGCAAATTGAATGAAGTAGAAACTCTGTTTAAAAATAGCATTGTAGGAGTAATTTCTGCTGTGTGGAAAAATTGTATCGGTCATGTTACCGAAAAGGAAGAAAAACAATTTTAGAATTTGGATAATATTGTGGAGCAGGTGCTTGAAAAATTGCGATAAATGTGAATTCGGATTCGGGTAGTGCTTCAAGTGATGACTATGATGTGAATATTGATTTGGTTCCGTTATAAATAGCTGATACAATAATGCTTACATATTGTACTGAATTCTACTATAAAATATAATAGGATTATTCGTGATCCTATACATAAGACATAACCTTATGCCATTTATTATTTAATATAAACGTAGTGGAAAATTTTTGAAGAAGGATGAAATATTGTAGTGTAAGAGAAACGTCTTTGTGTATAGCTAAGATTAGAATTGTTTTTTTAATAGTTGTCTTTGCTTTGGTTATGTTGAATGTCCAATAAATAAAGTTAAGTAACTACTTTAAATTTCTCGCTCCTGATATTTTGGTGGTGTAAATGGTTCTCAGTACGACCTGCCGTTTGCTTTATTTTCTCGTGGAAGAGATTATATATGTACTAATTTTAGCGGGTCGAATTATTTCTTGGTTTCTTTTTTTGTTTGGAATTTTCTTTTTCTCCTCGCCTCCAGTTAGCATGGCATCTTTTTTATGGTGTTACAGCAAAGAAACGCAACAGAATCTTATCCAGCCAGCAGTTGGAAAAACAAATTTAAATGTTGAAAATGTATTTTTAACAAAACCAACAATAGGTCACCCTGTGGCAAAACCTAAAAGTGCTTTTTGGAGTTTATCTAGAGTGAATGTTGTGAGGATGTCTAGATTACAAGATTACTAGAAGCTACATCTTTTATTTCCCAACATAGAAACGCATCTAGCATCGATAGAAATAAGCTTTTATTAATACTGCATGCTACTACGGGTAGAACGTAACTATTTTAAGAGAGAAAGTTTTTGATATTATTCAAAAAATTGTCTTACCTGTTATTGTTATGTTAATTGGTAGAGAACTTCTTATTAAGTCAAGTCTCCTTTTGGAATTTTGTTTCGGTGAAATACATCGATATTCTCCTGCCTCTTGGTAAAGTAGTTTATCCAACCGAAGTTCTGGAGATAATCCTAATGGTATTAGATGGCCGCTCTGTGGCTCGAGGCGCGACCAACAACCAGGCGATTCTGAAATTATATTTAAGGTACAGAAAGGTAGATATGCAAATATATTTCAAGTTTTTTAAAATAATAATCAAAAGCTAGTCCGCAAAAGTTTAATAATGATGGTTGTTATTCAATATATACAGGTTAATATTTTAAATTGCTTATAATTGATTCAATTAGGCGGAATAGGAGAAAGTCCAAATAATGGGTTATTTCAGCTTATGACTGAAAGGATTGTGAAGCGCCCATAAGGTAATACAACGTAGGAAGGCCGTTAGTAAGAGTGGCAATTGACATCGCAGGCCCATATCCCGAAACCTACTCCGGAAATAAATATAACTTGGTGGCCATGGACTGCTTTAGAACATTCACAGTAGCGTGTGTCACTCTCATCTAAAAAGCATTAACCGTCCCTTACATATTAGTCAAAGAACTGTTTTGCAATTTTGAAACACCTTTGGAGTTACACACTGACCTGAGAAGAAATTTTAAGTCGGCGCTATTTCAAGTTTGCCGGTTACTGAGGATGAAAAAGACCAGAACGACAATGTTGCACCCCTAACCGAATGATATGGTAGAACGCATTATCCGTACCTTGGAGAAGTGTCTCTAAGGTAGTCTATAAACATCAAAATGAGTGGAACCAATACATACACCTGTTCTTGTTGACCTACCGATCTGCGATTTACGAATTTACTGGGACGCGAGATAAATCTACCATGTGACCTTGAGTTCGATATTAAGACTAGAGAGACGCTGTAAACGAAAGTTATGTTGATAGTCTTAAGTGGAAAATGCATGACATCAGTGTAGATGTAAGAAAGGATATTCAAATTGCAAGCAACCGAAAGAAGATCAGGTATAACATCAAGGTCCAAGAGTCTCATTTTCAAACAGGAAACCGCGTGTGGTTGTACAATCCCAGACGAAGGTGTAAATTGTCGCCAGAATTTCATAGGAATTAAGAAGATTCTTATAAAATACTGAAACGAATCAACGATGTCGTAAATAGAATTTTTAAGTACTCAAAAGGCAGAGCAATAATGGTATACATTAAGAGACCGGCACCTTGCTAAAGTGATAACTACGACAATGCCGAAGGATATAATGAGGTAAGGCGAGTAACGAGCCATGAAGCCGAAGCAAGAACTTGTCGAAATATTGAGTGGTTCGTGTCCGTGTACAGCGGTACTGGATAGCGAGGTTTGAGATTTCCTAAGATACCAACAGAGACCTATTTGTTGTGTCGTCGAAAGCTCTCTTGCACGTAGCATAGCGACAGATCTTAATACCACCCGAGGGATTGCTAGGGTGTTTAGAAGTAAATTTAGTGTTTTGGATCAACTTCGCTAAAACAACCAAGGGCAGACAAAACTCCGTAGCGATGAACATCGATACACTTAATACTTGGTGATAAAGAAATGGTCTTCTATTAAACCCAATTACCTTGACTCAAGAGGGAGAGGGTTTTAATGGATCTATAAGACCGGATGATGGAGTTTCGGGACTAGAAGTTGGTGATATCTAATATTTGTTGTGGGCTTGATAGATTGAACTGGAGGGTGGTGCAAATCATGTTGAAGGTACTATTCCAGAACACGGTGACCAAATCTTGGTTTACGGCTATAACTCAAATGGGACGAAACCCGCTATTAAGCGTGTTAATCACTACTTTCACCAATGTGGGAACTGTGAGAATGTCTCCAGGTGTTCTTTTGTTACAGGGACACCCAGCTTTCGACCCGCATAATTTCTGAATCTGAACAGTTCTAAGAGGGAACAGTGTAATAGTAATTAAGAAACGTATAGAAGATACTGGAAAGAACGCTTATTCGGGTTTTATTGAAGCGACCTCATATCGGCTTAGCGATAAGAAAGTATGCTCGATAGTATCACAATACATTTGGGTTGCTGTCGAAAAGATTGATGACGTTTATTCTAGATTTCTCTGGCACAAAGGATGATCGTATACAAGTTTTTCTCTTCGACATTAAGTAAATATTTACAACTGCACTCCATCTCTGGTACGTAATATGTATCGCATCAACTTTTTGACAGCAAACGAATTGGTAGTTTCTTACACGAGAATATTAAGTAGGCGAAATACTTAAATGTCGTAGGTTACTATAACTAGCAAAACATATCTCGAAAAATATTCACGACAATAGTACGGAATGTAATAAGTGCATACCCGTCTACAACAATTTTGTAAAATCAAATACAAGGGATAATATAACGTTTAGCTGAGCTCTTTATTATCTTTAATTTTTGGACAAAAAAGGGAAACTTATTAAACATCTAACACCGTGACCGCTTAGAGCACCGGTTAGATAGAACTAGTCGTCTTCTTATCTTTATATTCTGTAATTCCATGCACTAAGTGATCTCAAGATTAGCTATCTCTAATCACTACCTAAGCGAATCATTCCAGAGAGGTAGGTAAACCAAATTATATGCATAAACCGCTGCCTGCCATACTGGTCGGTTGAGCTGTCCGTTACCAGCACGTATCATTCATTATATGCCCTACAAGTATGGTCACCTGTAGGTACCGACTACTACCACTTAATAAGCTACCTTGGATAATCGAGGACAAACCACAGTTTTTTGCAAGCTGGCTTCGATATGAAAGGTTCAGGCGGCTCCGTAGATCAGACAGCTTCGTGTATGACTGCTGCTCCAAATGTCCAGGGATCGATTCCCCACACGGACCGCTTGAAAAATATTAGGCTAACATTTTTCATAAAAATACACTTTCGTTCGGATGAGAGGTATAATTTAGGTCCCATGTGTGCGTATTGTCACGTACGTTAAAAGGCCCTATCGTACTTGGAACTTTAAGGATTCGATGAAATTCACAATTTTCAGGTAAAGAAAAACCCTCTTCTTGTCCAATGTAATACTTTCGGGTGGAGCATTGAAAAGTCAAATGTAGCGTGTGAAAGGTTGTTACGCCAGCTGTGTTTACTACAGCTAAGTAATTTGCTTGCATATCAGCTACCCCACGCTGCAATAAATTTGGCCTCAGTAAACATGAACGACTCACGGCAAAATTTCTTCATGGAATATTCCAAATTTTTTTAAAATCTCTTTAAAATTTTACGTTGCTTTAGTTATATATAGTTTTCATATTAACCCTATAAATAAACTATCACTTTCGTTTGCTGTCTCAACCAACGACACCGCTACAGTACTAGAGAAATCTCTTATTCTACGTGTTGCTTACGTTTTCTTACCTGTAGGGCAAGCCAATTGTACAGATCCTCCTAGATTTACTTCTACTTGACGTCCTGTGGAACTGAGTTCACGAACATCAAAATCCGGTTCCTGAGTTACACCTACATCATCTGCAACAATTACATAGAGTTAGTTACATATGACGACACATTAGATAAGGAATCGTAACGCTAATGCGTTTGTAAATAGAAAGGCATTATTAATTCAAGTTAGCTAAAATGATCCTTAATACGAAATTATCCTTAAAATTTTAGATACTTAGATGGTTTGCAATTTACTAACATGACTATTTCGTCATAGTAAAGTACCAAGTACATTTTTTTTACAACCAGCAATTAAGACTGAGCCTTCACAGTAGATATTAAATTGAATAAAAATGCGACACATTTCACTAAATTAACAAGCATTCGAAAATACTCTCACGTATTTAAAAAATCCAAAATCATTTGAAATAATAAAAACATACATAAACCATAAAACAGTATAAAATTTGAGGTGTACTGACCTTCCAATAAACGCAGATTTCAATATAAATAGAAACTGTTAGAGTACATATACTCTCATGCACCGAAAAACTCTTGACTGCGACCATAAAACGTACAAACCGCATAAACAGAGAGAGTCGAGTAATCTATTAAAATGATGTAGCTTATAAATACATAACATAATGGAAGGAATCATTCAGATTCATTTAAATCTTTAGATAAAGGTCGGTCGATATACAGGTGCTATTGTTAGGTGGGTGAACAGGTTAACTATTTTAACGGTAGCTTTGAATTGGGGTTTGTAGAGAATCAAGTCCCAAAAGAGAATGTACTCGAGGATTCGAAAAAAGCATCGTCACATTATGAAAGTGTATTTTGAGTAAATGCTTTCCGTTAAAATAGTTGGATAAATGGATAACTGATACCCAAGTTTGCCCTTCACGTAAAAATTGCTTGAGCGTTGTAATCAATCAACAAGCTGATAGAATCAAGATAATAGAAGTATTTATAGGACGTTTAAATCCAATGTAGTAACTTCGGGTGGAGCATTGGGGAGAATCCACAAGTGTATCAACTCTTGCTTAATTATACTTTAAGAATCAAGAGTCAATTAAGTATATTACGAAAAAATTCTTTATTTTTCGATCAGACATCTTGAATTTTAGTCGAAATAAATTCAGTACACGAATTAATTAAGTTAGGAAAAGAATTAGAGGAACACAAAATTTTCATCAAAAATTTTGTTCCGTCGACAAATATTTTAGGGAAAAATTTAGTTTATCAAAAAGCATCGGGTTTCCGAAACAGAAATACCAGTAGATTCAAAATTTCAAACATATCAAATATTAGGAATATTTTGACCTTAATTAATTAGAATAACTACCAAAATCAAAACACCAACTAATCAAGACGAACTTGTTGATAGTGTAGTCAAGTTGGCCATTGTCGACCGCACTGTTGAAATAAAAAAAGATCGTTTATTGTTATAAATGCGGCCTGGTAAACGTGACATTCTATCGATTCACGATGCCATCAAAATAAATACCACTTAAACTACTATAAGAGTCTTTATCTAGTCTCATTCTTTTTTATAATTTGATCATAAAAACGCCAAATTTAAGGCAAGATAAAAAAAATGTTTCAAAAAATTAAATAATTTTGAAGTACGTCATTGGACAAACGAAAGAGGACGAATGTTTTTATGTTAATAGGTTTAGAATTTTTGGAACTTTCAAACTTAGGAACAACCAATGTTGGGACAAGAACTGGGATGTTTTGTCAAAATTAGAGTTAAAACTAATTAAAACTGTTTCTCTACCCATAAAATTGAATTATATCGGAAGTTCAACATCCCGTAGTATTCACGATAGATTTTTGGAAAGATATTGGGATTGTATCCAATATTTTTAAAGAACAATTTACTTCTGCGAAAGTGGATACAATAATAAAAAAAACCAATCTTAAAATCGACATTAGATTTGACAGTAGATCAAAGAACCGAGTTACATAAAAGTCTTGACAATTATTTTCAAAATTTGCCAGATTTACGAAGGACAAATTTATTAGAGCATACAATTTAAGCCATTCTCAGCTTATCCTAATTCAACTAATTTTTCCATTATCCGATACGCGGTTGACTCCTGGTATTCCCAAACAATCCTCCATTCGCAAAAAATATTAAATCTTATAATCCGTCCTTCACTACGTAACACGAGACTTTAGAACCACATCCACTCTGCAATAAACCTTCTTAAAATTCCGCCCTTAGAAATCCTTTCTCAAGCATCAATCCAATTCCGTAATCTAAAGCACAACCGCCCCATCTACCTGTGTATCCGTATACTACACCACGCTGACTACCATACAAGGACAACAACAAACATAAAATACGTTATCAAAAACTTACTCATACATTTCTAGCAAGAACAATAGACCACTTTCCCTACTGGCCGCCACACCTATGCCATTTTATCCATCGTCACATTTATTCCCAACCACATTCCATTTTCTAGACGCTCTAACATCCAATTCCTCACAAGTCATGGTAAATTCCGACAGGAAATTCATTCCTTTAACCTTATCTCCTCTCCACTATGCCCCTGATCAACAATAGACACTCTGTAACTCCACACTACCTAATATACACCTGCTCTAACGCAACTTTACTTCAACAGAATCTGAAACTTGCAATTACCCTCGACCCATTTTTACCCCTCCCGAACACAACGCTATTAGCCCCCTACTATCCAGTACAATTTTACAAATTTCTAAAGAACATCTTAATCAACAAACCCCCATTTCTTAACTGATCCTACATTTCTCCACCACCGAGTGCGAGTACCACCTCACACAACAGCACTGTACAGTCCACGTCCTAAGTGCTCCTTACGGCGAAGAAGCCGGCAGTAAACGAGTATGTTTATTCAAGCGCAACGCCTCTATAAAGGATCCACCGTTGAATCCTCCGGATCAAGCGAATCCACCGCCGGATCAATCGCATCCTGCGTTGGTTTTTTGACGTCATAGCTGCGTTGTAAGTTTTCTTTAACTCTGCGGATAAACAATCCTATACAGCACCTTAATTGAGGGATAACCTACCTCAGAATTTTTTCGATGCTTTTGGATTCTATTTTAACCTCTTTTAATGGGAATTTTATTCTACCAGATTTTTACCTAAAAGTCAACCTAGGTACAACTCCTCAACCCAAAGTTCTAACTATAGACATTTTCTAACGTTCAAAACGATGCTTTAAAATTTATTGTGATATGCAAACCAGTCATTCATATAGGTTTTAAACGCACAATAATATAATTCGGTTACTCAGTTTCCGCTACTTTTCCAAGTCCACGATGACGTTATAGTCTTCTGAAAATGAAGAGCAAATCAATGCTATTCTTGCTTTATTATAACATTAGATATCTAATAAAATTTAAAAACATTTAACCACCCAACTGTGGACCAAGTAAAACTTAATTTTAGTACCAAGTTACGCACAGAAAACTATCCTTTATTTATGTTTATTCGGCGTAGTTTTACTATGCACTACCTTTGAGAATATATAGCCCTTATAGGTTGTAAGATTCTCGCCTTTAAATGAACCGAAAGGTTCTACTGGGTAAATATACAATGTTTAGCAGAACCCCTTTGCGTTTCGTGTACGCCAAGGTTACGAATCTCACCTTCGTTAGTTCGTATATGTCATCCGCCATTTTAATGAATACGTTCTTAGAAAAACCTTTTAAATAGTATACCAATTTAGTACCATCTCTTTCCGCAAGAACACCCACCTAACTAAAAGAGTCAATCGATTCTAATCAGTAAAAGTATTTTTGTGGCGCTTGCGTGTTTACACGCAAAACTTGTCTTATTACTATTGTTTTTTCTTCACCTAATCCCCGTCTGTGTTCGGATGACTTTGTCAATTTTCGTTTTTTTTTCTGACGATATATGGCTAGCTTGCTCTCTTTCGGGTTTACACTACACTTTTCTTTCTCCCCCCCTATTCCCTAACTTCGTACGGGTGTCTTCCGCAAACATCGACTCTTGTTCTGCAGTGTATATTAGGGAACATTTTTCCTAAGTAATTTTGTGTTTGCCAGTAGTTTGAACGGTAAATATAAGCTTATTCTAGGTGATTAACGTTCCTCAACTTCTTGGGAATAAAATAAAACCAACAAACCAGCGATTTGGATTGTGGTTGCTAACAAAAAAATTTTAAAACAATAATTTGGTTCCCGAGATTTGTTGTCAAAGGTGAACAGATGCTGACTGATGGACTATCCATGCTAATTACATAACCATTCTGCGATAATTTAATGCTGGTTAAAATTTGCGATCATTCTGACACCGAACAAGCATCTGCAAACAAAAGGATTTTTATCCTAAAAAAAGAAAGTTGTGGCATATTTAACAGCTATCTACGGAGAAAGTTTGACAGATTTGTTTCAGCTAAGCATAGTGTTAAAGCTAAACTTCCGTTTTCTCTGGAAAAAACTAGCAAGATGGAGCATGGAGTAAAAGAAATTATCGGAAAGGTTTCGGGAAAATTAAAAAAAATTTAACAATCCGATATGTGTTCCGTACATAGTGGAACTAGCAGATGTGAAATTTGAAACTCCATCAAAAAAATTTTTAATATATTAGACTGACTCAAAACCATTGGGCCAGCAGTTCCATGGGTTGTTGTCATCAACGATAATCACAACATCATTCTTCTTGATTGGTGTCGCTAGTTCGAACCACTTTGTTTTTCGGGCCAGTGTGGGTAGGTGTTCGCGCAGCCAACGTTTCCAAAAGGTATCCGCGTATCTTTGAAATGTCATCCAATTTTTTTTAAGTATGAGTGGCTGATCGGTAAACTCTCCAATAGCCACCCCGATAAATTAAGCAAAAAATGGTGAGGAGTAAGTGCTTCTTAATTTTCATCTTCTACAGGAATATATGTAAGTGGTCTAGAATTTATAATCATTTCTACTTCTATAAGTATACTATGTAAAAGTTCATCTGATGGGTTGCGAGTTGGCATAATTTGGTATAAGGTTCTTTTTATAGATCGTACCAACCTATCCCAGGTTCAACCAGTACGCGGCGATGAAAGTGAAATAAAAAACCACCTTGTAGTTGAACTAGTGAACTCTTAAGCCAGCTTGATATTAACGTTTTCTTTCAAAGCTTCTTTTAGTTCGTGTTCAGCACCGTGAAAATTGGTGGCATTGTCGCTATATATTTGTAACGGTTTGCCTCTGCGCCCCATAAAATTTCTTAAAACCAGGATGCAAGTATCCGCGAAAAATAAATGAGCGACTTCGATGTGTACTGCACGCGTCGTAATGCAAGTTATGAGTACGCCTCATAGCTTTTCCGTTCTTCTCCCAAGAGAGGCCAACATAGGTTTAAAATAGTCTAGCCCGATGAAAGAGAATGGACGAGTGTAGACTGCCAATATAGCTGCCGGGAATCCACCCATTTCAGGAGGTTTGGGAACGGCGGATAGTATTTTACACGTTTGACATTCTCGCCTTGTTGATTTTAATGCCGCTTGAAGTCGAGGTATGGAGTTTAGCTGTCGAAGTTCGTTAATTACAGTCTCGTGATTATGGTGATGATATTTTTGGTGATAGTGATTTATAATTAACTTGATGACATGATGTTCCTTGGGAAGTATAATGGGCCTGGTCATACTAAACTGAGCACCTAGTATTGCGTCGACTCTTCCGTGTACTCTAAAAACATCATTATTGTCCAAGTAGGGCGATTGCTTGTAAATAGGACTTTATTTTTCTATCGAGATTTTGGATTTGTCCTTTTCACATTTGTTATTAATTAGTACTGCCACTTCGTCCTGGTAGTAATCAATCTGTGCTAAGCGGAATAAATAGTTCTCGGCTGCTATATTTTCATCTTGAGAGATGCAACTTGGGAAGCGATTCGTCTGCTTTATGCTAGACTTTAAGTTGTTTACAAATCGGAATACGAAAGCGGCAGTTCTTAATAACCTTTTCCAATTTGAGAAGCGTTCTCCATCGATAATTTTACGAACAAATTGTATATGCACATGATGTGGTCTCAATTCTTCTTGTGGCGCACTGGTAGGTTTATACGAAAATTGTGGTCATAAAGCTACTGTCAGCTTTAAGAAGGAGGGACCTAAAAACCACCAACTGTCACACGTCAAGTTTGCATTTGTTTATGGTTTGGTTGCGTCATCCGCCACGTTTTGTTTAATAGGAATCGACTTCCAGTCAGTACAATCCGTAGTTTCTAAAATTTCTCCAACTCAGAAGGCAACAAACTGTCGATATTTACGTTGATCCGAATTTATACAACTTAAAACGGTTCCCGAGTCGGACTAAAGGAAACACTTGCTGATGTGTATCGTGAGTTCATTACATGTACTTCTAGCAAGACGGACCCATAAGACCGCGGCTTGAAGTTCCATCCTTGGAATGGAAAGTAATTTTAAAGCAGCTACTCTAGTTTTTGCGCTCATAAGGGAGCAGCTAATCTCTAAGTCGTTAATGACTCGTAAATAGACTACTGCTGCGCAATCATATTCACTGGCATCCACAAATACGTGCAATTCGCTTACGTATTCATTGGTCCACTTCTGTTGAATGTATGGTCGTGGAATATATATTTTTTCCACGGCAAGAAGCATATTTAACCATCGTAGCCATTGTTGGTATTGATCCTCTGTCATGACTTCATCCCAGCTTATAGAAGATCTCCAAATCTCTTGTAGTAGGATTTTACCGTGCACTAAGATGTGAGCTATTAAACCCATTGGATCAATCAATCTTCATAAGTATCCGCAAGACTTCTCGTTTTGTAAGGCGTCTCCTATCAATTAAGACATCCTCATGTCCCGCATAAGATAGTCGAAAACTAAACGAATCAGTCAAGGTCGATCACCATATACCCAGAACCTTATCAAGACTTGTTTCGTGTTCATTGTTTAAGCATTTTTCTGTAGAAGGAACGTGATTTTCAAGAACTGCGGCAACCTTTTTAGAATTTGAAATCCAATTTCTGATATCAAACCCTGCTTGTGCGTGAACAAATTTAATTTCCTGACCTATTTTGATAGCCTCTTCTTCGGTATCAAAACAGTCCAAGCAATCATCTATGTAATGGTTATTGATTATGGCATGCACAGCGCGTGGATATTTCTTTCCGAATTCTAGAGCATTTTTATTTTTTATGTATTGAGCACTACTAGGAGAGCATGTGACACAAAATGTTAACACTTGCATTACGTAAGTATCGGGTGCCTGATTGGGATTTTTACAAAATATATAAATCTTTGGAAATGCTGCTCAGCTTTTCAAACAAGTACCTGGTAAAACATTTCTTTTATGTCAGCGCAAACTGCTACTTTCCGTTCGCAAATGCGATACAGAACAGCAGTTAATGGTTTTAGTACGGTTGGCCTCTCATCAATAACGAATCTAGTGAAATTAATTTACTAGCCTTGTTGGGTTTTCTGACTGTAAAATTGGCAGGTACCATATGTGACTATAGTCTACATGTAATTCATAGGCTGATTGTTGTCGTGCATATCCTTTCTGAAGATAATCATCCAGTTTTTCTAAAATAGCGGTGGCCAATTCTGAATTTTGTCTCATTTTCTTTTCCAAACATTGTGATCTTCCTAGTGCCATTGAATAGCTGTCCGGAACAGTGATGTCATCATACCTCCACAGTAGCCTTGTCTCAAATCTTCTTCCTTTCCTTGCAGTAGTGGCCTCTAGGATAGACGCGCAGCGCTAATTCTCAAGTGAAGTAAGGCTGATTGAGGGTGCTGAAACACCAAAGCTTTTCGTGGTGAAATAGTCCTTGACTAGCTCGTGCAGCTCTTGGTCTGTATTCTTGTACCCATAAATATGATAGCTTTGAAACCGCTTGACGAAAAGACCCGTTCCGTTATATTGGCCGTGAACACACCATCCTAGCAAAGTTTTGGTTACTACTGGTTCGTTATTCTCGTCATCTCTTAATTTCAGTGTAAGTTCAAGCTTCCAGGAATCTAGGCCAATTAAGATACAAGGAAATGCGTTAGTATATGACTGAACTGGAGACCTTTTAGATAAGAATACCTTTCCAGCAACTTATTAAAATTGATAGATTGCCTTGGGAGATTTAACGATTTGACCGTGTGAGCATTCTGGATATAATATTGCTTTGATGAATTTGTACCAGAAACTTGTTTGAAGTTGTTTCCAACTCAGTGAGTGTTTGCTGTCCATTGAAAATACAGTGGCTCGGTTTTACCTTTGAGATTGAGCTCACAAACAAACTCATCCTCCAGTAGAGTAATTGATGATCCGTCATCCATAAATGCAAATGTTTCTCTAGACTTATGGCGCCGGTAAAATATCACAGGAAGTATGCGGAACAGTATGGTATGGGAGGAATTTTGGGGAGTTTTGCGCGCTACTGTTATCTTCGTTATGTTGAACATCTTTTGAGTTCTGGTTATGTAAGAGAGGGTGGTGCTTAAACTGACAACCCTTTATTCCACATATTGAAATCGCTTTACACTTGTATTTGCCCCGTCCGTGATTGTTTAGACATTTTCTACACAGCCTTAACTGTATAACTACTCCCCATTTAGCACTATAAGTCATATTTTAAACTTAAAACAATTTTCTACTGATTTACAAGATCCGTTGCACAATGAGCAGCACTTTTCTGTTGCACCTTGCCGATCTTTGTCATGAGCATTAAGGTACACCCTTTGATTCAGGTTTTGTTTATTAGTATTTGAATTTGAAGCATAAGCAAAATTTACAGTTACTTTACTAGCAGATTGGGCTAGCTGGAATAGCCATGTGTCAAAAGTCGCTATTTAGTTACTTCACTGATGGTTCTTTTATGCAGGGCCCAGTCTAATTTCAAGTGTGATGGCAGTTTTTCTACCAGCTCTTGGAGTACAAATGTGCTTTAAGGCCTGCGGATCCCATGTTGGCGCTAAAGTTTTGAACGGCAAGCGCATGGTTAATTATTGTTTCCAATTTGTCGATCTTGGATGCTGGCTCTGCTCTAACTTTCTGCAGAAGTGTGTGAATTATTAACTCAGGTCGTCCAAAAAGCATCCGCAAAGTGACAATAACATTGGGAACACTAGTAGGTAGTAACAGTCGGCTTCTCACTGCTTCTAGCGTTTTTTCTCTTAAACACCATTGAAGACGTATCAGGTTCTCTTCATTGGTAAATCCACATACTTTAGCAGATGTGTCAAAACAGCTTATGACCAAAGGCCATTCTTCCGGACTTCCACTTAGCATTGGCAAATCTTTTTGCATTGCTTGACGGGCTGATAGTTGGCAAACAATGGGACCTGATATTGCATACCACTGTGGGGAATCATCGTGCTGATTTGATGACCGCGGTACCGCGGAATGACCTGGACGAATTTACTGTGTGAGGAGCTTTAGTTATTAGAGTGGTCTTGGTGCATTAGACATGGTAGTCCTCCGAAATTTGGGCAGGAGGAACTACTACACTTACACCTAAGATAGACATATTATGACAAACTCCTGTTGTACAAGTGGATTACATGGGTTTGTCCACCGGTGCTATTACACTAGGTGCCATTAAAGAGAGGCTACAATATGGCAGCGCACTAATCATTATCATTAGGTCTTCGCTCCTGGAACTGGTTAGACGCGTACCATCATTGTTTCCTATTCTGAACTAACGTACAGATTTTCCTGAAATTAGCACAGTCTACATCTATCACTAGCTGATCTAGGTCTACATCTACCTCTTTTTTTCTATCTCTGCTTGTAATATATCCCATACCATTCCCTAATAATGCCTTAGAACGTATTCTTCTATTTCTCTTATCTTTTTCCCCAGATATCCTTGTTCCCCTACTATTTCTATAACCTATTTGTTATTATCTTTGTCTGTTTATGCTAACATCCTCATACATCTAAAGCACAGCATTTCAAAAAGCTGCTACCGTTTTTCTGTCTGCTTTTCAGACCGCTCGTATTTCATAAGCACACTGTGCTGTGCTCCACACATATGCTTTCAACAATTTTCTTCTTGTTCTATGTTTGTTGTCTTTCATCATAGGCGCTGTTCTTTCGTGTTAGATGCAGTTCGGTCACCTATTGCTTTACAATTATATATCATATTTCTTCGACATTTAGTGGTTATGAAGGGGGGTAAGCAGCCTGTGGTTGACAAGTTCCCCCAACACTTACACGTTTACCGATTTAATATTTTCTCCAATATATCTTTTCGCACAGTCACCATTAGTTGCAGATATTTCACAACCCACACCTATAGTTGTTTATACTAATCATCAGATTTATCTGCGCTTATTTTTCATCACTAGGTTTTCTGTCTCATAACTGGTTGGAACGTACCTGCACTTATTTATTTTTTGAGCTAGCGTACATAGTTTTTTGAAATTCTCACACAGCATGTATACAGCTCGCTTCCTACTATTGTTTTCTAATTTTATGCCCTATTTCACCGAGATCAATGAAGGGGGTTAAGCAACATGTGGCTACTAAGATCCCCCCAACACGTAGACATTTGCCGAAATAATGGTTTGCCAGTAAATCCTTTCACACAATTAACATTATTCGAGAATATTGCCTAACCAATTCTTGTAGTTGCTTATAATAACCATCATGTTTAAGTACAGTTACTTTTTCGTCATTAGCTTATGCCTCTTGTGACTGGTTGCAGTGGCGGCTCGTGACCTGAACAAGAGGTGAGGCTCAAAATGAGTCTATTTAGGAACTCTACATTTATCATAAATGAATCTCTAGGTTATCTAAGAGGTGCTATTTCTTATTATTCCTTGAATTCATTGGGAATCAAGAGCAATTATTGAAACGAAAAGCTTACAAAAGTGATTCTAATAACCTTAGTTTACATAGCTATACTATTAACTATAAGCAAATTAAGTTTGATAAGTCAAATGTATTCTACGGTCTTTCAGTTTTGCAAATTTATCTATTACATTTTCATAAAAATCTGGATTTTTACTTAATTCGCTTAATAGTTCCTTTTCTATAGACATTAAACTTAATCCACTAAGCCGCTCTTGACTCATCGTATTTCTTAAGTATGACTTTATACGTTTTAAACACGAGAAATTTCTTTCAACTGATACACTTGTAGCAGAAATCGTTAAAATTAATTGTAGAACTTTTTGAATTTGGCAAAATATATCAGCAAAGTCACAAGAAAGTATTTTAAGGGTTGTATATAAATCTGAATTTTTAAACTGCTCGTCTCTATAAAAAGCACAAAGTTCATTAATAAGTCTATCCCTATCAAAAATATTTGGATAAGTCTCAAATAGAGATTGCAGGAATTTTTTAGGAAATTTGGTAGTATAGAATTCATACTTAGATTGATCAAATAAAGCGAGAAATTCTAAGCTATTGAGATCCGAAAACCGTTTATTAAGTTGCGGACTAATGCGGTCTAAAATTTCGTAATACAGAATGTTGTATTTTGAAATATCTCTTGCTCAGATGTTGTTCCGCCGATTAGGTAACTCTGTTAAATTTCTGGCACGCCGAAAACATTCCAAAATTTGCCTTCGTTCCTTAATTCGTTAATTCGGACGCAAGCTGTATGTATTTGTTGCGAACAATATATTACATTTAAAACTTTAGTCTGTAAAATGTTAAAAGGAGATCAGTAATATTAAAATTTCGCGGTAAATAAAAGTTAAAATAGTAAATACAAATTCACTAAAGTGCTTAAGGAATCCCTTAGCTGCGCGAATGGATTCGGCTCCCGAGGTCGGATCATTTACTATTGCTTCGAAAACTTTTACAAAGTTGTCCCATTCGCTTGCGACAATGTTCAAAATTTTTGATCTCGAATACCACCTGGTTTCCGCTGCTCGTGGCACACGTTTACCAACAATATGATCTAATATTACTGATCTTTTAGGTGAATGATGGAAAAACTTGGTATACCTGATAAAGTAGAGAAAAGATTCTACTTTGCGGAATATTTTGTGTTCCTTGTTGTAAAACGCGGTTTAACCGGTGAGCACAGCAATGGGTAAAAGAGCATAGGGTGCAATTGACTTAACTTTTGCCTGAGTCCAATTAGCTCGCCAGCCATAACACTGGCAGCGTCGTATGATTGGGTAACTAACTTTTCTTTATAACTAAATGGATTTAAAACACCCTGAACTACTTCGAAGAGAGCACTGGCGGTTTGATCACTATTTACATCAAAAAATCCCATAAACCTTTCTTTTAATTTACAATTTCGAATAACAAATCGAAGAGTTAGCGCGCACTGAGATTTGTCTCAATGTCAGTAGTATCATCAGATACTAAAGCAAAGAAAGGACTAGCTGCTATTTCTTGAGAAATGTTCTCTTTTAGAAAATCTTCAATGCATGATATTAATTTATTTTGAATTGTTTTTGACTGGCCGGTAAAGATTTGGCTCATTTTGATAGGTGCTCTGATACTTCTGCGTTTCGCTTAATCAAACATTCAAAACTTCTTTAAAATTTCCACGATTTAGCGATTGTGAAGATTCATCATGACCTCGAAAAGTCAATTCTTGTTTACCCAAAAGTATGGTAGTATCAATTAAATAAGTTAGCAACAACCTATTTTTCGGACATTTTCGTTATATATAATTTTATTTAAACCAGCATGTTCTTGAAGTGCATCTAGTATAGTTGTTCGATTTTGTTGAAGTCGTTTGAAACCAACAAAATTTTTTATATGATCTTTAGAACATTCATGCATTTTTGCACTACGCGAAATATTTTTAAATCGCAAAACCTTTACCGCAAGTCCAGCT
Organism: Platerodrilus igneus; assembly: GCA_036346225.1. Taxonomy (NCBI): domain Eukaryota; kingdom Metazoa; phylum Arthropoda; class Insecta; order Coleoptera; family Lycidae; genus Platerodrilus; species Platerodrilus igneus. Next base: position 137,301 of record JARFIW010001423.1, on the reverse strand, counting down.
GTTATTGACATTTGATAACAAAACGGACAGCCAACAATATAGACTCTGTTTATATGTACTTCCGCAAATCCATTTGTAGGTTTCATACCACGATAACTGAAAAGTTCTATTAAAACTTCGACCTTGTCGATTATCAGTACTAAATATATTTAGTGGAGGAGTCGGGCGCATAAATAAAATTTGCCGTTTTTAACTCACCGCGCACTGAAAAAGGCGTTTCAAATAAAGATAATAGAATATTATGTAAGGGATACATGACCCTGTGCCGAAATTTGAAATCAATCCAAATTGGAACAATATAACGATATTACACAATTTGAATTATATTATAACAATCAGTTTTTGCTTATATAGATTAAGATTAACCACTGATCACGAGAAATAAAGTACTAAATAAGGAACAAGAACACTAAACAGTAAACACTTAAACCCTGTGTAATCTATTCTATTTGAGGCATGAAGCACCAAACGTACAAATGTTAACGCGGTTCATCAATTCACTATTGAAGAATTAACCCAACTAGGTTTTTTACAAAACACAGCTTTCAAACAATACAATAATTTAAAATGAAACCAACAAATAATTCCAACTTGTCAACGTCAGTTGTTAAAAACTATGGAACCACTACGGGGCAAAAGGTTGCACTAGTACCTAAGTTTAAGCTCTTATAATAATAGAAAATTATATATTTAACATTCACATATGTTTAATTTTCGACTTTTTGTGCAGTTTAACAAGTATTACAAAGTCTGACACTCATCATCCCTACCGACCATTGACTGACTTCCTTTAAGTATGTATGTATAAGTATCCAGCCATCCCGCAGCTGCTGCTGTCGTTATTATGTTTACAAAGACCCGAGAGGCAACGATGAGAGAGCCTCAGTACCCGAGTATAAAGTGTTGGTTGATGTATACAGATAACCGCTAGACGCATCGCGCTCGAGTATAATGTAGCTTTGGATGCATGGACATGGTCAAATAAGTGTGGCGCGCTTTATAACGCCTCAGATGAATTTGTATTAACAGAAATCGTGCACGAATTAAGAAATAAATTTTGTATTACAAACGTTTATTATATAATATTGATTATTAATCGAATTATGATATATTTGACCAAAAATTGTTTAAAAGACGTTTGTACTAGTTGTAATAGAATTTTTCTTTATAATTGAAAAGAAGGTATATAAAATTAAAGGTGAGGCGGCGGTTCACTTGCCTCATACGACCAGCCGCCGATGACTGGTTGGATGCGTGCCTCCATTGATTTCTATTCTGGGCTAACCTACACATCTACCTGAAACTCCTACAGCCTACATCTTTTACTATCTGTGTGCAGTAGTCTAACCTAGGTCTACCTCTTCTTCTCTTTTTTCCTATCTCTGCTTCTAATATGTTTCGCACTATTCCCTCATGCAGTAGTATGTGGCCTATCATACAATCTCTCCTATTTTTTACCATTTTCCGCATATTTCTTTCTTCCCCTAACATTTTTAGTACCTCTTCGTTCTTAACTTTGTCTGTCCATGATATCTTCATCATACGTCTGTAGCACCACATTCCAAAGGCTTCTACCTTTTTCTTGTCCGCTTCTCCTACTGTTCAGGCTTCACATCCGTACAGTACTGTGCTCCACACACATGTTTTAAGCAATCTTTTTCTTGTTTCTATGTTTGTTGTGTTTGCACACAGTAGTTGCTTTTTCTTGTTAAATGTAGCACGACCTTGTGCTAATCTTTGTTTTATATCTTTTGTGCTTTTCCCATCTTGCGTTATTTGGCTTCCTAGATAGCAGAAATCCTTAACCTCTTGTAAGTTCGTGTTACGTATTTGTATTCTTGTTTTTGATTTATTTTCCCCTCCTTTGCATACTAGTACTTTAGTTTTAGTTTTGTTAATTTTCATATTGTATCTCTCTGTTAGAACCGTTTCCATTTTATTAAAAGCAGCTTCTAACTCTTCCTTGCTAGACGCTAATACCGTTATATCATCTGCAAATCTAAGCATATCAATTTTTTTGTCCCTGCATATTAATTCCAAATGTCTTCCTGCATTTGACCGTATTCATTGCCTCTTCTATGTACTAGTTAGAAATTAATGGGGATAGGGCACTTCCCTGTCTCACCCCTTTCCTAATGTTTACTTCTCTACGTTCCTGCTCTAATTCTATTACTGCTTTTTGCTCTTTGTATAAGCTTTGTACTATTCGTCTATCCCTATAACTCATTCCAATCTTTTTGAGTATTTCAAACATTTTTTTCCATTTTACATTGTCGAATGCTTTTTCCAGATCTACAAACACTATATACACGCTTTCTCCTTTTTCTAATGTTTTCTCCATTATCACTCTCAGAGCTAAAATAGCCTCCCGTGTTTCCCTGTTTCGCCTAAAGCCAAATTGGTCTTCTCTTAGTATTTCTTCAGCCCGTTTTTCCATTCGTCTTTCTGCAGTTCTAGTTAATATTTTTGACACGTGTGCTGTCAAACTTATTGTTCGAAAATTTTCACATCTATCCGCGCCTTTCTTTTTTGGTATAGTTACTATGATGCTACGTTTGAAATCTTTGGGTATCTCACCTGTCTCATACATATAGCTTACAAGTTGGAAGAGACGTTTTGTTACTGCTTGTCCAGCGGCTTTTAGAGTTTCTGCTTGCACCTTATCTGTACCCGGCGCCTTACCATTTTTCAGGCCCTTTAATGCTAATTCAAACTCCTCTCTAAGTATAGGATATGCCAAGTCATCATTTTCAATGTATGATTCCTGTTCTAATGCAGTTAGTTCCTCTCCTGCATATAAATTCCCTATACATTCTTGCCATGTACCCACTTTCTCTACATTTTCTATAATGACATTTCCTCCCGCGTCCCTTATATTTTTGCTATACGTTTCTATATCCCTAAAATTGATTCTAATTAGTTTGTATGCTTCATCTGTCTTTCCTACTTTCATCTTAGTTTGTACCTCTTTGCACTTTTCATCAATCCATTGTTCTTTAGCTTTCCTGCATTTTCGATTAATTTCCCATTTTATGGCTTTGTATCTCTGTTTCCCTGTTTCGTCTGATTTATTTTTGTATTTTCGTCTTTCTTCTATTAAATTCAGGATATCCTTTGTCATCCATGGTTTCTTATTTTCTTTTTGTGTATACCCCAGAATATCTCTGGCCGCCATGTCTACGCTGCATTTAATGTTATTCCATTCTGTTTCTAGTTCTTTAGTATCAGATATTTTCCCGATATCTTTGAGCAATTCATTTGACTTTTTCTCGAATCTTTCTTGAATATCTTTATCTTTTAGTCTCTCTAAGTTCAAGTGCTTTTTCCGTTTCTCTTTTTCACATTCTTAAATTTAAGTGATGCCTTCATAATTACGATGTTGTGGTCAGTGTCTATATCTGCTTCTGGGTAGCTTCTACAGTCTTTTACTTGATTCCCAAACCGTTGTCTAACAAGAATGTAATGTATTTGATATCTTCCTATATCTCCTGGCATCTTCCACGTATATCGTCTTCTAGCATGATGTTGAAATAATGTGTTTGTGATGATTAAATTGTTCTTGTCGCAAAATTCTACCAGCCTATTTCCCCTGTAGTTTCTCGTGCCTAAACCAAATAAACCTACTACCGCTCCTTCCCTACCCTCACCTAGCACGGCATTAAAATCCCCCGTAATTATTAAATTTACATGTCCTTTTACGTATCTTAATATGTCTTCGATATCTTTGTAGATGGCTTCTACCTCTTCGTCACTGTAGCTAGAGGTGGGCATGTATACTTGTATTATTACTGTGTTTACCGGTTTAGTTTCTAATCTAACCATGAGTACTCTTTCGTTCTTTTGTAAATAATTTTCTACACAGTATCCTATCTTTTTCCGCATAGCTATCCCCACTCCCAAATTTCCTTCCTCTGCTCCTGTATGAATTACCCTGAAGTCTCCACTCCAAAAAACCCCCACCTCTGGCCATCGAAATTCCCTGATCCCACCTATGTTTAGTGATAACCTATTCATTTTGATTTTTAGGCTCTCTAGCTTGCCTACTTGCCTCATACTTCTAACATTCCACGCTCCGACTCGCAAAATGCTCCCGACTCTTATTCTGGTCTTTCCGATCGCATCCTCCGAAGTAGTCCCCTCTCGGAGATCCGAATGGGGGACTATTTTAACTCCGGAATCTTTTACCTCAGAGAATGCCATCATGTTTATAACAATTTAAGTACGCTGTGTACTTGGGAGGTAATGTGGTGTATTCCCATTGCCTTTCATATCGCGGTAGTGTGTCTTAGATTACCATACCGACCCCTATGGTCTCTGCCCATCTCCGACTCTTATTTTTAACTTTCCGATCGCATCCTCCGAAGTAGTCCCCTCCAGAAAATCCGAATGGGGGACTATTTTAACTCCGGAATCCTTTACCCTAGAGGGTGCCATCATGTTTATTACAATTTAAGTACGCTGTGTACTTGGGAAGTAATGTGGTGGTTTCCCGTTGCCTTCCACATCGCGGTAGTGTGTCTTAGACTGCCATACCGACCCCTATGGTCTCTGCTAATCTAAGTACCGAAAAAGCCGCTGCCCTCTTAAGGGGACCTGTCTTAGTCTGGTTCCTCACTAACGACCCTACTACTTTGGTTGGACCTGTAGTTTGGCTCTTTAGCTCATTAGAACACGCAAGCTATTTCACCTGTTCTAGTAATCTAGAACTTCGGCAAGGTGCAGGTCCATTCGAAATGGCAGCGTACTAATAGCATGTGCAAATGCAATGTTTTGCTGTTGGGTAGTCGGATGCGGAGACAATGTTGGTGCGGCTACTTTCATAGAGCAGTGAGATTGGACGACGAGTCTCGGTTGAGTTAATCACTTATTGGATAGTGTCTTGGATCACTTGAGTATTTCGAGTTGTCACTTGTGTCTCTTTTATCCACTGCTTAATCGCTTTTCGCGACGTATAGCCTTCAAGTGATTCGTCACTTTTAGAGTCAGAATTTTGTAATTGCAAATGTCGTAATAAGGTGTATTTACGATGCAATAGCTCCTTCTCCTGCTGTTGTTTTCGGTTTTGATGTTCTACTTCTCTTTGTATCAAAGTCTTTTCTTCTTTGTATTGATTCTTTAATAGTATATTTTCTTCCTCCAATCTTTTAAGTTCGAGTCTTACTAGTGTGACGCATTTGCTTGAACGACTCATTTTCTGCGAAGTAGAATTGCGCGAAGACCCTTTTGATGTCTTACTTTCTTTGAGATTTTTAGCTTTCGGTTTACAGCAGGACCAGTGTCAGTATTTTTTACAGTCTCTGTAACACCAGCGCAACTAAAATGGTGCCACTTTTCGCAGTTGTCACATTGCACCATATTTTCATACTCGTCCGGATTACTACAACGGTTGCACCTAAATGAATGCATCATCTTTGTTTAAATATTTCAATATGTATCTAAAAGAAATTTATAGTTTGTTACTTCTATATTAATGGGAAGTAACGTGGCCTCAATGATTTCAGTTTCTGTAGTCACTTTAATAAACGCACACTCTTACTTGTTGTTTTAAGGTTTATTGTCAAATTACTGGTTAAGAGTTTTATTAAAAAGTGCTCTAAATTTCCTAACAATTTACAAAATTAATAATGGTACAAAAAGCCGCTAACTTACTTTTACTATTTGATTACAGCCTCTAGATTCAAATATAAATATAAATAAGTTTCAGCATTCACTTCTGTCCAAAATGACAAATCTTTTTCTATTTTTGACATTTTCATAAACAAATAGTAACTTGATGCTTTTTAGCTAAATTGCAAACATAAATATTAACCGTAGCAACTGGCACTATAAAATCATTAAATGATTCAGCTAACAAGAGCGTTTGAATTTGGTTTTAATTCGGATTTTAATTTGGATTTTGGTGCAAAATTGTGAGGCTACTCCATTCAAGTTGTTCTGGTGCATTTTTTCTGGGTCTACTCCACTCTTGAAAAGACAAGCAATAAATCTACTTGACTGAAAGTCCAACCACCTTGGCCGTGCGTCGGATGTTCGTAATTGCGGCGTCTGCTTTTGTCGGAAAGTGTTATCGTCATGGACGTGTGATTATGCTGGGATGTACCAGATTATTCAATGTTGATTTATGATTAACGACGCCCAGTTATGTTGCTGTTAATTTTACAAACTGTCAAGAGTTCTGTGCATATATCCAAATGTTTCTTAGAAGGATAGACTGACCTATATGCAAGTCTTAAGTTTATTACCTGTTATGAGTGAACTTGTATTTTGTCAAATAAAATAAATTTTAAAATTAGAAGTTTTACAGCTGCTCTAAGCAGAATTTTTTATATACAAAATTAAATATGCCACATTTTTCATAAAAGCTTACAAGAAAAACTTTCTACTTGTTCAAATGTTAAATTTTATCATGTAGTAAACAGTTTGTGCTGTTCTTCCCTTTGTGTAATCCAAGCGCCAGACCTGTCTAATTGGAGTAACATTTGTTGTAAATAACTTAATTGTTTTAGTATATCTTAAAAATTGAAGTACTTCAAGCTCCTTAAATTTATTTTTGAAATAAAAAATGCTTATAAAAGAAATATTTTAGTAAACATATCTTCCTTTACAAACCTCTAATTTTTTATTTCTGTGTGAATGATTTCTGAAAGAAAATATTTATTATCAGATAATTATTTGATAATTTTATTACATTTTTTATTTTTCAGATTTAAATATGTTTTTAGGTGTACTCTAGCCGTGAATCCATTGATGAGGAGGTATAGTAATTAATATTTTGTTGTTTATACCAAAAAGTTTCTGCGTTTCCCTTGTGGTTTCTCTTTCATGCGTATTTTCATAAACGCAGTGGCGCCTAAATTTTTTTTTGGTCAACAAAATGGCCCATGACCATAGCTCGTGTCTCTCCGCATAAGGTAATTCTCAACCTTATCCTGCAACTATCCTGCAACTTACAAGTGTTCCTATAATTTTCTAGCCACCCATTAACTTTTCGTACGTAGGCTCACCTCTGATGGTTAGAAACCCCAAGTGTCTGTACTAGCGTTTGACGCCTTGGGTCAAATTTTGTAAGACAGGCGCGCAAACGTGGGGCTTAGTAACAAAAAATCTTGTAACAAACTACAAACCATAACTTTTGTTACAAGGCGAATACAAAAAGAACTGCAATATTATAGTTGACAACGATAAAGCTGCTGGAGTCGATTGTTGAGCATTGTTTAACATGGCTAGCAGCTAATGCAAAAATTAAAATATACAACAAATTTACGTGTCAAATAACAAATTCCGGTATTAATAAACAACTTGGGAATCCTATAATAGATTTTCTACGTTATCCAGATGTACGTTTAAAAGAAATATTTGCGTCTACTTTGGCTAAAGAACGTGGTATTATACAATTGGAAGTGCCAACATATAACCGCACAACTGGAAATTATGTCAGTGCGAACCAGGTCTATAATCCATTAAAAGACTTTTTAGACTTATTACGACAATGTAAGTTATACTTCCTAATGGCACCATTGTACTCGGTGGCAATTGCTAAAATGTGGAGTAAGTCGTCGGACATGCTATAAAATAGGTTCTATTTAGTGTATAATAACGTCCTGCAGTACGTACGTTGGGGGAACAGCAATAAGAGAAATTAAACTGGCTTGCAAATTAAGTTGTCAGAAAAATCCGAAGAAAGGGAAAATTGATAAAGTATACGCTATCGGCTTTTAGTGTTAACTATTACCTGTAAATGATACTTTTATGTGCTGGTGGATCGACTTATTTACACTTGGATTTTACTAGCTATATGCATTTGTGGTTAGTAAGGAAGCTTCTTTTAGTTATGTGGATGTTCTTGCAGAAAGGGATACTACTAAATTTAAAAGGTTTTTTAAAGAACGTATTTACCAAAGTGGCGGATGACAGACGAACTAAGGAAGGTGGGATTCGTAACCTTGACGATACGACACGTAAGAGGGTTTTCCTAAACGTTATATATTTACCTAGTAGAGAACCTTTCGGACCATTTATAACCGATAGTCTTACAACCTATAAGGGTCATATATTCCCAAAGGTGGTGAATATACAACTACACCATAGTGTGTGGGAGAATCAGGATTACCTCCAATACCAACAAAAGAAAATCGACTTAGCCAACAAGATACGTACGCAGGACATAGTTGGAAGTCGCGACTAAAATATTGCCACAAGTTGCGAGAATTACACGACGGTATAGATCTCATTGTTTATGAAATCAAGACTTTATATATAGAAACAAACTTCGGTACATTTTGCAATTCGAAAATTTCGAGTCTCTATGTATCCAATTATTGGTTAGAAAAGGAGATAGAAGACTTGGACATCGACTTGAATTTTAAACTACGGATAAAACTAGATAAAATTAAAACTACCCCGAACACGAATAAAAAAAGGACAGTTTTTTAGCGTAACTTAGTATTAAAATTAAGTTTTTCTGGGTCCATGCTTGGGTGGTTAAATGTTTATAAATTATGTTAGTTATGTGATGTTATAATAAAGCCTTCGAACGGCGGTGAGTTCCTCTTTATTTTTAGAAGACTGTGACGTCACTGTGACCTTGAAAGAGTAGCTGAAACTAGGTAGCCGAAGTATAGTATTATGGGTTTCATACCTATGTGAGTAACTGATTTGCATCTTAGAGTACATTTTAAACCATTCTATGTTTTATACGCTAGAAAATGTCTACAAATAAAGAGTTAAAAATTTGGATTGAGGGATTGTACCTAGGTTGGCTCTTTGATAAAAGATTCGATGGAATACTCATTAAAAGAAGTTTAAATAGAACCCGAAGGCATGGAAAAATCCTTGGGTAGATTTTTTCCCCCAATTAAGTGTGCTGTGTGGGGTTGTTTATCCGCAGAGTTAAAGAAAACTTATCACGCAGTTATGACATTAAAACCCAGCGCTAGATGCGATCAATCCTTTAGTGGATCCATTGGATCCCAACAGCAGGCGAGTTATGTAATCCCCCATTTGATAAATATAAAAGAAACTAATACTTAAGAAGTTATTAGAAATATTAGGAAATGTGCAACAATTTAATTGAAGGACATTTATATTCAGTTTATTAACGTTCATGGGAACGGAAGCGCTACAAAGTAGCACAAGGATAAGTGAGACTGCAAATGTCAGGTCACAGACGGTCGTAGACAGTCACGTACCGAGATTACGCAGAAGTAAGCTCGCAACAAAGTAGTTATGAATAGATTTAAGATTACAACAATGTATTATGAATAAGAGTCAAATGAAAGCAGACATTAGGTCTGCAAGTTCCCACAGAACTGTGAGGGGGTAGGGAGATTATAAAAGGCCCGGGAGCTCCACTCGCAGTCAGTTCATCAAACGTTCAGCTTTCACATTGCAGTTCGTAGATAGCTCACTTGTACAATTAATAAATAATTTTCGACTTAGACTAATTCATTCAAGATTGTTAAAATTTCATTGTTCAATTCTGTTTTAAAAATTAAATAAATGTGTTAAAGTTCAAGAAGTCTTTTTAAAAAGGACCGCTCGAAGCCACGAACCTTAACTGGCGTTGCTCTCGAATAATGTTATTCCTCTACTGATGGCGTGTGCCAGCAACTCAAGACCAACGTCATGCTATTATTGTTACAATAAATTAAAATAAGCGACAATGGTAGCTACAGAGAGACCAACTACAACCGAAGTCACTTTCTATTTTTTCTTCTATATTTTTTGGTTAATATTATCTTAAATATTTTAGACTACAAGCTAGGCCTAAGTATAGTTTAGAATCAGTAAATGAATTAAATAAAAAATAACGTATTATATAGTTGATCGGCATACATTAAGTTTTAGCAGCGTGAAGGATATCTTAAAAGCGCTTAGTGGTCGTGTGTGATTTATGTATTCGGTAATGGCTTAATTTTGTTATGTGTTCGATGAGCTTATGTCTTTAAATATTTATGAAATTTGAATTCTTTTGAATTGTAACATTTTCAAATGTTACGTTTGCCAAAATAATCCCAATAAGTACTTTTATTATGTAGTAATACATAACCCCTAATATATGCATCACACTTTACAATACCCATTACACAGTTGGTATATCTAATCAGCTATGATTAATACGTTAGGACAAAATAATGATATCCCAACAATTGATCCAGTTGTTGTTTACAACATTTAATTTATATTCTTAAGTAATTTAATAAAAATTTATCATTATATTTATGATGTAGATAAAATAAATACATACATTTCCTAAATTACATCTTTATGAAATATTTGGTAATATGTACAGCCATCTGTCGTAAATATACAAAGATGAAGGTGTAGAGAAAATGTCAACTTGTTCTTAATTGAAAAGGAGTCTAAGGTCGCCTCTCATCAAACCAACATGGCTCGTTTAGCGTCCTCGGACCTGCGAATTGGGATAGTTGAGGGAAGTGAGTAAAGCGTCGAAAATGATCGACATGATGTTTCTTTTCGGTACGTTAGTTCAACATCTAATATTACAATTCGTTTAAGATGCACGCTCAAAATTGTTAGTTGGTTTTTAAAGAATCGCCGTGATATTTACTTACATCTATCTGGGATGCTCGAAATTTCAACGCACTACAATTGCTTGGTACAAGATTACAAGATTCTACCTTATTCGAATTAAATAAATGGTTTAATTATCTGTGAAGAGGCCTGGTCAAAGTTCAATCAGCCATAATTCGTTACGTAAACAGCACGAAATCGATACATATATCTGGTTGCTATAACAGGTGTTGAACTGAATATTCAAGGTGCTTACTATTTATAATTTTATTTGACAGATGCCACTTGTCAACTACGTTTGTTTACATTATAGCAATGGTATTATAAAACCTAATTTGGCTATGAATATTTCATAAAATTAAAGTAAATTTAAAACTTAGGAACAGGGCGTATTTCGCGTTGATTAAGTAATTAGATAATATTGATTAATACTCTTAAACATAACTCTGGTTCTAACTTAATTAATCATAACTTGCTATAACAGCTATCAAGTAAATTTTTATATTGTCCACCTCTTACTATGATTAATGAGGGACATTTTATTACCCTAATGAGTTTATAGAAATGTGTTGTTTTGCTTATCAACATTCCATACTTCTACTTATTTAGATATGTAACTTGCATAAATCATACGATGTTACGGTTTAAATTTTCATTACACTTCAAATTAATTTTATTGCAAACACTTATCTTACATACATGTTATTTACAAGAACTTAATTCATTTTGGCTTTGGTAGTATAAATTTTTAATTGTCTATTTCTTATTTGAAAATATAAACAGCATTATTTACAATAACTTTCATTCTGACTAATTGAATTCATCTAGTAATTTGTTGTTTTGAAACTTCATCTTAATTGAAATAATATCTATTATTGATTATTGTTTATTAAGAAAATAAGTTGGCAGTTTTGATGTGTTGATTGATTTAAAAGAATAAACACAGGTCTGCATTCAGGGAATTGATAGTTATTTAGAACTTGAATGCATTACATTTTAATAAATATATCTCAAAATGAAAAAGGATATATCATGAAATTAATTTTAAATGTTATGGAATTGTTACATGTACCTAACAATAATTCTTTTGTTTTTAAAAAGGGAGTTACTCAATGTTATAATTATTTAACATATGAAATGCTGCCCTGTCTTATTGATTTTTAATTATTGAAATTTAATATCTTTATATTGCATTTCTGTTTTGATTAGGATTATCGGAGAAGAAGGTATTTTCCTTTCTGATTGTTTTGTGAACAGCTTGGTTAAAGCATGGTGTATGCCAGTGCAAATTTTCTGACTATATCAGAGTAAGAGAAAGTCATCCAAAATATTGGGATTTATCGCCTGACATAACGAGAAAGTATATTGCTGAAGAGTAGAATATTTTTTGAAACAGTTGAACTGGATTTTATATTTCAACCTTGCTTGTTTGGTAGCACATGTTCGCGTGCATTAATTGTTATATATTTCTTTCATCCTGGTTTCCAGGGTAAGTAAATCCTTAAGTAAATTAGAAAAATTAAACACAATTATTATTACAGATTTTTATTCTTATTTTTATTTCATTTTCATTTTTGTTTGGAGTCTTGTCTTTGTCTTGGGTATATGTTGTACAATAAGAAACCATTTTGGACTGGAGTTTAAAGGCTGCAAGTTGTGGTTGCAGAAATGTTAAGGATGCTGATGGCGTGCTGTTCCATGTCTTGTGTATCTAGATGAGTATAACTAATTAGGATTAGTAGTTAAAGTGTGGATCTCTAACCCGTAAATGACTTATTTTTGTGGAAGTTAAATTGGGATTCAGGGTGTATTAAATTAGTTTAAGTATTAGAATATCGTTCTTGTTCAGTTAAAACGGAAACGAATTAATCTATATATTATATGTGATTTATATGTAAATTGTGAGCTTCGAGCAATTGCTTAAAGTGGAACAAGAAAAGGCTTCCTTAAAATTTGTGTTAAGACCCATAAACAAAATTATGTTTAATTATGTCATGCATTTATTTCATTTTTATCAATGTACAAACAGTAATTGGGAATATTTTACAATAGAGATCATTGAGTTAGATTGACTTATTTGTAGATTATCTTTTGCCATTAATTAGCGTACACTTAGGGTTGTGAATACATTGCTATATTTACTGGTTGAGTATATTGGCTAATTGAGGTAACATTCATTCAGTTATAACGCAACGGGTAAGTTTGCTGGATTCAGTTACATACTCTGTGGTGGCATGTTAAGTCATATCCCTATACAAAGTGTATAAAGAATTAAATTACGTTACTGAGTCTCATGCCTATATCAACCAAACTTCGTTTGGTTAATGAGATGGTCTAGTCTGTCGGTCGGTCTGTCGGTCGGTCTGTCGGTCTGTGGTCGTTGTCGGTCGGTCTGTCTGTCGTCCGTTGCACGGTTCCCGTGATGTTACAAGACATATAATATATGATTCTTATCCAGTTTTTTACGCTGAATACGAATACGCTATTCACTTTTCGATATTTCAATTATTAATCAAGATATTCGACTTTAAATACGAATTTTTACACATTACTATTTATTATTTTCGCGTACAATTAAATTTCAAATATTTAACACAAAGGTAAGTAATATTTGTTGAACTTAATGTCTAAGCTTGGTTGTGAGCCGTACATGCGGCTTAGATTTCTTTTCTAAATATTATAGCGTAATAAAAGCAGTGTGGAAAAGCACGATAAATTGTGAGTAAAAAAAATATAGTGTAATAACAACTGATTTAATTTTTTGACTAAGTATATTTTGCTTCCTTTATATATATATATATATATATATATATATATATATATATATATATTTTTATAAAAAGTGATTACGGTTACTGAGGACTGAAGTATAAAAATTAAAAACTTGGATTGTATGCTAACGTTTCGTGAAATTTATTCACATTATCACAGCTATAAAAAGAACAACTAAGTATAAATTAAAATATGTTAAAAATACGTACCTTACTACTTAAATAATTAAAAATAAATGACTAGACCTAAACGATACAATCTAATTAAAAGGTGTGTTATTGGTATCAACATAAAGATATAAGCGACCGGTTGAGTTAGTATAAATTGTTGTTAGTGTAGAAAGGATATATAAAATAAAATTTTCTAAATGTTAGTTAGCGAAGAATACACTTATGGTTATATTTAGTATTATAAAGTTAATGGTAGGTTGGTTATGCTAAGTTAAAAATATTAATGTATATTGCAGACAGATTTTGGGTACCCGTTTTTTGATTAATTGAATTTTTTTCTTTATATATAAAAAACATTTCTTAAACAAACGACGTGTAAGATTTTCTTCTACGGCTAAAACAGAGGTATTTTCGTAGTCAAATTCATGTTTTTTTGATTTGTAATGGGCGACTAAAGCTATGGTGTCTTTATTATTACGTGATGAATTTTTGCAGTCTGATTATAACCATAAGTGTATTCTTCGCTAACTAACATTTAGAAAATTTTATATTATATATCCTTTCTACACTAACAACAATTTATACTAACTCAACCGGTCGCTTATATCTTTATGTTGATACCAATAACACACCTTTTAATTAGATTGTATCGTTTAGGTCTAGTCATTTATTTTTAATTATTTAAGTAGTTAGGTACGTATTTTTAACAAATTTTAATTTATATAGTTGTTCTTTTTATAAGCTTGATGATAATAGTTAATTTTAACTTCAGTCTCAGATTCACTTTTATAAAATAAATATGCAGGACATGATATTATTCAATATCTATATATATATATATATATATATATATATATATATATATATATATATATTTAAAGAAACCTAAATTACTATTGCACAAACTTTTTTCTTAATACCTGAATTAAATATACGTTCTATTTTTGTTATAACATATAAATTTGTTAAAGGATATTATGCTACATTATACTTTTCTAAGGAACTTAGAACATTTTTATTTAAACAAAAAGGTATACAATCTTTGAGTATATAAAATACTTTCATAAAGGTTAATACTAGAAGATATAAAGGTACTTACAATATCATGTTATTTTGAAATATATTGGAGGAGCAAACTGCTGCCTCATATGCCATATTTTTAATCTTCTAATTTCTTTCAGGTATCTCATCGCAGTAGTCAACTGTTGGGTTCTACATTCCCCTTTTTCTGAATGCAGTGGCGTTAAATATTTTGTTTATTTTTTAATATCTATTCCCACCCCTGAACCATTGCTTTCTACCGCTTAGAGTAAAGTCTAGAGCATAGCACCGGTAACATCCAATTACCTAAATAAGGTTTGGGTTAAAGGATATCGCTCATATTTGTAGCACAACACTTTATTATACAACAATAGTGGATGAAGGCCGCATCAGCTTAATTTGGTTTTGGAAATCACGTTGAATTACAGACGAGACAAGCATTGACGGAGCTTTTGAAGTAGGACTTCTTTATTAAAACGTTTTGCCAATGACGCACCAGTAAAAGTATCTCATAAATTAAGCATAGAATTACAACATTTCTTCTAGATTATTTTAAGATATCTGCAGGCCAAATAGGTATACTTACAGCGAACGTTTAGAAAATAACCAATACTGGAAAATCGTCCAAGTAGATGCCTGGATATGCATCTGTACCATCCACTATGTTCACGACGTATCACCGTAAAATTAAGAAAGCCATCTGCGGTCTGTTGCACAGGTGGACTTGTATCGTCCTTCTGCCAAATCGGAGCTGCTTTAGGGTTGGAATCTACATCGCATTTTAAAGATACAGGAATACCCTCGCGGATTGGTATTCCAAATCCAGGCTCACGAGAAATCGAAAATGAAGGTGTATCTGTAAAAATAGAAAATTGTATTAGTTAACTAATTACGCATACAGTTCGAAATAATAATTGTGGTTTGCATACATTCAGCACAATCAAAAGAACAACGTCTATACTACAGAGTGCAACTTTGCCACTCAATTAGAAAAAGCAACACTGAATTTATAATCTAAATCAGGGGTTCTCAACCTTTCAGGCTCTGAGCTCCCCTTCATACTTTGGTGTGAGGTGACGCCTTCCTTTATGGAATAAGTTCATTTAGACTTGTATATGATACTTTTACTTACATTATATTTGTGTAAAATGACTTTGAACTTAGGCTACACATACTCTGGTAAGAAATATAAAATCATATTTGTTCAAAAAAATTTTAATTACACAAATCATCAAAAAAATTACAACAAAACGTCAATAATGTAACCACAAAAATGTCCGTTACTTTTTGTAATACTAGTGTGAGGGCTGGCACTGTTTCTCGTTTTCTATTTTTTGTATGTTTGGTTGCAATTTTGACAAAGAACACCGCAGGTCACTTTCCACATCTGGTCTGGCTCGATATTAAGAATTTAATTAGCCAAGCCTGAAAATCCTAACCCGCATAGATAAGTTGATAAAAATTGTACAAGCAACTTGGCTGCCTCTATTGCTACTTCTAAGTAAACGGGAAGATAGGAGCCAGAAGTCTTCGAGATGTATGTTTGGGAAATCGACTTTAGTTTTGGAATCACATTGCAAGTCAATTGTTTGTTCTTGAATATGATCAGAAAGTATATCAACATTGATTTTAAAGAGGTCTCTTGTTAACTTGAATTCCCAGTTTTCTGAGCTTATATCCGGGAAATAGACTCCGATTTTGTTCTTCAGAGATACCAAATGCTCACATATGAGCTACTTCATTTCATTTACCAGGTCTTTTGGAAGACTTCGGGTATCATCGAGGAGGTTGTTTAATTTTGGAAAGGAAGAAAAGTCCGGCTCCAAATTCTGAAGGCGGCATTGCCAAAGAGCCATCTTCTCAGCAAAACTCTTGATTAAATCATAGTTCTTCAAAGTACTTTTCTGACCTTGTAGCTTTAAGTTCAGAAGAGCTATTGTTTCAAAAATATCTGACAAATATGCCAGGTAGAAGTTATCTGTAAATTTCTTGTACAGTTTTACATTTCAACTCATCAAAAAAATTTCAACTTCTGATTTTAGGTTGAACAATCTTGCAAGCATATTACCTATGAACAACCAACGAACTTCGGTGTGAGAGAAAAGGGTTTGTTGATCACTGTTCAATTCTTGACCCAACACTCGAAAAAGTATGGTGTTCAAAGCACTGGATTTGACATGATTAACTATTTTAACTGCTAAGCTCAAAGCAATGTTGGGTGATTCAGGGAGAGTCTGGCAAGCCAAAGCTTGTCTGTGGATGATACAATGGGATCCAATTATTTTATGGTTCTTTTTCTTAGCCAATTCAATAAACCCTAATGGGCATCCTGTCATCTCTTGAGCTCCATCAGTATATATTCCAATAACTCTCTCCCAGGGAAGGTCATTTGCTTCTAAAAATGTTTGAAGAGTGGAAAATATATCGAGTGCTGTAGTTGTTGTTTGAAGATTTTTTGAAAACTGTATATCTTCAAGAAATTTCTTTTCATCTATATCTATATATTTACATTAAGACAACAACTGCGCTTGTTTTGAAATGTCTGTTGTTTCGTCGCACTGCCAGGCAAAGAGTGGGGAGTTCTTTAGCTTTTGCACCAATTGATTTTTCAAATCAATAGCAATGTCATCAATTCTGCGTTTGACTGTAACGTTTTGATAGAGCAATTTAGCAACTTTATTATAGCTGTCTTTGCCGAGCACAGTACTATAAGCAGTAGGCAAACATGGTTTTATCAGTGACTTACCAATTGTGAGGGGTTTCTTGTCTTTAGCTATTAACAAGGCCATTTTGTAAGAAGCCTCAACGGCCTTTTCATTTTCCATTCAAAAACTTACATTAGAATCAAGTTGCGTTCGCTTAAGGCAATTTTTCTTAGAAACAAAAGTTCAGTAGGTTTATTTTTCAGGGCATCATAATTTGTAGTCAAATGGCGTTCCAAACGTCCAGGTCGCATTGCATCATTACTCAGAACTAAATGGCAAAATACGCACTGAGGTAAATGACTACCGTTTTTCTCCATAAATGTAAACCCGTGTTTAATATAGTGATCACTGTAGAGTCTTTCCTTCGGCAGTGATTTAGCCATTTTTAATAACAACTAACCACTAAAACACACAATAATTGTCTCTGTTATGGCGTTTACAATCAACAGCATTCACAGGCAAATTCGCGACTGGTTACTGTGTGACTAGTGGCACTGTGGCAGACATGCGCAGAACGCCGCGCTACAGATAAACAATGGCCTAGGATGCTGAGTCAGCTAGTTCTCACGCCTGGTCGGACGCTCACTGACTCATGCGTATGCACTATAAAGCAATTTCAATACTCGTGTGTTGTTGTTCAGCGTATGACAAATTCAATTTCTTTTTTTGTAACTATCTATGAAAAAACTACAAATTAATTTAATTTTTTTATTTGCTGACATCCTCCCTGGAATTCTTTCACGCCACCCCCTCCCAGAGGTTGAGAACCGTTAATCTAAATACTAGAGCCCATAATCATTTAAATAAGTACCTACTTCGTTTTCAACAACTCGCCAATTGTTTATCAACTTTTCAAGGCCGTTAGCTGATATAGGACAATTAATTATTTTAAGGAGCCTCCACCAAAATTTTTCACATCTATGTAGTTCTTTATATCGTACTGATTTTCAGAATTAGAAAATCGTTTTGTAATTTTTTAAACACCTACTGTACAGCTAGTTTTTTTTGTTTTTAATTATCTGTAAAACAGTTATAAGAATGCAAAGTGAAATCAATCCTTACAAATGAATAAATAGAGACACCTTGTCAATTTCTACTATTAGAGTTATGCTCACTACTTATACATGCGAGTCTTGATTTTCTTTCCGATCCCAATCCCAGAAAAGATTTTGTCTTAACGTCCAAAATTTTACATACACCATATTTAACCCTACATATTACCATTCTTAAGGAATAGAAATTTAATAACTCTATTTTCTTGTGTTACGCCATTGCAGTCATCAAGCTGACAAAATTCAGGGTAAGGGATTTCATCTTTACCGAGAACCATCACTTACACATGAAGGCAAAATTAATAAAGGCTGTTGGCAATCTTTTGTATTGTAGAAGCAAAATCGTCCTTAAGAGTGATGAATTATTTAATTGGCGAACGGCGTTAGGATACGGAATGTAACGGGAGAAAACCATTGTCAGGCAACTTTGCAAACTATTTCAAACTATTATAAATTATAATAACACATTTTGTAGAGTAAACTTTTAATGAAAATCTGTCCCACGTTTAAAATCTCCAAGTGAGAACCGCTCAAGAATGGATCACAGAAGAAATGTAAAAATAAACTTTGAGCACCTCCCAAGTCGAAGCGTGAAGTGCTAGGAGTCTAAACAGGAGTGATAGATTAAAAGACAGATATGAAAAGTTTCATAGCCAATCGCAAAGTACTGTTAAATGTTTGGGAGTAAAAGTCAAAAGGTACAAAAGCATCTAATGTCATGGCTGCCTAGAGTCACGCTTAGACCTAGTGGCTTATACGCCATATACTGGAAAAATACAAGGAACGCAGTTGTAGTTGCATCGAAACTCCATATACGCAAAACTTTCATTCCAATGGACAGGTAAAACAAGATGTATGCGCGAGTCAAGCTATTGGTCGCAGGGATGGCCGCACCCAAGTGCACAAAATGGACGACATTTAAATCGACTACTATCATCACTACTTTCCTCAACTGAAGCGGTTGACCGCAGAGTTTTCCTAGCAGATTCCGCTTTCTGCACCAGGCACATCTACAAACAGAGCACTAACTTCTTTCGGTACATTCCAGGAACAAAGGTATTTGTGCTACATTCACAAAAGGTTTAAACGCCACCACCGACTAGGTGAACAATTTCCTTACAACACCTTTGCACACTGCACTCGGTCTTCTGATATGGAATTCCGACTACATCAAAACGATGTACACACACTACCTCGTCAGAACATGTTTACGTGTATGTGCGAAAGGGTAGGTAGTGGTGCGTGCGCCCGTGCGCGCAACCTTGAAGGCGTGTGCGTGTGCGTTTTCATATGCGCGTGCATGTGCGCGTTCGCGTGCGCGTTTGCTCGTGCGCGCGCTTGTACGTGCGGATGCGCGCGCACGCGTGCGTGCGTGCGTGTGCGCGTGCGGCCATACGTGCATGTGTGCGAGCGTACGTGCGTGCGTGCAGACGTGCGTACGTGCGTGCGTGCGTACATATGTACGTGCGTGCGTATGTGCGTGTAATGTCTTGAAATGCTTTTTAACAATAATTCAAAAACTGTAGTATACAGTAAATTCCGGCTTTCCTACTTTTCGATGAAGTTCGTTCATAAAAGTTTACTAAGTTGTTGCCAACTGCAATTTGACTTTCTTTAAACTGAATTTCTGTTTACATACCAGAGTTCTTAAGAATTTTTCACCTTGCTAAATGATGGAGTGCGGCGGTTATCCACATAGGATAAAACAATATGCTACTGGTATTGACAAATCTGCTTATTTACAATATGTACATGTGTAGGAAAAATAAAACAATATGATGCCGCCGTAGGACAGACGTCGAAGTGGAAGATTGATGAACCTGGGAGCAAGGTAGCTAGTTAAGGGTTCTTGAATAGCGGCCAACCACTTGAGGACCCACAAATTTAGGTCCGCCCGATTCATTTTTCCTGAAACCGCCCGTCTAAGTAGTCTGGGGAATATCTACTGTAACGAACGGATGCTCCGTTATGCTGGAGCCATAAGTTAGCTCTAATGTATACCAGCAGATCTTCTAAAAGTTCATCAAAAGTTTTTTGTAAAAAACGCATGTAAATTACTTTATTTGGTAAAATATATGGCCCAACTAAACAACCTCCAACAGTGCCCGCCCATACATTTATTGAAAATTTACTTTAGAGACCACAAATCTAAACACGCCTACACATATTACACAATTTTATTTCATTTTTAAAAACAAAAATAAATTAGCAATTAAATTTGCACCAGCTATTATTAAATTTAACAATTCATCTGGTAAATCGCTCAAAATTACTATCGTCGTTTGCAACGCATGCTTCACACCGTCGCATACTGCTTTTTCTGTAGTTGAAGGTATTTATTCTTCTGTTAGCTGAGCACAAGCAAAGCTTATTTTATTCTTCAAATCTTGAAGATCATATGGTGGATTAGAATAAAGAACCGTCTTCAGATGTCCCCATAAAAATTTAAAGGCGTCAGATCAGGTGACTTAGGTGACCATGTTACTGGCCCGCTGTGCCCATCCATCTATAGTTAAAAATTTTGATCTAGATATTGCCGTACACTTATTGCGTTATGCGCAGGTGCCCCGTCTTGCTGGAAAAATTAAATTTATACACAAGTCTAGTGGATCATCTTCCAAAAAAATTGTCAGCTGATTTGATATGAACGTAGTAAGCGGATCACAAGGTCCTGGGTTCGAATCCCGACACGGCCGAATGCTTTAAAAATGGCAAGTGAGTATTTTTCTCAAAAATCATAAGACACTAAATGTTGAACTAAATTTGACCGACATGGATGCAGCTCATTTTTTTATAAATTGAATGCACTTTTTCACAGAAAAATTAAGTTCTCTAACCAAATGTCGTACGGAATAACGATGACTTACATTAATGTATGCTAATATCTACAATTCCTCATCATTATTGTTTTCACGTACTTGTCTTCGATTGCGGAGGTCATCACCAGCTCTTCCAGTGAACTGTCCATGTTCCCTCAAACTCATCTCAATTCGCACAAAAAGTTGTGAGGTGGGTGATATTTGCTGGTTTACGCGAGTTTTTATAGCATTTACCATAAATTAATAGCATATCTGTTTTTTACTAAAGCTCGCCATCGTAAACAAGACATAAATATGCGTAGCAAACAAATGATGACAAACATATTTAATAGCAAATTAAAGTATGGTAACTTTTATAATAATCATAAGTAAATTTAGTGTAACCTTAATTAAAAATGAATTAAAATGATAGAATACATGTAGATGTGTTTAGATTTCTTTAGAGTTATTTTACCAAAATTATACCATGTACGTTAATAATTCTGTTAAAATAATGAAAATAATTTGTGTTTATGATAGGACGCCTAATTTTTCTAAAAATTAGAGGAAGTGATATGAAACATTGTAAAACCATAAGTATACCGCTAAAAAATACTATAAAAGCAAATTTCAAAAATTGAAACTTTAACCCACTAACAATTAGTCAATTTTCAAGATGGAACAAACCTTAATAAGTTTAAGTGGTTCAAAAAATTAATTTAATTCTAATTTGAAATCAAAAGGGGGAATTTAATCCTTAAAAAATGCTTTGCTGCACATGCACGCAAAAAATTTGAAGTGATTAAAAATATGTGTAATATTAAGTCCTTTATGCACTAAAAGAACCCGAATGAAATACAAAGTCGGGCATTCAAGATATTTTGTGTTATCTTTATCGTTGAACACACTGTTGGAGCGCCACTAAAAGAGTGATGTGGTAACGCCGCATATTAGTGCGCCGCTAAAAGAATGATATGAAAATGGCCGCACGTTGAGGCGCTGCTAAATGAGTGATGTGGTAATCCCCGCGTTGGAATGCCACTAAAAGTGTGCTGTGACAACGCCGCACATTGGTGTGCCACTAAAGGAGTGATGAGGTAAGTGGCCGCACGTTGAAGCGTCGCTGAAAGAGTGCTGTGATACAGATACAGCAAATTGTAAAATTTGAAATTGTTGACTTACCTTCCTTTCTTACTTTGCCTGGCTAGCTTAACGGAAATGTTGGAATTTTCAAAATGAAATCAAACACAGCAATATCACAAAGCATTTATACAATTTGAAATATTTTCTCTCATACAGAAACATATAGAACATTTACAACATCGTTTCCTTCAAACATTAAATTATTTCTATAAGTACTTATTAACTTAATTATAAAAATGTTCCTCACCTTATCTTAAATTTACAGAACTAAATCTCTTTTTCTATGGATAGTTGACCTGGCTTTGATTCTCACGCTGGGTAAGGTTTGTTTGACCAAAAATCCTTGACAGATAATCTATTAAAAGGTCAGAGTGTTTCGAACTCTAATCACAAACTTTCCTGGTAAAGATCCTTACAAAAATAAAATGATTAGGACTTATTATATCTTGCACTAGATGACAAAGTATCAATTACAAGCAATGTTTAAAAAAAAATTTATTTGGAAAATCCCGAAGCGCTTTTCTCTCTAATTTGTAATTAATATATATATATATATATATATATATATATTGTGGATTCAAAGGGGTAAATAGGTATATAGAGTAAAATTTCAGCAACCATGTATATAGAAAAGAGCAAATTATTTACGCGACAAATTAAGTTAATTCATTTAGTGAAAACGGACGAGTATTGAGGTATTTTTATAATTAATAATTGGAATGTTAAAACTACATGAGGAAAGAAAGCTTCAAAGCATATAGAAGTTTAAGGAAACGCATAATTAATCATAATTTATTTTAATCAAACGCATATAAGCATAAAGGAGTGTGCTTGCGTAAGAAAATCAATAATTTCCAAGGCAAATGTATTCGTACTAAAGGCCAACGCTCAGTTTTATCAGATACCAAGAAGCAGAAAATCGAGGAATTGTTATGTTCAAACGGTCAATAATTAACAGAAACACCTGCTCGTTAAATGTTTTGTTCACAGAATTTGAACGTATGTTAATATAAAATTTCATAGAAATTGTTTGCAACTGTCAATTTGCATAAACAGCTAGGGTAACGAACATCCTAAGGAGAGAGTGAAATGAACAATCGGTAATATACAACAGATAGAGATAAATATAGAGCAGCGTTGAATTGAAAGTCACGTAAGACATACACGTGGAGTTGATATAAGACGTCGACAATATCGATTTTCTGTAACTGAAGTGGGGTTTGGAAGGAAAGAGCAAACATGTATAGAATAAACATGAATAGCGCTTAGGAGTTTGATGATGACAGAAAACTTTGTCATTGGTTAAGAGCCATCAGTTTTAAAAACGAACGCACACGCGAAGGTAGAAAACGAATTCGATATAAGCAGCACGTAGGACGGGAGAAATTTTCCGAATTTAGATACAGTTACGCTCAAAATTTTTAGAAACCGCTTTGGAAAATAAGCTTTTCGAGTGAAACAGGTTTCACTAGGGGGGTTTGGAAGAATATAAATACCCAAGTAAAGTTATTAAAGCTCTCTTCTTTTTTACTTCGATCAAGTGCTGAATACTGATTCAGACCACCATAAAAATAAAGTTTGTGGTTAGTATTTTGTGTGTGTAGTAAAGTTACCTTAATATAGTAGTTGAAAGTATAAAACGGTAGTAGCGGACCTCAAATTATTAACGTGAAGTACGAGTTAGTGCGTATTGAATATAAAGGTCCGGCTACTACGACAAAAATTATTAAATAGATGTATGATATATTCGGGTAAGCAGAACTGGTAATCAAGTTTGTATGCATGATGTATGGGTATGGAATGGTACTGTGAGGCGAGACGAATATCTTACAGAGATATCAGATGGTAGAGGCCTGTGCATCCGCCAAGCAGCATAGTAAACGGAAACAACGCCGAGAGGTTTTCTGGTAACCATCTCCGACGGGAATAAAGAATGAAGAATTCTCCAGGTAATTTATTTGAAATTTCTGTTGTTATATAAACATTTGTGTTATGTGGTTGACTTTTTTGTGGCATATTTATTGTTGTAGAAAATTATTTTAAGAGAAACATGTACTGGACAATTTATTGATTTTGAGTATTGAAAAAGGGTGTATTTAGAATATATCAAAATTTTATTCAGGATATAAATTAAGTTGTAAAAGGTAAACAGGTCTCTAAATTTGTTTTAATTAATGCAAGGTGTAAAAGACATATACAAACAAAACCGGGTTACAATGAGCTCACAATACTTCAGTGTGAAGTCAATTTAGGGTAACATGTGGGGCCCATCTACTCATATCTAATTGAATTTGTTAAAATCATAAAAAATCAAGGACTTTAAAACATACAATATATTGAGCTGATAATTATTGTATCAAACTGTTTGGAAACATGTGTGAATATATTTTATCTCTTATTAGATGTAAATAAAAGGTTGTATGATTGTCGTATTATTTTGGTAATTTTATTTGATGGTGTGTGAGTGTGAAAAACGTATGAATGTAAAATTAGGTGTTTAAGAAGACGCCGATTGCTGAGCTAGCCAGGGAAGCAGAAGAAAGTCGAAAGCGGCCTTAATAAAAGAGTAAGGAATTTTTTTAATTTTTTTTTTTAAAAATTTTATGCTGATTGCCTTGTCCCTGTGCTTCTAAAATATCTAAAATGATTTTGAAAACAACATAATAAAATTTATCCTCCGACTAGCTTTTGTTATGAACGACGATATGGTATCAAAGAATGTTTACCTCTTCTCTCAAACACTTTATATACCTGAATAAGATAAACGTAATTGGTCAAAATTTGTATAATAGGCTAAGAAATTTGTACAATTTTCAACTCTACGACCTTCGTACTGTCATATGCTATTTAAGAACTTTTGAATCAAAATTAAAATAAATATTCAATTTGTTTATTACCATAATTTATAACCCATTTTAAGCAATTAAAGCAAGTAAAAATAATTATGTAATATATTGAATGTTTTGTTGAACTTTCAATGAATCTTTCCGTTTCTTTTAACGTATTTTCTACGTATCACCAAATTTGATGACCCTTCACACAAAATTTTTAAGTGCATGTAAGTTTCAAATATTCAAAATAAAACATATGCTATTAATTGAAAATTTAACTTTAACCTGGTATTCGTCAGATTGATTCCCACGGAGTTTCCTGTTTCAAATCAGTTGCTGGTTTAGTGGTTGTTCGCCCGCAGCTCTGCGTCCGCCCCAATGCTTCGAGCTGTTCTTCGGCAGCTTAACTAGTGGCTTCAATTAAATGTGTTGCTTATAGCTTTACTTGAAATCTCAGCGTCTTAATTTAGAGTTTTCCCATTTATTGTATTTAGTGCTTAGAGGTTTTGAAGTATTGTTTTGAGTTTTACTTCCGTACTTGATTGGAGCATTGAAGTATTGTTTTGAGTTTTACTTCTGTACTTGATTGGAATATAATTTTTGCATAATGAACGAATTGTGTACTTTTTATAATTTAAATGTTTAGTTTTCTTTATTTTTATGATTTTCGCATGAGGTGTACCCCCTCCCCCGTGACCTTATATACCCATAAATAACCCAATTATCATAGCATGCATTATATATGTATATATACAGTGTGTTCACGCTAAGAGGTACCACTAAATATTTCAGCTTGATGATGACATCGCATTGAAATGGGGTTTGCAGGAGGTGAAAGGAAATGCCGAAATATACATTTTGAGGAAATTTTAACATTTTAACGTTTTTGGTACGCGCATGCGCAATACAACTGACTTTTTGTTAATAGCAACCCCAAATTTTTCCTACAGATTCCGATAGATTATTTTTTTAAAAGCAATTTTTATATAAGAAGTTGTTTGCTAATTACACAATTAACAAAATTAAAGTACATCTAAATTTGAATTTACAAATTATCCGTTTATAATAAAATTGTAACCATGTTCATTCTAAACTCGATATATCTCAAATATTATTAAATATGGACACAAATAAATAAATATTATCTAATAAATTGCTCAAAGTTTCCACTCACAGATTCCATTGATGTTGCTATTTAAATCTGTTTTCACTCAAATTACCTTGAACTATTAATAAGTGAATCTGCATATACAACAGTTTTTAAATGTTCCCATAAAAAAAGTCAAATGAAATTAAATCTGGTAATTTTGCTGGCCATGGACTTATTCCACACCAATCCATCGGTTTGGAAACATTTCATTTAAGTATTTCAAACAAGAACGGCATTGTGTGCTGGTGCACCATCTTGTTGAAAATACATATTTTCCCGCGTGGCTAATGGAACATCGTCAAGCAGTAGTAATCGGTTTCAAGAAATTGTAAATATCTTTTACCAGTAAGTCCCCCATCATAAAAATAAAGACCTAATGGTTTCCAGACACCACACGTTAATCTCTCAAACTGTTTGAAAATTAATTTCTAGGGACGTAACAATAGTAGTAATGTCCAACAATGTCAAGGTCTTATGATATAACCTTGGATATCGCCGTAGTTATCGACAAGTTGCTCGCGTGAATACAATTAGAGTAAATTACATACAAAGATAAGTATTTGTGTATGTCTTATGTGTAAAACAAATTGTAGTTTAATAATATCGGAGATAACTCGAGTTTAAGATGAACAATTTCATTAAAAACGGATTATTCGCAAATTCGAACTAAGTACTTTAATTTTGACAATTTTGTAATTAGAAAAAACTTCTTACACAAAAATTGTTGCTAAAAATATAATCTATTGGAATCTGTAAGAAAAGATAGGAAGTAAGTTGCATTGCGCATGCGCGTACTAAAAGAGCTAAAATGTTGCAATTTCCTCAAAATGGGTATTCCGATACACCTTTTACCTCATGAAAACCACATTTCATTCCGAGGTCATCAAACTGAAATATTTAGTGGTACCTCTTAGCATGAACACACTGTATATATAGCCTGATGTAGCCTTGACGTTGGACGTCAATAAAAGTGCTGTGCACTAAAGTAGCCCTAATGATGGGTGTTTATAAAATATGCTGTGGTCTAAAGGGGTTCTAACTGAGCTTCAATAAAGGATGAATGTTTTAAATTTGGTCATTGTCTAATTATCTTTGGCTAGCTCTCCTTAAAATAAAACCACTAGAATCAGACATCAGATTTATAGTGATTTGAAATATTATTTTATAAACAATCTTTCAAATACTAATTTCTACAACCACAACAGCTTTCCTCTAACAAACAATATCTTTCAAATAACATCTAGGAAAGCAAGTTTATCTCAACTCAAACTTTAAATATTAAAGATAGCGTCCAAAACTGCCACAACGGCTTTGCCTTGTGAATAAAATCTTAAATCTAACATAAACAACTATAATTTCTAGATAATTACTCACATATACTAAAAATACAGCCTAAATATCTCTCTTCTATAATTAGGTTGAGTACTCATAAATCTTAATCATTTAATTTTCATTCACAAATAACTCCCTAATAAAATCTTATTATGTATCTATCAAGAAAAGTAGGATATTGTATCATACACTCCTTTAAAATCGGATTTAAACATATCCGTCAGTTAGGTTTAAGTATGTCTTTGCATACTGGCAAAATACCACCGTACGTTGCCAACTTCTTAATCAAATTATTGACTCGTACATGCAACTCTTACGGAAAAATACTAGCACACAGAACAAAACATCTAATCATATAACTTAATTAATCAATATAATTTTATTTGACCGTGAAATTCTGTTTGCTGTTGCTTTTTTCCAAACCGTACGGTCAATTAAAGCTTCAGGGGATCGCTCAAATTGTTTTAATAAATACGCCTTTCCGTGGCAATTGCTTCAAATAACATGTAAACAAACCATTCCATTTAAGAAAGCTATTAATTTGTAATTAATTATTTCCAATGTTAAAATCGTTCTAGATACTGCAAATAATTACTTCCTTACGAGTAGCAATGAACTTCTAATGTCATCTATTTCAATAAATGGTCGTCTTCTATAATACTTTCGCTACTACATACTACGTAGCGTATTATAAGATTCGCATGGTGACGTTTAAATAGCAACTCATCAGCCTTGTTAACTTTCATTAGGTTTTATAAGAGTAAACCCTCGTAAAGTAAGCATATAAAATGTTCTCATTACCTTCTAGTTGTTGTTAATTGGCTGTTTTTAACGAAGTGATGCAGCATTCGTAGATTTATCGTTTTAACAGCCTGGAGTTATAATATAATTGGCGTCATTTTTTTACCTTGTCAATATTCACATTTCTATTGCTTTAGTTAATCTTTTACTGGAATACATTCATAGATTTATCGTAGCCTCCAACTATTTCATTATTCATCCCATATTCCATTTTGTTATTCGATTATTCCAGAATACGATAATTTCAATTGAAATACACTCGTAACTTCTTCTTAAAATATTAACTAATTCTAGAACTTAATCCAATACGTTTGGACGAACTTTGGTATCAAATAAAATTAAATATGATTCACGCGGCTTTGCTTAAAATTAAAATCTTTTATAGCAAAAATGTAGATGAAACTCTTTGAAAAATGCCTACTACGCGCATAATAAGGTAAGTAGTATTATTTTTATCTTAAATCATTATTTCTTCGTCATTATGTATATGTAATAAGGATGAACACCCTTTTAATCACGGTGTATATGCATTTATACTCTAAATGCTGAGCATTTTCTCACACACGCTTCTCTATACAAACAAATACCTACATAATTTGAGCTTCTTCTTGAATTTAGATGCAAACAGGTTGCTCAGACATGCGGTGATTGATGTTTGTAGTTCTTGTCTTTAGAGGGTTCATGAACCTGACATCATGTTTAGTCGTAATAACTACAATACGGCTACTGAAGGCTTTTATTATAATATTACACATCTTGCACATACTGATTATATTTTGTAACAATTTATTGACTTTCTTAACATAAAAGATATAAAAATATATAATACGTTTCCGTAACCAGCATGATATTGACAGGCGGTTGTGTCACTGACAACGCTAATCATCAAACTGCTATTGTTACACTTAATTACTCACATAGAAAAAATATAGTTGTAAAAGTATATTTATTGGGACGAAATTGAATCCTAATCAGAAGCGAATGGCTTACCACTATATTTTAAGCTATCATTTTTTGAAATTTGCATATGCTTTTAAAATTTTGATTTAAACTAAAAGATCCTAGTTACGATATTATTTCTGAACATGCAGAGTAGTGTAATGATTTTTTAGAGGAAGTCGGAATAGTTGCTTTATGATGAAAATTTTCATGTGAGCATCAGTGTTATTTAAATTAAACAAAATATTTTTCTAAAATTAATGAAATTATTTTGATATGTAATTTACCCTGAGGGTAACTCGCACAAATGAATGTTTAATTATGACACTTTGTTCTTTATGATGCCTTGCTTATAAATGTAAAATGTTTTTATTACAATTACGTGAATTTCTATACATCCAGCGACACCCAGA
The DNA here is from genome assembly GCA_036346225.1 of Platerodrilus igneus. Lineage (NCBI taxonomy): Eukaryota > Metazoa > Arthropoda > Insecta > Coleoptera > Lycidae > Platerodrilus > Platerodrilus igneus. The sequence goes on along the minus strand of JARFIW010001423.1, from coordinate 107,621 downwards.
AATATCTAGAAATTACCTATTCATAAACAGAAATAGTATGCTACAAGCTAATCATTTTAATTGGATTTGAATCACTAAACCAATTTTCTTGTAGCTAAATTTTCCTTTTTCAAATTTTTATTTTTCGATAAACAACACAGATCGATTCATGTCGCTACTATAAATTCAAGTTATTATAAACTTCTTTCGTCTCCTCTTTAACCCTCCTCTAATATCCGTATTCTCTTGACCTAAATCCCACCAAACACAGCTTGCATTTCAATGCCATCTTCAATACTTTATAAGCAGAGAAGCGTGCATTCTTGGTAAACCATGCAAACTAGTATGCTAAAAGATATGCTGAAAAGGGTTTCAGTATATACATATACCCACACTAGTTATTATCCAAGAGCTAGTAATGCCAGATGTTTCATTAGATACTATAATGGAATTGAAGGATAATGTAACGCAACTTCTTTGCAACAACAGTTGTTTATTATTAACTGAACACACAAGTCTTCCTTCTTACTCGTAGCTACAGTTAAATTCTAATGTACTAAAGATTATTTATTCTAACTAATCACTAACAGTACTAACTTCCTTAAAGTGACAATACTATCTTCTTAATTACGATGACGCGCTTATAATTAACAATCAAAGTACTATTAGTTTATTTATTACTAACTCTTAATTTATATCCACCACGAACTCCTATAATTTATATAAATGTGATATTAACAACTAATCTGATTAATAGCAAAACATATTGATCCATTGCGTACTCTGATCGAGACTCAGATTCAAACTGATTAATTCTCGCGACGCGCGACTATATATAGTGTTGCGAAGTACTAGTAGGCAACCCATCAAACACACAAAACGCCTCAAGCACTGTTTATTCTCAATGGTTTGAGAATGTTTCTAGTAATTACTGGAGGATGAGTCATATCTTTAATTCATGGTATATATATATATATATATATATATATATATAAGACCGCTTATAAATGTAGAAGTTAGTCTATATCGGAATGTCTAATATAAATTATATCGTTGTAAAGTAAAAGTAGTTGAGCATTTGAAAACCAAGGGTATACATAAATGTTATATGATGTGTCTAATGTACATGCAGTTTGTAGTATACATAAATAGATAGAAGTGTAATGAAAATAGTTGTGTTAGTGTTATTAATGGACCTATGGTAAAGAAGGTAGTTTAAGAAGATATTAGTGCTTGTAAGTTCATTAGTGTGATAGTGGTTTATTGTAAATTGAACTGAAAACATCTATAAATAAGCCATATACTGTTAATTAGAATTGTGAACAGTGAGTAATAAAAACTCTTGTTATTACTTGTTTTAAATTAGAGAAACGCAGTAGTAGTAGCCAGCTTCACTGGTGCCAGGTGTGGGGTATATAGTGATTAATTTAAAAGGAAAGCACACAAGTTTAAAGACATTTAAGTAGTTTGCATATGCCAGTTACAAGAAGCCAAAGTAAGATGGACGCAGAAACTTTAATGAATTTCCTTAAAGATTTTAAATCTGGTATGGAGAAAAAGTTAAGCGAAAATACTGCGAAATTAGAAGAAAGGTTAAGTGAAAACGCAGTGAGGTCAGTTGAAATGGAATCAAACCTTAAAGAAAAGTTAAGTGAAAATGCTGAGAAAATAGAAGAAAAGTTAAGTGAAAATGATGCGAAATTAGAAGAAAAGTTGAATGAAAAGACAGCCACGTTAGAACAAAGATTAATGGAAAGCTCTATTGCATTTAAAGAAGATTTCACTGAACAAGTACAAACAGTTGAGCAAAAGTTGGACAGTAAATTAATAAAAATGGAAGAAGATGTGATGAGGCTGCAAGAACAAGTGATTTCACTAACAACGCGGCCACTTGAATTACCAAACCAAGTTATAAATCAGAACATTCCAGAAATAAGAAGCATGGTAGAAAGCGAGCCAATACCGTCAAAATTTAAAGTGAAACCACCCACATTCGATGGTAAAACACCTTGGCCCACATATTTGAAACAATTTGAAGCTGCTGCAATAGCCAACGGTTGGTGCAACAAAGAGAAGGATATCTCTCTAATAGTGGCCCTACGGGGGAATGCCCTTAACATATTACAAACGATCCCCAATCACCAGCAGAATGATTACGGCTCTTAACATCGAAGCTTGTGATGAGATATGGAGATGCTCACCTTCAACAGGTTTAGCATGCACAAGTTAAGAACTGCTCGCAAAAGACAAATGAAAGCCTGCAAGAATTCGAAGCTGACATTGCCAGATTAGTTAGATTGGCATACCCAACGACACCAGATAGTTTCCTCGAACAACTGGCTGTTCAAACATTTGTAGATGGCATTAAAGACAGCGAAATACAGCAAGCGCTAAGATTAGCACGGCCAAAAATGTTGGATAACGCATTGGCCCATGCGCTTGAATTTGAAGCAGCTAAACAGACAGCACACAGGGTGAGTCGCAAAGTTCGGTCTGCCTTAGAGAAACCTGGTCGAGCGCAGAACAGCATAGATGAAATAATCAACCGTGTGGCGGAAAGGTTGGAAAGACAACGACCGCGGAGATGGCGTCTGCGATGCTGAAACTGTGGTGAAATTGGTCATATACAGAGACGCTGCACTCAACTACCAAAACAACCGGTTGAGCAGCAGGAAAACTAAAGCAAGTCGAGTAAGAGGGCGAACGTCGACAGCACAACGTAGTGCCCCGGAGATTATAATCCGTGCTGCATCGTCGATGGGAAGTCTGGACAGCATTTATATCGATGGTAGAATTAATGATAGGATTGTCCGATTACTCATGGATACAGGAGCGACAAGAACTATTGTGAGACCAGATTTGGTTGGTCGTAGAAAAGTGCTACCTGTATCGATGTGTCTTCGAACGGCAAGTGGTGAGAAAATTTGTACTCACGGAGAGACTGCCGTTATGTTGGCAATTAGGACAAACTAATTCTTCATCAGGTGTTGGTAGCTGAAATTACAGAAGAAGTGATCTTGGGAATGGATCTCATGAGAGAATATGGGTTTCGTGTAAACATGAAAGAAAATATGCTACGGATTGATGATGATGAGATTCCATTTCAAAATACGAGTAACCAGACGATGCAAGTTCGAATGATTTGTGATATGAAAATACCCGTATGTGTTTTGTTCTTATTTTCTATTTGTGGTTTTAGGTTGGTAAAAAATGTTTTAGTAAAATTATTTGGTTTAAGAAGTCATAATATCCATATTGCCCACAAACCAAATAATTTTACTAAAACATTTTTACCAACCTAAAACCACAAATAGAAAATAAGAACAAAACACATACGATCTATAAAATCAACTGTCTTGGCTGTAGGGGATGTTATATAGGAAATTCAAAACAATATCTTCATAAAAGAATATACGAACACAAATACTCAATCCAAACAAATAATAAAAAATGCACAGCACTTGCTAACCATGCAATAGAAACATCACACAATTTCGATTTTAAGAATGTTAAGGTTTTAGGTACTGAAGCAAACGATAATAAAAGAAATATTTTAGAAACCATTCACATACAACGCGACAGGCACTCCGTAAATTCCAAGTCGGACCATGAACAATTCACTAAAATTTACTACAGACTAATACAAAATAAATAGTAACCTGTGGCACCTCAATAAGAATACGCTTTTAAGTAATTCACATTTCTCATACTACAATTTACTCTAATAGTATACATATTTTAAATTATCAACACTAACAGATTATTTGTTCAAACCAGTTAACTTAATCTAGTCATTCAGCATAACATTTCTAAACCTTTACGACGTACAATAGTTATAATGTATCTGTTATTTATTTAAAAATGTTTTAGTGCAAGTATATGTTTATAGTGTATAATTTTATAGTACAGTATTGCCCGAAATAAACAGTACTGAAACTAAGTTGGCGGTGTTTTTATGCGTGCGCTGTCACACTCAAGTTAGCTAGTATAGACCTGTCAAGTAAACCTCAAACAAGTAATTAGTAGGGCCTAATTGTTAAAAATGGTGTTAAGTACAGAGGAGAAAGTGTATCTGGTAGAGCATTATTTTCGTTCATACGGAATCGGCCGACATAATGGTGCAAGTTTGCTATACGTGTCTGATCAATTCACACAAAGGTTTAATAAACGTTCTCCAAGTAATGCTGTAATTTTGAAGGTTATTGAAAAGTTTAGAAATACAGGTAGTGTATTGTGCCAACGAAAAGGAAACTCGGGGCGTCCCAGGACAGTTAACAACAACAATAACCATGAACGTGTTTTTGAGCAAATCTTAGAAAATCCGAAAGTCAGCCAGGTACATTTTCGTATGTGATTCAGGTACATCAACAACTACATCCTCGGGATTATCGCAGTAGAGTGGAATATTGCGCCAGAATTCTCGCGTTACAGTATGAAAATCCTGAATTTTTGAAAAATGTTTGGTTTTCAGACGAAGCACATTTTCACTTGTCAGGCTATGTGAATCGTCGCACAAATCGATTTCTGGGCTTTGCCAGACCCGATGAGGTTCAAGAGGTTCCTTTACATAGTGAAAAAGTGAGTGTCTGGTGTGCTGTTTCCGGACACGGAATCATTGGTCCGTACTTTATCGAAGAGAATGGTAGGCAAGTCACACTTAATCAACAGAGGTACAGACAAATTTTAACACGATTTATCCCTGATCTACGTCAATTCTGTCGTGCACGTAACTTGGCATTTCGAAACCAATTTTTCAGCAGGACGGGGCAACTTGCCATACTGCTGCCGCAATTCGTCAATTTCTTCAAGAACATTTTCCAAGCAAATTCATATCACGATTTACTGACTTCCCTTATCCTTCACATTCTCCAGACCTCACACCTCCAGACGCATACATTTGGGGCATGGCTAAAATGCCGTTTTCAAACGGGCACCACAAACCATCGATGAATTAAAGGATGCCGTTAGAGTCTTCTTCGCAGCCCTGAGACAACCCTTATTCAATAACATGACCAGAAACTTAGAACATCGTTATGAAGTCTGTCTCGAACGAGGAGGTGCACATTTAGAACATATAATAAAGTGTCAATAATATGTATTTTTTAAATATACAAAACAATTACAATTTCAGTACTGTTTATTTCGGGCAATACTGTATTTATAACAATGTAATTTTTAGCTGCTATTTTGAAAATGGTTATTTGGAACCGAAACGCGTAAAGCATGAAAATATATGAAAACCAATGAAAACAAATTGAGTTGTTTTACTTATACCTGACCATTTTCCAGGAACATTCATTACTATTTATATATGGTCAAGAAAATTTATATCTTAATATCAATTATCGTGGAATACCAACGAAGCACATTATTTGTTTTCCAAAACTACGATTTATAACGTTTTATCTTCCAGACAAACACTTGAAATAAACATGTCAACTGGTTGCCATAATACCACAAGGAATTCATCCATCTTTAGACAATACTGTAATTTAAATGGAAAACTAGCTAAAGAGAAAAACAAAAGAGTATTTTTATTGAGATGCAAAGCCTTAAATATTACGCCAAGGTTCTTAAGAATTAAACCAAAAACAATAGTATTCAATAAACATTATAAAGGTCAGTACCTAAAATACTTAAACATGTTTTATCTACAGTGCCTTAACACATGTATTGCACAATGCTATTCAGACCTACATGAAATAAATAAAAATCTAACACATACTAAAAACACAATAGTAACCAACTACAGCCAGGAAGTATGTAAAAAATTTTTTACAGCGCAAGATATAAAATTCAATAACACCTTCCAAAAAATTAAACACAGACATATTAAGAAAATCGAATATATCCTAAATAAATGCCTATATACGAAAAACGATTCTAACCTAAAAACAAATACAAATTGGTTGATAAATCTAACAAAATGTACAATACCCCAACATGTCCAATATATACTAAGCTTAGGATACAACTTTTCAGTCGCTACAAACAACGTAAATTATGATCACATTATTGCAAGCATTGAGACGGTGATTAAAGATAAAAAAACAGAGGAGAAGGTAATAATTAGAAATAAAGTCTGTAACATTTTAACTAACCATCGAAACAATACAAATAACAAAATGACTAAAAATCGTTTCAATTATTATATAAAACTAACTAAAAACTTTTTGAAAACCAATTCGGAAATATTTATACTGCAAGCAGATAAATGCAAATCTACGGTGATAATGTATAAAGAAAGCTATATGAACAAAATGAACGCTTTAGTAAATGATACCGCTACGTATGCACTACAAAAACTGGATTCTACCCTAAAAATACAAACTAACCTTAATTCGATTGTAAACAACTGGTTTAAAAAGAATTATATAACATTGCATGTAAAAAACAAACTCATTTGCCACAATGGGCAAGCGCCATACATATATGGCTTACCCAAAATCCACAAGATAAATATCCCCTTGAGACCAATCGTAAATAGCATGAAAACACCCACATACCAACTAGCCAAATTTCTTGTACAAACACTTAGAAACGTCGTAGGTCAAACTGAGTATTACGTCAAGGACAGTTGGGACTTTCAAAAGTTCATTATAAAACAAGTCGTACCTAGTAAACACGTGATAATTTCACTTGACGTCGAATCCTTATTCACTAACGTTCCCACAGAGTTAGCGTTAAACATAGTGCGAAAAAAGTGGCAGACAATCGAACCTTTTACAACTTTACCGGTCGAGGAATTCATTCGTGCAACGAAGTTATGCTTAGAAGCTACGTACTTTAAATTTGATAACAAAATTTTCTCCCAAATATATGAAACAGCGATGGGGTTACCAATTTCTTCAACCATAGCGAACTTGGTTTTAGAGGAGTTGGAAAATACCGTCATTAAACAACTAAGTTATCAACCGACGTTTTTTAAAAGGTATGTCGACGATTGTATCATGTGCTTACCAATTGATAAAATTAATGAAACCCTAAATAAATTCAACTCCTTCCACCCTAAACTACAATTCACCGTAGAAAAAGAAAGCAATAGAACAATATCATTCTTGGACCTTCAAATTAAATATAATGCTGCAGGTACCATTTCAACTAATTGGTACAATAAAAAAACATGGAGTGGAAGATATTTAAATTATAATTCTAGTGTCACTAAACAATACAAAAAAAAACGTTGTAAACAACCTTGTCGATCACGCCATCCAATTATCACACGGTAAATATAGACCAAAAAATTTGAAAAAAGTGAAAACCGTATTAAAAAATAACGCCTACCCAAAACAATTCTTTGAGCCATTAATTAAAAATAAAATCCACAACATATACAATAATACAGATAATACAAACAAACTCAGTCAATGTGAATCAATAATTGGAATAGAATACATACCTGGTTTGTCCGAAAGAATTAAAAAATGTTTAAGAAGTCATAATATCCATATTGCCCACAAACCAAATAATTTTACTAAAACATTTTTTACCAACCTAAAACCACAAATAGAAAATAAGAACAAAACACATACGATCTATAAAATCAACTGTCTTGGCTGTAGGGGATGTTATATAGGAAATTCAAAACAATATCTCCATAAAAGAATATACGAACACAAATACTCAATCCAAACAAATAATAAAAAATGCACAGCACTTGCTAACCATGCAATAGAAACATCACACAATTTCGATTTTAAGAATGTTAAGGTTTTAGGTACTGAAGCAAACGATAATAAAAAAAATATTTTAGAAACCATTCACATACAACGCGACAGACACTCCGTAAATTCCAAGTCGGACCATGAACAATTCACTAAAATTTACTACAGACTAATACAAAATAAATAGTAACCTGTGGCACCTCAATAAGAATACGCTTTTAAGTAATTCACATTTCTCATACTACAATTTACTCCAATAGTATACATATTTTAAATTATCAACACTAACAGATTATTTGTTCTAACCAGTTAACTTAATCTAGTCATTTAGCATAACATTTCTAAACCTTTACGACGTACAATAGTTAAAATGTATCTGTTATTTATTTAAAAATGTTTTAGTGCAAGTATATGTTTACAGTGTATATTTTATAATATTTATAACAATGTAATTTTTAGCTGCTATTTTGAAAATGGTTATATGGAACCGAAACGCGTAAAGCATGAAAATATATGAAAACCAATGAAAACAAATTGAGTTGTTTTACTTATACCTGACCATTTTCCAGGAACATGCATTACTATTTATATATGGTCAAGAAAATTTATATCTTAATATATATATATATATATATATATATATATATATATATATATATATATACATATACATATATATATATATATATTGCTGTGATAAGGGGTTGTTTAGGGGTGCATTGAGTAGTAAGGGTCTTGTAGTAACAATAAATAGCAATAAGAATCAGAAAACTGCATTTATTTAGCAGAAAAATAAGTAATTCGTATATTATGTAAATAGTAAGCATTTAACACCCTATATAAACCGTAATTAACTTTAAACAATGTCAGTAAGCATATCGTTTAAGAATAAAACGCGTATGCAGCAGAGATATAATCGCACATGTAATTAAACTACGTTGGGAAGTGTTTAACAAGTTTATAAAACAAATACGCAGAATATAAGAGAAAACCTAATAAATCCTCATGCAATTACGCTGGAACAATAAGCGCTTTGATAAGAAAACGCACTTCAAATATCAGTTCAAATAAATACATGAACTAAAACAGCATTAGAGTTACATAATTTATTTTGTACAATTATCCAAAAGACGCTATCAACACAAAACAACAAATGTAAGTTAAAAGTCCGGCCACGATAACAAGAGCGAATAACAAGCATGATATTAAAATCCAAAATAGTTTCATCAGAAATACTGGAAAGTTAAAGACAAACGTGGTTGGTCGCAACAATCTGTAAAACTGCTTGGAAAACCAATCCAAAAGTAGTGGGAAAAGTTATATAACACCCATCGGTGATAAGGCACGGTCAGTCTCCATTTAAAGCACGTCGAAGTCACAACACTTTTAATCAGAAAGTTACGCGTCAAATAAATAAAATTTATATTATAGTGACATAGTGCTGTGCAACAATTGCGTTAAAAATATATGAAGGGTTTTTGCCGTTTGGTTTTAGAAAACGTGAGTAGAAATTGGGTAATTAATTTAAATTAAATATTCATAATGATATAGGGCTTCTAATCCACGTAGAAAATAATTCTACTCCACGTCGAAAACAATTCTAAATCCGCGCCGAAGATAATTCTAATTATGGGAGAATTCAATTCTAATCCACGTCGAAAACAATCCTAATCTGCGTCGAAAACAATTCAAATTCTAATCTGCGTCGAAAACAAGTCTAATTCTAATTCTGGGATAATTCATAATACTAAGTAATCCACGAATTCAAGAGGTATTTAAGGGAAGAGGTTAAGGCGTATACAGAGAAATATTCAATAAAGCACGAGGTGATTTTTGGAAAACAAGGGGTAACCGTACTGAATTATTGGTTCAAACGTAAGGAGTAGAAAGCAGGGCATTGAATCCGATTGAAGATAATGAGGGGGTGTTGATCCACAACACGAAACAAATCAGGTCAGATCTACCTAGTTATAAGGAACATTTTTTAATCTAACTTTTAACATTGAATATATTAATTTTTTCACTAATTTGTAAAGAGTCAACAAGAACATTGAGTACGTTAAAACTTACGTAATCATCATAAAAATGTCTCAAACGTTCCAGATTTTTTTGTAAAGGGTGTTGTTTTTGGTGACTTTATTTTGAATTAAAAGGATATAAATTTTGGGATAAATAATCTAAATAATATGTTCTTCTGTTTCGCCTAAACCCAAATTGATCTTCTTCTAGTATTTTTTCAGCTCGTTTTTCCATTCGTCTTTGTACAATTCTAGTTAATATTTTTGACGCGTGTGCTGTTATTATTCGAACGTTTTCACATCTTTCTGGTCCTCTCTTCTTTGATATGGTGACTATAATGTTATGTTCGGAATCTTTGGCTATCTCGATCGTCTCTTACATATAGTTTATAAGTTGGATGAGGCGCTCTGCTACTGCTTGTCCAGCAGCTTTTATAGTTTCTGCTTGCACCTTATCTGTACCCGGTGCTTTACCATTTTTCAGATCCTTTAATGCTAATTCAAACTTATCCCTTAGCACAAGATATTCCAAGTCATCTTTTTCAATGTCTGATTCCTGTTCTAATGCTGTTAGTTCCTCTTCTGCATATAAAGTCCCTATATATTCTTGGAATCTGACCACTTTCTCTACATTTTCTATAATCACATTTTCTCCCGCGTCCATTACCTCTTTGCTAAATGGTTTCATGTCCCTAAAATTGATTCTAAGTGGTCTGCCTTTTCTATTTCATTTTAGTTTGTATCTCTTTGCACTTTCCATCAATCCATTTTTCTTTAGCTTTCCTCCATTTGCGAATAATTTCGCATTTTTTTGGTTTTATATCTGTTTCCTGTTTCGTCTGTTCCAATTTTGTATTTTCGTCTTTCTTCTATTAAATTCGGGATATCCTTAGTTATCCATGGTTTCTTATTTTCTTTTTGTGTATACCCCAGAAAATCTCTGGCCGCAATGTCTAAGCTGGATTTAATGTTTTTCTATTTTGTTTCTACTTCCTTAGAAGTTTTCCCGATACCTTTCAGCAATTCATTTGACTTTTTTTCAAATCTTTCGTGGATATTGTTATCTTTTAGTTTCTCAAAGTCAAAGTGCCTTTCTCCGTTTTTGTTTTTCAAATTCTTAAATTTAAGAGCGGTCTTCATAATTATGATGTTGTGTTTACTGTCAATATCTGCTTCTGGGTAGATTCGGTCTTTTACTTGATTTCTAAACCGTTGTCTAACAAAAAAGTAATTTATTTAATATCTTCCTATATTTTCTGGCATCTTCTACGTGTATAGTCTTCTAGCATGATGTTGAAATAATGTGTTTGTGATAATTAAATTGCTCTTATCACAAAACTCTACCAACCTAATTCCCCTCTTGTTTCTCGTGCTTAAACCAAATAAAGCCCCTATCGCTCCTTCCCAACTTTCACCTACCCCTGCATTAAAATCCACAGTAATTATTAAATTTTTATGTCCTTTTACGTAACATAGTATGTCTTCGATATCTTTGTAAATCGCTTCTACCTTTTCGTCACTGTAGGTAGAGGTGGGCATGTATACTTGAATTATTACTGCATTTACCGGTTTAGATTTTAATCTAACCATAAGTATTCTTTCGTTTTTTTGTAAGTAGTTTACTACACGTTATCCTATCTTTTTTCGAATAACTATCCCCACACTCGAATTTCCTCCCTCTGATCCTGCATGAACTACCCTAATGACTCCACTCGAATAATTTCCCGAGTTTAGCCACCGAAATTCGCTAATCCCCACTATGTCTAATGCTATCCCATCAATTTTAATTTCAAGTTCTCTAGCTTACCCACTTGCTTCATATTTCTGACATTTCACGCTCCGACTCGCAAAATGCTCCCGACTCTAATTCTTAACTTTCCGATCGCATCCTCCGAAGTAGTCCCCTCCCGGAGATCCGAATACGGGACTATTTTAATTCCGGAATCTTCTACCTCAGAGGATGGCATCATGTTTATTAGAATGTAAGTACGATGTGCCCAGGTAATGTGGTGTGGTATCCCGTTGCCTTCTACATCGCAGTAGTGTGGCTGCTGCTGCAGCGTTGCCACAGCAATATATATATATATATATATATATATATATATATATGTTAAATGTTTTTATTTTTCTTGACCTTTTTACTCTATATTTGTTTGAGGATGATTTTCTTGGGATATAGGTCAAAACATTAATATATACTTTTACATTTTATTGTGCCATAACCTCACTCGACCATACGTACGTTTCGACTGCTTGAGCCTTTTTCAATGGTTCAGTCATTCCTATAAATTAATTTACTAATATACTAACCTACCCTTATATAATTTTGTCACTTACCCTAAATTATTCTATTCGTTATACATTTAACAACTAAATACACTAAGCCTATTTGTATGTCATTTACAAGTACGTTATAAAATTCTTAACCTACCTTATTGATGAATGTGTGTATATAACCACATGTGTTGTATTAATACAAAATATTATCCTAAACTATCTATTATCTATTAATACATTGCTATCACTACAGTAAACCTGATCCTCTATTTTAAATTATATATTTATATCCGATATTTCTCAATTTTATGTCCATTAGTTTTATTTTATTATTATTATTTTTTGTTCATTTATTTAATTAAATTATGATAGATTTTACTCAAATTTTTATATCTATTTTGTCATTAATTGCTGTGGGATTTAATGTTATGAAAATCATTTCATATAACTCTCTTTTCTTTGGTTAGATTCCATTTTAAGTATTGTCGTTTTCTCGTAATTAAATTTGTGTTTATTTTGTGTTTCATGTTTAGTTAGGGCGGTCGCATTGTTTTTATCATATTTGTGTCCATTCAAACGTTTCTCAAGATGCTGCATGCTCTGGCCAATGTATACACTGTCACATCCTTCTTGGCATGGGATCTTATATACGGTGTGAGTTTTTTTATTTTTAGGTATTTTATCTTTTATTTTAGTAAATAAATTTTTATTTAGGTTAATACTTTTATGAGTTGTATCTATATCGTATTTTTAACTAGTTTTGAATATTCTCAGATAACCCATTAATATATGGTAAAGTTATATACTTTTTGTCATTTTTTTTATTATCGCCTATATTTTTTGTTATGTTGTAGTATTTATTTATTTGTTTTTTAAAGATTGCATCTATAAAGTGTTTAGGGTAATTGTTTTCCATAAGAGCATGTTTAGCTTTTATAATTGCTTTATGTCTGTATTCAGGATTTGACAATTTTATGGCTCTGTCTGCCAAACCAATTACCACGGCCTTTTTGTGGGCAATATGATGTTGCGAGTGGTAGTTGATATACCTTCCCGACCACGTTTTCTTATTATACCATTCAGTTTTTAGTACCTGTTCTTTTTTGGTGTGTATAGTCATATCTAGAAAATTTAGTTTGTTGTTTTTTTCAATTTCTATGGTAAATTGTAGTTTTTCATGAAAACTATTAAATAATTTAAGAGTATATTCTATTTTATCCATTGGAACAGCACAAATACAATCATCAACATATCTATAGAAAAAAGGTATGTCAAATTCAATCTTTCTTAAAATGGTTGTCTCAAGTTCTTCTAGCACTAATTGTGCGATCACACTAGACAAAGCCATACCCATTGCACAACCATTTATTTGTTTAAACACCTTGTTTCTATAAGTGAAATATGTTGATTCTAAAATTAGTTGAGTAGTTTTTATTATTTCTTGTAATGGTAGGTCGGTAAATTCTTTAATCTCTTGCCATTTATTTTCAATTATATTTAATGCCAAATCGACAGGAATGTTGGTGTATAGCGATATTACATCTAAAGAAATTAATAAATAATTTTCAGGAATCTTGATATTACTGATGTTATTTTTGAACTGCCACGAATCTTTTATATAGTGTGCATTTTTATATAGAATATTTTTTATGATATTTTTTAAAAACACTGCCAATTTATTAAATGGTGATTGAAAGGACGAAATAATAAGTCTCATTGGTATGCCTTCCTTATGAAGCTTTGGCAATCCATATAGCTTTGGCGGTAACGAATTATTAATCGTTAATTGCTTACATATTGTTGGTGATATATATGTTTTATTTTCCCAGTGTTTAACTATTTCATTATTTGTTTTTTGATAATTTATTGTGGGATTTTGCTTTATTAATCTGTATGTATTTTGGTCCTGTAACAGCTCCTTAATTTTTATATCATAAACCTTCTCCTTCATTATTACAGTTTTATTAGATTTGTCTGGTTTTATCACCATAAGTTCAGGATTACGTTTTAAAAACATTTTTGTTCTTTTAACTTTTCTGCACATATCCTTGTTTATTTTGCTCATATGCCTATTATTTGCAAATCTATGAGCATGATTAGTTATTATATTACAAACCTGCGATCTTAGTTCATCTTTTTTATTAGTGGGTAAATTTGTTAATGCATTTTCCACATTTACTATTATTTCATTGTGAGGCAGTTCATTATGTTTTTCAAGCGGTACAGCAAATTGAGGTCCTAAACATAGAGTGTCTTGAACATAATCAGGTAATGTAACCTCAGACAAATTTTCGATCCAGTTAGACTTAGCTGTACTCGTATTTATATTAGTATTGTTTATGTATTTCCTCTGTAATTTATTAATTTTTCTTATATTTTTATTTTTAATTTTTACAAACATGTCTTCATATTTTAAACGATGTTCTTTTATTATATGATCAAACTCCTCAGCAGTAACAGTATTTTTAATTAATTTTATCATTTCAGAGATTTCCGTGTCTATTATTTTTAATTGCGAACATGTGTCAGATATTAGAAGATTTAGAGTCCCTCTAATGAACCTATTTAAAACGTTATTTATAAATTTTTTCTCCAAATTTTGACTTCTAAACTTGATATGTCTAACCTTAATATTTAGAAAGCTAGGAGTTAGTATATCAGTTTTACATCTTAACAAAAATATACGGCGATTTTTTAGATTCGCTACCTTGTTGTAAGATTGTAATAGTTTACTCTTCAGAAGTTTAATACCACTACCGTTTCTGGCATAACTCACGTGACGTTCTCGCATATTTTCACCCATGCTATATATATGTTAAATGTTTTTATTTTTCTTGACCTAAACACTTTATAGATGCAATCTTTAAAAAACAAATAAATAAATACTACAACATAACAAAAAATATAGGCGATAATAAAAAAAATGACAAAAAGTATATAACTTTACCATATATTAATGGGTTATCTGAGAATATTCAAAACTAGTTAAAAATACGATATAGATACAACTCATAAAAGTATTAACCTAAATAAAAATTTATTTACTAAAATAAAAGATAAAATACCTAAAATAAAAAACCCACACCGTATATAAGATCCCATGCCAAGAAGGATGTGACAGTGTATACATTGGCCAGAGCATGCAGCATCTTGAGAAACGTTTGAATGGACACAAATATGATAAAAACAATGCGACCGCCCTAACTAAACATGAAACACAAAATAAACACAAATTTAATTACGAGAAAACGACAATACTTAAAATGGAATCAAACTAAAGAAAAGAGAGTTATATGAAATGATTTTCATAACATTAAATCCCACAGCAATTAATGACAAAATAGATATAAAAATTTGAGTAAAATCTATCATAATTTAATTAAATAAATGAACAAAAAATAATAATAATAAAATAAAACTAATGGACATAAAATTGAGAAATATCGGATATAAATATATAATTTAAAATAGAGGATCAGGTTTACTGTAGTGATAGCAATGTATTAATAGATAATAGATAGTTTAGGATAACATTTTGTATTAATACAACACATGTGGTTATATACACACATTCATCAATAAGGTAGGTTAAGAATTTTATAACGTACTTGTAAATGACATACAAATAGGCTTAGTGTATTTAGTTGTTAAATGTATAACGAATAGAATAATTTAGGGTAAGTGACAAAATTATATAAGGGTAGGTTAGTATATTAGTAAATTAATTTATAGGAATGACTGAACCATTGAAAAAGGCTCAAGCAGTCGAAACGTACGTATGGTCGAGTGAGGTTATGGCACAATAAAATGTAAAAGTATATATTAATGTTTTGACCTATATCCCAAGAAAATCATCCTCAAACATATATATATATATATATATATATATGTATGTATATGTATGTATATATAGCTGTGACAACGCTGCGTTTTGGGGTATTACTAAAAGGATGATATGAATAACGCCGTGTTAGGAACGTCACTAAAAGAGTGTTGTGATACAGATACAGCAATTTGTAAAACTTGAAATTGTTAACGTACTTTCCTTTCTAACTTTACCTGCAGACAAAGGTAATGCGACTGTAATTCTAAACGGTACAAAATACAAAGAAAAGATTAACCAATTATTGCAACACGGTTCCAAAACTCCGGTTCTCTCGTTCTGGGCGTCATTTAATTGCTACGACCTCACATTCCTTCGTTGTGGTGCTTTTTTAAATGCTGCGACCTCTTTTTATAATATCACTAATGCTTAAATATTGTACACAGCTGCTCTGCTCACTATCCTGAAATAAACTATCAACACGAAAAGTCTTGCTACGGTAAATAAACAACATTTATTTACACTCCAACTGGAATTAATATACAAACCAAAATCAAATTAGTCTTCTCTTTCACACCTCATTTATCAGTTATATACATTCCCCTCTTTAAACATTCTTTAATGTAACATTCTAAGATCAATATTTACATCTGATAATATATTGTATTAATTGAAAGAAAGTAATAGGGTTTCAACACATATTTCTTACTCTATTTCTGTTTCAAGACGAGCTCATAGTAATACGTGGACCTTTAGTGCAAATTTATGCACACAAATATTTTAAACAGACCCTCTTACCTCGTACAAAATATCAGATACTTCATATACCATAAATTATTCTTAAACCTATACATAAATTCACACATAAAATAACCCAAATTAAAATATTCAATTAAGAAACTCTCCCCCATTTTGTCATTCTAAATAACATAAAATCATACTCCCCTTCTACAAAGTTATCAATTACATATTTGCATCGTACAACGATAAGTCAGTTACCTGAGAATCATATATACATTACATGTGATTTTCCAATGCTCCACCCGAAGGTACTACATTGGCCAGAAAGCGAGTTTTTTTTACCTGGAGAATTTTGAATTTTGCCGAACACTTGCTGTTCCAAGCAAGGTAGGGATCTTTAACGTGCGTGACAACACTCACACACGGGACCTCCATTTTACCTCTCATCCGAACGAGGGTGTATTTTTGAGAAAAATGCTCGCCTAACATTTTTCAAGTGGACCGTGTCGGGATCATATATACAGTCGGAACATGCTACCATTCTCCCAGGACTGATGCATGCAAGAACAACCCCAAAATCTGGATTGTTTTCTCCAAATTGCAAGCTGTGACCAAAAATTGCCAAGGAGTTCTCTATCTTCTACCAATCGAAAGTACACCCAAACTACTGCTGTGCATCCAATTTCTTCTACGAAGACCATAATTTGTGGTAGTAAACCAAAACTGGTTAAACGCCGTCATTTAATCGTTTCAAAACTAATTATATAATTTACAAAGTATGTGCAAATAAAATCAAACTGTTTCTACTGTAAAGATTTACCGTTAGTTCAAAATTCAAAATTATGAAGTCATCTGAGTATCAAAGAGAGTCTAGGGATTCGTAAGTTTCGTCGTAAGAAAATCGTAAGAGACGTAGGAGAATCGTACGAACCATAAAGAGAGTTTAAATCAACCTCCCGCTGACTTTATACATGTTCCCCACCTGTAAAACCTGTTAAATTCTCTGAAGATGGTCTTGCTATATTACTTCATTTCCTAAAATTCCGACATCAACAAGACCAAGCTCGTCTGTTTTCAAAAACCCCTCACAAACACATACCACACATACATCAATTTCTCCGTATTTATCTTTAACCAAAACTCATTAGTTAAATTTACATTCGAATCGTTATATAATTTTAAAAACACTTGTCCGTAGAACCAATTCAAAGCAAACAACATAAACACGTGCAATATTGTTTCCTAATATTTGAAAAACCAATACTCCAACAGCCTTGGTATAGACCCCAAGTCGACCGAAACCAACGTCGAAAATACGTCTCTATCTAACACGTGTTGTCTCCACCTCATTCCTACCAATGCGCTCGAATCAACTCTCTCTGTCACCTTGTTTTCAATGTTAGTTGTTTAACCGACAGCTGCTGCCCATTCCTATTCTTATTATCAAGGTTTGCGTTCATTCCTAAAGTCGTAAATCTTTCTCTTACACCACTAATTGACGTCAAGAACTAAAACTACCCGGAATCGTTGTTGTTTGTTCATTTCTTATCTCCCCTTTATTTTGATACAAAGAAAAATACAATATTCGAAACTCGTTCGAATAGCTTTTAGAAAATATAAATACCAACTTTACTATTATTAAATAAGGGAGTTAAATTTTGTGTTTTAAAATATTAAATTTGAAATGCCGTATTCTACACGAAATGTTTCTTATATGCCATGAGCCATATTTCCTGAGTATTTATCTGAAGGATTATGAAAAATAAATTTTAACTTCGTGAAAATTTCAGTTGAAAATTAAATTTTCAGCTATGTACTTTAAAAAAATTTCTAAAGTTGTTTGAAGTATTTTCATATGCTGAATCCAAAAATCATGCTCAAAATGAAAAATAACACCCTTTCGGCGCAGCAAATATCATAATAATATACATGTATATATTAAATTATTTGATGTCGCGATTTTAACGTTCCAGCCTTGTATAATTACCGCTATAGTTGAAGCCAAACACTTGGAAGGACCCGTGTTTGTGCAGAACAGGAAAATATGTCTTACAATATTTGTCATTTTTATTCTTTATATAAATATGAAACAGTGAGATGGGAATATTGGTATAAATCTGACAAATGGTGTATTAATTCATGACAATTGTGAATAAGTGCTCCAACTTTACTTTGTTTCTACTATATATGTCTGTAAGAAAAAAGATCCACTACAGTTCAAGCTCTTTAGTAAATCAAACTGCCTACGTTTAATGTAAGAAAAATCAGAACAATAGAATTTGAAGCTTCGTATCTGTGCCCCCATTTTGTTTAAGTGAATTGTCTCAAGAGAAAAGAAGTCGATTTCATTCCCCAATTTTATTGAAATTTCTTTATCTTATCAAATTGTCGAAGCTCTAAGGCCTTTATGTATTGCTGGGATTGTTTGCATGTACAAAAACAGCCAAGCAACCCGCATATTTAATTAAGTTTGATTCAACCCAGTGGTTTTAAAATTTCCAGTATTTTATAAGCATTCTTCTTTGATACAATAAAACGAAAATAAAATTCAATACTTACATTGCACATCAAGTAGAAAAGAAACGTTTAGAGGCTGTTTTAAAGCAATATGGTTAACTAAGCACGTAAATGTTGCATTATGATGAGCTCTCATCACTCGCTCAAGTCGCGCATCACAACGTGCCCCCACTCGTTGCTCTCGAATTGTTTCGGAAAAGTTGAGAGCTTGATACGGAACTTTGGGAACGTCTAGTAAAGCTAGAGATCCTAATGTCAATTCCCAGGATAAAGTGGGTTTTGGATTGCCGCTATCGACAACACATGAGACAGCTAGTTCCGCGTTCTCCTTGACAGGAACGAAGAAGTTTCCTGGGTCGAGTATTCTATTGTCAATTAGAAGATATGGTTTTCTTGGAGAATCTGAAACAGAAACTGTAATTGTAAATATAAGCTTATAGTTTGAGTAAAGTGTACAGTTTTATATAATAAAAGCATGTTTTTAAATTGAATAACATGCTTTTCGGTAAAAGAGATATATTTGTAATTGATTTTTATTCAGTGTATGTGTTTTTATTGTACCCAAAACCATTGCTTAGTGGGGTAGCGGGGTACCACCGTCGGGTGTAAGAATTGCATAAAAATAGTTCAGTTTAATAAGCGCGTATGATAAGGCTGGTCACCTTTTCGACAAACATTGGAAAGAAATATTTACAATAAGACACACAAACGTGTAAATTGAAAAACTCGCACATCCAGTAGACAAATTGATAAAATATGATTGGTTATTGAAAGCAACTTATTACCGTTTTTACACTCTTAGAAACCGATACTACCTTAAACAATAGTCAAATAATCTTTATAAGTAGTTATACAAGCGAACTTTAAACTACCTTTTTAACACTCGCCTTTTGACAGTAACGGGATATTGAATTGTCGTACCTAATACCTTCAAGTTTTCATATTCAGTTACCAAGTATAGTCGAAACCATGAAAGAAGTCGTCTGCATCATCACTTGTATTCGTACGAATTAAGTTGATAATTTTAATACCCAATAAATATTCCGAATTGGAAGTTTCCGTCATGCTTCGCGCATCTGCCAACCGAAATGAAGCATGGTTGCCAAAGCTATTTTATTTTCATAGAGGTAGTTGCTTTAACCATTTTTAAATTGGCGTCCTCTTGTTTTACGAGTTTAATTAATTCAGTTAAAAGAAAACGCATTTTCATAAATTAAGTTACATATTCTTATATAACCCCCCTTTTAGGATTGATAATTATAATATATGAACAAATTAGCAATGCACCAAATTGCCCTGTAATTTCCTTTCTTTAAATAATTTATTAACTTTTCTATTGAGTCTTTAAATCTGCGCCTCGACCAATGAAACTCTTATCTCAGGTTAATTTTGTGAATAAATCTATATCTGCATACAGGGTGAGTTCTGAACCATATGTGACACTGCCAGTCAAATGACCTCTAGTTAATTCTGCTAAAGCAATTTCTAAATGTGACAGTGTAAACAATTACTTGAAAAATTCTCACATTAAAGCAGTTTATATTAGTTAATAATTTAAGATTTCAATCGAGTATAACGGATTAAGTGTTTAAAATATGACACTGATAATAATAATACAACCTGAACTTCCAATGAAACGTCTTGCTGCTGAACAATGAAGCTCCACTGCCTACAGCGACGATTCGAACCAGATGTGGGTTCTTAATACCTGTGAATAAGTACGTTTTAAAAATTTGTATTACTGAATTTACGCCTTTTATTTTAGGGTTTTAGGTACGCCAAAAATTCTTTAGAGACACTTATACTTATCGTCGTTGGTCTTATCAGGAAACTCAGCTCCGTGAAATTAACACCGTGCTCGACACCAAAAGTTCAGCAATTCCAGCGTTCTGATAGCACCTTTTTGGAACTCCTCTACCTACACAAAAACCCTCCCAGAAATCCAATGGTCAATAATAAGACCATGACAAGGACTCTTGCATTTATCACTTTTTAATATCAACAGTTTCTTTATACTTTGAATATCACAAATACATTTTTCATACGTTGAATTTTATGTTGGAGATTACAATAATAAAAGGTATACAATTCGTAAACTGTTACAAAAAAGATTATACTTTTTGTTCTATAGTTTGTAAAGTTCTTTGTTTCAGTTTTTTTCAAATCAGTTTTTCTCTTCATTTTTAATTTTCCACAACTGTCACTTATCTCTATGGAGATGCCCCCTTAAAACATTAAACCAGCCTACTCTTTTACAATTCTTTTCCAACTAACATTCTATGATCCAACTTTTTATTAATAGATCTTATTGCTCTTGTCAAATTATAATTTGGAGTAAACTAATACACAAATGTCATTGGCCGAAAATTTATAAATTGAGATTTTAATCCTAACAACAAGTGAAATTCAAATGATATAATAGACTTACAACTAATAATAGACTTACAACTTTATACTGAAAAGTAAATAAAACTTTTAAGTCTTAGAACTAACTTATATCTAATAAAAACATACTAATTGACTTTTTTTTAGGCTTTACGTACATATTCAAATGAAAATGAAAGTTTAACATCTTATACCTAACTCAAATCAAATGAAAACGTACTAAGTGACTTCAAATCTTAGCTATACATACATATTCACATGGCAGTGAAGTTTCCTTTTAAATATTTAAACAGAATTTTATAATATACAAGCAACAGCAGTTCACTTCATTGGCACATACTTTTCAAAATTACTTTATGAAATCACCATCACCCAAGTTGAAAACTTAAAACTTCCTTTTCTCTTAAATTATTATTTTAAATATCTTAAACAAGTAACTGCCCTCACCATCTCTTTCATCAATCATTTTACGAACTAGAAGTCTATATTTGAGTGGTACTTCAGTGCGTCAAGGTTCAAATCTCATATATATCACATAATATCACATAATAAGCCCCACTTGATTTCATAAAATAAATATAAAACCTTTATTCTTTTAAACTCAAATGACTGTAACACTTTTATATTTATTTTATTAAATCACTATTACTTTTAAGTATTCAACTCATGATATTAATTCCAATGTTTAATGCAATTTTATCTAATAAATGATAACCCTAGTTTTAAGTTTTGTAGTTATGTGTAGAAACATTTAGTACGAAAGATTGATACTTGTAATTCACTAACCCCTCGTTGTATGTTCTGTGTGTGTATGTGTTTATTGCGTGAATGAATACAAATGTTCTAAATGAAATCGTCCGCGGCATTCACCCCTTTCATTTTCAAGCTCGTAAGTGTTCCCCTGTGCAAAAATTTTTCCTATTTTATATGGCCCCTCATATGGGAATGATAATTTACCACAAATATTCTTGTCCCAATTAGAAACTCTCAACCGTTTGACTAACACTAAATCTCCCAGTACAAAATTTGTCCTTTTCTTAATTCGTCGATGACGTTTGTCAAGTTCCCTTCGTTGCATGATCTCTGCACGTCTTCTCGTACGATCCAACAACTCGATGATGTCCTCCAATTTCGTCTGATCCCTCCATGACCTTGCTGGTATAATTCCTTTCATCAATGTAACCGGACAAACCCTTGTAACTGAACTAGGAACATAATTCAAATAGTTTTCTATTTGTGGCAACCACTTCACCCATCCGTTGTGTTGCCCTTGTACCGAAATCCTCAAATATTTTATAACCTCCTTTATATATCGTTCACAAGGATTCGCTTGCGGGTGCCTGATACTGCAAAATCCAACTTTTATGCCAAGTTCCCTTAATTTCATTTTGATTCTTTGGTTATTACAATATGTCGCATTGTCCAATAAAATTTTCTTTATCTGCCCCACCTGACTAATATATCTTTGAATACTGTTTAATATGTGGTTAGAATTACATTCTCTTGCCGGATACACCCTAACGTACTTCGAAAATATATCTACTAGCACCAAGATATGCTTGTAACCATTTTGCCCTGGTATAAGATTACTCAAATAATCGAGTGCCCCGATATCCAGTGGTCGTTCTGCTTTTATATTCAACGGAATATTCTGTAGTACGCGGTTCTTTTCTTTACCTATGAAACATATTTTACCACGATTTATGCATAATTTTATCACTGAAATGTATGTCATTTTTACAGTAAAATGCCTCACGAAATATTAAGAAAGTTTTTCTTATGCCAATGTGTCCATACGTGATATGAATTTCTCTCACCATCTCGGTTGTCATCTCCTTAGTTAGCACCAGCAACTCTTCATCCCCTATTCTTTTAACTAATAACTCGTCAATTAAACAAAAACCCCTATATTCTTCTAAATTTTCCTTCTGTAGATGATTAACAATTCGTTTAATCTCTTCGTCTTGTTGCATAATTCGAAATCTTTCGTTCGTCCAACTACCTTCATCTCCAAATACTTGTAATGCTATTAAAACCCCCTCTGTCTTCACGATATCTTGTACATTATCCTCCCTACTAAAGAAATCTGCCGTTACATTCTCCTTTCCAGGTTTACGTCGTATCTCAAAATTATACTCCTGTAGGACTAACGCCCACCTATACAAACGACTATTTAAAAATCTTTCTTCCACTAATTTTGTATAATAAATTATCCATCGATTGCGGCTGTTTATATTGTGCTTTCGTAATTAAATTTAATTATCTGGCATCTAAACAAATTCTTATATCTAACTTATCACTAGGTTTGGGTACAACAACGATAGGATTAATAAAAGAGGTCCTTTCTGGCTCTATTATTCCATTTTTCAACATATCTTTGATTTTTTTCTTAACTCTTTCCCTTATACTATACGGAATTAGATATACCTTCGTGTAAAACCCATTTTCGTCTGTTATTTCTAACTTGTGTACATACTTAGTTGCAACCCTTGGTTCCCCATTAAATAAACCTACATGCTCATTAAATATCTCATATAATCTACCTTTATTCCCTCGTCTATAATCCCAATCTGTCCTTCGTCAAATACCTTCTCAAATAAATTACCTAAGATTATGTCATCCTGTCCTTCTAAAATACTTTCCCTAATCATCCCTGTGCCATAAACATGACTATTTATATCCATTCCTTTATTCGAACTCACATTAGGTACCACCCAATTCTGCTTAATATTTAAAATCTGTACACTTCTATCCTTGCCATCTATTTTCATTCCAAATCTTTCTATAGCATCTATCCCTATTATAAAGTCTAAATATAATCTCGTTGCCACTAAAAACTCTGCTTCTCCTAGCTTTTCTCCCCCTATTGAAATTGGTACACACATCATTTCATCAATTACCTATATCTTCTTTTACATCGCAGACCACAAACTTATCCGTTTTATCTTGCAGATCCTCCCTTTTAATAACTCAGCGTGCTTGACTACTATCTCTTTTTTTACTAGTGACAGCTCAGACCCACTATCAATTAATGCTACATATAAACAATTATTTAACTTCAAATTAACAAAAGGTAAACTCCTTTTTTTTCACCCCTATCTTCTAACAATGAATGCACAAAACTTAAACTACTGGTCGTACCCAAATCCACTAAACTTAAACCTATATCTAATTCTAAATTGATAAACTTATTTACAAAATCGGCGTGTTTTTTTTCCTTATATCATTTGTCATACAAATCGCGTCTGTTATTATCAAAATGTTCCGGTTTGAATTTCCTCTGTGGTGGTCCATACCCGTGCCGTTCGTGTCCATGCCAATTCTGGTTTCTATCTGTATTTCTTCCTTCCCAACATTTATTATTATTAGTTTCGATTTTCCTTGCCATATCATAGTTCGCATTATTTCTAAGAACTCTTTTAATGTTTTTATATTTTGTGTGGCCACGGCCCTAGCCACTTCAGCTTCCATGTGCCTAGACAAAAACTGTATAAGCTCTTCTTCCCTACATTTAGGAGTCAAATGTTGCGCCTGATTATAATTATCGATAATATATTCCTCTATCGACCCCATGGTAGTTAAATATTGTCCTGTTATTAATTTAGTTCTAATTTCAGTTTGTTTTGGATTACCCCAATATTGTTCCTTAAAAAGAGTCTTAAATTGTTCGTACGTGTTGTAATTTTTTCTAATTATACTGTGCCATTTTTCGGCGTTACCCTTTAAACTAGCTCCAATCATTTGCATCCGCACCCTCTCTGGTTCACCTTCCATTATCTCGTCCAACTTATCTAGGTATAGCATTGGCTGTTCAAAACGTCTAACACTACCTTCAAGTAAACCTAATTTTTCATCAACCCTGTCCTTAAATCCTATTACATCAGCCCCTAATTCCCTTGAATCTTTAATTTCATCCTGAATAATTTCCATAACTTCCCTTTTTGAATTTTCAAGACTTTCTGTCTGTCTCAGATTTACTCCTACCATCTCACCCCTTAGCTCCGACAAACCTGTTACTAAATTTTCCTCGACTACCTTTACCCTGTCTTCTACTTCCATCCTTACTTCATCTCTAAGCGAACCCAAACTGCTCTGTATCAACGCATTTATTCCTCCAAATTTCATCTCCATCATTTTAAATCTTTCCCTCACTTCCGCTCGTGTATTTTTAAATTTTGTCTTCATTTTCTCAAAATTTCTCCTAACTTCCGTTTGTAAACTTCTAACCTCGTTCTTCAGCTCAATTTTAAACTCTTCCTGTGAGTTCCGAAATTCTCTTAAAAACTGCATGATGCCTTGCATGTCCCCCTCGTTCGCTGTCTCTCTGACACCTCCAACCTGTTTTCCTACGTCCGGCTGAATTACAACCACCTCCGGCTCCACATATTCTCTACTTTTATCTTTTGCATCCCCTGCCGCTACAGTCTCCATCACCGGTTTCCCTCTCACAACAGTCTCGACACCATAAACCTTCCCTGACCTGGTGATCCTTTCCTCGTCTGACATGTTCCAATAATATTGCTTTGTCAAAAATAACTCTTACTTGCCCCACCAAAATACAAATGTTCAAAACCTGCAAATAAGCTAGTTCTCTCTCTAGAGCACCACGCTTGCGATACTACTTATCGAGGCTCACGTTGGGATTGCCACTTATAATATAACCCCCCCTTTTAGGATTGATAATTATAATATATGAGCAAATTAGCAATGCACCAAATTGCCCTATAATTTCCTTCCTTTAATTAATTTATTAACTTTTCTATTGAGTCTTTAAATCTGCGCCTCGACCAATGAAACTCTTATCTCAGGTTAATTTTGTGAATAAATCTATATATGCATACAGGGCGAGTTCTGAACCATATACAGATGTATGTGACACTGACAGTCAAATGACCTCTAGTTAATTCTACTAAAGCAATTTCTAAATGTGACAGTGTAAACAATCACTTGAAAAATACGCACAGTAAAACAGTTTATATTAGTTAATAGTTTAAGATTTCAATCGAGTATAACGGATTAAGTGTTTAAACTATGACACTGATAATAATAATACAACCTGAACTTCCAATGAAACGTCTTGCTGCTAAACAATGAAGCTCCACTGCCTACAGCGACGATTCGAACCAGATGTGGGTTCTTAATACCTGTGGATAATTACGTTTTAAAAATTTGTATTACTGAATTTACGCCTTTTATTTTAGGGTTTTAGGTACGCCAAAAATTCTTTAGAGACACTTATACTTATCGTCGTTGGTCTTATCAGGAAACTCAGCTCCGTGAAATCAACACCGTGCTCGACACCAAAAGTTCAGTAATTCCAGCGTTCTGATAGCACCACTTTGGAACTCCTCTGTCTACACAAAAATCCTCCCAGAAATCCAATGGTCAATAATAAGACAATGACAAGGACTCTTGCATTTATCACTTTTTAATATCAACAGTTCCTTTATATTTTGAATATCACAAATACATTTTTCATACGTTGAATTTTATGTTGGAGATTACAATAATAAAAGGTATACAATTCGTAAACTGTTACAAAAAAGATTATACTTTTTGTTCTATAGTTTGTAAAGTTCTTTTTTTCAGTTCTATTCAAATCAGTTTTTCTCTTCATTTTTAATTTTCCACAACTGTCACTTATCTCTATGGAGATGCCCCTTAAAACATTAAACCAGCCTACTCTTTTACAATTCTTTTCCAACTAACATTCTATGGTCCAACTTTTTATTAATAGATCTTATTGCTCTTGTCAAATTCTAATTTGGAGTAAACTAATACACAAATGTCATTGGCCGAAAATTTATAAATTGAGATTTTAATCCTAACAACAAGTGAAATTCAAATGATATAATAGACTTACAACTAATAATAGACATACAACTTTATACTGAAAAGTAAATAAAACTTCTAAATCTTAGAACTAACTTAAATCTAATAAAAACATACTAATTGACTTTTTTTTAGGCTTTACGTTCATATTCAAATGAAAGTGAAAGTTTAACATTTTATACCTAACTCAAATCAAATGAAAACGTACTAAGTGACTTCAAATCTTAGCTATACATACATATTCACATGGCAGTGAAGTTTCCTTTTGAATATTTAAACAAAATTTTATGATATACAAGCAACAGCAGTTCACTTCATTGGCACATACTTTTCAAAATTACTTTATGAAATCACCAACACCCAATTTGAAATCTTAGAACTTCATTTTCTCTTAAATATCATTTCACATATCTTTAACAAGTAACTGCCCTCACCATCTCCTTCATCAATCATTTTACGAACTAGAAGTCTATATCTGAGTGGTACTTCAGTGCGTCAAGGTTCAAATCTCATGTATATCACATAATATCACAATATATTGATCTGAATAGAAACGTACAATAAGTGCAATATAAACTATTTACGGCAACTGCATTGAAATCTTTCTCGGTGCCATAACTTTGGCTACCGAGCTTCATGGAAAAATTAACAGTTTGTCTTGTTTACGTTATAATAAAATGACTAATGACATTTTACACCAAACATTTAATTTTCATTAATTATTTTAAAACTTTAAAAAGTATATTCCATTTACCAAAAAGCTAAGAAAGATATCCTATTTCAGAAAAAGCATAATTTTACCAAAGGTTCGCCTATTAAGTATAATGTTCAAAACATACGGACACACTATTCTCTGTCGTTTTCCCAGATGAACGTATTCACGTATGTTTTTCTTTAAAACACGTACACATTGTATTACTTTCTTTATCATGTATATTAGTTAAACTTTTAAATAATCTTAAACGTAATAAGTTAGAACTCTGTGACACGATACGAATTAAAATAATTATTAACCTTTAACCACAAAAAATATTGTTAAAAACTAAATACGTATTTCGACCACTAAGTGGTCATCATCAGTAGTAAAACTAAAAAAAAAACGCAAAAAATTGTTCAGGAAACTCTTCTCCTCACCACGTAGACTGAAGTGATCCTTCACAACAAACAATTTACCAAAATGAACACCTAAGAATATTCACCTCGCCAAGTAGGCTGGTGATCTCTACAAAATAAAGTGAATTGTGGCCTTAATAAACAAAACCACTTAATTTATACTATAATTAAAACTGTTTTAGCGGAACCATAGTTAATCATGCGTTCCCATTGGTGGTTAAGCTAATAGAGAAAGCAATCCAGATGGCGCTATTGGACTCTTGTCAGTATTTAAGAAGAGTCCTTTGTGTTTAACTATTTTGATTGATTCATACGCATTTAGGGAGGAATACGTTGACACCACTGACATCCTCTAGTTTAAACGGGTGGCTGGTTTCAAAAATATGTTTGGCGACTTGGGATCTTTCATATTTACCATATTTAAAATAAGCAATGTGCTCTTTAAATCTAGTTATAACATTTCTCTTAGTCTGACCAATATATTTTTCAGAACATCCTGGTCCCGATCAGCTAATCTCATAAATCCCCGACTTTTGCAACTTATCCGCTTTGTCTTTTGGATTACCTAACAGATCTCTAATTTTATTAGTATTATTATAAGCAACTTACTTAGTGGTGCTGTGAAAAGGAAGTTTGACAAATTTGACTAATTTATTAGTGGTTTTAGGTTGCAAAGTCGTTCATTTACGGATTTTATTTCTATTCCTACATTTTCTTAGAATATTGTCTACAATAACCGCAGAGAAACCATTGTGAATCGCTATTTGATTAATAAGTGCAAGTTCCTTATTAATCCTGTCGCTATTTAAAGGAAAATTCATTAATCTGTTCACCAAAAAATTGAAAGCCGCCAGTTTATGTTGTCAACTATGGTTGGAGGAGGATAACATAAAACGATTCACATTAGTTTCTTTCCTATAGATATCAAATTCTAGTTTATTATCATTTCTAATTACTAGAGTATATAGAAATGGCAATTGCCCATTAATCTTTAGTTCGTGTGTGAATTTTATGCTTATAACTTTTGAATTTAATTCATTAAGGAATTCATCAACACTTGATTTAGAAGTGTCAGAAACGGCAAAAATGTCATCCACGTACCTTATTCATTTTCTTGGGAGGTATTTGAAATTCTCTTTAAACTCAGTTTCAAAGCGGGACATAAACAAATTAGCTATGAATTGCTGTCCCTTCATGTTGTTCGAACAATTTGTTGTTAAATTGAAAACAGTGCTGCGCTCACACATATGTTTTCAGCAATATTTTCCTTGTTTGTATGTTTGTAGTAGTTGCTTTTTCTTGTTAAATGCAACACGGTCTTGTGCTAATCTTTGTTATCGTGTGTTATTTGATTTCCTATCTAGCAGAAATATTCAACCTCTTGTAAGTTCTCGTTTCCTATTTGAATTTGGCTTTTTTATTTCTTTAACCCTCCCTTACGTACTAGTACTTTAGTTTTATTTTTGTTAATTTTCATACCGGATCTATATGTTAGAACTGTTTTCATTTTCTTAAGAGCTGCTTATAGCTCATCCAAATGTCTTTCTGCATTTGACATTATTCATTGTCTCTTCGATATATAACTTAAAATTAATGGGGATAGTGCACATCCCTGTGTTATCCCTTTCCTAATATTTACTTCTCTATATTCCTGCACTACTTCTATTACCACTGTTTGCCCTTTGTATAACCTATGTGTTATTCGCCTATCTTTATAACCCATTCTAATCTTTTTCAGTATTTCGAACATTTTCTCCCATTTTACATTATCGAATGCTTTTTACAAATACACTTTTTCTTCTTTTTCTATTGTTTTCTCTTTTAACACCCTTAAAGATAAAATGGCTTCTCGTGTTCCCCTATTTTGCCTAAACCCAAATTGATCTTCTCCTAGTATTTCTTCAGCTCGTTTTTCCATCCGTCCTTGTACAATTATAGTTTATATTTTTGACACGTGTGCTGTCAAACCTATCGTTGAAAGGATTTCGCATTTATCCGCACCTTTCTTTTTTAGTATAGTGACCATTGCGTTACGCTTAACATCTTTTTATGTATCGCCTGTTTGATACATATAATTTACAAGTTGGAAAAAACGCTCTGTTACTGCACGTCCAGCTGCTTTTAAAGTATCTACTTGCATCTTATCTAAACCCGGTGCCTTATTATTTTTCAAACCCTGTAATGCTAATCCAAACTCTTATCTAAGTATAGGATATCCAAAGCCGTACTTTTCAATGTCTGATTCCTGCTCTAATGCTTCTAGATCCTGTTCTGCATAATTTCCCTATATATTCTTTCCATCTAACCACTTTCTTTACATTTTCTATGACGTTTTCTCCCGCGTCCCTTATATCTTTGCTATACCGTTTTAAATCTCTAAAATTTATTCTAATTAGTTTGTATGCTTCATCGGCATATTTCCATCTTAGTTTGTACCTCTTTGCACTATTCATCAATCCATTGTTTTTAGCTTTCCTGCATTTGCGAATAATTTCCCATTTTATGGCTTTGTATCTCTGTTTTTCTGTTTCGTCTGACCTATTTTTGTATTTTCGTCTTTCTTCTATTGAATTCAGGATATCCTTTGTTATTCATGGTTTCTTATTTTCTTTGTATATACCCCAGAAAATTCATTAGTATCAGAAGTTTTCCCGATGTCTTTGGGGTAATTGGTTTAGTTTTTTCTCATATTTTTTTTTGGATATCCTATGTTTTAATTTCTCTAAGTCAACGTGCCTTTTTCTGTTTTATTTTTTTATTTTTAAATTTAAGCATGGTTTTCTTAATTACTATGTTGTGGTCAGTGTGTATATCTGCTTCTGTGTAGTTTCCACAGTCGTTTACTTGATTTATAAACCGTTATCGAACAAGAATGTAATCTGTTTGATATTTCTCAATGTCTCCAGGCATCTTCCACCTTTATCGTCTTCTAGCATGATGTTGACATAATGTGTTTGTGACAGTAAAATTGTTTAATGCTTCCTTTGTCGTTTCTCGTGCCTAAACCAATTAAACCTACCGCTTCTTTCCTACCCCTGCCTACCACTGCGTCAAAATCTCCCGTAACTACTAAATATGCATGTTTTTTTACAAATCTTAGTATGTCTTTGATATCTTTGTAGATCGCTTATACCTCGTCGTCACTGTGAATAGTGGTAGGCATGTATGCTAGTATTATTACTGTATTTACCGGTTTAGATTTTGATCTAACCATGAGTACTCTTTCCTTCTTTTATAAGTAGTTTTCTACACAGTGTCCTATCTTTTTCCGCATGACTATTCCCACACCCGAATTTCCTTTCTTTGATTAAATTTCTCTAAAGTATTTCTGAATATCGTTAATATTTACTACGCCTAATGCTAAACTATTCGTTTTAATTTTCAGATTCTCTAGCTTACCTACTTGCTTCATGCTTGTGACATTCCTCGTTCGACTCGCAAAATGTTCCCTAATCTTTCTTTAAACTTATCGATCACATCCTACGAAATAGTCCCCTCCCAGAGATCTAAATGCAGGACCATTTTACTAAGGGATTTTTCACCCCAGAGTAAGATGTGTACTTAGGAGGTAACGTAGTGGACTTCTGCTGCCACTTTAAGTACCGGAAGAGCTGTTGCGCTCTTTCAGGGACCTGTTTTAGTTCCTCACTAAAGACTCCACTAATTTAGTTAAATTTGTAGTTTGGCTCTTTAGTTCACTGAAACACGTAAACCATTCTACCCGTTCTACTATTTTAGAACTTCTTCAAGGTACAGGTCCGTTTAACATGACAAAATAAAATAAAATTTCTGAATAAGGTAATATAAGTGCAGTCCTAATCTAGCAAAGATAGGGTCAACTAAATTAATTATCAGATATGGAAGCGGCTAAGTAAGTTCAATAGATTACACAATTATAAATAAATTGACGTATCATAAACTATATATACCTTTACCGTTATTAATCAAAGAAATTCTATTTAATTGTGATAGTGATGTATTTTACAATTTAGTGGGAAAATTGAGTTATGCAAAGTAAAGTAGAGTTTTAAAAAAAAATGTTTAATTGCAGGTAATGTATTTTACCAAAATCACGTGTTAAACAAGCTAATACATTGATATGATAAAAAAGTAATGAGAGGTCATTGAAACCCAAATTCTATAAATAAAACCCACACAAATAGAAGGAAATCGGAAAAATTAATGTTTGATGCTAGATAAAGTAAGCGCAGTCCTTAGCTATTAAAGGATAAAGCCCTTATCAATTATGTGATTAAATTTCCGTGTATTACACTAGTGGCGGGCAGTGCAAAGATTATAAAACTGATATAGCCTTTATACCTTATGCAAATCAATCGTTTTTAAAGCGTATTGTCAATACAAAGCCATGGAAATAAGGACGTAAATTAGATAAGTTTTTATTGACCCTTTACGTTCCGAAATATGCTTGTTTTGCAAGATCCTTTTGTTGTGAGCACGCAAATATTTACATTAATGCGTTGAGTAAAAAAATGCTATTTCATGTTTGTTTGACTTTAAATACTTCTAATTTCAATCGCTTTTAAAGCGTATTGTCAATACAAAGCCATGAAAATGCAAAGCAAAACACACTTCCTGTGTATTAAATTTAATATAGAATGTGAAAGGATATAAACTTGAAAGCCCCAATTTTAAATCAATTCTTTTTGCCGTTTGAAATACCTTGTTCAAATAATTATTTTATACTTAATAAAAACGAGTTTCATTTTATTACCATTAAAATAAAAAGCGATTTATTTTAATTTATCATAAAAATACATCTTCTGTGCATAAAATTTTCGTTTTATTTACCGTATAAATATAATATCAATTTATTGCGCTTGCAAAGCATAGGGAACGCAGTTCGAGTCTAAATTCTAGAATCTTTGTGATTAGTAAAAAAGAATATGTCATCTGTTCTAAGAAACATGGTATAAATTAATTAATGAATAAACACCGGTTTGAAGAACTCGCGAGAACATTAAAATGTAATAAAAATCGATATTGTAACAATGGAATAAACGCAACCAGTAACTTCGTACATTAAACAAAAATAAACGAGACGCTTCAGGAGAAACATAAATCATTTCGGCCGCATAGCTTGCTCGTTAAAAAACGAAATAGGTGTAAATTCTTTCTTCAGTCGTAACTAATTCTCGAGAATAAATCTGAAATCGTATGAAAAAAGAGATATAGTCAAGTCAAAACTTCACTAGAATGGGGTTATTTGCGTTTGATTCGGTCCTAAACCAAGCAATGTGTTACGTTGAGTAAAAATTTTTGTTCGCATTTGATTCTTTATAAAGCCAAACAGCATGCAGAGTTGCATGCTTTTTGATGAAGTATCATTTGTTTTGTAAAATACAATTAAGATAACCTTCTTCGATACAAGAGCTACTCTAAAGTTAGTTATTTAAAAATAGAAGATGCACTTTAAAAATTAATATTCTAAATGGAAATTTAAAAGAATACGAATAATCTTATATACTGAGATTTTAACGTTAATATAAAAAGGAATCGGAAGGTATTTAATATAATTAATTACGTTGAGATAAGATTATGGTAAACGCTCTTTGAAAATAGTCATAAGGATAAAATTTTAGATTTTTTTGTTTGTTAATTGCTGAGGATATTTGAGTATTTTGAATTTAAAAAAAATAAGTAATCATTTTGTTTTTATAAAAATAATTTACAGCAAATTTTGAGGTCAAAGTTTGAAGTATTTTGAACGTTAGTAAATAGATTATCTATCAAGAATTATTGGCCAATCACCCTTACAAGCGAGGTAATAAAGAATGTGTAAATTATCCACCTATTAATTAAAAGGTATTGTGTATCTTTTAGCAAAGATTAGGTAAGAATTTTAATAATTAAATAACTTGTAGGAACTATTTTTTTGTATGAACTAAAACTGTAAATTCTTTTATAAATTGTTTTATAAATTTCTTTGTCTGAAAGAAAAATGTTTTTAAAAATATAGGTGTTTCTTGATATTGCTGAGTTTTGAGTCACTTTCTAAATTCTACAGTAGAAATTTCCGTTGAGCTAGCCAAGCAAAGTAAAAAGAAGGAACTTAAGATAATAATTTCAACTGTACCATTGCTGTACCTAAGTCACAGCAATAATTAGTGACGCTTTTACTCGTATATTCAACGGAAATAGAACATTCGCGTTTTCACGTTACTGAATTATAAATTTCTCCATTGAATTTTATTTCTGATATTTAATTGGTTTAATAATTAAGCTTTACATTTATTCCCTTTAAATTACAATATAGAATATCTTTGGTTCCTTGTATCCTTGTGTATGTGTGTGTATGTGTGTGTGTGTGTGTGTCTGTGTGAGAGTGAGCGTGTAGGCGCGCGTGCGCACGCGCATATGCGCGTGGACGCATACGTGCGTGCGTGCGTGTGTGTACATGCATACCTTTTAATTTCAAAAATGTTTACTTACCTAATACTGTTAACAGCAACGGCTTTGCCGATACTGCAAATCCCAAAGCGTCCTCCGCTTCACACTGCCAGCGACCATCATCCTCCAACCGCACATTGTCAATTAATAAATTTCCTAAATTGTCCACCAAAAATCTATGTCCACTAACCCGTTTATTGTTTATATTGTCCTTCAATATAGTCTGTACAATTTGGCCATCTTTTAACCAAATGTTTGTGCTAACGTTAATATTCACGACGCAATCTAGCATCAATTTGACATGTTGTTCGGAATAGATATGCATAAATTCCGTTTTTGGGGTATTTATATTGTTGCCATAATTGTTCTGATTTCTGGTGTGGCTGTCAGCTCGGATTGAACGTCGATGTGCATTTCCAGAATGTGGGCGTCGAGTGTGACTTCTGGTTTCCAAATAACCTGTAACAAATGAAGCCTTTAGAAAATCAATAGCTCTCTAAAAATAAGAACATTAACCAGTAAAATTTAGAAATACTGCAGATAAATGTAAACACAAAGGCTTTCCTTTCGTGAAAATAATATTGATTCTGTGTTAATGCTTATTGAGTAACGTATAAATTGCATATTAACTGTGAAACAGTTTAATTTTCTACAGACCCATGTGAAGCAATATTGCAACGAATCGATCATTTTTAGTTTCCGTATTGTCCTCCCAATAAATTATTTTGTGTTATAAATGTACTCAACACCCAAAACTTGTGTAATTTTCATAAAATAAATCTGAATAAGCTCAACAGATCACAAATCAAAAATTTATTATAACAAAGTTAAATAAAATCACAGGTTGGATGTGCATCTACCGGTTTTGTAACATGCCTCAGGTTGTTTTTCTCTGTTGAACACCGCCGGCTGCGACGGAAAATCCTTCACTTGTAGTCCAAACACCAGCACGCTAAGATGTATTTGCTTAGTGCTCTGGCAGCAAGTCTACGCATAGCCATTACCATGGTCCATCTAAGTAATTAATCAAAACCAACTATCTAATGCGCAACTACATTTAAATATAGATTAATTAAAACAAAATTTAATACAACTATGAGAAGCTTTTGTAATTGTAACATATGATGTCACTTTGAAACGTAGCAACACGTTTTAACCAAGATGTAGTGTATTGATCCCGAGAAATCAACGCAAGGACACGCATTAAATGTCATAAACAACTATGCAAGTTGGAAGCTCCGTTTAGGTTACGTTCTTGTAATCAACTTTCTACGTCATGGAAAAACCAGACTGCGTTGACTGTAATAACGGGTGAGTCGTTTCAAAATCATTTCCTTTGAATTTCAAACTGATGGAATATTAAGTGAACTTTATTTAATATTATTGATCTCAATATTTTGTTAAACATTAATTGATGAAAGGTTATGTGAAACGTTATTTAAAATTTTGATTTAACAGTCAAGTATAAAATGAAATTGGCTTTAGAAATGTTGCAATATTGGAAAATGATTATTAACATAGCACTGAATTTTAAGTAAATGCAATATATAATGACCTTATGGTCTTAATTGTAAGTCGCAGGACCCCAGATCTGATCACCTTCGATAATTAAATATGTTTTTTTTATGATGAAGTATAAATTCAAAGTTAAATTATTACAAATTGATTAAAGAGAAGTAACTTTTATTTGAATTTGTGTAACTAAATTTTTCAGTAGAAATAGAGGCATTGAGTTGACCTAAATTTATTCATACAGGTCTATGATTATATAAATTAACTACAGGGAGAGAGTTTAAATTATACAGTTATGGTCATGAAGGCCGACTCTGAGATATAAAAACTGATTCAAGATACCAACTTAATTGTTATAAGAACTATTTGCTTGGTTATCACAAGTAGTGTTAAAAGTAATGTTATTTATTTACCATTAAAGTAATTGAAAGCACAAGATAAAGAAACTTAAAAATAAATCCTTTAAGATACGTTATACACTAGAAGGTTTCTGCTTTCACTCTGTAGTGTTGTCTTGTAAAATAATTTAAGAAAGTAGTGACGCCGTAAAATAGGAACTCCCTTGATAGTCTCTATAATTAATCGCGGGAGATAGAGTCCCAAGCTAGTCCGGAAGATTCCAAAAATCATTCTAACTACGGATAAGACTACAACTTTGTCAAGACCTTTGTGAATACATCGGGAGTTATTGTATTAACCACCCGAGCCTAGTGTTCCGACTTGTCTTTGATTACTATTTCTGGTTGGTATATAGATAGTCGGACACGTCTCAAAAAAGTCAACCGACGAAGATCGGTTACAACTGTACAAAAATTATTAAGACCATCCTGGCTTGTATATAATTATACCTGACCATTACAATCCCGTACGAACCAATCCGAACCACTACTTCCTTCGTTAGCTCGTACCTAACTCGAAAGGGTCACAGTAAACGTAGCAAGTCGTACGTAGAAGCCTTTGTGTTGTCGTCCTTACAATAAAAGTACTTCTCGCCCAAGTGCGTGTCGTATTCGTGATCGGCATTAAAACATTTAGTGCTCCACTTCAAACCTAAGGTACTACAGTCCTAATTGAAGACTTTGAACAGTTGCAGTTACCGGTCAAAATCAAATTGGCATTAAACCAGTTTTTGTTCGTGAGTATTAGTCAGTGGTGAGGTATATTTTTAATCTTTGACGGTATACTGTACATTTTGCCCTTTTTGTAATCGCAAGCGTATAGTTTCTACGTTGTCACAAGAACTTGGTAAATCAAGTTCTAAGAAGTGCTTTTGAAACAATACCTTTTATTATAATAAGTAATACAATTCCTTCACTGCCAGAATTTATGAAATGATAGCATCCTTCCCCCCACACACACGAGGCAGGCATAAGTTGCACTATTACTAGTACCTTAAATCAATTCATACAGTTTATTGAATCAATTACCTTTCAGCCGGTCAAAGTGCAGGTGTTCAGATCTAGTCAGACTAGGTAGTTTTATGGATTTAGGTATGTAAACGATACCAATGAATCGCCGCTTCTTATCGCTGAATAGATATAAAACCGTTTTAGTGAAAAATGCAGATGGGTAGGCCAAACAACATAGGTGTATGTATTGGTCCTACTCCCTTTGATATACAGAGACTATCTTGGAGAGATGCTTTCCTAAGGTCCGATTCATGCGTTGTACCATACCATCGGACTGAGGGTGCAACGGTGTCGTTCTGATCTTTCTCATCCTCAGCAACCAGCAAACTTCTTGAAAAAGCGCCGGCTGAAAATTGCGGTCCTGGTCAGCGTACAAATCTAAAGGTATTCCAAAACGACACAAAAGTTCTTTGACGGCTGCTGGTGTCTGGTTGTGTATGGCATACGCCTACGTCCATTTTGTAAAGTAGTACATGGCTATCAAAATATATTTATTTCTAGTGCAGGCTTCGAGGAATAGCCCTACGATGTCAATCCCAACTCTCTCAAACACACTTCCTACGTTTACTGCCTTCCGGTTACCCTACGGTGCACATAACTGACACCTCCTACATCATTACTTGACGTCTTCCTTGCAGCTTACCCAGTAAATACTTTTACGAACTTTTCTAGTTTTCTTGACGTTCAAGTACTCCTCCAACAACTCATTCTGTAGATCTCCTAATTCCTTGGACCCTCGGCTCTTGGAAATCACAACGTGAAGCGCACTCACAGATTCATCTTCCTTTTTCAAGGGTCGCACAAAGATCTTGTCCTACAACTTCAAGGAATTCCACCGTGCCCAATACTTGTGCTACATAGTCGGATAACATTCTTCTGGTTCTTTTGTGATTTTTCAATTCATTATGACGCTATGATCAAAGCATACAAGGAGAAGGCCGTTCCTACAACGTATCTGCGTTACGGTGACTTAAAATCGCTCGATGTTTAGTCTCGGAATTGTACTCCTATAACCTTTCTATCCATCTCCTGACCTGTACTTCCGGGCTCTTGGACTGCACTAGCGACTTCGGTTTTGTGTGATCGGTTCTTAGGTGAAACATTTGTCTATAGGGATGCTTCTAGAAGTGCTCAACCGATATTAGTTCACCCAACAAACCCTTCCTCGTAACGGAGTAATTTCTTTTCGGTTTCGATAGCATCCTGCTGAAATAACCAATCACTACATTTTGTCAATTCTGTATGTGGGACAACATACTACCAATGGCAACATTACCTGCGTCCGTGTCTAATATGTATTTGCTTTCCGACCGAAGGTAGCTTAAAATTAGATCTGCCGTCAATAAATGTCTTAGCTAGTTTTGAAAACTTTCGTCCCGTAAATAATCACGCCCTTCTGTGAATTTAGTCAAGGACAACATTCGCAAATCCACAAATAAGTTTTCTATAATATGTGCATGATCATAAAAAACTGCGTAGTCGGTATTTGTCTTTGGGCGTTGGTCACCGTTGCACGACCCTAACTTTTTCCAGATCTGACCGAACACCATGACGTGAGACTACATGCCTCGATTATTTTACTTTTTCACCGAGCAGATGGCAGACGTCAGATTAGTTCGTCTCAATCTTTGAAACACTTCCTACAAATTAGTTAAGTTTTCACTAAATGTATTTCCAATCACGATCACATCGTACAAATACACGAGGCATGTTTTT
Source organism: Platerodrilus igneus (assembly GCA_036346225.1). Classification (NCBI taxonomy): domain Eukaryota; kingdom Metazoa; phylum Arthropoda; class Insecta; order Coleoptera; family Lycidae; genus Platerodrilus; species Platerodrilus igneus. The sequence continues at coordinate 68,227 of JARFIW010001423.1, read as the reverse complement.
CATGACAGTTTACTTAAGATGTTATCTTGTAACAGTTCGTTTTCCTCTGCTAAATTAACGCATAAAAATTATATGTTGTGTTATAAAAATTTTGGATTTGCTTTTGTAGTTCAATATAAATCGTATTTCTACAATTAATACAAAATTAAAAACAGAGTATCATAATTTCAAAACACCCCAATTATTGTCCTTCTGTATTTTTAATCATATAGCTAATAAAGCGCATAGTGATAAATGTCCAGTTTATATTGTAAAAATTCTACAACGTTCTCCAAGGTGATATTGTATAGCGTGTTTGCGCGCACCTATTTGCTAAGGCTATTGTCGACGAGTCGATCAGTCGGCTTTTGATCCTTACAACGTTAATATGGTGAAGTTCATATCTAAAGCTGACTTGCGAGTCGCAATTTAGTTTCAATAAATCCATCGATCTGATTGCTTGAAACTCATCATGGTTTGTATTTTCTTTATTTAAATAATTTAAACTAATTGTACTTAGTTTTCCTTAGCGCAACACTAAAACTAACGTACGAAGAACTGATGTACAAAAATAAATTAAAGCAACGCTAAAACTCGGAAGATATAACGTTTAATAACTGAAGCAAAAATGGTCGAACTAGGCTGTTAAATTTTTACTGCGTCTAAAATATATGCGTTCCTTAAATTTCAACATGGAAATTTTGTTGTAATTGAGAAGTAATAGTTAGAGATGACTAATGGTTGTAGGAAGTTAATGTAATTGCGTATAAAGCGATTACGCATTGGAAACTTACAATGTGGTTCTAGTTTAACAGGCTTTGTTATAACGATGAGGTAACTGTTTTTTTATGTGTTTGTTAAATGCTGGAAGTCCACGTGCGGCTTGAACTTGTTTGTTAGATGGTGCAAGCCGCCAAGCCTGAGGTCAAGGTGATAAGTGATATCCATTAGTGAAGCAATCATCTGTTTGACGTTTAACGTCATGTATAAATCTTACCTTGGTAGTTTGAACCCATGGAACTTAACATCTTTGTGATAATGTTTAATTATGAATTTAAATTTTCAAACGTTGCTTCTTTTCAAAATTTATGCTTTATAAAATTGTCCATGTAACTAAAGTTTTATGAATTTGCATTACGAATAATACAATCACGCACTTGTTTATACACGATAACTATATACGAGCTTTAACTTTACTAAATTGAAAGATCTTACTACCAACTTATTTTTATTGTATGTGAGTCATTTTGTCAGTACTGAAAACGCGACATAAAAAATTTCATAATCATGTTAATGACATATTTAGTGCCTATTTGCTTTAGAGGCTTTTTCTTTTTATTTAAATTGTCCAAGAGTAATAGTAAATATAAAAATTAATTGAATATTCAGAAACTAATAATAATTATCTGTCAAAATAATTCAGAAATAATTTTCAGTTAATATATGTGTACTTACTTAACAGTTTTAATTTTTTTATAAATTTAAACAAGGTTAATTACATTTATGGAAGCACTTAAGCAAAAGTATTTATTTTGTTCATGTTTATTACTGGATTCTATGAATTACATATAAACCATATGTGCATAAATTTAATTAGTAGAGTGTCCATCCACTATTACACAAAAGAAAGAAATCATAGATGTACAAAACATGTCTGATTTATTGATTTTATTTTTAGGCACAAATTACTGTCTCTAATATTATGTTATGTATTATACCATATTTAGTACCATCTAAAAATACAAAATCTTGTATTTTTTTACAACAGAATATACTGGTTGAGGTTCCTGTATTTTTCTTAGCGATATTTCTTGTTTTTATACACTATTTAAGTACAGTGGCGCCCTACCCATCCGTATTTAATTAACGATCCCCCTGATAGTCTCTCTAAACCGCGGAAGAGTTCAGAGCTAGTGCGGAAGTCTTCAAAAGTCAATTGTGTCAATACGGATAAAACAACATCTTCTGCACGACTGTTGTGAGAAAAAATGAACATTTTTTAAAAAAGTTTTACTAACGCTCAGCGAGGTGCAGTTTGATTTAATCTATTAAGCGTTGGAAAGTGGCAGGAGCTTTTTAAAGTCCAAATCGCGTTGGTGTAAATTGCCACAGGCCATTGTCAATAGTAAAAACAGTTTTCTTTTAATCTTTGGAATCTATATCCACTTTCCAGTACCCACTTTCCAAGTCCAAAGTTGAGAACCATCGTGACCCTGTTAGTGTATCCAGGGTGCAGTCATTCAACCGACGATAGTCAACACAATCTTTTCGACCCGCCCTTCACAAACGAAATAAACCATGCCCAAGAGCTGTCGGAGTGTTTGATCTCCAGCTACATGTCCACTTTTACAAAAACTCTTTCGGTCGCTTCACGCTTTGCAAATGGTAAACTTCTCTGCTGTTGTGTTATATGCCAAGTATTATCGATATGGGTTTTGTACTTGACTACCGCAGTTTTTTCCACCTAGCCCCCGTCAATCGCAACTGAGTATCGTCGAATCAGGTTTTTAAGCAGCCAGCTGCTGTTGTTCTAGATTCTGGCAAGATTTTACTAATTGGTACAATAACTTCTAGGAACACTTATTGCTTGGTAGTCCTTTAACGACGCTAGTACTCTACGCCACACGAACAGCCATAGAGCATCATCATACTGCCGCATTCTTTTTCAAAGCGAAGTCATAGTTATTGTCGTTTAGTATTCTAACGCGTTTATCTTCCCACGAGTACACCGTTCCCAGAAGAATAACCACAAGCAGTTTAATAGAGCACATAAAACCTTTCTGGAGTTCTCCATCCAATCGTTCCATCACCACGCTTTCTGTCCTTTCCGGAATGATAACCTCCTCCGTCAAACAAACCCGCACAAATCCTCGTTTGCCCCACAACGCGCTATCCCTTTGTTCCCTACTCTCGGGGCATGATATTTCAATTTAAACGAAAAGCATTGTTTTTCGACATGTCCACTCCCAAGATAGATGTCCGTTATTATTACTTGATGGTCGAATATTTTGCTACCAAAACCGATCTTTACGTTTGATAGTTCGTCCGAAAGTATTCGCCGGCCTCTGTCCAAAAAAGCACCGTTCAGGTTTCACTTTATCATGGGTACACACTATGGCAGGGTTCACAATTGTTCTACTAACACCTGTCTTAGCTAATAGCTTAATAATCCTATCACACATTTGATTTTTCCAATGCTCCACCCGAAGATACTACATTGACCAGGAAGCAAGTTTTTTTTTATCTGGAAATTTTGAACGTTGCCGATCTCTTGCTGTTACAAGCAGGGTATGGATCTTTAACGTGCGTGACAACACTCACACACGGGACCTCCATTTTACCTCTCATCCGAACGAAGGCGTATTTTTGTGAAAAATGCTCGCCTAACATTTTTTAAGCGGACTGTGTCAGGATTTGAACCCGGGACCTTGGGCATAGTATTCACGCGCATACCAACTACTCCACTAAGCCGTCTTTTTAATAATCTTACCGCCATACTGCTTATATACGTAAATATTGACTTTACACCTAGTTCGCACGTTACGAATGATATTTTCCGGAGCAGAATCCATGCAGGGCGACTTTTGCCTCTCATTGTCGGTCCTCTCTAGTTTTACGGCTTCTTCCGTTCTGCTTTTGAGTAGTTTACACTGCCGCTGAATATGCATTTCGGTCCTTTTGTCTTTGGCCACTGGTCACAAAGAACATGCGGCTCCGTGGCGTAGTTGGTATGCGTGTAACTACTACGTCCAAGGTCCCGGGTTCTAATCCCGATACGGCTCGCTTGAAAAATGTTAGGCGAGCATTTTTCACAAAAAAAAACGCACTCGTTCGGATGAGAAGTAAACTAGAGGTCCCGTGTGAGTGTTGTCACGCACGTTAAAGGTCCCTACCTTGCTTTGAACACTAAGGGTTCGACAAAATTCAAAACTTTCCAGGTTAAAAAACTCGCTTTCTGGCCAATGTAGTACCTTTGGGTGGAGCATTGGAAAAACATGTAAGGTTACGAATAACCCGTCAAAACATTTCCTCCATGCTCTCCTGTCTCTGTTCTTCATCAGATCCCCTAACTTTAACACTGCTACGATCACTGGGGCGATGGTTGTACTGTTAAGAAGTTAATCCGTTTTTCCAGTTACAGCACTTTATCTTCCATTTTTCGCGAGTTTTCAAAAAATACTGTTTCGAATGTAAATTGTAAAATGTAAACCGCCGAAAAATTTTACTTCCAGCGTTTGCGAGGATTTTGTAGTTTCCTGCTTAAACTCCTTTGTAGTTTTATATTTATAATTGCTCAACCGCATGAACATTCAGGTTTAATTGCGCTATAAAATTTTCTGTGGTTTAGTATTTCCGGCAAGTACACAGCGTTTTCGTGTAATTTTTCTGTAAATCTCATGTTATTTTCTTCTAATTTTGCTGCTTTCAGGTTCAGTTGTTCTACCAGGGTTGCAACGCTTTATTCTTGTTTCTATGCATGTTCTTGTACGCATGACTTGAAGTCTTTCATAAACAAAAAAATTTTATTGTACATTCTTTGTTGTTGATTACGAGTGATAGGCATGCAAAACAAAATCGTTTAAGTGCCATTTTCAGTACAACCACATACACTTGACACAAAAGTAACGAATTCTTAAATTGTACTTTTCGTCTTTATTTCTAATAAATTGGTCTAATAATATTTTTCATAATAACAAATATATACAGTCTTATCTACATTAGCACTAGCTTAATCACTATTCGAAAACACTAATTAAAATTCAAAGTCGTCAGGTTAAACACTGTATAGCACTAATCTTACTGATAATTTATTTATTTAAAACATTTATATCACGTAAGCGAATTTATATTTACCTTAATTTATGTGCATCAAACGTTTATTAGAACAGAGTTCAAACTAATACTTAAACGAATGCCGATCTATTGCAACATTGTTATTTTCTATGTACCATAATCTTTTGTCAAGAAAAATACAACGAAATTTAGAATGGGAGAGATCAAACTTTCAAGAAAAATCCTGTTGTATTACAATTTTAATCACCGCTTCTTATCGCTAAACCGATATAAAACCTCTTTAGTAAAAACATAATAATTATACTTTCTAGAGTATTCCATATACTTCCTATTTATTACAGTATTTTTAGAGGTTTGTATTTTTTCAAACGCTCGGCTTTAACTAGATCTATTTGTGCCTTCGTTTCAACCCTTTTCAAAAAATTTTCATTGTCGGGCTCGTAAAGTTTATTAGACCTCACTCTTGGTGCTGAACTCTTTTCTGGCAGGTATCGAATAAGATAGAATATTTGTATGATAACTACACACTAATACTTTTTGTGAATGTACAGAGATATCGGTTTTTCTCCATCGATAGTTCTAAAATGATTTAGTATATTCTTAAAATCAACCCTTCTTTCAAAATATGTAAAAACGCTAGTCTCGATCTATTCTAAGAACATTTATCAAATACCTCACCCTCAGTTTGTTTGACTCAGTCAGTTCCAATAAGCAAACAAAATTGTATCTCTTGTTCTTTTAGCCTTTTCAGAACAAAAGTAGCGCCAACTTCACAACTTAAAAACATAAAATGGCTATAAGCAACACATTTTACTTCGAATAATTTATGAGCTATACCGTATAAAACTGGAACTATAGCTGATGTGGTTTATCCTGCAAGGGATTAGACACCGTAAACCCTTTAAAATTAATTATCACTAAGTAAGGCGCTGTTTCCTTGTAAATATAACATCACCCACCCCTTTATTAGGTTAAGAAACTTTGCTGGCAATTAATAAAACTTTATTAAATTGTAAAGCACATCTTAGTAATTAATGAGCTTCCAGAAACTTGTAGGCTGCAAAACAACTCTAAGATTTTGTTATTATCCAGAGTGGCAGCTATCGTTTGTATTGTAGGTGCTACTAAATCTCTTCCCCATTCCAATCTTGATTTCCCGGCTTAATGATTAAGCGTAGATCGCAAACTAAAAATAGAAATATTCACTTCCTTGTTCTAAGTTGACCGGTGCTTATTAATTCTTTAAACTTAAAACTACAAAGGAATGCAAAGTTTGATATTATGATTGAAAACTATTAATTAAAATAGAACTTTAAATAACATCAAGCGTATGCGTAGCAGGCGGATAAACATAGTATTTTAGACAAGCACCTGTAGGAATAAAAACTACCTACTGAGTCTATAAACTAACCGTTCATGTATCATTGCCAATCCAATACCGCGCCAACAAACCTTTATAAATCAAATATCACTCATTTTAGTTCATCTAACGCCCTCTATAATAGCACAGCATTCATAACTCTCTGAAATATGCACCTTTCCTTTCCAAACAATCCTAATAGTGGTAAATTAGAAGCCTTTTCTGCTCCACAGATAAGAAAGTTTTGGCAATATCGCATAATATCGAATTTCATTTTTGGCCAGTAGTATGTCTACTTTACTCTGGACAAAGTTTTATAATAACGAAAATCACCAGCGGTGGGCGGTTCATGACAATCACTAATTATGTTTTTTTTTTGTTTAATGGGTACTAAAATTTCCACTCAGAAATATTTGAAGAAAACGGTAAGTTAACGGGTTCACATTTAAAAACTAAGTTATTTTCGACTTTCCACTAAGGGTATCTATTTGGAAATTTGATGATCTTGTCTTTTAATGAACTATGGAAATTATCGACATTATTTAAATGTATTTCCAAAATATTTAAATTAGATATATTTTCTTGTGTTTTAGGGCTGAGAGAATCAGGAATAATGTGTAATTTTTCCTTTCTGTGGACGAGATAGAAAGTGTGTTATCGAAAACGTGTTGCCCAACGAGCAAGTTTTCTGGACGGATTCTGATTATTGTTTAGCCACCGAAGGCTATGATGATCTGTGATAACACGAAATTTTGTTCCTTCCATCCATTGTAAAAAGTTGGCTGAAACCGGGCTGACATAAGATAGGTTCTGAAATTAGTATTTGTGTTATTTTTAAAAAGGAAACTTCAGCTTCTTGAAGTCCATTCTATTTGTTGTTTTTTCTTTTTACCTTTTAACGGCGAGATAAGAGAAGAAAATTAGTTTATGAAGTGTCTATACCAGCTACACATTCCTACGAAACGTTTAATCTCAGTAGTGGTTTTCGGACGTGGATAGTTAACCATTGCTAAAAATTTTTCAGGGTCAGTGCCAAGAGTATTAGCCCCTACTATGTATCCAAGAAATTTAAGTGACTTCTTAAAAAATTCAAATTTTTTTAATTAATTGTTAGATTTGCCTCTATAAAACGATCACGAACAGTTTCTAACAGTTTTAAATGTTCTGAAAATGTGGAACATACTACAGGGTGGGCCAGGAATTCGTTTACATTTAAATCTTGAATCCTACGCAAACACGTGCAGCGTGGGGCGCGGGGAGGGGTCCTGCCGCTAGCTCGTTTCTCGGAAATTTAGTTGCAATGGATCGCTTCACGGGACCGCAGCGCGCTTCTTGTGTGAAACAGTTTTACCTAAACAATAGTTCTCTTATTACTGTGAGACGCTTATTTCGCGTTGAATACGATTTACACGTCTTAAGTCAGTGTCCGAGTGCACCTTAAATAAAGAAATGGGTGAAAAAGTGCGAGGAGACAGGATCAACACTAAATGTAAAGCAAACCGGCGGCCCACGGACTTCTCGGAGCGAAGAGAACGTGCAGCAAGTTTTTGCTTCTGTTCGACGTCAACCAGATTTGTCGACGCGCAAACGTTCGGCTGAATTAGGATTATCACGCACATCATTACGTCGTATTTTGAAGCTAGATTTGAAATTACATCCATATAAGATCCAGATAGTGCAGCAACTAAAACCCATTGATTTAAATTTGCGTAAGTCGTATGCCGAAACGATGTTAAATCGTTGTAGTGATTTTAACAACGTCTTATTCTCAGACCAAGCCCCTTTCCACCTCAACGGACACGTAAACAAACATAATTGCAGGTATTAGAGCAGTGAAAATCCGAAACACAAACACGAAAGACCACTTCACACTCCTAAGGTGACTGTTTGGGCTGCAATTTCATCCAAAGGAATTATCGGACCCTACTTTTTCGAAGATTTTCGCGGCCGTTCAGCTACTGTTAATTCTGCTGAGTATGTGAAAATGTTGCGGGAGTTCTTGGCACCGATGTTACTGGAATTTGCTGGCTACAATCGTAACACATGGTTTCAGCAAGATGGAGCCACTTGTCACACATCTAACGAGTCCCTACCGGTCGTCAAAGAAATGTTTCCGGAGAAACTGATTTCCAGACGAGGCGTCATCCCATAGCCACCCAGGAGCCCTGATCTGTCGCCAGCAGACTTCTTGTTATGGGATTATTTGAAGAGTCGTGCGTTTGTGAAAAAACCAAATACACTACGACAGTTAAAAGAAAAAATTAGCGAAGAAATGTCGGCGATTTCGCGGTTTCTTTGCCGACGAGTATTTGAAAATTTCGTTACGCGTTTAGAAGAGTATAAAACTCGAAACGGCGGACATTTAAATGACATTATTTTTAAAAAATAAATTCACATTAATTAGTTTTCATATAAATAAATAATTTTGAAAATAAGTCATGTGGTTTATTTTATACAAATTTTTTACATGTTAACTAATTCGTGGCCCACCCTGTATAACAATATCATCGAGGTAACAGAAAACACTCTGTTCAAGTTCTGGGCCGAAGATAATATAAACTAGACGTTGTTGTGTTTGAGCTGCGTTCCTCAAACCAAACGGGACAGTAGTGAATCTAAATTGACCTCTGCCAATTACGCTGAATGCTGTTTTATCCATGGACTCTTCCGTGAGTGGAAGCTGCCAGAAACTATGTCGCAAGTCAATGCTTGAAATGTAAGTAGCATCTCTAAACATATTAAGTATTCTTTCTACATTAGGCGTAAGATAGCTATCATGAACGCTTAATTCATTTACACCTCTGCTATCGAAACAAACTCTATACTCTCCAGAAGCTTTTTTTACAAGTAAGATAGGTGAACACCAGAGACTTGTACATTTTTTTATAACTTTTAAAGCTAACATTTCATCTAACTTTTCATTTAATATTTTAGACATATATGGCGATAAGGAATAGGGACGTTTTCGTATTGGTTTATGATCACCAGTATCGATATGCGTAGATATTCTATCAGTACGACCTAATTTTTCGTCTGTACTAGCAATACTAGGAAAGGAATCGATAATTTTTTAGCTTGCAAAAATTCAGTTGAAGGCAAATCTTCTAATGAGCAAAGATTATTATGTAATTGAAGGGTTTTTGTATAAGAGTTAAGATATGTTAAAGGGATCGTTTCACTTGTTGACGAAAAAACTTTCCAGGAATTATTTTTAAAGTCCAAGGTAAGTTTAAATTTTTGTGCGAAATCAGTGCCCAAGATAAAAGAATGCGAGTGTGAGGAAACAACTAAGCAGGTAATAAAACGACAAAGTTTTTCTACAAAAATGGACAAGTCTACGGTACCAGATATTTTTTGAGGTGTGCCATCTGCAGTAAATAATTTATGTTCACGTAAAGGAAAGATTTCTAAGCTTAAATCATTTATTATAGGACAACCAAGTGAGCCTATGACAGAAATATTACTTCCAGTATCAAAAAGTGCAGTGATATCAATATCTAGTAACTTAAATTTATGTAGGGTCTGTTGTATAAAGGTTTAGAAATAAAACTAAATGTTTCTATGTAGGAAGTATTTTGTTTATAAAAGTTTTTACTTTATTTAACCAATTTAACCAATCTTGATTATTTTCAGACTTATTATAGTTTTGGTAATATTTATTTTTAGCCTTATTACGATAAATGCTAGATCGGCTCTTTTTCCTGTACTTCGATATTAGTTTTTTTGAACAGTTGGGGCACGAAGAAATTGTTACATTTGGGTATCCGCATTTATAACAGAAAATTTTCCTTGTATATTTACAGGAAGGATAGGTATGTCTTTGCTCTTAGGAATTCCAACAGGAAATTTGTACTGGCTGTATATTACTTGAATAATAAGTACACTGTTTTATGTAAAGGTAAATCTTTTATTGGTGCAAATTATGTGGGCCTCTCTCAAAAACGCTTTTTTAAAAAAGTTTACAAAAGATTGAAACAATTTTTATTCACAGGAGAACGCTAATACGTTTTACAATTTGCAATGCGCGTAACGATCTAACTACTAAAGTCTATGCTACCTCTATTTATTGCTTCCTGTCTAATGCTCTTTCTATTTGCATAGCTTGCTATTCTATCAGTGGCGTAACTACGATTTTTGGGCCCCCCCGCAAAAATTTTAAAGTGGGCTCTCTTTAAAATGTATTACTTTTACTGGCTTATATTTAGCCATATTTTTAAATTATAGTACATGTAGAGAAGGAAGCAGTATAGAATTAAATACATATACTATATTAATCAAGTGCTTTATTAATTATAAAACCAAATTACATAAATTCAAACTTATAAGTTAATTAATATTAAATCTACATATTTATACGCCGCACAAAATTATTTACACCTAAAAATTTGATACAGTAAAAAAACCTATGAGCTAGCAGACATTCCAAATCAAATTCAAAATTTTGTTTTTCTTGCATGTTTTGCTGCAAACGCGTTTATTGTATCCTCTATATTCATATTTTTGGCAGTGTCATGTTCTACTGCTAAGAGGATAAATCGTCTAATCTATCTTGTGAAGTGCGGTTCCTAAGATAATTTTAATAATTTTTAATTTTGAGAAAGATCTCTCCGCACTTGCAACGCTAACGGGTAAAGTTAGGTATAACATTAAGGCTGTTATGGTGTTTGGAAAACTGCTAGAACCTGTAGATTTGGAAAGTACTAGATATTCTAAAATTGTAAGATACCGTTAACATTTTTAATTCATCACAAATAAGTCTATTATTTTTGAGTGTAGTAAGTTCTATACCTATAGCATCATTTAAATCTTTGTAGTAAAATTTTTGCAATTGTTTTGCCTTAGATAAAATATCGTCTGCAGTTAAATTCAAAAATACATTAGGTTCTAAGAAATTAAACTTTTCGTTTACATGAAAAGCGATTTAAAACGATTCGACAGCTGTGAAATTATAATATCCATTACGCGATAAAATACATTTATTTTAAATTTAAATTCTTCATCATTAAATCGATAATCATTGGATAATTCATCGTAATGCTTTTTTATTTTTGGTTGCCTTTTTTATAAATTCCGGTTTAATATTCCATTGCCCTGCAACTTTCGCTGCTTCCTCCTTGATGTTGGAATAGTTATTTCTTGTTTCCTTGAAAAATTTTAAAGTTTTTGTAATAAGAGAGTTATCTGATTAATATTCGCCTTTTCACTCTGAGCAGTTTGTGAGAGCTTGTTAAGCTCTTCTAGAATTTGACTTAAAAACACTTAAAAAATAAAATTAAAATTATCCATGCTAGTTAATATTTGCTTTGCGTCATTTCGTTCATCTGTTTTTTGATATCATAATAATTTTATTAAGAGACATTACTATATCTTTATACCGAATTCTTATGGCAGCTAAAGATTTTACTCGATCCGCCCAACGTGTCGGATTTAAGCGTTTCAATTGTGTGAAATTTTCTTTAAAACAGAAAGCCAATTCCATCTTACTATACTATTAGCAAAAATGTATATATGTTTTCTAAAAGTAGAAAAACGATTCTATTTCTTTTATACCTTTAACGGCATCATTTATGACTAGATTTAAGTTATGGGCACTACAGTGCATATATAAGGCTGCAGGCTCTATGTTTAAAATTCTCTTTTGCACGCCAGAATACGTACCGCTCATAACGTTAGCTCCATCGTAGCCCTGCCCTCTACATTTATTTATATCTAATTGCATGTTGGTTAAATTGCTTAATATAGTATTACATAGTCCTTCAGCAGATTAGGACTCTACTTTTGTAAAACCCACAAAAGTTTCACAAATATCTATTTTGGTTACCTCTCCCAAGCTGTCTTTTTAAAATCAATATATCTTACAATTTTACTTAATTGATCAATCTTAGTTATATCCTGTGTAGTGTCTATTATGATTGAGAAAAAGGAGCGGATCTAATTTTATTTAATAAAATATTTTTAAGTGTGCGCTTAAAGTATTAATAATATCGTTTTGAATTTTTGGGAAAGATATTTAATTGAACCTTTAGGTCGTTCAAGCACTTTTGTAATATAGGATCATAGTTACTAATTAAATGAACTAAACTTAAGAAATTACCGTTGTAACTGTCTTTTGAATCAGAAAAACTTTCTCTATGTCCTCGAAATGACAGCATGCGCTGGGATAGTGTTAAAGTAACATTGAAAAGTCTGTGTAAAACATTTTCCAAAATTCAGTTTCTTGTTTTAATAGTAGAGTATCTTTCTTATCTATGGTATAATTTTTTTCCACATATCGTAAATAAAACAACAAGTTAAATGAGATTGAGCAAGCAAATGCTCTTTAATTTTTTGATAAACCCTGCCAATCATTAATTCCGGTCGTCCAACTTGACCTTACTGAAGCAAACAGCCAACATGGTTGACAATAAACACAATTTTTAATTTAGAATAACACAACCACCCATTTGAATTGTGTGGTAAGTTTAACGTATTGCTTTTATTTTCGCTTGCAGTTATTAAGTAATAATAGTGAACTGAAAAACTTCTATTTTTATTATCTTTAGGAAACGCACCATCTGGTCTACACAATCCGTAATTAATTATTTCTTTTCTTAAATTGTCATGTTGTAAAACATTGATTTTTAAAAATGTGCAAAATCGGTTGGATATTCTTTCGTCAGATCCATAGATAGTTCATTAAGTGAAAAGTACTACTCACATTTACCTCTGTAATTGTAGTGGTATCTAGTTCCAAATTTCTATCGCGGCCGTCATTATGTGATGTACTTGCGCCCTGGGTGAGAGTTTTAAAATTGTTGACGACTGCTGTTCGTCTGTAGCGGAACTAGTAGATGCTACTGTCGAAAGCCCAATTTCTTTCATAGATTGTTCTTGTTTTCGGACTCTTTAGAAGTAAAAAGGAACTTATTTTGGAATCTTGCTCTTTGATTCTTCCAATAGTTTCCTTTTCGTTTTTTGCAGCGCCGCTTGTAGTGCTCATTGTATATTATTTCCTGCAATTTTGAATGAAATTAATTATAATGTAATTAGATAAGTAATAATTATTTAAAAGCCTTTTGAAATTACAAATAACACATACATACTTTGCTTTAAATGCTTTAATTAACAAAATATAAATGATTTTTATTGAATGCTTAAAGATTTATTTATATGTATTTCTCAGCGCGACTTCAACTATGATCAAATCAATAGTAGTTTAATAAAAATAGATATAAATACTTACGTTTAAATATGAAAGACCTCCTGTAATACGAACACAACACTATTGAGTAAAACGTACTGGAATGCTTTTTACTTCCTTTCCGTTATATATAATGCAGCTAATGCAAATACGTTGCAACCAGCTGACTAGAAACCACAAAATGAATTTCTTTCTAGTATTATATTTCTAGAAAGCGAAGGTTACTAAGCTACCTGCCATCCTGTGAATCTGTACTGTACAGACAATAGCCCTTTTATTCCTATTTAAAATCCCACAAACCAAACTAACCCTACTATACGTCGTTTAATAATGCTTTACCACTTTATACAACTTATCACTTAAGAATAATATAGACATCTTTGTTATTAAAGTTTACAGTCTCTTTCATCTGTTTATTAACCCTTACAAAATAGGACAGAACGGATAGAAAGAAGAAAGGATGCAGGCTGCAGGTGGTGTTCAGTATTTATCTTAATTATTATTTCTTGTATTTCAGCAGTTCCTAGTAGTAACATCAAGAAAACGTTCGTTAACCTGCGGTTTCTGAATTATCTGCAATATTTTCTTGACCGTTTCTTACCTGCCAAATACGTTGAAGATGAATAAGTTGAGTTTATTATCGTTTGGGCCTTCTTGCACTTGGGGCCCCCCCGCATAGCGGGGGCTGGCAGGGGTGTAGTTACGCCACTGTATTCTATTCTCATAACTACTCCGGCCCTAAATGAGGACTATAGGGAACCAATGTCCGATAGCCCAGGGTAGTTCTTAGTTTCTTGTCTAAGATCTATTATAGGTACCTTACTATTTCTTTTTTTAAATAACAATTTCACTAACAAATATTTATATACTACATACATTATTGCTAAGCAAATTAACAAATACAAAATTATAGTATAAGCACTAACACTACTAAAATGTACTGCAGGTTTATCTAACTTGCTTAATTCCAATTTTGTCATTTTGTAAAAGTCTGTAAACACTACTTATTTCATCTAAACGTACAGGATCTAATTCTATAGGTTTAGTATTGTCGCTCACTATTATTTCACTATTTACTTTTGAATTTACATAAGGTAATTCCATCACTTTATACATAGGCGCTTCACTAATAAAATTTTTAGCACTAATTGGTTGATTAAAATTTCTCATTGGTTTTAAGCTCTATCAGATAGCTACCGTTGAGAGGAACATTGTCTTGGTCTGCTCCACACTTTTGAACAGCAACCGTGTTTTTAGGTATTATGGCGATCCATTTGCTATCCTCCAATTTCTGTATTTTAATCTTACTGGTGGTTAAGGGTATTTGGTGGCACACACTTACATTCTGGGAATACTTTATTAACTGAACTTCACAGGGTGAATTTTCGTTTGTCTCTTCTAGTTGAACGTCTTGACGTCGGAAAAGGCATATGACTGGTCATTTAGCAACAGATATTTTGATTGTGGGATTATCACTTTGAAGGAGTTTAAGGAGGGAGTTGGTAAGGAGTACAAATGATAGAATCTATAATCGTGAATTTCTACAATTGGTATTTCTAAAGCAAATACTACAGTGTTGTCTTTGCTGTAACTTTTAATTGTAACAACTTTTTCATATAGTAAAATATTTTGTATTGATATATCAAAAGGAAATTTGTTGTCGTTCAATTGGTTATTGACTGATAATAATTCAGAGAGCAGTTCATGTGGGTCTGCAGCTTGGACAAACTAATGGCAACTTCTATTCTTTCTAATAGATCATAAATGATTTGAAAACAAGAGGAAAACTGAGAGGCTAACCTTTCCAAAGCAAAATGATGAAAGGTTTCTAACTTTGAAATATGTAAATTTTTTATTTCTTTCGAAATTTCTTCTATACGAGTTTTTAGTATGTACTGATTGTGATTCAAAATTTTAGAATTGTTTTCATAATTTCTAAGAGATGTTTCAAGCATAGTAATTTGGTGATTAATTAGACTTTTAATTTTATTCTGATCGTTAGTGAGGGATGAAATTGCTTCGTCGTATCTTTCAACGTCGTTGTAGTCTAGATTACCAGTGAAAAATTTAATAGCGCTGCCTACACCGTTAAAAAGGCCTCTTTTTGGTCTCATACTCCAAAGGGGGTTTAATTGAATCAACTGATGATTAATTTTACTTTCTAATATTTGTGTGTTATGATAAGAGTCGCAAAATGTTTGATTGACCCCGAAAGCTTCTTGAGATTTTGAAAAGGTATCTTGTATTTTCTTGAATAAATCTTTCAATGTAACGAAGTTTTCAGTGATGTTTGTTAAATCGTAAATGTGTAAGAATGTCCAGTAGTTAGTTTGTATTTGAGCTGTTCCTAAGTGAAGGGAAAGGAGTCCGCGGTTATGGTTTAAATTATGGAATTCGGCTCTGGTTCGTCTGGTGGTCGTCCAGAAAAGGAACCTGTAACAGGGGGTTTCTTTAATTCTTGAATATGTATAACTTCTTTAATGAAACATGTTTGATTGCCCTTTACTTTTTCTTTTTCTATTTCTACTCTATTTTTATCTAATATTCTAACAATTTTATAAGGTCCCAAAAACATTTTATCTTTCTTATTTCGTTTTTTAGGATTTTTCTTATAAACTATTTGATCAACCTTAAATTCTAGATTGCTAGGCCCGTCTGTATTTCTCTTAGCTACTGTATTCTCTTTCTTTTCGATCAATTTATCGCTTAATTTCTTATAAACGTGTTTTAATTTTTCTTTGTGATTACCAACATAATCCGAGTAAAACGTGGGAGGTAAATATATTTCATTCGGGTCTTTGGAACTTGTGTGACCGAATGTCAATTCAAATGGGGTAAAATTTGTTGCACTGTGTATAGAATTATTGTAACCTATTATGGCATAATTCATTAAATCATCTCCATCAGGGTAAATCTCTCTTAAAAGTCGTAAGTGCTCAATTAGGGTGGAATGTGTACGTTCTACTATAGAATTGGACTCATGATGTCCACTTGTAGTAAAGTGTACATTGATTTTATGTAAACTGAGAATTTCTTTCACTGTAGAGTTATTGAACTCTGTGCCTCTATCTACTACAATAGTCTGAGGAATTCCAATGATGTAAAATATTTAATTAGGGCTTGGCTGATATGGATTGCGATTTTTCCTTCCACGATTATAGCTTGCGCTAATTTGGTAAAAGCATCCACTAATGTTAGGTAGTTTTTTCCGTCAAAAGTGAACACATCCATATGAACGATTTCAAATGGTTTTGAAGCGGTTTCGGTTAACATCATAGGCGTATAAGGAGTCTTTCTCGCGTACTTGTTTTTCTGGCAAAGATTACAATTGTTGATAAAATTTGATATGGCGATTTTCATACTTTTCCAATAATAGTTTTTCTTTAATCTCTGATATGTTTCTGTTATTCCACGATGAGTGGTTTCCCTTCATGGTGGTTTGTAATTAAGATAGTTTGGTCTTCCAAATCCGTTACTGCATTTACCAATTTGTTACATTTAATTAAGTTTAGTCCGTTTTCTGAAAAATACTTACGGTATACATTATTGAAATCGTGATATAAATTCTTTTTATTAAAGTGCAAGTGAAATGTGTTATTTGGATTAGTATATTTAATCAGAAAGTCTATGATTAATTTTTCGTTATCAACTTCGGGTATTTTTAGTTTTATAATTTTGTGACCTTCTTGCTCCTCTAGTGAGACGTCGGCATTAAAATATAAATTAGGATAAATTAATATTTGTCTTGTTTTGTCGTTTATTATTTCGTCCAGAATTGGAATTCCTTGAATTGTCGTTTGAAGCAGAATGCTGTGTTGAGGTGCCGGGATTGTTTGGAATATGTATTATTTGTTCTGGTTCTTAGGTATCTTGTGTTAAGTCATAAATTAGGTTTTGTAGTTCGCTTTCATCTTGTGTAAAATCACCTATCCTTTTTAGAAATTTATTAATGTAGTCGTCAACGTCATCAGTATTGTTAAAGAGTGATCCAGTTTCTAAAGCGTTTACTGGAATGCGAGACAAACTGTCTGCGTTTGTATTGGACTTTCCTTTCTTGTAAACAATTTCATAATCCTACTCTAAAAGTTTAATTTTCAATCTAGTTAATTTTGAGTTACTGTCTTTGAGATTGAAAAGCCATGTCAGTGGTTTGTGGTCAGTATAAATAAAAAACTTTCGTCCAAATAAATATGGCCTAAAATATTTAGTTGGCCAAACTATTGCCAAAAGTTCCTTTTCAAGTATAGAGTACCTAGTTTCTGTTTCATTTAACGTTCGCGATGCATATGCAACGGGTCTGTCATTCGGTACGTTTCCTTGAGATAATACGGCTCCTAACGCGTAATTGCTAGCGTCTATGGTCAAATTGAAAGGTTTAGAAAAATCTGGGTATTGAAGTATCGGATTGTTTGTCAAAATATTTCTGCAGATCTGAAAACTGTCAACAAAATCTTTGTCGTGTGGTACTTTTGCGTTTTTCTTTAAACATTTCGTCAGGGGTTTTGTAATTTTGGCAAAATCTTTTATAAATCGTCTATAATATTCTATTAGTCCTAAAAACTTTTGATTTCGGTCTGGGTTCATGGTGTAGGAAAATTCTTTACAGCTGTAATTTTGTCTGGGTTTGGTTTAACTCCTGAAGGGGATATTACGTGTCCTAAGTATACCACTGTTTTCTGTAAAAATTCCGATTTGTCCAATTGTATTTTAAGATTGTATTGTCTGAATCTGTCAAAAACGGCCTTTAGTCTTTCCAAATGTTCTTGTAAGGATGAGCTAAATACGAGACAGTCGTCTAAATATATTATGCACATTTCGTCGGCTAGTCCTTTCAGTACACGGTCCATAACTCTTTGAAATGTAGATGGGCTGTTGGCCATTCCCATGGGCATACGCTTAAATTGAAAATGTCCTTGCGGAGTTGTAAAAACTGTTTTTTGTACGTCTTGAGCGTCCATCTCAATTTGGAAAAATCCGCTGGCAAGGTCCAGGGTGCTAAAATAGTTTGCTCGACCAAGTTTGTCCAAAATTTCGTAGATATTTGGCAAAGGGTACTTGTCGGGAATCGTCTTTTCGTTAAGCTTCCGATAGTCAATAACAAGTCTCCATTTTTTCTGTCCGGACGCGTCCATTTTTTTGGTACTATCCAGATTGGTGATGTGATGACCAAGGCGGTACCCTGTCCTCGATTATCCCTTGATCTAACATTTTGTTTATTTGTCGTTTAGCTTCATCACGGTGAATTTCGGGTAAACGGTATGATCTTGTAAAAATAGGCGTTTCGTCTTTTAAATTAATTTTGTGCTTAATTTCGCTCGTAAAACTGACGGGGATTGCTTCACAATAAAATACGTCTAAACAAAGTCTAAACAAAGTTTCCTAATTTTGTCGTTTTCTTCTTTATTACAGTGGTGCAGTCTAAGATTTTTCAGATTCTCCTTTAATTTGTTGTCAAATGAGTGAGAGTTTTGTAAGACAAAATTCTCGTCTAATTTTTATATAAAATTTACGTCAATTTCGTGTAAGGGTTCAATATCTAGAGGTTCAGTTATTGTGACTTCTGTAGAGTTTTCATTCGCGTTGGTAATTATGGTGGTGGCAAAATAATTAACAACATTCACCAAGGTTTTCGGCATGTCTGTCCCATTCCCAAGGTTTTCGTAGTTTAAAATACCGAGTCCGTTAGCTAATTTTACAGGAATTTTCGTCACTTGCCTACAACGGGCAGGAATACTAAACACATACGTCTTAAATCTATTAGGGATTTCGTTTGTATCAGATTGTACACTTAAATTAAGGAGAATAATTGTATGAGGGGTTATTAATTGATTTTTACTCAAATTTATAGTTGCCTTCAATTGTACAAGTAAATCAGTGCCTATAATTCCTTGAAATTCATTGCTAAATTGAAATAAGTAAAACTTATGAAAATCTTTTGATTTAAAAATCTCAAATAATGGTATGTGAGCAATTTCGTTATGCAGAGAAGTGTTGTGCGCCGATTGAATGCTAAATATTTCAGGATAAATATAATTTGGATAAAAGTTATTCGCTATTTCAGGATCCATTAAGCTACGTGTACTACCGGTGTCTATCAGGAACTTCGCATTAATTTATTTAATTATTACATACGGAAGGTCGTGTCTGATTGCATTTAAAACAATCATTTCATGACGTTTACGGGTGAGGTTTCCTGAAAGTTTACGTTTGCTGTTGTTCTATCAGTGTTAGAAGTATTATTGAAATTTACATCATTGTTATCTGAACACTCTGCTTACGGAGGATCGATTGAATCCGCGTGAAAAGCTGCATCGTAACGATGCATATCATCAGGATTTTAATTACAGTTTAGCATGTCCATGTTATTTCCGGGATCAACATAATCTCTGCTGACTGATTGTCTAAAGGTCGGATTACAAACGTTCTGGTAAAACATCCTATGTGAATTGTTTCGTGCTGAAGTTGAACCTCCTGAAGATGTGTCCATTGGCTCCGGTCTAACAAAATTTTGGGGACGACTTATTTGACTTTGGTTAAATCTTTGAGATGAATTACCAAAATTTGGTCTGTTGTGTTGTGGAGAAATATTTTGTGCTGGGAATCTGTAATTTAAAGGCGGGTTTGGATTAAATGTAATTTGGGTATTACGTGTATAAAACCTATTTGAGTTGGAGAATTGATTGTGCGCCTGCGGTGCACGACCATTGGACGTATTCTGAACGCTTCTGAAATTTGGGCTTGTTGTGAAAATAATTACTACTGTGCGTATTATTTCTGTTTGGAGTGATTCTCGTATCCGGTCTAAAGTTTGAGTTTGAATTTAGGTTGTTGAATCTTTGCGTGCTATATAAAAAGTTTTCTTCTTTAATAACTAGACCCATTGCCCTTTCTAAGCTATCCGGATTTCTTAATCTTACGTTTGTTTGAATTGATAATGGTAAGCCGCGGATGTAAGTGTTTAGTGCGAGATCGTCGTAGTTTTTTAGGCGTATTTTAAGTTCATCAGCTGAAACAGTTAATGAGTTTAATTTTGACAGTATTAAGCTCCTAGAGTCCTGACATCGCATCCCAAAATTGTAGGGGCTTTCATTTTTATTAGGGCGTAAATTTATTAGATATTGAACTAGACAATCAATATCTCTTTGGTCACCAAATGATAAAATTAGCGAGTCTTTTATTTCGTTCCAAGATTTTAGTTCACACCGAGATCTGATTAATATTTGTGCTCTACTAATTAATTTGCCAATAATTGCTCTTAGTAGAACGTTATTTATTTGAACATCAGTTTGACTGGCAAAATTATTGATTAAAGCTTCGCAGTTCGATATAAAAATTGTTAACGTGTGCGGGTTGCCATCATAACATGGTATAGCGTCTAAATGGAGTTTCAATAATTGATAATTCGTGTGCTCGTTTGTCATTTTTAGGTTTTTACGATTACTTACTATATTTAAATTAATTGTATTGCTTAGATTACTCTGAAAGTCTCTTAAATTACGTAAAATATCTTGATCACGTGGAGTTTCTAATTCTGAATTTATTAAATTGAAACCTTGAAATTGGTTTATTAAATCAGCTATCTCATTATCATTTATAAATCATAATCAATAATCAATCAATAATTCGTCAATAATTACATATAGATTCAATAATCTTAATAGGAAAATCAAAAGGAATTTTAAAAATCTGCTTACATTAATGCCATGTCTATCTTCATGTCCTAATATTTGCTTAGGTTTATTGTTGCTGTGAATCGTTTTCGTTTCCAAGAGACACTCCCTGTTGATCATTCAAAAGCTATCACGGCCTCAAACGATTTTCGCTCGTCTAATTTGTGACTCACTTTATAGACAATATACGAAAAACTACTGTGCTAGCGATGTACATTCACTATAAGCCCGTATACTTTTGCGTTCTGTTTTGTAAACCGTGAAAACGGATCAATCTTCGTTTCCAAAAATTGCCAAAATCATCCTACCGTCTGCGCCAATTATGTGGACCTCTATCGAAAATGCTTTTTTAAAAAAGTTTACAAAAGATTGAAACAATTTTTATTCACAGGAGAACGCTAATACGTTTTACAATTTGCAATGCGCGTAACGATCTCAGTACTAAAGTCTACGCTACCTCTATTTATTGCTTCCTGTCTAATGCTCTTTCTATTTGCATAGCTTACTATTCTATTCTCATAACTTGCATCTTTATTGTTAGAGAATGTAGATTGCTTTTGAGAGTGTTTAGACGTATTAAACTGTGTATTATATTTTAGTGTATTAATTTGAGACTTTTGTCTAGGGGAGTGATATTTATCCGTTTTATTTTGTTGCGGAAAATAATTTATTTTATCTAAGGTTTGTGTGTATGTAGGAATCTTTTATTTCTGAAATTTATTTTGTAAGGTATTTTTATTTTGATTAAATGTTGAGGTACTTGATTGTTTATAGTTATCTAACAAAAGTGCTTGGTTTTTTACTCTAAAGGATTCTTCTAATCTTTTTGTAGCTATTACTAGGTCTAGGATTGTATTTATTGTAGGTAAAATTACAGAGAGAGGTGTAATAAAGTCAGGTAATAAGTTTTGCGATATTAGTTGCATTCTTGTTAATTCTAATGGTGGTTTTTGAAATATACGAAATAAATTTTGCATTTTCATTATATAAATAGTTATTGTTTTGTTTAATTTTTGTCTTTTGCTACGTATATTTTCCTATAACATAGTTTCTGTATTTGGAGGTAGGAAAATTTGTTTTAGACGAGCAACTATGGATTCCCAATCGGTTACGAAATGTTATATTTCCCTATACCAGATAATTGCATCACCATGGCAGATGAATTCAACTCTGCTTTAGAAATTTTTCTTGTTTCAGCTAATTCAGTCACTCTTTCTAAAAATTCATATAATGTGTTTTGTTGACCGTTAACTTTAATTGACCAAGAAGAAATTGGTGTAGGATTAGATATATATGTTACGGTAGGAGGATGAACATTTATAGTGGGGCTTGGATCTATTAAAGAAACTTCATTTATGGCCAGTAGATAATTCATATTTTTCTACTTGATCATTGAAGATCAGCTTTTAATAGTAGAACTGTTACATAACTTTCATTTTTGAAAGTTGTTGCTTCTTCATTATTAATTTCAGGTATAGATAAAGGCATTATTCTGCCACAAACATGTGCCAGGCGTGACTTAATTCTTTCCTACGAAATCATTTAACAAAATAGTAACCGACATTATTGTACTAGTTATCTCTTCGCTATTTTGTTCAAAAGTTATATTATAATTTAAAAGATCTTTATGAGGAGGTGGTTTAGAAACTTCTTTGCGTAATAGGTGAGCTAAAAGTTTTCTTTTTTCTTTCATAGGTTTTTTTGAAACTACTGATTTTATGTAAAGTTCATATTCAAGCTCATCAGATAATAAATGTCCTGCAGTAAAATTATCTTCAATTAAAAAGTTTAAGTAAAAATTTTTTTTAAAAAGAAATTGTTTTAGTGAAATTTATTTTGAGGAACTTTATAAGTTATGTTTTTGTTTTTAATTTATTTGTGTTGTTGGGCGCCAGTTTCATATTGAAACAAAAGGTTAAGAAAATTTTGAACGTATCATTAAGTAATGAGTAATATTTTATTTTATATACTATATAATAAATTTTATTTAAATGAAAAAATATTTTTATAAATCGGTAAAGGTATATTGTGACTTCGTATTGTAGAAAACGTTCTATAACATAATATATTCTATTATTGTAGTGAGTTTAAAACTATAGTGGTTGTTGAGTAAGGTAAAAGATAAAAAATAGGACATGAGAGATTGTACTTATAATTAAAGAAAAAAAAACACGAATATATAGGCTTTTTTAAGAAGTTTAATAAACTTGGGGTTGAGTGTCAATGTACAATGTTGCGTTGTAGGAACATGTAAAGAGAAGAGCTTTGGGCATCAAAATAATGTATTGTACAGAAAAATTTGAAAGTTGAAGGAACGTTGTCTAACGGAAAATACGTAATGAAAAAAATATTGGACACCAAAGTATTGGCATGTAGGGAAAAGTTTTAGAAAAAACTGTAAGGTTGGTTGCTAATGTACCGTGGCGATAAGGGGGAAATTAAAAGTTGGACGTCAAAGTCCATAAAGGGGCGTTGGATATCAATATGTACCTTTAAAAGGACGTTGGGCTTCAAAGTGTTGAACGTTAGGTAAAATTTAGAAGAAATGATCGTTGGGTGTCAAAGTGGTGAGGTGTATAGAAAAATTTGAGAGAAAAACTACGTTGGGCGCCAAGTGCACCCTTCCTTTTTACAGTTAGTAATGATTGTTCAACAGAGTCTATACAAAACTCTGGTGAGACTAGCATCGACCTTTTGTGGCTGCGATAGATTGCAAAAGACTATATCTCAGGGGCTTTTACTCTTAGATATTTGAGAACAAAGTTAAATTTTACCCAGACCAGTTATAGCGGTGCAATTTACAACATGACAAAGGAAAATACCTTAATACAACTTATATATTGACGTATAGTTAATAACATTAAAAAAAACTAAATATATACCCTTATTTTCTTAAAACCAAAATTTCATTTGATAAAATCACTACGTGTAGTTTATATGTCTCTTTCTCATAATTTTAAAATTGTCTTAAACCCTACGAAATAAAATATTAGGAAGTCTAAAATTATTATTGTACTTAGACACAATTTCAAGTTAACGTTCTAACTAAAAAGAAAATATAAACACACTTTGTTGTATTTAACATAGTTCAGAGAATTTGTATTATACACTTAAATTGAACATAACCTCAGAATCCACAAAAAGTTTCATGAAAGCTTTTATGTTTACACTTGCAAGGTTATTCCAGAAAAGCAAAGGTAATATTAAATTAGTTAAAATAATAGGTAAGTAAAAGTATGACTTTATATTTTAAATGCATTATTTTTCTAGATACTCGAGATTAAAAATGAAACACATGCACATTATCCTGTCACAAAAGTAAGTAAGATAAAGCTCACACCTGTATTCATAAAATATGAAAGAAACGTATACTTAAGTATGGAACTCCGGCTTGTTCAGAACTATAAAGGTTTCAGTTTCTTCTTACGGCTTGTTAAGACGAACACCATCCATATTTAGTTTGGTGTTAACCTCTAACTTCAAATTTGTATGAGCCAAACCTTTTGTTCCACAACCATATGTTTTGTTAACGAACATTTAATTTAAATTTAGAAGGTAAATAAACAGCAACATAAAATTCTTGTACGATAATAGATGATATTTGTAGGTAGTAGAATTTATGCATAAGGCATGAATAGTTAAATACTTCATTAGAAAATACTTCACCAGGGAACACTTCAACAGAGAACACTTTACCAGAAAACACTTCACCAGACAACACTTCACCAGAGAACCCATTCATACTCATTTTGAACGGGTAATTCAGGTAGACTTTCTCCCTACACATTTTACTAGTATTCAGGTACGACATCTTCGCCTTAAAAGAAACTTCATTAGCGGGAAACGACATGTGCACCAGAAGGCAGTCAGATATCAAAAGCACGATATTTTATTCTGGTTTGAAGATAACCACACATTTTGAGAGAGGAGCATGCAAGAAAACCATCTTACATGACATATTCATGTATACACCAGTTGTGTATTTATGGACATTATTTAGAGGTTTACCAATTAGAAAATTACACAAGATCATAATTATTTATATTATTTATACAAAAGAAGGGACATTAAATTAAAACTAAAGATCGACGTATTTAGTGTATTATTTTATAATACTAAAGAGAAATGTTACACAAATCAAAACTAACTTGTGACTGTAAACGGTATTAGTATAAAATTAAAATAAAAAATACTTTTATATGAAAGGAAATGGGACGCTCAATGTAACATGGTCAGGCAACGGCGAATTGACATGTTACAAATTTCTGTCACTTAAACACACTAAACAACCTTAGAACAAAACCCAAAAAGTCAAAAATTGCATGCTATCCAACCTCATACTCAAATGAAACGATTGCTCAGCTGATAATTAAAATTAATCAATTGTAACAAGAAAAGCTCAAATTGTTCTAAAAGCTGAAGTCGTAGCTTTGAATGCGTTACACATATAAATCTACACATATGAAATCTAGTCACGTACGCACGCACACATGCGCACAACATGCGGGCGCACACGGCTCAAATCTGTGTGTTTGACGCTAGCAACAAAATTACATGGTTGTAATTGAACGCAAGGCTTTAAAATTGTGTGCACGTAAATATTTAAATGCGTGGGGAGAGAAAGAGAAAGAAAGGGAGAGAAATTTAGGGAAAGGTGAGAGAAAGCAAAAGCAAGGGAAGAGAGGTTAAGCTGTTAATGACAAAGAAATATGAAACCACAACAGCCAGAACTTTCATGGTACTGACAAAACTGATTACAGTCGTGAATTTTATTCTTTGGAATTGCGCAAAAGGAAAAATTATTAACAACTTTTAAACAATTCCGTATAAAAATAACGCAAAGAAAAGTTGCTATTTCTAATTTGGATTTTCACGTGCGATTGTACCGAAGCCAGAAAATAGCAAAGGGAAGGTTAATGTATTTTTAAAACAATTGCCCAAACTATTATATATTATAAATAAAAAAACTGCAGCATAATTTTTAAACATAGAAAAGGAGCACATCATGACAAACTTTAACTATTTTTAAGCAATTAACTTGCCGACTAAATTACAAGAAGCGACGCGGTTTCAATTGTTATCTTTAGAAAGAAAAAAGCATTAAGTCAGATACAAATCTTTGTGGTAAATAAAACCTCTATATTCAGAGAATGATATCCTTGTTCGTACATTAAATAGAACGCTCGCTTGTAGGGTTGCAGTAGGACGAACTGATTGGTGTGTTTACACCAAATTAGATAATACCTCTTACTAGATTGTTTACTCACTATAGCTTCCGAAACCGCCACAAACACCTATTAGATGATATTGTACCGCAGATTGATCTACTTCCAACCAGAATAATTACATTGCAACGCAAACGAATTGTTTGTATACAAAAGATAATTGGTGGGCATTATGGCGTAACGTTTTCAGATAGAGATGATTTATATGTCCTGCGGGGCAAATTCTTGTAGATGAACTTGAATGATAGATCAAATGCTTTTACATTTAACCGTTACTGAGATTACAATGGAAAATCTCAAAGATGTCATTTGCATATCGTGAGTTGTTTTAAATAATCTAGAACAATTGGTATTGTATGTAAATTGTCTGTTACTGATATTGGAAGTCAGTTTAGAAGTGCCGCTATGATTGAAACTTTGATAAGAGTTCTAGTTGAAGCTTTGAATACCCTACCAGTCCTATTATAAAGCTTTGAAAAATGTGATATAAATAACAGTCAATACAAATTAATGTTGATATAAATTATTGTAGCGATAATATAAACCTATAATTAGTACTTGCATAGTTAATTATAGTGCTTTGATGGTAATTTAGAAGATAGTTTGCTAATTTTAGTCTTAAGCAGATAATACTTGCACTATTAGCGATTAGTTATAAAAACAAAACCTTGGGACAACTCTTAGAAATTTTATTGTATCTGCAAATCGTTGGAAAGGCTTTATACTCAGTTTGAGCATAAATAACGTTGTTAGTGCAAATAGAGTTTGGCTACACTCTTGGCAGCACTAGTATTAAAGCCCTTTAAAAGATTTTTATTTGCATGCTTCTCATTCGCACCCAGAATCTAGAAATAAATAGCAAAATTTAGTCTTTTTTGAGAGATTTCAAGTCAAGCATTTTGAAGAGCTTAGCTGGTGACTCTCTTTGAAATTCAAACAAAAATTAAACAGAGGAACAAGATCAAAGTTATGCGAGCCTGGCAGCAAAGTTAGAAGAAAATGCGGAGGAACAAAAAAAGACCTCCGCTAACCTTGCAGAAAATCTTAATGAGACCGCTGTAAATTTACAAAAAAAATTTAAGAGCGCAATTGGACTAGAATAGAAAAGCAGTTGATCAAAAATTAATAGAAAATTACACACAATTGAGTGGGGAATTTATACAGAAAGGTACAAAAATCACGGAAAAGCGGCAAGCCAAATTTTCTGACGACTACAAACATTGGATGCAAATTTTTCTGAAAACACGCGAAAAATGGCAAAAAAGCTAATGGAGATGAAAGAAAGAATTAATTCCTTAACAGTGGAAGCACCAGAACCCTCGGATACAGCGGCCCTACCCAGAATTCAAGAATGTCGATGAACGCAAATTGACATCAAGGTTCAGAATAAAACTATCCACATTTGATGGAAGGTCACCTTGGCATACATTATTAAACAATTTCAGGCTGCCACAAGAGCTAACTGCTGAAACTATGATGAAAGGACAACCGCGTTGATTTACAAACTCGAAGTGAGGCCTTAAACATTCAGCAGGCCATAACAAACCATGACCAAAGAAGTTACGGGGCCATAACATTAAGACTAGAACTGAGCTACAGTGACCCTCATTTGCAATAACTGTACCGCGCTTAACTGAAGAATCGCTACCAAAAGACTAACAAAAACTTGCAGGAGTTTGAAACAGAAATTGCTCGTTTGGTGGGACTAGTCCACCCAACAGCACCGGATAGCTATCCAGAACAGCTGACAGTATTGGTCTTTGTTGATATGACACGCGACGCTGAGATCCAGCAGACATTACGACTGACTCGACTACGGACCCTAGATGATGCGCTAGCTTGTACTTTGAAATTTGAAGCGTCAAAGCAAAGTTCGCATTGTAGTAGTGGTAAAGCAAAATGCTCCGTAGAGGAGTAGGGCCAAGAAGCCCTAAAGGAAGTAGTACAACAGGTTCCTCGTGAACATCAACCACAAAGGAGGAGATACAGATGCTGGAATTGAAGCAAGTATGGACATATGCAGTCCAAATGTAAGCAACCCAAGATGGAAAGAGAGAAACCGATAAAATAAAAAAGGTCAATAGCAAGGGGCGAAAGCCTGAACGGATTCTGCCCGGAAACCATTATCCGCATCATACAATCGTTCCAATTGAAACTTTGATATGAGTTTCAATTGAAGCTGATTCGGCTACCAGTCCTAGATTAAAGCTTTGAGATATGCGATATAAATAACTGTCGATATAAATTGGTGTTGATATGAATTACTATACATATAAATTAATATAATTAATGCTTGGATGGTAATTTTAGTACTTAGATAGTAATTCGGAAGATAGCATCCTAGTTTTGGTGTTAAGAAGGTACTGGTACTGTTAACGATTAGTTCTGAAAATAAAGCGTTGGAAGCGCTTTTAAAATCTTTATTGTAGCTGCGAGTTGTTGAAAAGGCTGTTACCTCGGGTCGGTTGTTGTTACGCCCCAGTAACGTTACAGTCACGCCCTGTAACACATAAAATTAAATAACAGATCATCATCATCATAAGGTCATCAGTCCTGGAACTGGTTAGACCGCGTACCATCATTGTTTCCTATTCTGAAATAACCTACATATTCCCTGAAATTTGCACGGTCTGCATCTATCACTGTCTGATCTTGGTCTACATCTACCTCTTTTTTTATCTCTGCTTGTCATATATCCCATACTATTCCCCAAAAATGTCTTAGAACGTATTCTGCCCTTCTATTTCACCTATTTTTTCCCACAGATATCCTTGTTCCCCTACTATTTCAACAACCTATTTGTTATTAACTTAGTCTGTCTATGATATCATTCTCTTACATCTGAAGCAGATACAAAAACAATTTATTGACCGTTAATACAGATTGCAAAAATAATTTTGCAATGTTCATTGTGATGTAACACACATGGCACAAGGTAAACAGCATATGTACATATATACAAATACACTAACTTAAACAACATTAATTACAAAATTATAAAACAGAACACAACAAGAAGCAGAAATCTGACACCCATAAAATAAAAATCGAACCGAAGACATCCACCGTAACTACCTCACCAGACTCCGACACCGCAGACAAGGACAAACCATCGACTAGCAGAAGCTACGCCAACGCCGCCGCCACCATCCCCACCATGGACACTTCTGGTGCCGAAGGAAGTTCACAGTCTCAGACACGGACAAGTAGTAACCGCATTCCTCCTATTTTT
Organism: Platerodrilus igneus; assembly: GCA_036346225.1. Classification (NCBI taxonomy): domain Eukaryota; kingdom Metazoa; phylum Arthropoda; class Insecta; order Coleoptera; family Lycidae; genus Platerodrilus; species Platerodrilus igneus. The sequence goes on along the minus strand of JARFIW010001423.1, from coordinate 38,787 downwards.
ATCGAGAAGTTTCCTAACTTCATTCAGTACGCCAAGGAGCTAAACCGACATCTACAAAACAAAGTCGACATCCGAGCATCCGGACAAGGAGCAAGAATAATACCCACCGACAGCACGCAAATCAGATAACTGCAAGACTACTTAAAGAAGAACAACATCGAGTACTAACATACACCTTCAGATCCGAACGCGAACTCTAAATAGTTATAAAGGGTTTAGCCGACAACATCAAGAAGACATCAAGATCGAACTAACCGACATGGGATACAAAATCAATCACGTGACTAAGCTGCAGAATAAAGAACACGAATACTGCAACATCGCTCTCGTATCTTTGGAGAACAACTCGACATCGACTGGTATCGACAACTTGACAACGTTACTGTACTACAGCCACATTAAAGTTGCTGCATTCAAAAGCAGGGTGAAGCTCCCACAATGTTTTTTGTGCCAACGGTTTGGACATTCTAGCTTAAATTGCGGCTACAAACCCCGCTGTGTTAAATGCACCAAGCAACACCTGGCAGCGGATTGCAAGGAAAGCATGGAGTTGGCACCTATATGCGCCAGCTGCAGTGGCCCACATCCGGCTAACTACCGAAATTGCCCTCCATACCACGAACAACTGCGCAAGAGATACACCACCGCTACTCAGCAACGATGCAACCCACCCACGGCACAAGAAACCGACGACGACAGATTCACTACAAGCAAAAATGGACGACTCGGAACTCGGATAACCGCCCCAATAATTACTTCAAAGACCACCGCCAAAAACCACACAAGTACTATAGAACGACGAAGAACAATCAAGCTCCGAAGAAGAGCCACGCAGAAATACTAAACAGAACAAAAGCAAGAGCCGACTAGGAAAGAAGGAAACCATCACTAACCCAAAGCCACCAACCACCACCGATACAAAATCACCGACGAACACAACAAGAAGCAACAGAGGCGAGCAACAAAGCAACAGAACGACTATAACACCTTCCACACAACCACAAGCAGAGTCGTCTATCAACGTTACCCTGACGATGACACTACTTTTTAATAAAATTCTGCAATGGGCGCAAAGACTGATACTGGCTATATGGCTGGAACATCGAAACTGCCTTACTCTGGACAGCAATGTGCGACATACTGAAAACCTACGAGTATAATGGACAATAGACCAACACCAAGAAATATAGTACTCCTCTCCTGGAACGCTAACGGGATACGGAACAGGACGACAGAATTGTAACACTTCCTGCAGCATGACAACGTTGACGTCGCAATGATTGAGGAAACAAGATTACCCGCACACAGACAATTGCCATACTAATACATAACCGACTACACTCGACTGCTTTAGACAGCGTGGGCGTCAGGTTCATAGCCAATGAACAATTCTTTAACGCAATAGCTGTCTACAGAAGTTCAACCAACACGAAAATACGCCCTCAAGACATCAACGACCTGCTACAGGAAGATGCACCGACGATAATCTCTGGAGACCTAAATACCAAACACGACGCCTGGGTAGCAATAACTACCAACAAGAGCGGCCTCATCCTGTACACACACTCTCTAAGGACTTCGACATCGTAGCACCGAACGCACAGACAAAAATCCCACCGAACAGAACACAATGAGCAGATATCCTCGACATCTGAATCATAAAGAACATACCGTACCCGCTCGACATAGAAGTTATTCAAGACCTCAGTTGGGATAATCTACAAATGATCACCGAAATACAGATACAACCACAGACTACGCACAGGCGCACCAGGATAAAACATAATTGGCGAAAGTTCAACGAGGTTCTCCAAAGGAAAATCACCGACGAAAACCCAGACCTAAACAGCACACAAGATATTGACACGTTACTACGGTATCTGACGAAGACCATCCAAGAGTCAATGCAACAGTGTTCCGTAGAGACAAAAGACCTGACATCCCACTATACATAAAAGATGTCATCAACGAGAAAGAAACCCTTGTCAGAAGGTGGAATAACACAAGAGATCCACAAGTAAAAGCGTTACTTAACCGAAAACAACGCGCAATCAAGATTATGCTGGATGAACAGTACGACGAATCCTGGACCAACCCTGTCAACTACACAATACAAACAGAAGGAAACTTGTACAGACTAAACCATCGATTTATGACATGGAAGAACCCTGGTCCTGCACCGCTGCAAGGAGAAAACGAGATACTGTACAGTGCCGAAGAGCGAGCAACCAAATTCGTCAATATTCTCCAAATTCCGTTTTCAGAAAAGCCAACAACAGACAATATATTCACTAACTTCATAAACACAAGAGTAGATCAAATACTTCAAACACTTGCAGCGAACGACATTCTACACATCACTCCACAAGAAATAAAACCCTACTGAGCACGTTATCCAAAATATTCGAACGATTACTACTGACAAGACTGAAACCACTGCTGAAAGACCAACCAGAACAATACGGATTCAAGCAACAGCACTCCACCACATTACAAGCCATCCGGGTAATAAACAACATAGTCACGAACTACAACCGAGGACTAACCACAGTCGCTATCGCCCTCGATATCAAAAACGCCTTTGACAAGGTATGGATCAACGGTTTGCTGTTTAATCTTGCCATCATTCACAACCTTTCGACGCCTTATATACAATTGTTACGAAGTTACCTGACCAACAGGAAAATACAGGTGAAAGTAGAAGACATCCTGTCACCAAAAACTCCCGTCACAGCCGGCATCCCACAAAGAGGCTGACTTTGACCAACGCTATTCAACGCATACATCCAGGACCTACCATGCCGCCAAAGAGTCTTCTGCGCCATTTACGCCGACGACACTCTGCTCCTGTCAACCGGACGAAACGCTATTGAAACAACAGCAAGAATGCAAAAACATCTCGACACACTACCGAACTGGTTCCAACAGTGGAAAATAAAATTAAACGTTCAGAAGACTGAAGCCATACTATTCTCCAGACGCAAGAAAAGGCAAACACTACCGACGCTAGAAAACCAAGAGCTAGTTTGGAGCAAATCAATAAAATACTTAGGGGTACACATCGACAAGCAATTAACGTTCAGCAAACACGTCACTGAAACGACAAACAAAGCCCGAAGAGGAAATTGCTTCATCTACGGAATACTCGTCTACAAAAATAGACTACCAATGGACATCAGACTCCAGACCTACAAGACATACTTACGACCCATACTGAGCTACGCATCGGCGGCATGGTACACCTACATTTCAAAACAAACAGAACCAAACTTGAAGCATTTCAAAACAAGACCGTTAGGACCATCACCGGAGCACCATGGTTCGTCAGAAATGAAACCCTGAGGCAGGACCTTAGACTACAAACGTTAGAGAACCACAACTCAGATATCAAACACACTCAACACATCGCACCTCCGCTGGACGAAAACCCGCACAAACGCAAGAAAACACCCAGAAGCATATTATATGCCTGAGCCGCAAACACATACACCAAGTACACAAATCTTTCCTCCAGCAAGACTAGCGCGAAGAAATCATTTCACACCCTCTGCGAGCAGAGAATCAAAGACTTAGCAGTAAAATCAGTTACCGACAAGATAATTGATTGAGTAATGCTGTAGAAGGAAGTTGGATCTGAGAGGTCTAGGATCGACCAAGCTGTTGCTGGTCAGAACGCCGTTGAGTTTTGGGAGGTGGTGATTGGTTACAAGGCTTGTGTATTCTATTTGAAAATAAAGAACTGTGGCTATTGAAAGTAGAGTTTGGTTACAATATGTTTAGATAATTTATTATACAGTAAGCAGTGCTTTGAAGTTTTACCTTCATAATCAAATCTTTGTTGTTTGTATTATTTGATCAAGAAATTGATTGTAAAGAGAAAAAATGATTTCGCTATGGATTCGGTTGCGAAACCCAAACACTTGTTGTCATGAGTCATTTATGTGACTTCTTGACTCTGTTGGATATTTATAGAAATATGACTGCACTTATCTGGTAAGCCACAATAGAACAAACCCACACAGCGATTCTTATTTTTCCAATTACGAACATGCATAAAATTTATATACAATTTACAAGGCTTTGCTGATATTTGTAGAAAATGCACTTCATCAATGCGATAAACCGTAACATATGGAAAAGCTTCACCAATGGTGCTTTCTTTAAAAAATCTTAACAAATTAAATTCATGCTTATTCAATAGGATATTAATTCATTAATTGCGGTTTAATTGTAATGTTATAGTGTTAGATATGCTGACTTCAAAGCCCAAACTGGATATTATACGTTTTGTTATTAGCTGTACTGAAATCACTTAATCGTGTAAAACTTTCACAGCTTTTGTGTAGTAGTAGGTCTTTGAGAAACATACATAATTGAAGTAGCTTACAATTAGAAATTAACCTAAAATACTTTGTTCTCAATACCTCAGTAAATTCTCAGTACTTTGCTCAAATTACATAGATGAATGTATATTTCATTCGATAAATCACTTTTAATTATAATTAATTTTTAATACTCCTTTTACGTTTTCTAGACGCTGTCATTTTATCCACGGAGATTTAAATAATTTCTAGAGATCACTAGCAATTATACCAGAAATAAAAAAATGTAATTATATGGATTTCAGCAGTGTCTTGTTCTAAAAATAACTATCAATTGACAGCTTGTACAAAATTAATTCTTCCGTTTGAATATAAAATTATAAGCTAGTACTTAAAAGTTATAAAACGAAATATCATATGACGCGACAGGCTGCTTCGACCACTCTATTTGGTGTCTATGTATGATGTGTTGTTATTCCACACACGAGTTGGTCTAGTAGGAAAATGCTTTAATTCCAGCTTTACCGTATAATTAAATTAAAAGTTACATAACTGCACATGTATCTGAGGTTTAATTAGACTACCTAGAGTTTAACATATTCCCCTTTAGAACAGCTGTCTTGTGCACAACTACCGTTTACTACGAAACATGTATCAAATATAATGTTGTCTCTTACTAGCCGAAACTAAAAAATACGTGTCTTGTATTAAATACAGTTTACGGAAGTTAAAAGCAAAATAAGTAAAACGAGAAATCCGTTTCTTGTTTATTAATTAGCTGCTTTACTTCAAATTGTATTAAATCGGGTTAGTGTCATTTATCACTTGAAAATCGAAATTGGAAATAAGAAACCTTAGTAAAACCTAATCTATAAAATTACAAGTTTAAATCTGCATTTCACACAACTTACACTTACATCCTATTTTTTACTTGGGGAGTGAGAAAAAAGAACTTAATGAGGATCATTTGATTTTTGACTAACGAAGGTTGATTCTTAAGTCACTTCATCCGAATCTGTAGTTCACCTATATGATCCTTGCTCCAACGAGCTCAAGAATGGTGTTGTATTTGTTGAATACGTTGATATATTGATAAGCGGTTAACTGGAATGTCATTGCAACAAGGATCCGGTATGCAGGTTTTTGGTCGTTCAATCTAAAAATGCGACGGAGTTAAAGGGTTAAGGTCATTTGAATCATTTGATAAGAGTGACAAAGGACTGGAATTAAGAACTGCTCTCACTTATGAAAGTATTCTGGTAAGTTCTTCCAAAGTTAGTAATGAGTTGCCAGCAACTCCCTTAAGAGAGTTACAAAATTTTCGAAGAACTTACCACATTAGTTTCACAAGTGAGAGCAGTTCTTAATTTCAGACCTTTGTCACTCTTATCAAATGATCCAAATGTCCTTAACCCTTTAACTCCGTCGCATTTTTTTATTGGACGATCAACAACCTGTATACCGGATCCTTGCCTCAATGACATTCCAATTAACTGCTTATCAATATATCAACGTATTCAACAAATTCGACAACATTTCTGGGCTCGTTGGAGCAAGGACTATATTGGTGAACTACAGATTCGGAATAAGTGACTTAAGAATCAACCATCCAAGAATTTTGATGAAGAATAAGAATTAAAGCACACTAAAGAGTTTTCTGTATCTGCTCATCATCATTAGGTTTTCAGTCCTGAAATTGGTTAGACGCGTACTATCATTGTTTCCTATTCTGAACTAACCTACACATTTCCCTGAAATTTGCACAGTCTGCATCTAGCACTATCTGATCTAGGTCTACATCTACCTCCTTTTTCTTATCTCTGCTTGTAATATATCCCATACTATTCCCCAAAAATGCCTTCTATTTCTCCCATTTTTTTCCACAGATATCTTTGTTCTCTACATTTCTATAGCCCATTTCTTATTAACTTTGTCTGTCCATGCTATCATCCTCATACATCTGAAGCACAGCATTTCAAAAGGCTGCTACCGTTTTTCTGCCTGCTTTTCCTACCGCCCGTATTTCATAGGCATACTGTGCGTGCTCCACACATATGTTTTCAACAATTTTCTTCTTGTTTCTATGTTTGTTGTCTTTCATCATAGGCGCTGTGCTCTCTTGTTAGATGCAGTTCTGTCTCTTTCTATAGTTTTACAATATATACCCATTTTCTCCGACATTCAGTGGTTGTGAAAGGGGCTAAGCAGCCTGTGGCTGCCGAGTTCTCCCAACACTTGAACAATTATCGATTAAATATTTATTCCAATATATCTTTTCGCACAGTCAACATTAGTTGCAGATATTTCACAACCAACACCTGTAGTTGTTTATAATAAACATCAGATTTATCTGTACTTATTTTTTCGTAATTAGGTTTTCCGTCTCAAAACTGGTTGGACACGTACCTCCACTTATTTATATTCTGAGCTAGACTACACAGTTCTCTGAAATTCCCACACAACCTATATACACTACATTTAATTTTCCAATACTTCACTCGATGGTACCACACTGGTCAGGAAGCGAGTTTCTTTACTTGGAAATTTTGTATTTTGTCAAACCCTTGCTGCTCCAAGCAAGATAGGAATCTTTAGCGTGCGTAACAACACCCACACACGGGACCTCCATTTTACTTCTCATTCGAACCAGGGCGTATTATTGTGAAAAATGCTCGCCTAACATTTTTTAAGCGGACCGTGTCAGGGATTCAAACCCGGGACCTTGGACGTAGTAGTCACACGCATATCATGTACGCCACGAAGCCGCCTCGGCCTATATACATTATAATTTAATTAAGGGGCCGCTATGCTTGCGGCCACGTCCCCAATGCTCCACCCGAAGGTACTACACTGGGCTCAGCCTATATACATTATAATTTGAATAAGTGCCGCTATACTTGCGGCCACGTCCCCAATGCTCCACCCGGAGGTACTACATTGGGTTTAAACGCGAAAAATTATCGTGCTTCTAATTTATTCTAACTTCATAGTTGTTCCACCCTAAATAAAAACTAAATAAAAATCTAACAAACCTAAAAATCTAACAAACCTAAAAATCTAACAAAACTAACGAACTCTAACAATCTAACAAACCTAAAAATCTGACAAACTGAAACAAAAACTAAAAACTAAAACTAAAAACAGGGTTGTAAATAATGGTATCCCCAGCGCTGACTTTCGAGTGTACCCGATCAACAAGACACAAGCAAAAATGAGAGGGGGAGGGATCCGTAGTACCGGATAGCAGACGCCGGCTCTGCTTGCCAGTGCGACCTGAAGGGTCGTCTTAAAACTATTCAGCCTATATACATTACATGTGAATTTCCAATGCTCCACCCGAAGGTACTACATTGGCCAAGAAGCGAGTTTTTTTTACCTGGAAAATTTTGAATTTTTGCCGAATCCTTGCTGTTCCAAGCAAGGTAGGGATCTTTAACGTGCGTGACAACACTCACACACGGGGCCTCCATTTTACCTCTCATCCGAACGAGGGTGTATTTTGGCGAAAAATGCTCGCCTAACATTTTTCAAGCGGACCGTGTCGGGATTCGAACCCGGGACCTAGGGCGTAGTAGTCACACACATACCACTACGCCACGGAGCCGCCTTCAGCCTATATACATGTGATTTTCCAATGCTCCACCCGAAGGTACTACATTGGGCAGGAAGCGATTTTTTTTTACCTGGAAAATTTGGAATTTTGCCGAATCCTTGCTGTTTCAAGCAAGATAGGGATCTTTAACGTGCGTGACAACACTCACACACGGGACCTCCATCTTACCTCTCATCGGAACGAGGGTGTATTTTTGTGAAAAATGCTCGCCTAACATTTTTCAAGCGGACCGTGTCGGGATTCGAACCCGGGACCTTAGGCATAGTAGACACACACATACCACTACGCCACGGAGGCAGCTTGCTTCCCTTTTATTGTCTTCTAATTATATGCCCTATTTCACCAAGGTTCAGTGGTATGTGAAGGGGGTTAAGCAGCCTGTGACTGCCAAGGATCCCCCAACACCTAGACATTTGCCGTATTAATGTTTTCCAATAAATCCTTCCCACAATTAACATTATTCGAGAATATTGCACGACCAATACCTGTAGCTTATAATAATCATCACGTTTAAGTACAGTTATTTCTTCGTCATTAGTTTATCTATCTTGGGAATGGTTGGATGCGTACCTCCATTAATTTCTATTCTGAGCTAGCCTACACATTTCCTTGAAGTTCTGAATATTCTGGAGAAATGTTTGAGAAATTGATTCGGATCATTCTGTACATTTTTTGTATGTCACAGGTTAAAACAAACGTAAAGGTTCAAAAACGACATAGTATGTGAAATAATTCTGGTTGGACAGAAACCCCTTTAAACATTATATCATTTAACGAAACACCTGTAGAGGTTTTCATACTTGCATCGAAGACGACGCGCAATTTTGTTGTGCAACTATCTTCTCTTAATACACAATGGTGAGGAAGAAAATATTTGTTTTCATTGATCTCATTTTTGAAGGATAATGGAATATATCTAGCATGATTTAGTGAAACATACTCTCTATAAAGATTTATACTGCTTAAACAAATCAGTATTTTTTTCAAAACGTTTTTCTAAATTTAGAAACCTCTTTTTTGCCAATAAATAAGAATCGCCCAACTTGAAATGTTCTCTACAATTTGTTAATGATAAATTTACTTGAAACAAACCATCTGGCAATCTTTTAGTACTTTCAAGAAATATTTTTTCAGTTAACTGTTCATCCGGAGTACGAATTTTAGTTTGGTTTGGAACTTCTTCTATTTCCCAGAATTTTTGCAACATGTCATTAGGAATGACATCTTGTATAAAGAAACAATTAGTCACCATGGAATTATTTTGCTTAGCCATATGTAATATGGCTTTTTGAGGAATTGGACCACCTACAATATAGCCTAAATTAGTTTCAATTAAACTAAAGAAATTTCTTTGAAGTCTTATTATACCGCCAGTAACTAGACTATGATAGATGTCTGCTCCTAAGAGAAGCTCAATTTTTGAAGGAATATGAAAAGTAGGGTCCGCTAACTGAATATTTTGTGGAATTAGAATTTTGTCTCTATTCAACAACAACTGCGGTAAATTGTGTGAAATTCTTTTAAGTACAGAACACGTAATATTGAAACTTATATTTGTCTTTACATTTGATAGAATATTTATGTTCACTATTTTGTTAGATTTTGTAGATATACCATTAATACCGTTTATTTGAATGCCTCTTTCTTGGGGACTATATTTCAGTAGTTGTACAGCCTCTTCAGTAATCAAAGATGTGGTACTGCAAGAATCTAAGACAGCCCTTAGTTGAAAAGGGCAACCAACTACATCCAATACTGTCACCATAGCCGTACCTAACAGTGCTTCACCACTAGAGGAAAAGGTTGAAAGAACGACATTTTCTTTGGTAGATTTTCCAGCGATGTGATCGTTGGAGGAAGTACCGTTGCCGTCCGATTTCGAGGAACGGGAAATTTCAGTATCGTTTTGTATTCGTTTAGAAAAACCGGAAGAATTGGAAATACTAGCATTTTTATTTCTTTGATTCGCTTGTTCACTGTTAATTTGAGACCTTGTTTGAACCCTTGTTATGAAAATTTTTATTCTATCTCTCTTCATGTAATAGAGTGTGATGTTTACCTTGACATTTAGAACAACCATGGAAACTACATTCATACGTGTAATGATTATATGCCAGACAATTAAAGCACAGTTTTTTGTCTTGACGAAATTTCCTTTTTCTTGATAAGAGAGACCACCAAATTTTGTACATTTATAGATTGTATGATTATTTACATTACAGAATAAATATTTTTTCTTACTACAACCTGTATATTTCGATTTATTAAAATCATTGGGATGAGAATTTGCACGTTCACTTTGTGAATTTTGTGACATATGAACATAATGGGAACCTTTTTGTGATTGTGGGACCTTTTTTGACATTAACCTAAATCAGGAATATTTGAACGTTCTAACACCGAACATCTTTGTTCTAAAAATTTAAAGAACTGGTCTAATGTTGCACTACGCTCCCTCAGAAAGCTCAGACCTTCCAGGAGGCGTGGACACGAGTGGATGCCCTTGATGTCGGCCCGGACTAGCGGCACCCCTCGCATGCGGTATTGTTCGTGATCTTTTTTAGTTTTACCTGTTACAACCTGTGAATATTTAATAATAACTCGTAGATGGATTTACGTAGTTTAATGACTTGTAACCAATATTATTACATAGAAAACAAACACAGCTAAATAGAAATTCGCAGCATATACCGTAATTACACTGCGGTTAAAGAAACAACAAAGAACAAATACTACGCTATAACTTATCTGTAAAATACAATCCAACTGATCATCAAACATTAGCATCCTCTCATTGCCACACTCTTACGGATCACTTTATAATTTAATTTCAACGCAAAATTCACAATTAAACTAAGTTCTAAAACACTCAACACCTGCTAGGATAACGTGACGCGCACCCTAGCGCGCTTAAACTCGACTCCCCCGCTACCTATCGGAATAACTTAACCCTTACGGCTGCTTCTCCCTCTTATTATAGGGGCGGCCTAGTACAATGTAGACCTTGAATTGGGAGGAATATCAAAATAAAATGCCTTTCTTGTTTGACTGTCTAATTTCTGGGAAAAAATGTACACTAGTATCAAATCCCAACCTTTAACATTTACTTTCAAATTTTTCAACCCTTCTAAGTTTTGTTTTAAAAAGGTAATAAAAGTTCTTAGGGAACCTGCATCTGTTTTACTCAAGGAATTTACATCCAACAAGTTTTTTATATGAGCATAGATTATGTTCAATTGATTTTCATATCTACTCTTTAATGAATCCAAAGCTACTTTGAAGTTATCACTAGTTAATTGTAGATTAGCAATTAGACTCAGGGGCTCGTCTACTAAATAGGATTTGAGATAGATTAATTTTCCCACGTCAGTAAACATTGAATCCTTTATTATTAAATTTTCAAAAAGCTCAATAAATGAATTCCAACCTGTCAAATCCCCAAAGAAGTGTGAAATTTTTAATTGTGGTTTATTTACATCTGAAATTTCTGTAAGTGGTTTAGTAGAATTAGGACTTTGGTTCACAATTGTATGAAATGAATGAATTTTTTCTTGAAAAAGCGTTAAAAGCGAACAATATTTATCTTGAACACCATCCCTATCAGCTGATTGTAATTCATCTATCACTTCAATTTCATCTTGAATTAAATTGTATTTGTCAAAAGCTTTAGTTAAAAATTCTAGTCTTGTTTTAAATGCAAATATTTTCTCCTCTGATTCACAATTACTTGTAAAGCAGTTTTCAGTCACAGTAATTTTTCTCTTTTCAACAGACCTTTGTTTAACTAAAGCTTCCATCTTACACTCAATTGTTAGAGCAAAAATTATTAAATAAAAATTTTACGACTACAACTTTAAATCAACCTACTTTGAATCTAGCTTAAACCTTTAAGTAAGAACAGGCTGAATTAAACAAATTTCGTGAATACAGTATTAAAAAGGAACAATATTCAATTTATAACCTTAATAAATGTTTAAATCTGACCTTTAATCTCCGCAACGAACTTCTTATTCTTGAAAAACTAATTCACTTTTACTTGAAATTACACTTTCAGGAACTTTGAACACTATCAACACTAAATGATTGCACCTATACTGGAACTGGAAACTTTCTTCACTTTTTATTTTAATGGAATTGAACTGGAAATCGTTTGATTTTGGAAACTTTTCTTGGAATTTCTTTACCTCCTGGTTCTTTTTAGCATCCGTCTCGAAGTAATCAATTTCAACTATGTAGCAGAAGTACATATTGAAATGTTACATCATAGGTCGTTAATGCGTGAATATTTTATCTTTATATATTTACTAATTAAATAATTCTCGAAGGACCAATTAAAAGTTTATTATTATAATGGTTGATTAAAACCATTACATTTTTTAGGTAACTTGTTACATGTAGAAACACAACTTGAAGACGCACCTTCAAGTTCAAAGTATAAAACTGAACTAACTATACACACCCTTTCTTAAGAAACATTTTACCTTAGTCCTGTTCATAAAACCCATCACCTGTCTTAGAAATTCCACAAACCCCTTTGTTAGAAAACATAAAAATATTACTCATACATTCCTGGTTTACCTGAGACTGACGGCAATAGATTAAAACATGTGATAGGACCCTTTGCAAGTTGAAGGAAGATTGAAAATCTTTCACTGTGTTAGTCATACATTCGGTCTGCTAAATAATATGAACCCTAATTTTAAACTGAAATATTATTTAATGGTTCGATTTCTCGAACACTTGGAGTTACGCAACAATATTCTTGAAAAATAAAGAAATTAAATTTAGCCAGGACGAAAATCCCAAATACTCCTGAAAAAGTGAGGAGGCGGTGGTGTTCTACACCTCCTGCAAGTGTCTCGCTCTATATAAAACTCATAGCAACGTTTATTATAATGAATAAAGTGGAATTCGGTTTAAAACCTTTTAGAGCGGTTTCTTATTTACAAACTTCTTAAAATAAAGAGATTTGTGCACAGTTCTGCAGGCGCTTTTTTAAATGTAGAAAAGGAAAATTTATTTTGCTTAAATTAGACGTAAAAGATAAAATATGATTTGTTGCGTTACTCGGTAGTTGATCTAACATTCCTCGAAAATGAGAATGCGGACTTAACCAGAGACCACTTAAAAATTCATTTGCGCAGTATCTGTTGTCGCACCAAATTAATGTAAAACATTCATTTATTCAATTGCTATATTGTGCCGCATAAATTTGCATTTCAAGTTTTTGTCCTAGGGTAACCAACGAGAGAAAGTTTAAAAGGAATTTGCAATTGATATTTAGTTCTGCTTTTGTCCCAGTGCTTAGCAGTAGACAAAATATTGTTTCGCCTAGGGTTATGAAAATAATATAAATTCCGCTTTAAAACCTGCGCTCTTTAAATAGAGCCTTGATACCTTTGTTGCGGTAAGAATCAGTAAAAAATCGTTTACGCCGAATACCGCAACAAAACGGGGACAGAATGGTAGAATTCGGGCTAGCTCAAAAACGTCGTAGAGGGGCGTGGGTGAAATAGAAAGAACACATTGGAAACCTCTGTAAAACTATATGGTCAACATACGATCTCGAAAGACTACTTGCAAAACAACAAAATCCAACAATTTGCGTAATCGTTTGTTCCGTGATGGTAAACAAAGCGTAATAACATAAGAATCTAAAATTTGTAACAAATATAACATCTTATAATCTAGATACTTACTTAATGCTTCACCTTAAATATATTCAAAAGAAAATAAAACAAACTATACAGTACTTCTAGGAAAAGAAATATACATAAGTTATATATACATGCTGCATTGTGAAGTGCACCTCCTCAAAAAACATTGTAACATTAAACTTATACATCCTAACTTAAATTAATCAAGTGTCAACTAGTTTTAAATTTATAAGTAAGTGGTTTACGTTAAAAAGACAAAAGAAACAGTTAAAAACGAACTCTAATATAAACTTTGATTAACTAATTTTTAATTTATAGAATAATTACGTAGTCGTTCGTGCATTGTGAACGTAAGTTTTGTAACGTGGTGGTGCCAATTTATTGGATACAATGTGTATCCTTCACAGCAGCATCAAAAAAAGATTACGCAAACATAAAACTGTACCTTGAGCAATCGGCTTCGAGCTGGTCTCATCTTAGAGTTGGGAAAATGTAGCTGCATTTCTCAATTAGCTGAATGCTGGAAACACCAACTTAACTCATACTAGCACAGAAAGCATTTTTAGTAGCGCGACTTTACAACATCTTCGGTAAGAAAATGTTGTATTCAATCTCGTTTTTCAAAGCACGGTCTCTATTTTATAAAGACAGAATCATGTATAGGGGTAGGTATTTGGTTTTCAAGGATATCGCAGAAGAATCAGATGTGCAGAATTCCCAGAAAACAGCTGCCGAAACATAAACTGTAGCAGCTTGCCAACAAGCAGATAACGCAATTATCAAAGGATTTTTAGACAAAGAAAGCAATTTTGTTACTTTGTAACATCGTAACAGCTGCAGAATAACAGTATACTTATAGATAACAAACCCATTGTAAGCAGATGTAGGCAGGTGGTAAGTGGTCTTATCTTAGAAGAAAGATGTACATTTATGTGCAACTTTTAATTAAAATGTAGTCACTGCAGGTTGTGGCATGCCGCCCTGTAATAAATCGTAGTTATTAATGTAAGGTATTTTATTTCTGTTATATAATAAGCTTAAGGTGTCGGGTGTAGCGTTTAAGATAGATGAAAACGTTTGCATCATGTGTACGCGGCAGGCTGTTGCGGAGGTTGCGCAGGTCGACAGACGTAAAACGAAAGGGGAGTAGCGGTTAAACGTTTAACCAAACTTGTTTGTTATCTATAAAATAATGGGAACCTGACATTTAGAAACATGCAGATGTTTAATTAACCGACGTTTTAACACAAAATTTCTAGGAGCTTCTTTTCATGGTATTTCAACCCAACCGATTTATTTGTTTGTTATAACGAACGCTATTCGCCTTGGATTTATTGATTTTTCATGCTTTTATGCGTATTGGACGTAATTAAACTCCATTTAATTAATAAATAAATTGCATTAGCTTCTAAAATTTATTTTCTTTGCGAACCTTACTCAATTTTATTCATTAATTGTAAATTTTTGTTAATACTTGTTACATTAAACTGAACTAAATAAAATAAATTTCGCACTTAAATTCGGGTTGTTTCCTCTATACAGGGTGTTTCAAATTGCTTTGTTTATAGTTAATTTAACCTTTTAAAACCACTACAATATATATATATATATATATATATATATATATCTTGAACCAAATAGAAAATGGATTATGTTATTCCAAATTTTATTTTTATTGAAGTTGATAATAGTTACTCGCAATTGGTACAAACAAATTCATAAAATTCATGAGTATGGAGAGAAAGGCCACCAACATTCTATTGGTAAGGTATTTTAGAGTTATAGGGTCCTTTTGTACGAAAAGCCGCTTTCCATACGTTTTACTCTGGGCTTAAACTTTAAACAAGAACCCCTCCTCTGTTGTGTGGTGACTCTGCCGCCTATAAGGTGGAGTAGTTATATACAAAAATTAGGCGTAACAACTTTTCTTAAGTAATACTTTTTTAGTCTATCTTAATCGTTACTATGACTTTACTTGAAACGCTACTTTTTATTATAATTATAGTTGGTTACATTTTGATTGTATAAAAACCCGATGCACTCATGAAGATGCCTTATTTCAAAATAAAAAATTTGGGTGTCCTCATGAAAAGTGAAACGCACTGGGTACAGTGTTATTCAATATGAAAGCTCACCATTGGAATCTTTGAACCGGTAAGAGATATAGAGTTGGTTAAATTAGAGCAGAGTTGAAGATTTTGATGCTTGTCAATATTCACAAAAAAAATTTATCGTAACCGTTTTTGTTTTGTAGTTATGGTAAATAATTTGAGAAAAGGATTTTTAGTTTTGTCCAAAAATTTTTGATATTTATTTAAACTTTTCTGGAGCAGTCTTTTATGCTAGAAACGATGGTAAAGTTGAAATCGTCGTAAGACGTTTCGATTCTTCATAACCTTCATCAGCTTTATTTTTTCTTATGGACGCCATATTAGATTATTTTACAATTATATAGATTGTTTTTTGGCGATTTCAACTTTCAACTCAGTACCACATGATATACTTTTATTTGTAAAAACATCTATTATTGATAAAAACGGAATATGGTTTGAAAACAATTAAACCAAGGTTGAATTTTAGCATTATATTCAATTTTAGGCTAATAAAATAAAAATTAGAACATATCTGATATTAACAAACAAAACCACGAAAAGTAAAAGCCATAAAAGCTTAACAATACCAAAATCAAAACTGCAACAAAATATTTACAGTAAATTAAATACTCGAATTAAAAGCCATTCTTTTTGCATGTAAACAAAGGTTGGCTCTGAATTCAACTCTGTTTACTGCTCTTTGTATTTTTCGTTTGCCAGAGTAAAAAATGATAATTCATCTTGTCTAACAGCGACCTGCTGTGAAGTGTTTTAGTGCGTTGTATGAGTGCTTGTACCTGGTGAGTCGAAGACACAACGCAGTACTATCAAAAACTAATAACATTAAAGATCTAAAACATACGATTTTTAATACATTTGCATCGATCCGCAGACGAAATATAAAGAGAGCAGTAAACAGATTTGGATTCAGAGCCAACCATTCAGTGGCGTAACTACGATTTTTGGGCCCCCCCGCAAAAATTTTAAAGTGGGCTCTCTTTAAAATGTATTACTTTTACTGGCTTATATTTAGCCATATTTTTAAATTATAGTACATGTAGAGAAGGAAGCAGTATAGAATTAAATACATATACTATATTAATCAAGTGCTTTATTAATTATAAAACCAAATTACATAAATTCAAACTTATAAGTTAATTAATATTAAATCTACATATTTATACGCCGCACAAAATTATTTACACCTAAAAATTTGATACAGTAAAAAAACCTATGAGCTAGCAGACATTCCAAATCAAATTCAAAATTTTGTTTTTCTTGCATGTTTTGCTGCAAACGCGTTTATTGTATCCTCTATATTCATATTTTGGCAGTGTCATGTTCTACTGCTAAGAGGATAAATCGTCTAATCTATCTTGTGAAGTGCGGTTCCTAAGATAATTTTAATAATTTTTAATTTTGAGAAAGATCTCTCCGCACTTGCAACGCTAACGGGTAAAGTTAGGTATAACATTAAGGCTGTTATGGTGTTTGGAAAACTGCTAGAACCTGTAGATTTGGAAAGTACTAGATATTCTAAAAATTGTAAGATACCGTTAACATTTTTAATTCATCACAAATAAGTCTATTATTTTTGAGTGTAGTAAGTTCTATACCTATAGCATCATTTAAATCTTTGTAGTAAAATTTTTGCAATTGTTTTGCCTTAGATAAAATATCGTCTGCAGTTAAATTCAAAAATACATTAGGTTCTAAGAAATTAAACTTTTCGTTTACATGAAAAAGCGATTTAAAACGATTCGACAGCTGTGAAATTATAATATCCATTACGCGATAAAATACATTTATTTTAAATTTAAATTCTTCATCATTAAATCGATAATCATTGGATAATTCATCGTAATGCTTTTTATTTTTGGTTGCCTTTTTTATAAATTCCGGTTTAATATTCCATTGCCCTGCAACTTTCGCTGCTTCCTCCTTGATGTTGGAATAGTTATTTCTTGTTTCCTTGAAAAATTTTAAAGTTTTTGAAATAAGAGAGTTATCTGATTAATATTCGCCTTTTCACTCTGAGCAGTTTGTGAGAGCTTGTTAAGCTCTTCTAGAATTTGACTTAAAAAACACTTAAAAAATAAAATTAAAATTATCCATGCTAGTTAATATTTGCTTTGCGTCATTTCGTTCATCTGTTTTTTGATATCATAATAATTTTATTAAGAGACATTACTATATCTTTATACCGAATTCTTATGGCAGCTAAAGATTTTACTCGATCCGCCCAACGTGTCGGATTTAAGCGTTTCAATTGTGTGAAATTTTCTTTAAAACAGAAAGCCAATTCCATCTTACTATACTATTAGCAAAAATGTATATATGTTTTCTAAAAGTAGAAAAACGATTCTATTTCTTTTATACCTTTAACGGCATCATTTATGACTAGATTTAAGTTATGGGCACTACAGTGCATATATAAGGCTGCAGGCTCTATGTTTAAAATTCTCTTTGCACGCCAGAATACGTACCGCTCATAACGTTAGCTCCATCGTAGCCCTGCCCTCTACATTTATTTATATCTAATTGCATGTTGGTTAAATTGCTTAATATAGTATTACATAGTCCTTCAGCAGATTGGGACTCTACTTTTGTAAAACCCACAAAAGTTTCACAAATATCTATTTTGGTTACCTCTCCCAAGCTGTCTTTTTAAAATCAATATATTTTACAATTTTACTTAATTGATCAATCTTAGTTATATCCTGTGTAGTGTCTATTATGATTGAGAAAAAGGAGCGGATCTAATTTTATTTAATAAAATATTTTTAAGTGTGCGCTTAAAGTATTAATAATATCGTTTTGAATTTTGGGGAAAGATATTTAATTGAACCTTTGGGTCGTTCAAGCACTTTTGTAATATAGGATCATAGTTACTAATTAAATGAACTAAACTTAAGAAATTACCGTTGTAACTGTCTTTTGAATCAGAAAAACTTTCTCTATGTCCTCGAAATGACAGCATGCGCTGTGATAGTGTTAAAGTAACATTGAAAAGTCTGTGTAAAACATTTTCCAAAATTCAGTTTCTTGTTTTAATAGTAGAGTATCTTTCTTATCTATGGTATAATTTTTTCCACATATCGTAAATAAAACAACAAGTTAAATGAGATTGAGCAAGCAAATGCTCTTTAATTTTTTGATAAACCCTGCCAATCATTAATTCCGGTCGTCCAACTTGACCTTACTGAAGCAAACAGCCAACATGGTTGACAATAAACACAATTTTTAATTTAGAATAACACAACCACCCATTTGAATTGTGTGGTAAGTTTAACGTATTGCTTTTATTTTCGCTTGCAGTTATTAAGTAATAATAGTGAACTGAAAAACTTCTATTTTATTATCTTTAGGAAACGCACCATCTGGTCTACACAATCCGTAATTAATTATTTCTTTTCTTAAATTGTCATGTTGTAAAACATTGATTTTTAAAAATGTGCAAAATCGGTTGGATATTCTTTCGTCAGATCCATAGATAGTTCATTAAGTGAAAAGTACTACTCACATTTACCTCTGTAATTGTAGTGGTATCTAGTTCCAAATTTCTATCGCGGCCGTCATTATGTGATGTACTTGCGCCCTGGGTGAGAGTTTTAAAATTGTTGACGACTGCTGTTCGTCTGTAGCGGAACTAGTAGATGCTACTGTCGAAAGCCCAATTTCTTTCATAGATTGTTCTTGTTTTCGGACTCTTTAGAAGTAAAAAGGAACTTATTTTTGGAATCTTGCTCTTTGATTCTTCCAATAGTTTCCTTTTTCGTTTTTGCAGCGCCGCTTGTAGTGCTCATTGTATATTATTTCCTGCAATTTTGAATGAAATTAATTATAATGTAATTAGATAAGTAATAATTATTTAAAAGCCTTTTGAAATTACAAATAACACATACATACTTTGCTTTAAATGCTTTAATTAACAAAATATAAATGATTTTTATTGAATGCTTAAAGATTTATTTATATGTATTTCTCAGCGCGACTTCAACTATGATCAAATCAATAGTAGTTTAATAAAAAATAGATATAAATACTTACGTTTAAATATGAAAGACCTCCTGTAATACGAACACAACACTATTGAGTAAAACGTACTGGAATGCTTTTTACTTCCTTTCCGTTATATATAATGCAGCTAATGCAAATACGTTGCAACCAGCTGACTAGAAACCACAAAATGAATTTCTTTCTAGTATTATATTTCTAGAAAGCGAAGGTTACTAAGCTACCAGGCCATCCTGTGAATCTGTACTGTACAGACAATAGCCCTTTTATTCCTATTTAAAATCCCACAAACCAAACTAACCCTACTATACGTCGTTTAATAATGCTTTACCACTTTATACAACTTATCACTTAAGAATAATATAGACATCTTTGTTATTAAAGTTTACAGTCTCTTTCATCTGTTTATTAACCCTTACAAAATAGGACAGAACGGATAGAAAGAAGAAAGGATGCAGGCTGCAGGTGGTGTTCAGTATTTATCTTAATTATTATTTCTTGTATTTCAGCAGTTCCTAGTAGTAACATCAAGAAAACGTTCGTTAACCTGCGGTTTCTGAATTATCTGCAATATTTTCTTGACCGTTTCTTACCTGCCAAATACGTTGAAGATGAATAAGTTGAGTTTATTATCGTTTGGGCCTTCTTGCACTTGGGGCCCCCCCGCATAGCGGGGGCTGGCAGGGGTGTAGTTACGCCACTGCAACCATTGTTTACAAAAGAATGGCTTTTAATTCGAGTATTTAATTTACTGTAAATATTTTGCTGCAGTTTTGATTTTGGTATTGGTAAGCTTTTACGGCTTTTACTTTCCGTGGTTTTGTTTGTTAATATCAGATATGTTCTAATTTTAATTTTATTAGCCTGGAATTGAATACATTCCAATTGTTTTTTAAATCGTTAAATAGCCTTTGTACGGCCCTGCATTTAGCTTTGTTCAAATTTAGTGAACGTTATAGATTTCTGTGCCACGAATATCGTATAAGTAACCTTAATCTATTATTATAACAATAATTCAATTCTGGTACACTACATGTGTGGTTTATTACATAGAAATGTTGTGAAGTACAAAAATATATATTGGATGTCGTAAACTTGACTCCCGAGATATCTTGTTTATTTTAAAAAATTACAATAATGAACCATTCTCCGTAAGATGGCGCTAAAAAAATTTCAAAATTTTCACTAGTATAAAGGCAGAGATTTTAAAATACAACATTTTGTTACGTTTTCAAACATGTATACAAATATGGATCTTACATAACAAATGTTCGAACAAAATTGAAATATAGGTTTATGATAAATATTTAGTTCATGATGGAAACAAGCGTTGTTATTATTTTATTTCAATTTTAGGATAGCAAATAATTAATAACAAATTTTGAACAATTTTTCTAATATTAATTATTTGTTAATCTAAAATCGAAAAAAAATAATTGCGCTTGTCTCTTTTCACCACGAACTGGACAGTAATATTATAGACCTATATTTCAATTTTTGTTTTCGAAAATTTGCTTTATTGCATACATGTTTAAAAACCGAACAAAATTTATTATAAAAGCTCAAAACAATACAGGTTTTAATGAGAATGAAAATCACTGCCTTCATACTCCTGCAAATTTTGAATTTTTTTAACACCATCTTACGGAAAATTTCCGCCCATTTACAAATATATATGGTTTATTATAATAATTTTTTAAAAAAAGCACGTTATATGTCTGGGCAGGCAAGTTGGGACACGCTGTATATCTATACAACAAAAATACTATTAATAGCATGCAGTTTTGAATACATAAGGCAACTAAAGTACTGAACCTCAAATTTATCGGTTATTTTAAGCATGTTAGGACTTCATTAAAGGTTTTGATACATCTCGATTCGTGCTAATTATAGTTTAGTGTCAGTTTTCTTTAATGTTTTAAATATTTTGTTGATTTTGATAAGATCGGACCTTTTAAAGTCAAACCGAGGGGAAAACAGCTGACCCACATGTTGTACACTATTTCACAAAAAGTATATACTTCCTTGAAAGTATTGTGTACTTCCTTAATACTTCCCGTACTTCCTTGATACTTCCTATACTTCCTTGATACTTTCCATACTTCCTTGATACTTCCCGTTCTTCCTTGTACTTCCTAAGGTTTGTACACCAAACTTCCTCAGCGGTTTATCCCTCGGGAAAACCCCTTTACGTGTTATGTACCCCAAGGTTACGAATTTCATCTTTCTTAGTTCGTTTATGTCATCTGCCATTTAGATAAATACGTTTTTAACAAGGCCTTTTAAATAGTTTACCAATTTAGTATCATCCCATTTCGCAAGAACACTCACATAACTAAAAGAGTATTTCTTTCTTATCACAAATGCGTATAGCTCGTAAAACCCAGGTGTATATAGGTCGACCCACCGGCACATAAAATAATCTTTTTATTCTTCCTCATTTTCTCTAATAAGATGTTCTTTATTTAACACATCTTTGTATTGTTTTTGCATTCGCCCCATGTTGCTGTTTACACAGTTGTAGTGGTGCAGTTATCATAAACTTTCCGGGCTATTTAGTTACCATAATTTAGTTGCATACATTATTCCAGTTTTAGAATTGCAATAATATTAAGTATTCTGTTTTATGCCATATGCTATATCTAATACATTATTAGTATTCGCATAAATATCTTTATTCTCTATATCTATATATCTATATATCTATATCATCTATATATCTTTTATTCATTATCTATATATCATTATTATGTATATATCTATAATCTATATATCTAGTATATCTATATCATATATCTATATATTATATATCTTATATCATATACTATATATCTATATATCTATATATCTATATATCTATATATCTATATATCTATATATCTATATATCTATATATCTATATATCTATATATCATATCTATATATCTATATATCTATATATCTATATCTATATATCTATATATCTATATATCTATATATCATATCTATATATCTATATATCTATATATCTATATATCTATATATCTATATATCTATATATCTATATATCTATATATCTATATATCTATATATCTATATATCTATATATCTATATATCTATATATCTATATATCTATATATCTATATATCTATATCATATATCTATATATCTATATATCTATATATCTATATATCTATATATCTATATATCTATATATCTATATATCTATATATCTATATATCTATATATCTATTATCATATATCATATATCTATATATCTATATATCTATATATCTATATATCTATATATCTATATATCTATATATCTATATATCTATATATCTATATATCTATATATCTATATATCTATATATCTATATATCTATATATCTATATATCTATATATCTATATATCTATATATCTATATATCTATATATCTATATATCTATATATCTATATATCTATATATCTATATATCTATATATCTATATATCTATATATCTATATATCTATATATCTATATATCTATATATCTATATATCTATATATCTATATATCTATATATCTATATATCTATATATCTATATATCTATATATCTATATATCTATATATCTATATATCTATATATCTATATATCTATATATCTATATATCTATATATCTATATATCTATATATCTATATATCTATATATCTATATATCTATATATCTATATATCTATATATCTATATATCTATATATCTATATATCTATATATCTATATATCTATATATCTATATATCTATATATCTATATATCTATATATCTATATATCTATATATCTATATATCTATATATCTATATATCTATATATCTATATATCTATATATCTATATATCTATATATCTATATATCTATATATCTATATATCTATATATCTATATATCTATATATCTATATATCTATATATCTATATATCTATATATCTATATATCTATATATCTATATATCTATATATCTATATATCTATATATCTATATATCTATATATCTATATATCTATATATCTATATATCTATATCTATATATCTATATATCTATATATCTATATATCTATATATCTATA